>NC_069399.1:56979163-57009572 GCF_026875155.1 Cherax quadricarinatus | reverse complement strand
ATTATACAAGGTGCTGCAGGATTTGTTTTATGTGGTGACACATCCACATAGATCTTCTTCATATTGCCCAAATGTCCCCACTCACAGTTTTTCGAGGGAGGGGAGTCAAGCCGTAGATATAGGGACAGACCCTAAAAGGGTTTTAAAATCTTTGTGGTTTGGGGAGTTCCGGGGGTTGGGATGTGAGTTTGGAGGATGTGGAAGAGTTGGGGGAAAGAACACAACGAAGAGTCACCACTGGGGAGCGAAAGAGCTTCGCAGGAACGGAAAGATCGCAGCCGAATTTTGCTGCAGAGGAGAAGAGAGGGAAGAAGGTGCCTTTCAGAAATTAAGGAGTTTTTTTAAATGTGGGGTAAATGGAAAGATTTAGGGAAACACCCCCTGAAAAGGCTGTTGAAAGCCATTTTGGGCCCAACATGTACAGGAAAAAGTCTTGTCCCATTTTGGGGAATTGCTAAAGAGACGCCAAAAAAAGGCTTTGGACAGTTATTTTTGCGAGACAGGACTCCAATGATTCTCGGCGGTCATAGGGGCATTAAGAAACAGAAAGAAAAGTAACCCAAAAAAGCAATGGTACCCGAGGGTTGATGGAAGGGGATTCCCCTTCCAAACTTTTAAATAATCCAATCTCTCCCCCTCCCCCTTTTCCAACACAAAGAAGAATCGCCAATAGGAAAGTGTTATGTTTTGTTAATTTTTATTATCATTTTCCCATTGTATTGTTTTGTACACATCTATTTTTCATGTAAAAATTTTTTTGTTTTTTATTCTGGGTGAGGAACGGATTAATTGTATTTACTTATTTCTTAGGGGGGAAAAATGATTCAAAAATCGTAAATTTTGTAATGAAACCTTCCGGAACAATTAATTACGATAACGAGGGCCCCACTGTATCCCCAAATTTTTGATAAAATTTTTTACATGAAGGTTAGCATGAATACAAACTAGAATGTTAATTCTTAAAATTAACAAAAAAACAAAGATATTAGAAAAAAGACAACCTGTAGCCGAATAAGTGTTAGTCTTGTACACAGAAAAAGAGGAAAAACATGGTTTCTGAGAATGATGCGAGTGATTGATGACTTACTGAGTGACTTGACTGACTTATGAGTGACTTTGATGGATTTACTGATGGCTTGACTGACTTACCCCCAAGATAGCATAGCCCGAGCAGACACATTCCAGAATTGTTTCTCTTTACTTGGGCATGGGTTATAAGGCATTCAAAAGGATGTTGACAAATTTTGGGCACAGGGGTTAAAAACGGGGTTTTTTGATATTTCCTCGCCACTTGGGGCCACATCCCCTAAAGCACTAAAATTGGGGTAAACATATTTTCCCCTTTTAAAACCTTTCGGGTCCAAGGCCCAAAACTGGAGTCCCGCACCAGTGTCCAAGAATTTAAAAAAAAAAAAATTTTATTTTTTCTTATGAAATCGAAGAATTTTTTTTTGAAAAGGGAATAAAAAAAAAAGTACGAAATTTGGTGGAAAATTGACAAATTATGCTCTCGCGAATTTTTTTTGTGTCAGCGATATTTACGAATCGGCGATTTTGCCGACTTTGACCCCCCTTTTAGGCCAATTACTTATTCCAAAAACCAAATTTTTTGCTATTTCAACTAGTATTACTTCTTTCTATCGATTTAGCACAAGAAATCCCAAATCAAATTTTCAAATACAAATAAAGTGATTGGAAAAATTGTTAAAATTTGGCCAATTTTAACACAAAGTCAAATATTCAAATTTTAAAATAGGGTCCAGAATGAAAAAATTAGGCTTCCGGAAATAAAATAACATTTACCTTTATTAGTTATGTTTTTTGGCTTTACAAATAAATTCCCTTTTATTTTTTTTCCAAAAGAATTTTTATTCACACCAAAAAATAGAAGATTTACTGTTTGCAATACTGTATAATTTTATAAATATCATCACCATATTTTTTAATGTAATTAGACCCACCCTGACTGTATTAGAAGTAGGTCGTTTGTTTACCTTTAAAATTTGGGAAAAATTTAACATTTCTGCTACTTTGAGCTCAGTTTAAACCATTTCCAGGGGCTAAAACCCAATCAAATCATCTCAAATTTCTGTAATATGTTTCCCAAATTCTATAAAATAAAGACCAAGAAATCGCAAAAAAAACTAAAAAAAAAACTACGAAAAAACACTGAAAAGTTGCGTTTTAATCGAAAAATAAAGATTTCATTTTTTTTTTCCCCCATTATACACAGTATGCGCGGGAAATCTGTTTTATTTGGTGCACACATACCCCATAATGTATTCTCTCATATCTAACCCCCCCAAAATTTTCCCCCCCCCCCCCCCAACCTCACAGTTTATCAAAGTGAGCTGAGCTCTGGCGTAGATCTAGGGTTTTGGGCCCTGAAGTAAACCCGTAGTTTAGGGGACGGACCCTAAAAGGGGTTTAAAAGGGGGGGGTTAATAAGACTGAATCATTTTTTCCTTGGTGTTTGCCATGCTGTTTTTTCAACGGGGCGCCCCAATTTAATGGGCTCCCACAAGGTTAAGGGGTCCCAGTTTTTTTTAAATTTACAGCGGACCCCCAAGTGTTAAGAAACTTTCCTTGCTCCCCCAGTCATCTCGGGCCAAAACATCCCAAATTTTGGGGCGGGAAAAAAAAAACTAAATTATTTTGGGGGCCCACTAGGGGAAAGGGAACGTATGTACAGTGGCCCCCCGTTTTTTCGTATTTTCCCGGCAATCTTAAAATTCCCCAAATTTCAAAAGGGGTTTATCTTGGGTAAAAACCTTGGATTTTGCTTTTAAAGGGGTTGACTGCGAGTTGAATTTCGTCCGGGCGCGCCCCAAAAGGCTTAGCCGGGGGGCAGCCATCTGGCATTTTTTCCCAGTGGGGAAAGGGTTTCCCCCCACTGCCCCAGCGAAATATTTTCTTTAATATTCCTTTTATTTTAGCGCTTGAAAGTACTAAATAACTCCCCGGGGGCCCCAAAAGAAAGCCCCTAGTCCCAACCTGTGGTAAAAAAAGGTGAGAAATCGAGGGGTTTTAAAGAAAACCCACTTTGGAAAAATTGGAAAGGGGGTAAAAGTGGGGCCGAAATGTCCAGGATGTATAAGGAAGCCTACAAAACCCTTTATTTTCCCTTTAGTGCCCAAAAAAAAGGGAAAAATAAAGGATGCTTTTGGGTTGAAAAAGGGAGAAACAAAGGCTGCCCAAAATGGTCACCAGTACAAAAAGGGAGGTTGAAATTTATTAGGGGTTTGGGGGAAAAATGAGAAAAAAATTAGCAGGGGGAACTCTTATGCCCTTCGTTTTTTGTAAAAAAAGGCTAGGCAGGCATAAAGTTTTGGTAAAGAAATTCCCCTGAAAATAGTGGTGAAGTGAGGGTTTTTAAGGCCAAAAAAAGGGCCCTGGTTTTTGAAAAATTTAAAAAACCTTTACTGGATACACATGGGGTTTAAGGCATGGTGGGGCCCGGGGCCAGTTCGGACCACAAGGCGGCTAAAATTTTTTTTTTTTTTTTTTTTAAAACAAGTGGGCCCCGTCTCCCCCCGGGGCAGGCTGCCCCAAAAAAAGAAAGAAACCCCCCCCCAAAAAAAAAAATTAACTTTAAATCATCTTTTCAAAAATTTTCACCCCACTCGCACATTATCACTTTTGTTGCAGAGGGGCCAAATACAACATTTTAAGGGGGGCTTACACATTTAAAGATACCAAAATACCCTCCAAACTGCCAAAACCCAAAAACCCCCCTTTAAAGTGCGGGGTTGAATTTCCCCCATTTCCAGGACCCCGGGCCGCTTTTATGAAAAAAACCCGGGGTTTCCCTGAATCCCTTTACTAAATATTTCCCGCTCCACTCCAACAGAAAAACGCAGGTCCCCAATTTCCATTCGTCTCCATTTACTCCTATCTAACACCTCACGCACGCTTGCTTTAAAATCCAAGCCCCTTGCCCACAAAACCTCCTTACAAAACCCCCCTCCAACCCTTTTTAGGACGAACCCCTCCCCTCTCTCCTTCCCCCATAGATTTATATGCTTTCCATGTTTAATTTTTCTTTGATCCATTCTCTCTAAAAGACCAAAAAACCCCCTCAACAAACCCCCCCTTTGCCCCCCTGACTTAAAACTTTTTAATTTAAATTTAAACCTTTTCCCAATTTCCCCCACTCCGAATTTTCTGCATAATATTTACACCCCCCACATTGCCTTAAAAAGGACATCTCCCTGCCCCCAAACCCTCTCCTCACTGCTGCATTTACCACCAAGCTTCACACCCATATAAGAGTGTTGGTACTTCTATACTTTCATACATTTTCCCTTCTTTGCCTCCTAATAACGTTTTTTTACTCCACATATACCTCAACGCACCACTCCTTTTTTCCCCCATCAAATTTTAAGGTTTTAAACCCCATCCTTTTTAAATTTCCCTCCCCCGACACGTCAAAAATCCCAAGTATCTGAAAAAAATTCACCCCCCCCTTTCCCTTTCTCCCCTCCCAATTTAATATCCAATTTTTCTTTTCCCAAAAAATTTGAAAACCCTCATCAAACCCTTTCCTTTTTTTATGTTCACTTTCAAACTTTTTACTTTACACACATTTCCCAAACTCCCTCCACTAACCTTTGCAATTTTTTTTTTAGAATCTCCCATAAGCACAGTATCATCAGCAAAAAAATAAATGGTCAATTTTCCAAAAATTTAAATTTTATTCCCCCAAAAATTTAAATTTCCCCCCTTCCCCAACACCCTAGCATTTACCCTTTCCCTTTTCAACCCCCTCTATAAATATAATTTAAAAAAACCATGGTGGGGGGATTACACTCCCCCGTTTTAAGAAACCCACTTTTACCGGGAAGTATCCCCCCTCTCTTTACAACCCCAAAACCCGAGCCTCACATTTCCCCATAAAAAAATCTTTAAAAGCATTTAATTTAAATTACCCCCTATTCCATTAAAACTTGAAAAAATCTGCCCCATTGGGTCCCTATCCACTTATAATGCCTTTTTCCCAAATCCCCTAAATGCAATTTAAAAATTCCCTTTCCTTTTTCTAAATACGGGTTTTCTGTTCACGATTATGCTTCAATGTAAACACTTGAAACACACTCCCCCACCCACTCCGAAAAACCCCTTGTTTATCCACAATTTCCCCATTCTGTTTACCTCTTTTCTTTCAATTAAACCCTACCCTACACTTTTCCTGGTTAAAAATCGTAAGGGTTTTCCCCCTATAATTTTTACGTCTCTTTTGTCCCCCTTTCCCCTTTTTATAAAGGGAATATACAAAGCTCCCGCCAATTTCCCCAGGTTCCTTCCCCTCTTTTTTTTTTTTTAAAAACATTTATTTAAAAAAAAGTACCCAAACCCCCCAAACTATTCCCCCCCCGCTTTTTTTAAAATTTTGTCATGATCCCATCAGTTCCAGCGCTTTTCCCCCTTTTATTTTTCGTAATGCCTCAAAAAACCTCCCGCACACTTACATTCTGCTTTTTCTTCACTTCCCAAAAAAAATGGTTAAACCCCCCTGACCATTTCAAAGAAATTACGGGCCCCTGTTTCTTCCTTTAAAATTTAAAATTTCCCCCCAAAATATTCTGCCCTCTAAACCCAAAACCCCCATCTCCCCCCTCTACTAACCCCCTAAACTGTTTTTTAAAAAAGGACAAAAACCCATACTTTCCCTAGGCTTTCTTAACTCGTTTAACTCACTCCAAATTTTTCTTGTTTTCATTAAAATTTCTTACAGTGCCTCTCCCACTCTATCATCGCTCTCCTTTTGCACTCTCTCACCACTCTCTTTACCTTTCTTTTACTCTCCATATACTCTGCTCTTTTTATAACACTTTGCTTTGAAAAAACCTCTCATAAGCTACCTTTTTCTCTTTTATCACACCCTTTACTTCATCATTCCACCAATCACTCCTCTTTCCCTCCTGCCCCCACCCTCCTATAACCACAAACTTTGCCCCACATTCTAATACTGCATTTTTAAAACTATTCCAACCCTCTTCAACCCCCCATTTACTCATCTTTGCACTAGCCCACCTTTCTGCCAATATTTGCTTATATCTCACCCGAACTTCCTCCTCCCTTAGTTTATACACTTTCACCTCCCTTTTACTTGTTGTTGCCACCTTCCTTTTTTCCCCATCTACCTCTTACTCTAACGGTAGCTACAACTAAATAATGACCCGATATATCAGTTGCCCCTCTATAACATGTACATCCTGGAGCCAACCCATCAACTTTTATCCCCCACTACTTTCATTACGTGCTACATATACCTTGTATATTTTTATCTCTTTTTCATAAAATATGTATTTACTTATTACCAAATCTTTTTTCACACATAGCTCAATTAAAGGCTCCCCATTTACTTTTACCCCTGGCACCCCAAATTTACCTACTACTCCGTCCATAACATTTTTACCCTCTTTGCATTGAAACCCCCAAACCCACCATTACTCTCACACTTTATTCAAAACTCCCCCCGCATTCACTCAACATTTCCCAAAATCTCTCTCTCTCCCTTTTACACTTTTCTCTTCTCCAGGTGCATACACGCTTATTATAACCCACTTTTCACATTCAATCTTTATTTTACTCCACATAATCCTTGAATTAATACGTGCATGAATTCCCGGAGTACATAGAGGGCTGAAGGACTGAAACCTGAACAAGTGTTCAATTGTGACGAAACAGGCCTCTTTTGGAAGAAATGCCAAAGAGGACCTTCATTACACAAAAGGAAAAGCAATGCCAGGACACAGCCTATGGAAAGACAGGCTGACGCTTATGTTCTGTGCTAATGCTAGTGGGGATTTCAAAGTGAAGCCATAACTAGTGTACCATTCTGAAAATCCCAGAGTGTTCAGGAAAAACAATTTTTATGAAGAGTAAATGTGTGTTTTTGGAAATCTAATAGTAAGGCGTGGGTCACGAGGGAAATTTTCGTCGAGTAGTTCAATGAAGTGTTTGGCCCTAGTGTGAAGGAGTATCTCCTGGAAAAGAAATTGGATCTCAAGTGCCTGCTAGTAATGGACAATACACCTGATCATCCTCCAAACTTGGATGACCTAATTTTCGAGGAGTTTGGGTTCATCACAGTAAAGTTCTTGCCCCCGAATACCACTCCTCTCCTCCAACCCATGGACCAGCAGGTTATTGCAAACTTTAAAAAACTCTACACAAAAGCAATGTTTCACAGGTGCTTGACTGTGACCACAGACACTCACTTGACACTAAGGGAATTTTGGAGAGAACACTTCAGCATCCTCCACTGCATAACCCTTATAGGTATGGCTTGGGAGGGAGTGACTACCGGGACTTTGAACTCTGCCTGGAGAAAATTGTGGCCAGATTGTGTCGACAAGAGGGATTTTGAAGGATTTGGGACTGACCCTAATGAGCCTATGTCTGTTGTAAAATCAATTGTGGCACTGGGGAGTTCCATGGGGTTGGATGTGAGTTTGGAGGATGTGGAAGAATTGGTGGAAGACCACAATGAAGAGCTCACCACTGAGGAGCTGCAAGAGCTTCAGCAGGAAGAGCAACACATCGCAGCTCAGAATCTTGCTGCAGAGGAGGAGGAAGAGAGATGGAAGAAGGTGCCTTCTTCAGAAATTAAAGAGATTTTTACTATGTGGGGTAAGATGGAAAGCTTTATGGAGAAACATCACCCTAACAAGGTTGTTGGAAGCCAGGTTGGCAACATGTACAGTGACAAAGTTTTGGGCTATTTTAGGGAAGTGTTAAAGAGATGCCAGAAGCAGAGCTCTCTCCACAGTTATTTTGTGAGACAGGACTCCAGTGACTCTCAAGGTGGTCCTAGTAGCATTAAGAAACAGAGAAGAGAGGCAACCCCAGAAAAGCAAATGGTACCTGAGGTGTTGATGGAAGGGGATTCCCCTTCCAAACTATAAACAATCCACTCTCTCTCCTCCTCCAGTCTCCGATACACTAAGAAGAATCTCCAATAAAGGTGTTATGCTGTTAATGTTTCATTCATCATTTCCCATTGTATTGTTTATGTACTACATGTATATTTCATGTTAAAAATTTTTTTGTTTTAATACTTCTTGGTGTCAGGAACGGATTAATTGTATTTACATTATTTCTTATGGGGAAAATTCATTCGTAAATCGTAAATTTCATTTATTAGTGCTGCTGTTGTCGTACAGAGTGATGGCTCTCTTAAAGAATTTGGAGCACGCATCAATAATTGGGCCTCTACCCTTCAGACAGAACTGTTTGCCATACTCCTTGCACTGAAATGCATCTACGTATCTAAGATTGACAGTTTAATTGTAACTGATTCCCTGTCATCCATAAATGCTCTTAACTCATTAAGTATAAATTGTGGCATGCTTGTGTCAGAAGCCAGACACAGGTATGGTAAGATTGAGGACAGTGGATTCCACCTCACATTGGTCTTCAGATGCATGATAGAACTGATAAATTGGCTAAGCTGTATGCTTTCAAAGAGGGAGTAGATTACAATCTCGGCTTGTCAATTAGTAGTTTGAGAACAATAATACGAGAAGAACTTCAACTGAATTTTATTGACTTAAGACTCAGGGAGATTGACACCAGTCAGTCCATCTATCATCCTTCTATCATGCAGGAGGAGCCACATGTCTATGGTGCATCCAACAAAATAAGCAGACTCTTGGATGTCACTACCGCCCGGCTCCGGCTGGGTTACAAGTATCTTTGGCAGGTTAAATCATCACAACCAGATGTAGACCAAACGAAATGTAAACTTTGCCAGATGGACTATTGTCACACCCTGCGTCATTATGTACTGGAGTGCGATAAAATTAATGAATTTAGAAACAACTCACTCAGAAGTGCTCAAGAAATGGCAAAGTATTTTATCCACAGTGGTATATTACGGACCATTCTGGAGAAATACCCTAACTTTGCTAGCTGTAAATAATGCATTACCATGTGTGTATGTGTACTCACCTATTTGTGGTTGCAGGGGTCGAGTCATAGCTCCTGGCCCCGCCTCTTCACTGATTGCTACTAGGTCCTCTCTCTCCCTGCTCCATGAGCTTTATCATACCTCGCCTTAAAACTATGTATGGTTCCCGCCTCCACTACGTCACTTTCTAGGCTATTCCACGGCTTGACTACTCTATGACTGAAGAAATACTTCCTAACATCCCTTTGATTCATCTGAGTCTTCAATTTCCAATTGTGACCTCTTGTGTCTGTGTCCCATCTCTGGAACATCCCGTCTTTGTCCACCTCGTCTATTCCACGCAGTATTTTATATGTCGTTATCATGTCTCCCCTGACCCTCCTGGCCTCCAGTGTCGTCAGGCCGATTTCCCTCAACCTTTCTTCTTAGGACAATCCCCTTAGCTCTGGGACTAGTCTTGTTGCAAACCTTTGCACTTTCTCTAATTTCTTGACGTGCTTGACTAGGTGTGGATTCCAAACTGGTGCTGCATACTCCAGTATGGGCCTGACGTAAATGGTATACAGAGTCTTGAACGAATTCTTACTGAGGTATCGGAGCGCTATCCATAGGTTTGCCAGGTGCCTGTATGTTGCAGCAGTTATCTGATTGATGTGCGCCTTGGGAGATATGCTCGGTGTTATACTCACCCCAGTCTTTTTTCCCTTTAGTGAGGTTTGCAGATTTGGCCGTCTAAACTATATTGTGTCTGCGGTCTTCTTTGCCCTTCCCCAATCTTCATGACTTTGCATTTGGCAGGGTTAAACTCAAGGAGCCAGTTGCTGGACCAGGCTTGTAGCCTGTCCGGGTCTCTTTGTAGTCCTGCCTGATCCTCATCCGATTTGATTCTTCTCATTAACTTCACATCGTCCGCAAACAAGGACACTTCTGAGTCTACCCCTTCCGTTATGTCATTCACATATACCAAAAACAGCACAGGTCCTAGGACTGCCCCCTGTGAACCCCGCTTGTCACAGGCGCCCACTTTTCGACCCTCGTCACGTACCATGACTCGTTGTTGCCTCCCTGTCAGGTATTCTCTGATCCATTGCAGTGCCTTTCCTGTTATGTGTGCCTGATCCTCTAGCTTTTGCAGTAACCTCTTGTGAGGAACTGTGTCGAAGGCCTTCTTGCAGTCCAAAAAAATGCAGTCGTTCCAGCCCTCTCTCTCTTGTCTTACTTCTGTCACCTTTGTCATAAAACTCTAGTAGGTTTGTGACACAGGATTTCCTCCCTGAAACCATGCTGGTTGTCAATTTTTACATTTTGTTTCTTTCCAGGTGTTTCCCCCACCCTCCTCCTGATGATCTTCTCCATGACCTTGCATACTATATACGTTAGTGATACAGGTCTGTAGTTTAGTGCCTCATGTCTGTCTCCCTTTTTAAAAAAATTTGGGGCTACATTTGCCATCTTCCATACCTCAGGGAGTTGCCCAGTTTCAAATGATGTGTTGAAGATCTTTGTTAACGGTACACACAAATTTTTTTATTTTTTTTTTTGTGGTTTTTGTGTGTGTGTGTGTGTGTTGCAACCCTGAATGGTTGCAATGATTATTATGTATATATATAATTATTACCTTTTCATTTAATTTTTATTGTTATATTGCGATAATAGCTAAATCGTAAATTGTATTGCTTTATATTTTTTAAATTTGTTAGGTAGTTTCCCCCTTTTTAAAAATTGGGATTTTCATTTTTTGTTGCCCAGTTCAAGGTTTGAATTTGTCTAACTACAAATTATGCTTTTGTGTTTTGGGTTTTGTGGGGTGTGTGGGTTTTGTGATGAGGGGGGGGGTGTTCACCCGCCTGAATTTTGGGCAAGATTTTGGTTTTAAATTTTACTTATTCTTGTTTATTTCTTAGATCGTAAACAAACCTTGTTTTGCTTTTTTTGATTTTCGACTTTGTTTTTGAGGTGTTTTTTGGTCTCATAGCACAACTCTATAATTAGGTCCTGGCTGTATTTCCCTTTCTTGTGGGTTTCTGTGATTATCACGTCGGGGGGGGGGTTCCCTATGTGAATATTCAGTTGGGGATTTTGGTTGTTGGAGGATTGCTATTCCTATTGTTCTTAAACCCCTGTTCCGATTGTTGCAGTTTTTTGTTATATTGTTGGTTTTATAGCATTTTATTGTCAAGCAGTTTTCATTCCATTGGTGCTGCTGTTTTTTATGAGGGTTTTTCATTCACTTGTTATAGTTAGTTGATTGGGGAGGACATCAAACTACTTAGAGCATTAACCTTTTCCACCATTGCTTGTTATATTTTGGTTATACGTTTTATTAAAATTTTTAATTCCAGTTGGTACTTAAGGGGCTTTGTCAGTCACTTGTTTAAGTCTAGTTGAGTCGTGAGACATAACGAACTACTTAGAGCACTTACACACATACACACAAACTTACTTGTATATATTTGTAATATCTTATTAAATGTTAATATACCAGATGGTACTTAAGAATTATAAATGTGATATGTGCTTTCAGCACAATAATACTGTAAACGAGAGATGTGATATTATTTTGATTACTGTGATTAATTTAATTTGATAATATACCTCTAGACAACTTAATGATTAATAAATTTATTAAATTTTAATTTCTCTAGTTAGTAGCCTACCAGTTGTAATCCTGAAGCACTATTGAATTATACTGAATTCTAATGGAAAATTTGGACAAGGATACTGACTACTTGTTACGAAAACCCAGTAACAGGCTGGATGCTAGAAGGGCAGTCCTTTCTAGTGTTCACTGGAGATCTCTAAGCTTTTAGAATCGTGTTTTTTGTAAAAAAGGGGGGCCTGTCCGGAGGTTTCTTGATCCAAGGTGTTGGAGAAATTGTCCAGTTTGACATACTAGTAAACTCTATGATCAAACATTTTGAGTACTTTCCTAATCTGAAGACTTTGAGTTTAGTCTTGTACAACATACCAGGTGGATGTATGTACCTGACTGAGTCTCTTGATCCAAGGAGATGGAAATACTGTTTATGAGCTCAACTCTAAGACAACTAACACTAAAATTCTATAAAGATTATAGTTTCCCATAATCACTCTCTCGAAAGAAACAATTATTTTCGTGATGTATGCCAAAGTGAAACAGTTAATTGATACTCTGACTTTGTCTGAGTTGAGTACATTAAAACTTCAGACGTGTTGGCGAGTAGCCAAATATCTCGGTGTGACGTATAACAGGAATTACACCGCAGAAACTGTCAGAGCGTTGATTAAAGATATATTGTTTCCTGCTCATACAGAGATATCTGATTATGATTCAGATTCAGAAAGCCTAGTGTCACAATTAGGAAGTATGACTCTGTTTGATGAAGAAGAAAGAGCATCTAAGGCAGAAGTGTCTGAGCCTAGTGAACCTCCGCTCATACCTTCCCGCCTCACTGACACAATAGTACAGAGTATAGCTGGTAGTATGACGCAGCCACATACTAGTACAGTGTATGCTACACCTGTATCTACTTATCCTAGACCAGATCTAGATTCTCTAGAGACGCCTGAACGAGGTGCCCGACCTAAGGACCGTCCAGAAAGACATGTTAATTTCCCTACTCCTCCATTATCCACTGGTCCTATCTCTCAGGAACAGTTTGAGAGGTTTGAACGCCTCATTATGTTGCAGACTGCACAAATAGATGCGCAGAGGAAATTGAACGAAGAAGATTTCCAGAGAGAAAATGTTCGTCTTGGAAGACAACAAACTGATAGATCACAAGACACATTTAATGTGCAGAAAGCTGCCTCTATGATTCCTAAGTTTTTTGAAAGTGACTTAGACCCCTTTTTGAGGGTGTTTGAGAACCGGGCACGTGCTATGAACTGGCCACGTAAGAAATGGGCAACCATGTTGCATACAGTGTTGAAGAAGAAGCTCAAACTTGTACTGCTGCTTTACCATTTACCAAGTACATTAGTTATGACGCTGTCAAAAACTTTTCTAGAGACATATAACTTGTTACCTGTAAGTTATCAAAGAGCATTTCGTACGTTAAAACGACGACAAGATCAAACTTGTGTGAATTTGCTCGTGAGAAAAAAGTTGCTTTTGAGAGATGGTCTAAGCTGCCAAGTGAAACAACTACGACAGCCTTGTTCAGTTGTTACTACACGAAGAGTTTAACAACTGTATGTCTGCGGACATACAAGAATATCTGTCGATCATACTCCCTGGGATATTCTGGAAACTGCAGCATTAGCAGACAATTACGAGATTTCTCACAAACTTGTACGTACTAAAACAAAGAAACAGGTAACTAAAAATTGTCCTAGAAGCTGGCAACCTAAATCAGCGGGCTCATTGCGGCCTCATGTACCTGCTACTGTAACTTCTCTTTACCTTTACCAGGAAAACTCACAATCCTGAATCTGTCTCTGTGGTTAGACAGAATCTGATATCGAGAAAAAGAATGTAAAATGTACATATTGTAACAGAAAAGGACATGCTAGGGGTAATTGCTATAAGTTAGAAAGAGATACGAGAAGCAGTCGTGCGGCTGGCCGCCCCCACACAAGTCGTATCCTCTTCCGAGCAACAAAGGCACCAAAATCCTAGTAATACCCTGATCCTACTGTTTTAGAAAATGTTACTCAGGATAGATGACTAGCGTCAGAAAGTGTATCTGATGAAAAGATTCGTTCAGCGATGAGTCCTTACTTTTCGAGAGATAAAGTAGGATTTGATGAATCACATCTGAGATAATTTCTTTCAGACACTGGCAGTTATCTCACGTTATTAAGAGAAGATGTACTGCCCACAACTGACGATACCTATTGCAAGATAGATGTATTGTTAGAAGCCTATGGAGGGGCTGTTATAAAAGTGCCTCTGCACAAAGTTTATATTGAAACAAGCTATTATACTGGTTATATTTCAGTGGGTATATCCAGTGGTGTATTTCCCCTCAGGTCAGTGGACTTGTTGATAGGGAAGGATATCCTTCATGCTGGTATATGTAAAGAACCACTTGTGATTGATAATAACACTGATGATAATTATGCCATTGAAGCTTGTAGAGAGAAACCTATTTTATTTCCTCTCAGCGCAATTACTAGAGCTATGTCAAAGATTCAACAACCATCCTTGTCTCCTGTTGAGTTAGTGGATGACAATGATTTGGGCTTGAATATGTTGTTTAGTGACGCTCTGCGCCCAGGATCATTAACACTGACTCCCCCCGGTCATCAACCTAGTCAAGACACAACTGACGTTAAATTTCTTACTCATGATGATTTAATCAAGGATCAGTTTGTTGATCAGTCACTGGAAAAACTGAGAGTGAAGCAAAGGATCTCGATAATTGTTACTATTATAGTAACGGTGTACTGATGGAGAAAAATACATGTAAGTTGTCAGCTGATAGTGTTTCCACCACAGTCAAGCATTTCGTAGTGTTACCAGTTACATTTCGTGAACAAGCCATTGATTTTGCTCACAATAGTCCCATAGGAGGACATTTGGGTGTCAAGAAGACACTCGGTAAACTGGCAAAACATTTTACTTGGCCAAAGATGAAGGAAACAGTTGCTGATCATGTGCAACGTTGCCACGTGTGTCAAGTGACAGGCAAGCCAGCGCACTCACCTCCACCTACACCTCTCACTATGTTCTTTAGTAGCAAAGTTCAGTTTATCTGGACTAGACATTGTTCAGACTCGTTCAAAAGGTTGAAGCATCTGCTTTCCTCTGCTCCAGTGTTGAGTCCTAATTTCAATCTTTCCATCTTTTTACATATAGATGCGAGTGTTACGCAGTGGGCGCTGTGCTGCTCCAACAGTCAACATCCACTGATATTCTCCATCCTATATGTTACTATTCATCTAAGCTTAAACGACACCAGAAAAATTATGCCACTATTGAGAAAGAGGCTCTAGCTCTTGTGGTGTCCTTGGAACATTTTGACATGTATTTGGGCACTCCCATTTAAAATTAAGTTTTTTTTGACCACAATCCACTCACTTATATAAATACTATGAAGAGTAAAAATGCTAGGATCATGAGGTGGGCCCTCAGAATCCAACCTTATTCTATTAGTATAAAACACATAAGTGGTCATTGTAATGTAATTGCTGACGCTCTGTCACATCCTTAATAATTATCAGTTACATTAAATTACTAATTTTATGCCCAAATCCCTTTTTTTACTTGCTATGTCAAATTCAGTAAAGTAACGTAATCCCTCCAGCCCATATTAACTATGTATACTCATGTCATGTCTAATTATTATATTTATATATTCACAGTAATGTTGTGTATGAGGAGGAGAGACAAACTGAGTGTTGATGGGTAGTGTGGTGTGGGTGATGTACTGCGTGACGCAACACTGTCCTGCCGCACTACACTACACTACACACCTTAAGCAGTTTCATACTCAGATGTTCATACTGCCTCGCATTCCACAACCACTACTTAAGAGTGGAATGCAGTCTCCTCTACTATGATCGAGCCTCTAAGTGCCCTCCTTGTCTGCGCTATCCTGTCTCTACACTGATGTTACATAACCACGAGTATGCAGAGATACGATACTGTGTACTGCCCTAGTCTAGGGGCATATCCTAGTGAAACTGACACTGTTGAATGATAGAAGTGCTTTGGGACAAGAGAGACTCTGATTAATATTTATATAAATTGTATTGATGTGAGTAAAACAGTAATAATGTGAAAGACGTTAATGCAACTCCTTTGTTCGACCGTCTGTGTGTTAGGGGGGTGTTGCAACCCCTGAATGGTTGCAATGAAATTTTGTATATATATAATTATTACCTTTTCATTTAATTTTTATTGCTTATATCTGCGATAATAGCTAAATCGTAAATGTATTGCTTTATATTGGGTTTTTTGACGTAGTTTCCTTTGTTAGGTAAAGGGTGTTACATATTTTGTGCTCAGTTCAAGTCTTGATTGTCTAACTACTATAATTATCGCTCTTTGCTCGTTATATTGCCGGCTTCTTGCTGGGCGACTGCTGTCCACGGAGCTATCACGTGATCGAGGGGGGGGGGGTGTCCTCACCTTGCCTGAAGTATTCAGTCTGGTCGAGACTCTCTTGGTGGTTGGACAGATTGTCTGTCTCATTATTCTTGTTAGTTCTGTAGAACTCTGTTCACAGAACCTTGTATAGACTTAGTGATTTTCGACGTTGTACTGAGGTTGTGTGTCTCATAGACACTCTGACTAACTCAGGTCCTGAGCTGTAGCTTTTCACCTAACTTGTGCTGGTTTCTGTGCATTATCACAGTCAGGGATTTTCTTATGCTGAACTTAGATTCAGTAGTATGGGAGTTTTGTGACTTGTGGAGGATCTGCTGATGGTCCCTACTTAGTGTCGTTATATTATCTCCTTGTTCCTGATTGTGCCACAGTTGCTTGTTATATTGTTCGGCTTATCATTCGTTTTATTGTTCAAGCAGACTGTTCAGATTGCCAGTTGGTTAAGAACTTAGTTTATTTGAAGGCTTTGTCAGTCACTTGTTTAAGTCTAGTTGAGTCGTGAGACATAATGAACTACTTAGAGCACTTACACACAAACTTTTTTTTTTTTTTTTTCAACAAGTCGGTCGTCTCCCACCGAGGCAGGGTGACCCAAAAAAGAAAGAAAATCCCCAAAAAGAAAATACTTTCATCATCATTCAACACTTTCACCACACTCACACATTATCACTGCTTTTGCAGAGGTGCCCAGAATACAACAGTTTAGAAGCATATACATATAAAGATACACAACATATCCCTCCAAACTGCCAATATCCCAAACCACTCCTTTAAAGTGCAGGCATTGTACTCCCATTTCCAGGACTCAAACACAAATTTACTTGTACATATTTGTAATATCTTATTAAATGTTAATGTACCAGATGGTACTTAAGAATTATAAATGTGATATGTGCTTTCAGCACAATAATACTGTAAACGAGAGATGTGATATTATTTTGATTACTGTGATTAATTTAATTTGATAATATACCTCTAGACAACTTAATGATTAATAAATTTATTAAATTTTAATTTCTCTAGTTAGTAGCCTACCATTTGTAATCCTGAAGCACTATTGAATTATACTGAATTCTAATGGATAATTGGACAAGGATACTGACTACTTGTTACGAAAACCCAGTAACAGGCTGGATGCTAGAAGGGCAGTCCTTTCTAGTGTTCACTGGAGATCTCTAAGCTTTTAGAATCGCATTTTTTGTAACAGTGTATGTGTGTGTGTGTGTGTATTCACCTAGTTGAGGTTGTGGGGGTCGAGTCCGAGCTCCTGGCCCCGCCTCTTCACTGATCGCTACTAGGTCACTCTCCCTGAACCGTGAGCTTTATCATACCTCTGCTTAACCCCTTCAGGGTCCAAGGCCAAAATCTGAAGTGGTGCTCCAGTGTCCAAAAAATTTTGAAAAAAAAAAAAAAAAAAAAAATTATTTTTTCTTACAGAAGTAAAGAGCATATTTTTGTGAAGGTAATAAGACAAAAAAAAAATTCTGATCAGTACTTACCGAGATACAGTGCCAAGAAGTTTGTCAAAAATGATGTGGTGGCGGCAACATCGAAGAATTCCACATACGTGCATTACATTATTTAGCGTTTTTTTAGGTTTTTTTCTTTTCTTTTCCATTTTTTTTCTATTCCTACTAACATTTGGGGCCTGAGAGACCAATACTGTATATAATGTATATATATAGACTCACTGTATTGAACACAATAACCGCACTAAAGTTATCATATTATTGTTTACCACTTTTGTTTATTACAATAAACATGCACAAATCTTGTATAATACTAATGTTCTATCATATATTTACATATTTACAATCACTGGACATGGTTTTAGAACTGCTGGAGCTTGTGGAACTCCTTGAAACAAGGCACCATGCACAGAGGCACCTTACATCCTCACACATAAACCGAGTGTCTTTGCGTCTTTGTTGCCATCGTTTTGTTTGTGCACAGACGATGCCCTCTCTTCTGAGCAAATTTCTTCTGGTTGAAGGAAGCGGTATTTATGAAATGATCACCTTCCTCCTCAAACGCTTGGGTATATCCCGGGTAATTCAGGACCTTGTTGTATAGCAGGTGTTCTTACCTGGTATTTCATTAGATTTGTCTGACAACAGAAAAACAAAATTCACCATACGGGGGTCTGTTCCAGTCTTTATTTGTACAATTATATGCATTGAGCATAGAAATTTTCCAAAATTGGAAAAAAAAGTTTCAGTACCACTTGTAACCCTTTACAAAAACCAGTCAACAAAACCAACTCATGTCACATTTGTCAACCAAGCGCATGTTTGTTATAATCAATCACTGTCCTGGTTTTCGATTTCTTTAGTCACTCATCAACTTTGCCACGTCTTGCATTTCATTACGGTGAATGGTTGTCAAAAATGTAACCTTTTGTCTGCCCGAATGCCATGTGCATTGGCAGTAAACACCTGCACGTTCCCCACGAGCACCTGCTTTGAGCTGGGCATTGTTTACGATTAGAACGCACTGTGCCCCACACATCTGTCTTGTTCACTCGAAAAATCATGAGTAAGGGGCTTGTGTCCCTTTATCGGTATATAAGTATGCCCCATCCCCAAAAAGGTGCCATCATGTTTTCACTACGTCCCCTGAGATCCCCAATAACTTTTGGTTCTTTAAATTTTTTTCTTCCGGTTATCAAAAATACCAACCCCAGGCCCGTCACAGCCCAAAGAGTACAAACATTTTTATAAAAAGCTTTTCCTCTTGCTGGTATATACTGCTTGAACGACGCTACCTTTGAACAAAATAAAGACTGTCAATTACAAATTTTTAATGGTTTAAAAAGTTATGTTAAACTTTGTTTGAGATAATGAAAACATTTCTAATCTTGTATAACTTCACTTCTATCAGGCCTGGCTTTGTCAGAGAAGGGGAACATACGTAAGATAAAAAAACCGTTCATGGGATGATTTCTGAAACCGGGGGGAAAATTTCCCATCTGTGGGCCCGTATGTTTTTTTTTTGCTTATAACATGGCATAAGCATTATTTTTGCAAAAAGCAAAAACATTTCTGCAACAGTCGTCTCTTTCCACGTGTATCTTGACTGTGGTGATTGACGTTTTGCCATGGTGTACTCAAAAAACTTTTTACTTTCCTGACAATAGTTTCCATCAAAGGGTGGTCAAAGAAAAAATTCAAAGAATTCCAGTTCTTGGCTGTGGTTCCAAGGGAAATAGGTAGAATCCCCTTTGAGAGTCATCAAGTGGTGGGGGGGGGGGGGGGGGTTGGGAAAAAAATTGGGGTTTTTCTGCCAAACCCCATCGGGTTTTGGTGGATACGGGCATCATAGGGGTTGTGCGGGGGGTTGGGTTGTGGTGGGTGGTGGCTGCGCTCCGCTTTGTCTTGAACTGAGAGTCAGCAGCGGGGTCCCCGCGTGGGCTGGTGAGTTTTGCTGGCAGGCCACACCTCACCACTACCCCCACCACTAAACCGTGGTCTATCCTGCCAAATGTAGCCCCAACATCCCATACATACCTAAACTGGTGTAGGGGCCCAAGGGTGTACTCCGGGATGACTCCATCCCCCGGGCACAGCTAGGGGAATACCCCAGCGATGCGGCGGCGAACTACCCACCTTCCTGGTGTATGATTCCTCACTATCCTATTTGAATGATCGTGAGCGCAATAAAACAAATCCACGTCACTATCAATCATTTCTGAAGTCAAGGCCTGGCCACGCAAATATTAGTTTTTTCCTTGCTTGAGGAACAACCCGGGGTCCGATGCCCACACCCGAAGGTAGAAGGTTGGATCGTCACGGTTTTCTCACTTTATCGATTTCCCGGTCATTTTTTCGGCACTAACTGATCAAAGCCGTAAATTGTCTTATTTCCCCTTCCATCAGTGTCAAACTATCAGATAAGAAGAGGAAGTCCCAATTTTCCGGGGATGAGAGCTGCTTGCGACAGGCATGGTGAAAGGGGAACTAACCCCGGGGTTCCCCAATGTATGTGGGCCCCGATTTTTTGTTTATGGCACCCCACCCCTCGACCCCTTCTCTCCATTAGGCCCAGAGCGCTTTTCGCGCTAAATTTGACGGCGCTAGAATTTGCATAGATCTACGGTTGGACACTCAACGTGAAGCCGTAGATCTACAGGACGGACCCTGAAAGGGTTAAAGCAGAGGTAGGTGTGTGTGTGTGTGTGTGTGTGTGTGTGTGTGTGTGTGTGTGGTGTGTGTTGTGTGGTGTGTGTTGTGTGTGTGTGTGTGGTGTGTGTGTGTGACTCAACAATCAAATTTGCACCAATAACTAAATTACAGTTGTGACCGGGTGTGGAAGTGGTGAATTGCTCATTACTCTATAAATTGTTCATGATTGTAGCCATGTATAAACGTAAGTAACCATTCTTACAGGATTCATTACCTTTGTAACTTGTGAGTTCATTACCTTTGTACCTAGTTCAGCTATCAGAACTTTGGGGGCCCAGTCCCTGGACCCATTACGTACCTCTGTAATCTGTAAATACCTTTGTAACTTGTCATGATTGTGACTAGACCTACCTGGAGTTCATTACCTTTGTAAATTGTGAGTTCATTACCTCTGTAACTTGCTCAGCTATCTAAACTTTGGAGTCCAGTCCCTGGACCAATTATGTACCTCTGTAATCTTTTGACTACCGCCCACAGGATGGGTATGGGGTGCATAATAAACATATTAAACTAACTAGTAATGGCTCCAGGAACGGATTAATTACAAAAAACGAGGGACCACTGTACACGTTTGGACCGTTTACGGGTTAAGCAGTAGACAGCTGGGGGTTTACCTGGAGTTTACCTAGAGGGGGTTTTGGGGGTCAATGCCCCCATGGCCCAATCTGAGACCAGGCCAGGGTTGTTTGTTTTATTAACTGACTCCATGTGATATTTCACTATATAATTTATTAATTTATAATAGTGATGAGGAAGAATTTTATCCTACCAAAACCTTTGACTTTTTGGGGTCGTATATCATGTATACGTTTATGCACCCTTTTTTCTGACAATTTACACACTTTAAAATTCTACACTTCAATCAAGTGGGAAAAAGCTGGTAGGCCCCCATTGAGAAAATGGGTCGTGTGGTCAGGGGCACCCACAAAAAAAAAATCCTGCGCACCAGTGCGTAATGAAAAAAAAAAAAAAAACGACCTTTTTTTTGGATTAAAACACCGACTCTGAGGTGATTTTCGTATAGTATTTATCGTTGTTCTTGTTTTCTGGTCTCATGATAAAAGGAAAAAACAGTTACAGAAATAGAGAGTTTTTGATTATTTTTCAAAATTAAAACGACCTTGAAATTGAGCTCAAAGTAGGGGAAAAAAATGTTTGATTTTTACCAATGTTCAAGAGTAAGCAAATCACACCACACGTCCAAATACTTCAATGGGATCTAATATTCTTTCACTAGTGCATGATTTATTTTCCCTTTTTTTACAATAATGCAGTATCTGATAACATAAATTTTGTATTTTTTGTATGAATAAAAAATCAAATAGAAAGCAATAGTAATAAAAGAGGCCTAGAGCCATGACAAAATGAACAGGGATATGTTTTTTTTGTGCCAAGAATGTCTACTTTTTTATTCTGGACCCCTTTTTTGAAATTGGAAACTTTTTTAATTTGATGAAACTGGCCCAAATTTTCCAAAATTTTGACCACTTTATTGGGGAGTTCAAATCGGTAAAAGGGGGTTTTTTGTATCAACAGATAGAAAAAATGGGTTCTAAAGAAAAAGCTATGAGTTGGAACAACGGAATTGGTCAAAAACAGGGGTCAAGTCGGCAAAATCGCCGTGCTATGTCGCCCAACCGCTAACTTCCGGGGGCGTAATTCGTGAGTTTTCAAAACCAAATTTTTTACTTTTGGTGTCATTGCCCTTGGGAAAAGATTTTTTATCATTTCATAGAAAAATATTTTTTTTTTTTTCCAAAAATTTTTTGACATAGAATGAAATTTAGAAAAGGGGCCCGACATCAAGGGGTAAATTTCCCCTTGATCTCTCGCTTGTTAAAAAAATTAGTGTTTTGGGGATGGGCATGCGACTATTTAAACCCAAGATGGGTGCAGTCCCTGTTTATGTTTTATGACTAACAGCTGGGGTCATTTTTTATTTTAAACCCTTTCGAGTCCCAAGCCAAATCTCAGTGACAGCCAGGGTCCAAGAATTTAAAAAAAAAAAAAAAAAATTACAGAATTAAAGATAATTTTTCCTATAGGTAATAAAACAAAAAAAAAGTTTCAATCAGTACTTTCCCCGATATAAGGATGAATTGACCCCAATGCCCCGGGGGGGCGCAACATCGCCGTCTTTCGTAAAGTCGCATTTTTTATTTTACTTTTAGTTTTCTTTTTTTTTCTAAATTTTGTTTTTTTCAGTAATGTTTTTTTTGGCCCGTGAGACCCCAAAATTTAAAGCCAATGTATGTATGTAACCTCGTATTCCAAATAATAACTGCATAAAAATTTTCATCATTTTTTCTTTTCAATAATTGTTTACAACAAAAAAAATGCAAAAATTTTATATTATATGTTTTATTATATATTTTTTGTATGTAGTCACTGGAATGTTCCTGAACTGCTGCGTCTGGAAAGTTTTTGAAACAAGGTTCATGTACAGTGGGTCTTATCATCTGTGGCCAGTAATTTTTTATGCTTTTAGATGTGAGGCATAAGCATTATGTTGCAAAAAAAAAATCTTTTCAGCCACAGTTTCTCCTTCCACCAGGGGATAGATGTACTTCTTTCGGAACTGGAGTCAGCGGCTCGGGCCCCACCTGGGCTGGTGCCGCATGCTCGGGCACCACCACCACCACTGACACATGGGGCCACCCCTCCCAAATTTGTAGCCACATAAAACCTTTCATTTTCCCGGTTAGGGCCACGGGTGTATCTCCCCTTAGAATTGCAATGGTACATTGTCCCATAATACGATACAGGGCCCCCCAATGAAAATAAGTCACTGATTTTTTTGGGTTATTCTGGGATTTACACATATCTGCATATTTATGATTAGTAACTGTATTGTGTATCCCTAAATAACCCCCATAAGCACATTGGCGTTTTAAGTTTATTCGGTACACGAATACAGTTACACAGATTATCATACTAGCATAGTGTGGAGAACCAGGAAAACCCCAAAAAAGTCAGCGGACTTATTTCCATTAGGGTCTCTTCCCCTGTACCATATGGTACCATTGTGCCATATGGTACCACGTACATATGGAACCACTGTACCATTGGTTCAAAACCTAGAAAATTTCCCCTTTAGATCCACTTCCTCAGTGTTAAACTTAACTTGGGGAAAGGGGGAGTCCCAATTCACCCAGTGAGAGTTCCTTTTCCGCAGGCATATGAACAAAGCGACTGGGAAAGACATTCCCCCAATCAAGCGGGGTGCCCCAAGTTTTTGTTTACTGCACACACTGACCAGGGGACCCCTTTTTAGATGTATCCCACCAGACTTCTTGTGCTAAATTTAAGTGCTAAATTTTGTCGAAAATTACGGCTTGGCCCTGCTTTAAGCCATAGACTACAGGCGGAACCCCGAAAGGGGGGTTTAAGTTAAGGGGTTACTAAAGCATTTGCCTATTTTGGGTGAGTCAAAAACCAACTTTACCCAGGGGAATAAAACTTTTGAAAAGCATGTGAACTTGGCAAAACTGCATATTAAAATTTTAAAACCATTGAAAGCTTTCTATTAAAAAAATAAGAGGCTTTGAGGGTACTTAATTGTCCAAACGTAATCACGTTCACTCACCCAGCACTCTGAATATTTTGGAAAAAAAAAAAAAAAACTAAGGGGGGTCATTTTCTGTGTGAAATAAGACAAAAAAAAAATTAGGATCAGTATTTACCAAGATACGTATAAGACCGTGAAGTTGGCACTGGATGCCACCTGATGGCAACATTGACTCCTCCCATTTGCAAAGTGTTGCCGATAAAAACCTTTTTTCCTCATTTCTATAATTTTATGTTCTGATAATTACAATTTTTAATAGTTTTTGTGATTTCATAGCCAATCTTTGTTCTGACCCTAATATTAGGTACTGAAATAGTACTCAAATAGTCACAATCACATGACAGGTCAACATTTTCACCTGCCCTGGTCATTTACTATTGTCTAGATATATATACAAAGTATTTATAGGTCTCGCAATTTTAGGCATGCTGGAAATATATGAAACCCTTGAAGCATAAATGTTATGATGAGTGTCACTAAACTGCTGACAGTGCAGGAATGGAGTGACACTTGATGATCATGCACTGCTGCTGGGAACCCGGGTTTTATTTGTTTTCACTTTTTACACACAAACATGTATGTCTGTCTGTCTATCTATCTGTGTCTGTCTAGCTCTGCTTATCTGTCTTTCTGTCTGCCTGTGTGTCTGGGTCTTTCCGTCTGCTTCTCTCAGTCTCAGGGAGTGGCTCATAAACCAACAGGTATTACACACTATGCAGTAGTCACGTCTGATTCGTGAAAATGCATATTACTTACCAGTCATGCTTATTATGTCTTATATCGACAAGCACTGTATAGCATTTTTGCCGGGAAATTTTTTGGGGTTATCCTAGGTAACTGACACTATGTATAACTGCACTTATGTGAACATGTGAGAGAGAGAGAGACAGAGATAGGCAAACAGAGAGAGAGACAGTCAAAGCAAGCCAGCCAAAGCCCCAGCCAGCCAGCCAACCAAGGCCCCAGCCAAAGCCCCAGCCAACCAAGGCCCCAGCCAAAGCCAGCCAGCCTGCCAAATACGTATTACACATCCCAGAATCGTTTCTCTTTACTTAGGGCATAGGTTATAGGACATTCTGGCAGGATGACACTACCAGTGGTATCAAAAATGAAAGGATGTTGCACAAATGTTACACATGGGTTATTATCAAGGTTTTTCATATTTCCTTGACCACTTGTGGCCACATCCATCACTTTCCTCTTAAAAGGGAGGTTAATACAGCATGACATCAGTGAATCCCCTTGTTTGCCATGCTAATTTCCCTTAGCTGGTGCTAAATTGAATTGGTGTTCCCACAAGATACTAAGTGGTCCCAATTTTTTAATACTGCACACACAGTGTTAAGACCCATTCTATACTGACCAGGCATCTCAGGCCAATCGTGCCAAATTTGGGGGCAGGAAAAATAAAACGTAGATCTACATTTTGGGAGTGCTAGCAGTACAAACGTAACCTACGTTTGGACATTTTTAAAGGTTAATACATGTTCTTATTTTTAAATAAATACATACTATGATGATTTTTGTTTCTCTTTCATTTATTAAATATACTTTTCATATAATAACTGCAAAACAACATCCTTTATATAAAAATAAGCTTTACAAAAGAGTATCAAGGTACAGTAGACCATCTTTTAACCAGCTTTGTCTGGACGTTTTGGTTATTGCACATTTGAAGAATTGTGGCATATTTTTTTTTAAAACACTTCGTAAAATTAATTTAACACGGTTGCGGGAGGGGGAAAAATTCTGAGCGCATGGTTGCTTGTGGGGCAGGATGGGCTACCGCCATCCCCTGCCAGCATCAGGCACCCCCACCACCCTCCCAGCCTTCATTTCAATTCATACGCGTGTTGGACAAACCTGTGCCAGTAGCTCGTGTTTGTTTAGATACGTATTAATTGCCATGTCTTAAATCATGGCACTCATGGCACCCAGTAGGCATGCAAGTGTTGCTGAAAGTTGCAAGAAAAGGTTTAACCCTTAACTGTCCAAACACAGATCTACGTCCACGTGCGGGGGTCTCCGAACATAGATCTACTTTTTTTTTATGTGCTTTCAAATGGGGAAAATCAAGGTTGGAGCGCTACGCACGTGAACGTAGATCTACGTTTGGACAGTTCAAGGGTTAAGCATTTAAGTCTTAGAATTAACAAAGATAATAGAGATATTAGACAAGAAAATAGCCTGTAGCCGGAATGAAGCGTCATTTT
The DNA here is from genome assembly GCF_026875155.1 of Cherax quadricarinatus. Lineage (NCBI taxonomy): Eukaryota > Metazoa > Arthropoda > Malacostraca > Decapoda > Parastacidae > Cherax > Cherax quadricarinatus. Next base: position 56,983,660 of record NC_069399.1, on the reverse strand, counting down.
GTACTTTGTGAGAATGAGGTAAATATGAGTTTGTGTGATGACTGACTGACAGATTGATTGACTGACTGACTTGATTGACTTACTGAGTGACCTGACTGATTTACTGAATTACTTAGTTAGACATTTTCACTGAAGAGGACCCTGAAATGGTGTCTAGAGCAGCTGATGCCTTACAGTCAATTGTATAATGTACTGTAGGGTAAAACAGAACAGAAATCCCTTACAGAATTTATGCACACTCCAGTACATCCATCAACTTCAGTACCAGAACCTCTACCATCCACCTCAGCCCAGTAGGGCCACAGCATAACTCTCCACTCTCTTCACAATCATCCACAAACACCAGCACCCACAATTTAAGGTAAGAAATACTATTATTTCTGTTGCATTTGTAGTCTTAAGCAGTAAAAACAACATAATACATCATAACAATGAACTACAATTACATATTCACTTTTATTTTTGCAAGATCTGTTGGTCTACAAAAAAGTTTTTTAGCTTTTTGGAGGCTCCCAGGAACGTAACCCTATTTTTCCCACAAGATCTTCAGTTCGTCTAACACAGTTTAGCCTAACAAAGGAATTTTTCAGGGAAAGTAACGACCGTGTTAAACCCTTTCAGGGTCGGTGTCGTACTAGTACAGCTTGCACGCTAGGGCTGGTGCCATACTAGTACAGTGGAACCTCAAAAATCGAACGTATCACATATTGAACATTTCGAAAATAGGACCATTTTTTCGGACAAACTGTGTCCCTATTATCGAACCCCCCCCTATTTTCGGACCGCCGGGATGGGAACCTGTCTGCCGGCCCGCCTTGCCCGCGTCCCCGCGCAGGCGCCGTGAGCAGTCTAGCTTTGTTTATGTTGAGTGAACACTAACCTGCGCTCCCCAATCACGCATTTCACGAATATTTCTTTGTGTTTAGTGCTTGTGGGACGTGAAATAAGCTGCCATGGGTCCAAAGAAACTTGCTAATGGTACCCCTGTGGTAAAGAAAGTGAGAAACATCACAGATGTGAAGAAGGAAATAATACAGAAGTAAGAGAGTGGTGTGAGACTTGTTGAGCTTGCCAAAGGGTGTATGGGAAAAACAAGTCGACCATCGGTTCTAATCCTGTCAAAGAAAGAACAAATCAAGGAAGCTGATGTTGCGAAAGGTGTTAATATAGGGAGTGGATGAGGTGCCTTCTTCAAAGATTAAGGTTTATTTGTGCCAAGTGGAATGATGTCCAAATGTTTGTGCAGAAGTACCACCCTGAGCAAGCTGAAACAAGCCTCTTTGCAACAAGTTCAGTGACAGAACCATGTCCCACTTTAGGGAAATGTTAAAGAGGCACCAGAAACAGGGACTTTCGGACAGTTATTTTGTGAGACAGGGGTTCAGTGACTCTCAAGCTGTTACTAGTGGCATTAAAAGACAGAAAGGAAGTAACCCCAGACAGGGCTTTACCTAAAGTCCTCATGGAGGGGGATTCTCCTTCCCAACACTAACCCCAACTCCCTCTCTCCTCCTCCCTATCTTCCAATGCCATCACCAAAACTTTAATAAAGGTAAGTAAAAATGTTATTTTTATATGTATTACTATACATAATTAAAAACTATAGTATTTGTTGTATGTAAAACTGTAATTAATCTCTATAAAATGTATTTTTTGTGTGAATATTTTTGGGTTTCTGGAATAGATTAATTGTATTTCCATTATTTCTTATGGGAAATATTGCTTCAAATTTCAGACTTTTTGAATTTAGAAATAGCTCCTGGAACGGATTAAGTTGATATTTCTGAGGTTCTACTGCATGCATAAATTCTAGCGAAAGAAAGCTGATAGGCCTACATATGAAAGAATGGGTCTGCGTGGTCAGTGTGTACAGTATAAAAAAAATCCTGCAGCACATAGTGCATGAAAAAAAAAAAACTCCGACCATGTTTTTTGTTTAAAACAGCGACTTTGCACTTTATTTTCATATGGCATTTACGGTTGTATTCTTGTTTTTCTTGGTGTCAATTTATAGAATGGAAGACATATTACAGAAATTAAGATGATTTTGATTGGTTTCACAATGAAAAGTACCTTAAAACTGAGCTCAAAGTAGCAGAAATGTTCGATTTTTGCCAATGTTCAAAAGTAAACAAATCATGCCATGCGTCAAATACACGTCAACTGGTGAGTAATATTCTTTCACAAGTGCAATGATATTATTTATACCATTTTTACACTAATGCAATAGTCTGCATAACAGTAAATCTTTTTTTGCGAGAATATAAGTTCAAAGTGGAAAGCGAAAGAAATGTAAGAGGGGCCTGGGGACATGACTAGTGAACAGATAAAATGTTATTTTAGTGCCAGGAATGTCTGTCTTGTTTATTCTGGACCCTATTTGGAAATTGGCATCTTTTGAAATTTGTGTGAAATTGGCAAAATTGCCAATTTCTGACCACTATATTGGATAGTTGAAATTGGTAATTGGTTGGTTTCTTGTACTCATTCGATAGAAAAAATGGAGTTCTAATGAAATAGCTATGATTTTTGTCGACTGGTGCATTGGAATTGGTCAAAAAAAGGCCTCAAAGTGGGTGAAATCGCCAATACGTAACCGTTATCAAGACTGCTAACTTCGCAAGAACATAATTCCATAGGTTTTTCATCAGATTTCATAAGAAAAAAATAATTTTTATTTTTTTCGAAAAATTTTCGACCATGAGAACAAGTTTAGGAGAAGGCCCTCTCGACCCTGAAAAGATTGAACATCGGTCTACTGTACTACATTATCAAACTTATTACAACCCATCTCATATAGTATATTTAACTTTGTACTTTCCAAGTACAGTAAAGCCTAACCCACGAAATCTTAATAACACAATTGCAAACAAACCACAGTACAGGTGGTCTGAAGTTTTATGACTCACTTGCAGCAAGTTCAATCCCTGTCTGTACTGTGGTTTGCTTACAGAAAAACCTACATTTAATAGACCAGTTGGGAAGGAGATAGTGTCTGATAATGCAAATTGTTCAGCAATTCCAAGTTACAGAATAGCAATACAAGAGCATTGGTCTATTGTTTACTACTCACACAGCATAATAAGTCCATGAATATAGTGGGAAATGTACTCTTCCCTTTGTTTACAATGAGATCACAGCAGAGTTGCCAGATTGGGCCCTGTATCCATCCTTAAGACTAACCAATATTTTTCAGTTTATTAATTTTTTTTTTTTTAAGTCAGCCGTCTCCCACCGAGGCAGGGTGACCCAAAAAGAAAGAAAATACTTTCATCATCATTCAACACTTTCACCTCACTCACACATAATCACTGTTTTTGCAGAGGCGGTCAGAATACAACAGTTTAGAAGTATATACGTATAAAGATACACAACACATCCCTCCAAACTGCCAATATCTCAAACCCCTCCTTTAAAGTGCAGGCATTGTACTTCCCATTTCCAGGACTCAAATCCGGCTATATAAAATAACCGGTTTCCCTGAATCCCTTCACTAAATATTACCCTGCTCACACTCCAACAGCTTGTCAGGTCCCAAATACCATTCGTCTCCATTCACTCCTATCTAACACGCTCATGCACGCTTACTGGAAGTCCAAGCCGCTCGCTCACAATACCTCCTTTACCCCCTCCCTCCAACCCCTTCGAGGACGACCCCTACCCCACCTTCCTTCCCCTACAGATTTATACGCTCTCCATGTCATTCACTTTGATCCATTCTCTCTAAATGACCAAACCACCTCAATAAACCCCTCTTCAGCCCTCTGACTAATACTTTTATTAACTTCACGCCTTCTCCTAATTTCCACACTCCGAATTTTCTGCATAATATTTACACCACACACTGCCCTTAGAAAAGAAAAAGAGAGAGGTTAAGAGAGTGGTGAAGCAATGTAAAGAGAGAGCAAATGAGAGAGTGGGTGAGATGTTATCAATAAATTTTGTTGAAAATAAGAAAAAGTTTTGGAGTGAGATTAACAAGTTAAGGAAGCCTAGAGAACAAATGGATTTGTCAGTTAAAAATAGGAGAGGAGAGTTATTAAATGGAGAGTTAGAGGTATTGGGAAGATGGAGGGAATATTTTGAGGAATTGTTAAATGTTGATGAAGATAGGGAAGCTGTGATTTCGTGTAGTTATAGGGCAAGGAGGAATAACATCTTGTAGGAGTGAGGAAGAGCCAGTTGTGAGTGTGGGGGAAGTTCGTGAGGCAGTAGGTAAAATGAAAGGGGGTAAGGCAGCCGGGATTGATGGGATAAAGTTAGAAATGTTAAAAGCAGGTGGGGATATAGTTTTGGAGTGGTTGGTGCAATTATTTAATAAATGTATGGAAGAGGGTAAGGTACCTAGGGATTGGCAGAGAGCATGCATAGTTTCCTTTGTATAAAGGCAAAGGGGACAAAAGAGGGGTGCAAAAATTATAGGGGATAAGTCTGTTGAGTATACCTGGAAAGTGTATGGTAGAGTTATATTGAAAGAATTAAGAGTAAGACGGAGAA
>NC_069399.1:56921675-56978663 GCF_026875155.1 Cherax quadricarinatus | reverse complement strand
CCACTTTTTCCCCTTTCATCTAGGGAAATTATGCATGGGCTCAACAACAACAAACCATCTCAGACCATTAATTACCCAACAAAAGGCTGCAGTCAGAATGATAAATTCCCACTACAGGCAGCATACTCCACCAATATTCAAAACTCTAAACTTACTCACCGTACAAAACATCCATACTTATTATTGTACCTACTACATACATAGAACACTTAATGCGGATATAAACCCTCCCCTCAAACTTCTCCTTACCAACCTCAACAAAACACATGACCACAACACAAGGCACAGATCACTCTTTGATGTTCCTCGTGTCCATCTAACACTACGTAAAAACGCAATGCACATAAAAGGCCCAAAAATCTGGAATTCATTACCTGTGAACATAAAAGAAACACTCTCTGTTTATCAATTCAAGACTTCTTAAAAACCACTTACTCACCCGCAACTAAATAAATACCGATTAACTGTATCTCATAAATGTGTAACTTGTGACCCTATCAAACTATGTTTTTTTTTCTAATTACATTACCCAATAGAATACTCCATTCACTCGAATATTCAGTAGCTCATCAAATATGCTACAAATTAATACAATTATAAAGTCTCTTATTTGAAATACTCATTTGTACTTCATGTTGTAATTTGTTTACTGTATTTTTACCACTGAATATATCATTGCTTAGTTAATCTTAAGTTAATTTTAAGCCTACCCATAATGCTCCGCATACAAGGGGCTTTTGGCATGCACACTCAATCACTGTATTTCTTTTGTACAACTATGTATCATGTCCAAATAATAATAAATAAATAAATAAGTGTGTTACAGTACTTTGCTCATAGTTCAACAGCACATCAAGTGGGTCATTCCATGTCAAGTGGACCAATTTTGAAAATCATCCCCACCTGAATACAGTGGTCCCTCGGTAATCGTAGGGCTCAATAGTCGTAATGTTCGGAAATCGTAACGATATTTTCGTCAAAACATTGGCTCGCTAATCGTAGACTGACTCACGAAGTCATTCGCCCGGGACACATACTCACGCTCTGAGCTGCCCCAGCCTCCCTTCCCAGCCATTGTTTACCAGTGAGCGACTGTCCCCTCACTTGCTCATATGAAATATTTCATAATATTCCATTCATTTTAGTGCTTGCAACTACTAAATAAGCTACCATGGCTCCAAAGAAAGCTCCTAGTGCCAAGCCTTTGGTAAAGAAGGTGAGAAATACGATTGAATTTAAGAAAAACATCATTGAACAATATGAAAGTGGTGTACGTATGACCGAACTGGCCAGGATGTATAACAAACCCCATACAACCATAGCTTCCATTGTGGCCAAGAAAAAGGAAATCAAGGACACTGTTGTTGCAAAGGGGGTGAATACAGTGGACCCCCGACATTCGATAAATCCGACATTCGATGCATTTTAACGCAAAAATTTCGCCTTGACATTCGATACGATTCATACGAGACGTGTCCATGTGTGGCCTGAACTGCCCCGTGTGTGCCAGTGTTTACAAGCCAGCCAGTGTGCATGCATCTAAGGATATGTTCAGTACATTCCATATTATCACTGTTTTTGGTGCTTGTTTCTGCAAAATAAGTAACCATGGGCCCCAAGAAAGCTTCTAGTGCCAACCCTTCGAGAAAAAAGGTGCTAATGACTATTGAAATGAAGAAAGAGATAATTGCAAAGTACGAAAGTGGAGTGAGTGTGTCGGAGTGCATGATGATTTGGTAAAGAAATTGCCTGCAACTAGTGGTGATGTGAGTGAATTTAAGGCCAGCAAAGGTTGGTTTGAAAGATTTAAGAATCGTAGTGGCATACACAGTGTGGTAAGGCATGGTGAGGCTGCCAGTTCAAGTCCTAATGGAAGGGGATTCCCCTTCTAAACACTAACACCATCCACATTCTCCCTTCCTCCCATCCCATCAATCTTCACCAGATCTTCATTAAAGGTAAGTGTCAATTATTCTATTGTTATTTATCTATTGTTATTGTAATTATTCTATTGCATTAAACTTAATATTTCATGTGGTAATTTTTTTTTTTTTCATACTTTTGGGTGTCTTGCACGGATTAATTTGATTTCCATTATTTCTTACGGGGAAAATTAATTTGACTTTCGATATTTTCGACATTCGATAAGCTCTCAGGAACGGATTAATATCGAATGTCGGGGATCCACTGTATGCTGACAAAAATGAGATCTCCAGTACTCGAAGAGGTTGGGAAGTTATTATTGGTGTGGATAAACGAGAAGCAATTAGCAGGAGATAGTCTTATGACGTCGATTATTTGTGAAAAGGCTAAGCAGTTGCACGATGATCTGGTAAAGAAATTGCCTGCAACTAGTGGTCATGCGAGTGAATTTAAGGCCAGCAAAGGTTGGTTTGAGAGATTTAAGAACCTTAGTGGCATACATAGTGTGGTAAGGCATGGTGAGGCTGCCAGTTCGGACCACAAAGCGACTGAAAAATATTTGCATGAATTCAAGCAGTACATAGAGGCTGAAGGACTGAAACCTGAACAAGTGTTCAACTGTGACGAAACAGGCCTCTTTTGGAAGAAAATGCTAAAGAGGACCTACATTACTCAGGAAGAAAAGGCACTGCCAGGACACAAGTCTATGAAAGACAGGCTGACGCTCATGTTCTGTGCTAACGCTAATGGGGATTTCAGAGTGAAGCCGCTACTAGTGTACCATTCTGAAAATCCCAGAGCGTTCAAGAAAAACAATGTTATGAAGAGTAGATTGTGTGTTTTGGAAACCTAATAGTAAGGCATGGGTCACGAGGGAAATTTTCGTCGAGTGGTTCAATGAAGTGTTTGGCCCTAGTGTGAAGAATTACCTCCTGGAAAAGGAATTGGATCTCAAGTGCCTCCTAGTAATAGACAATGCACCTGCTCATCCTCCAAACTTGGATGACCTAATTTTCGAGGAGTTTGGGTTCATCACAGTAAAGTTCTTGCCCCCGAATACCACTCCTTCCTCGCCCAGTTCACAGTAATGTTGTGTATAGAGGAGGACGGACTAGAGAGGGCTTGGAGTGGGTAGTGTGGTGTGGGTGATGTACTGCGTGACGCAACACTGTCATGCCGACAGGACCCCCCCTCCTCACTACACCCACCATTAAGCAGTTTCTTTACTCAGATGTTAATACTCGCCTCGCCATTCCACAACCTATACCTAAGGTGGGTATGCAGGATACTTACTATGATCGAGCCTCTAAGTGCCCTCCTTGTCTGCGCGATCCATGTCTCTACACTGTTGTACTTAACCAGAGTATTGCAGAGTTACGATACTGTGTACTGCCCTGTAGGTCTAGGGGGCATATCCTAGGGAAAATCGACACTTGTTGGATGTTAGAAGTGCTGGCACAAGAGAGAACTCTGATTAAATATTAATATTAAATTGTATTGATGTGACGTAATCAGTAATAATTGTTTGGTTGTTTGAAGAAGTTAATGCAAATCTTAGTTGCGAAGTCTAGTCGTTGTTAGGGGGGCTGTTGCAACCTGAATGGTTGCAATGATTATGAAGTTTTATATAATTATTTCCTTTGCATTTAATTTTATATGCTTATATCTGCCGATAATGTATGCCTAAAATCGTAAATGAATTGCTTGTATATAGTTATTTGACGTCAGTTTCCTTTGTTTGGTATAGGATGTTACCATATTACGTGTCTCAGTTCAAGTCTGTGATTGTCTAAACTTCTAATTTATAGCGCTTTTGCTCGTTATATGCCGGCGTCTTGCTGGACCGTATGATGTCCACGGAGCTATCACTGTGAGGATGGGGGGGGCGGTGTCCTCACCGCGCCGGAAAGTATCAGTTTGGTTCGAGAACTATCTTGGGGAGTTGGACAGATCTGGTCTTGTTCAATTAGGCTCTGGTTAGTTTCTGTAGAACTACTGTTCACAGAACCCTTGTATTATGACGTAGTGATTTTCGACGTTGTAAGGAGGTTGTGTGTCTCATTAGAACTCTGACTAACTCGCGTCTGAGCTGTAGATCTTTTCACCTAACTTGTGCTGGATTTCTGTGTTTAATCACAGTCGGGATTTTATTATGCTGATACTTAGATTCTGTAGGTATGGGAGTTTTTGTGGCTTCGGGGAGGATCTGCTGATGTCACCAATACTTAGGGTCGTTATATTATCTCCCTTGTTCCTGATGGGTGCCTAAGTTGCTTGTTATATGTGTTACGGCTGTATCTTGTCGTTTATTGTTCAAGACAGACTGGGAAGATTGCCACAGCTTGGTTATTAAGAACTTAGTTTATTTGAGGGCTTGTCAGTCACTTGTTTAAGTATAGTTGGAGTCTGTGAGACATAATGGAACTTATTTGAGACACGTACCAATTACACTAAACTTTTTTTTTTTTTTTTTCAACAAAGGCCGGTCGTCTACCCACGAGGCAGGGTGACCCAAAAAAGAAAGAAAATCCCCAAAAGAAAATTACTTTCATCATCAATTTCAACACTTTCACCACACTCACACATTATCAGCTTTTGCAGAGGTGGTCCCACAAGAAGTACAACAGTTATAGAAGCACATCGTATAAAAGATACACAACATATCTCAAACTGCTATATCCCAAACCAACTCCTTTAAAGTTGCAGGCATTGTACTCCCATGTCCAGGACTCAAAGCACAATAACTTACTAGGTACATATTTGTAATATCTTATGAAATGTTAATGTACCACGATTGTTACTTAAGAATCTATAAATTTGTGTTTCTTTCTGATATGTGCTTTCAGCACATATAATACTGTCAAACGAGAGATGTGATATTATTTTGGATTACTGTGATTAATTAATTGTTAATATACCATTAGAAAAAGCTCTAATGGATTTAAATAAATTTTTAAATTTTTAATTTCTCTAGTAGTAGACCTACCCAGTTGTAATCCTGAAGCACGATTTGAATTATACTGATTTCTAATGGATAATTGGACATGGAGTAATGGACTACTGTTACGAAACCCAGTAACAGGCTGGATGCTTGTAGGGCAGTCCTTTTAGTGTTTCACTGGAGTTCTCTAAGATGTTAAATTAGCATTTGTTTGTAACAGTGGTATGTGTGTGTGTGTATGTGTGTGTCTGTGTGCATGTGTGTGTGTGTTGTACTCCCTAGTTTGTGGTTGTGGGGTGTACGATTGTCGAGCTACTGCAAAGACTCATCACTGATCGCTACGTAGGTCACTCTCCCTGAACCGTGAGCTTTATCTATTACTTGCTTAACCCCTTCATGGTCCACAAGCCTAAATCTGGAAGTGGTGGCTCAGTGTCACAAGAAATTTTGAAAAAAAAAAAAAAAAAAAAAAATTATTTTTCTTTACAGAAGTAAAGAGATATTTTTGTGAAGGAATAAGACAATAAAAAAGTCTGTTCAAGTACTTACGAGTACAGTGCCAAGCAGTTTGTCAAAAATTGATGTGTGGTGGCGGGCAACATCGGAAGAATTCCACATAAGTGCATTACATTATTTAGCGGGTTTTTTTAGGTTTTTTTCTATTTTTTCCTTTTTTTTGCTATTCCTACTCCACTATATATATGGGCCTGAGAGACAATACTGTATATAATGTCATAATATATATAGACTCACTGTATTGAACAAAATAACCGCACTAAAGTTATCATATTATTGTTTACCACTTTTGTTTTATTACAATAAACATGGCACAATCTTGTATAATACTAATGTTCTATCATATATGTTACCGTTTACAATCACTGGACATGTTTTTAGAACTGTGGGCTTGTGGAACTCATGGAAATCAAGGCACCATTGCACGCGGCACCTTTACTTCCTCACACTAAACCGAGTGTCTTTGCGTCTTTGTGCCATCGCTTTTGTTTGTGCACAGACGAGTGCATCTCTCTGAGAAATTTTTCTCGAGTGAAGTGAAGCTGTATTATTGGAAATGATCCCTTCCCTCCTCAAAATGCTTGGGTATTATCTGGGTAATTCGAGGACCTTGTTGTATAGCAGGTGTTCTTGACTGGTACGCACTTACGAGTGGTTGACAACAGACAAACATAAATACCACCATACGGTGGTATGTTTGCCTAGTACTTTATTTGCGTACACTTTGATATGCATTGAGAATAGAAATGATCATTGAGATGGCGGAAAAGGTTCTGTACCACTTGTAAACCCTTACGAACACAGATCAACAAAACCAATCTGCATGTCACATTTGTCAAGCCAAGCGCGATGTTTTGTGTATATCATTCATTGTCACTGGGTTTTCGAAAGACGTTCAATTTAGTCACTCAATCAAATTCTGAACACTGTTTTGCATTTCATTACGGTGGAATGGCTGTAAACAATGTGACATCGCGTTTGTCATGCCACCGTAATGCCATGATGAGGTCTTGAATGTAAAAACCTGCACGTATCACTCACCGAGCTCCTGAGTTGAGCCTGGGCATATGTTTACGAATGTAGACGCACTTGGTGCCCACACTGCTGTCTGTTTCACTCGAATGGAACTCACTGAGTAATGGGCTTGTGTACCAGTTATCGGTTTATAATGTATGCCCCATACCATGATAAGCGGTATGCCAGCTTGTTTCTAAATAGTCACACGGATGAGACCCAATAACATCTTGGTATCTTTCATTGTTATATACTTCTCATCGTGGATACAAAAACAGATATCAACAACAGCCACTGTCACAGTCACAGAGTACCAAACAGTTTTATACCAAAGCGGTGTCCTCTTGGCTCGGTATATACTGCTTGAACGACAGTCTACCTGGTGACAAAATCAATGCATCGTCAATTACAACATTCTTCAATGGATAATGTTTTTTATGTTGATATCTTTGTTTGAGATACTGAAAATCAATTTCTAATCTTGTATATCCTGTCACTTCTATCAGGCATTGCTAGTCAGAGAAAGTGCAAATACGTAAGGTGTAAGGATAAACCTTGTTCTAATTGTGATGATGGCACTGGAAGTCGGAGGTAGAAATTAGCCGCAGTCTTGTGTGTACAGGATTGCTTTTATATATATGCTGTATAGACATGAGGTCATAAGCATTATTGTTGCAAATAGCAAAGTTATTTCGCCAAACAGTCGTCTCTTTCCACCGATATGGAGTCTTGAATGTGGGTGTTATGATCGTATTCGTCCATGGTTGTACTCAAATATACGTATTAGTACTTTCCCCTGAAATAGTTTAATCAATGGATGTGTCAAAGAATAATTCAAAGAATGCCAGTTCTGGGGGCTGTGGTATACAAGGGCGACAAGTAGGTAGTATTCCAATTTAGAGAAGGCATCAAAGTGGTGATGCGTGTGGAAACAATAATTGTGGATTTGACTGCCATTCCAACATCACGGTTTGCTGGTGGATACTGGAACATCATAGGCTGGTTGTGCGGGTGGGTGTGGTTGTGGTGGACTGGTGGCTGTGGCTCCGCTTGGTCCGGAACTGACGGTCAGCAGCGTGGGTCCCAGCTGTGGCTGGTGAGTGTTGCATGGCAGTGCTCAATACATCACACTGCCAACATTCCACTGATGTCCTAGTGGTAGTATCCATGCAAGGGTAGCCACTCCTCTCACTATCATACCTAAAAACTGGTGTTTTCAGCCGGCCAATGGATGTACTCGGGATGTACTCTGGGTGTACTCCATCCCCTGGCACAGAATAGGGTACACTACCTGAGCCGCATGGGCGGCGAACATCCTACGCTCACTGGTAGAATTGATCCTCACTTATCACTAATGAAGGATAGTCGAGCGCAATAAAAAACAATCACACGTCACTTATCATCCATCATTATGAAGTCAGAGGCCTGCCACGACGAAAATATTAGTTTTCTCTTGCGTTGAGGAACACTCCGACTGTGAGTCACGACCAAGTGCCCAACCAGAGGTAGATGGTTGAGGTTCGTCACGGTTTTCTGCTATATTATCGATATCTGGCATTCTTTTCGCGGCACTAAACTGATCAAAGCCGTAGAATTCGTCTTCATTTCCACGTCCATCGTGTCAGAACTATCAGATAAGAAGAGGAGAGTCCATTTCCTGGGGTAGTGAGAGGCTGACTTGCGACAAGCATGAGTGAACAATGGGTAAACTGACCGGCTGTTCCCACATGCTTGTCACTCCCCCATCCCCCCCCTTTCCCCACAATGGCGCCTAGATTTTTTGTTTATGGCACCACCACCCACTCAGACCCGTTCTCTAACATGTAGGCCTATGAGCGCTTTCGCTCTAATTTGACGGCGCTTCTAGAATTTTGGCATAGATATAAGGTTTGGAACTAATCGTTGAATGCAAAAAAAGGGAACAACCGTTGATCTACTGGACGGACCCTTGAAAGGGTTTTAAAGCAGAGGTTGGTGTGACGCGTGTGTGTGTGTGTGTGTGAACTCAAACAATCAATATTTGCACCCCAAATAACTCATGACACAGTGTGAACGGGGGTGGAAGGGCGAAATTGCCTCATTACTCTATTATTGTGTTCATGATTGTAGCCATGTTTTAACGTAAAGATACACATTCTTTACTGGGTTCATTACTTTGTAACCTTGTGAGAGCATTCCTTGGTACCTTGTTAAGCTATCAGAACTTGGGAGGCCAGTCTCTGGACCATTACTGTACATACTGTAATCTGTAAATACCGTTGTAAACTTGTCATGATTGTGACTGGGAAATAACTGGAGTTCTATTACCTTTGTAAATTGTAGTTCATGTTACCTCTGTAATTGCTCTAGCTATCCTAAACTTTGGAGATCAGTCAAGGGAACAAATTATGTACCTCTGTATTTTTGACGACCGCACAAAGGCAAGGGTATGGCGGTGCATAATAAACATAGTAAAGCATAATTGTAATGGCTCCAGGAAACGGATTAATTACAAAAAACGACCCCGGGAACACTGGACAAGTTTGGACGTTACGGGTTAAGCAGTAGACAGCTGGGGGTTTACTGGAGATTTACTAGAGGGGGTTTTGGGGGTCAACGCCCACATGGACCCATATATGATGACCAGGCCAGGGTTGTTTGTTTTATTAATTGACTCCATCGTGATATTTCAATATATAATTATTCTATTTATTATAGTGATGAGGAAGATTTTATCCTACCTTAACCCTTTAGACTGGTTTGGTCGTATTACAATGTATACGTTCTGATGCAACCGCATGTTTCTGACCATATTTACACACATTAAATTATTGCAGCTTCAAATCAAGTGGAGAAAGCTGGTAGGCAACACATGTGAGAGATTGGGTCTGTGTGGGTCTGTGTGCACCACAAAAAACAAAAAAACTGCAGCAGCAGTGCGTAATGAAGAAAAAAAAATAGATCTGATCCTTTTTTGAATTAAATCACTGCTCTGAGGTTGTATTTTCGTATAGTTTTTATCGTTGTTTCTCTTGTTTGTCATGGTCTCAGAGTAAAAATGGAATAAATGTTACAGAAATTGAGATGATTTTGATTCTTTCACAATGAAAAACGACCTTGAATGTGTGAGCTAAAAGTAGAGGATATGGTTGATTTTTACCAATGTTTCAAGAGGTAAGCAAATCACACCTACCGTACAATACATTTCAAACGGGGGGTCTAATATTCTTTACTAGTGCAATGATATGTATTTACACCATTTTTACAAATAATGCAGTACTCTGCATATTCAGTAAATTTTGTAATTTTTTTGTTTTGAAGAATAAAATCATAAATAGAAGAGACCAATAGTAATATAAGAGAGGCCTAGAGACTATGATCTAATGAACAGAGGATATGTTATTTTTGTGCCAAGAATGATCTACAGAGTTGATTTCTGGGCCTGTTTTGCAAATTGGCATGAAACTGGCCAAATTGCCAATTTCTGACCACTTTTATTGGGGAGTTTCATAATCGGGTATGGGCGGTGTCTTGTAACTCAACAGATGAAATAAAATGGAGTTCTAAAAGAATATAGCTACGGAGTGTCTGGTTCACTAGGAAACAATGGATTGGCCAAAAAACAGGGCTCAATGTCGGCAAATTGCCGATGCGTATGTCGCCATGAGGACCTTAAATTCGCGGTCGAGATAATTCCGTGAGTTTTCAACCAAAGTTGTACCTTTTGGTTGTCATTGTCCCTTTGAGGAAAGATTCTTTTCATTTCATATGAAAAATATTTTTTTTTTTTTCCAAAAATTGTATTGACATAGAATGACAGTTTCAGCAAGGAGTGCAGCGACAGTCAAAGGGTTAAATTCTTGATCTCTTGCTTGTTAATAAATTAGTGTTTGGAGATGATCATCGGACTATTGAGCACAAGATATAGTGGTACACGAGTCGGACTGTTTATGTTTTTTGAGCTAACAGCTGTCGGGTCAAGTTTTCTATTAACCTCTTTCAGGGTCAGAGGACCAAATCTCAGTGACAGTCCAGGGTCCAAGAATTTAAGAAAGAAAAAAAAGATTAAAACTTACAGAATTAATCGATAATATTTTCCTATAGGGTAATAAAAACAAAAAAAAAAGTTCTCAATCATTACTTTCCAAGAGTATAGAGGAGTGAACGTTGACCCTCCAGATGACCGGGGTAGGCAGGCAACATCGCCGTCTTTTCGTTAATGCTCGCATTTTTTATTGACCTTTTTAGTTTTCTTTTCTTGTCTAATTCTGTTTTCCAAGTAAGTTTGTGCCTGTGAGACCAATATAATGCACAACTGTATGTATGTTACATCGTATTCCAACACACATAACTGCACTTAATATTTTACATCATTATTTTCTTTACAATAATTGTTTACAAACATAAAAAAATGCAAAAAAATGGTGTTATAGTAATGTGTGTGTGTGTGTTGGTAGAATTACGACAATATGTAAAGTAAAAAGGACACAAGTGCACACTAATGGTGACATTTATTGTGGCAATAACGTTTCACCTCTCCAGGAGCTTTATCGCCATTACAAACAATACATGGCACAGTGGGTAGATAAAGGCTCAGAGTGAGAGTGAAACTACTAGTGATGGTACCATTTCGAGTGTGCACTAGTGGTAGTCTTGTGAGTAGTAGTAGTAGTAGTAGTGGTAGTGACAAAAGTAATTCAATATGGGTTGAGCTATGAATGCGTAATGAGTATACAGGATATAAAAGCTATTAACTTGGGTAACATAAAAATAGGTTGGACAAATATAAACTGGAATGAGGCAGCTTGTTTCAGGTGTTCAAGTCTCTGTAGCTTGTGGAGTAGAACAGGAGAGGATATAGGGATGCAGGGTTTACGGTTGGAAAGGTGATGAGTTTCGGGCTAGACGGCAGGAGATGGTGAAGCTTTGGCCGTTGTGGTGTATTTAATTGTATTCGAAACAGGACGATCATTGACGGTGATGACGAGGCTCGGGAGGCTGCGGAAATCGTTTCTCTTGCTCATAATGGGGCGTCTCTGAATTTCTGAGATGCATGGTGGAATTAGGTGTTGTACACAGGGCGGTGTTCAGGTTATCGTTCCTACATTGCGTAATGTGTTCATTGAGAGAGGGTGGCGAGGTTCTCTGGTGTTTCACCTATCGTAATCGTGTCACAGCATCCACAGGGGATAGTGTAAACTCCTGCATGGAACTGGGTTGTGCGTGTCTTGGATTCTTTTGCTCTGGTTATTATCCTGTATTGAAGTGCTAGAAGCTGATGGCAGACTCTGTGTGTTAGCTTGTGTAAAGTGCTTTTGAGACGTTCAGTGCAACCGGAATGTTGGGAATAATTTTAACTGTGCGTGGGAAGTGGTAGTGAGCGTGGTAGATTTACTGATCTGAAGAGCTCTTGTTTGGCAGTCTTGATGAAAAAAGAAGGAAAATGTAACTCTGGTGAATGTTTGAGTGAATGGATGTACACTCCTCGTCAAAGAAACGCAAGGGGACTACAAAGTTCGGTTGCTCTTAGGAAAACCCGATGATGATGCTCTTTTGGTCTGGTATCTTGACTGGAAGAGAGTGTGTGAGATCATTTTTATTGGTGGGTTTACCCGATTATAAACTTGAAATCTTAGGTGATGTTCTATACTTTGTGGAGGGAGAAGAAACTTCTGTACTCGTTACCATGCAACCCTAAACCAGACACATGTATGGTTTACCCATAAAGACCCATAAACCATTATTCCTTCAGGACCAATCACAGTCAGGAATAGGGAGTGCTCCACAACAAACTAGCCGGAGTTCTCTGCCAAACATCTTTCCTGCCTTCTGGGGACCATCTAGGCCCCGATATCTCTTAAACACCTCAGGTAGTCCTTCTCAACAGAATCCGTAACCTCTCAATCCGTAACATGAAACTAAGCAGTTTGGATGTCGACTCCCTCTTCACAAAAAGTCCCCACCCCCAACCAGCCATCGAGGTTCATACGACGTTAAGTCAATCAGGACCGTAATCTTCCTCTACCTCGGAGATTTGGTTACTTTAATTGAACTCTGTTAATTTCAAATGTTTTTCTTTCAATAACAAGCTCTACAACAACTAGGCATGGGAATGGGTCCCCCATAGTGCCGTCCTAGCCAAACTTATACATGGAACACCTAGAGTCGAACACTTTCGCCAACATCATCCTTCAAGCGTCACTTGGTTAGTTTGTTGGACGATGTCTGTATACTCCAAACGTTTTGTTTTGTACGGAGATTACAGGCCAAGGCTACAACGCAGTTGAACGGCGATCCGCAGTTTACACTAGAAGAAGAGTCTCAATGACAAGCTACCTCTCCTCGACGTCCTCTCATTCACTAAAGTAGACAACAACCTAAGATTTCAAGGTTGTATCGGAAAACCCCCCCCCCCACAAAATGATCTCACTCACTTCTATTCTGTCAAGTTACCAAGCACCAAAAGAAGCAGTATCATCGGGTTTTTCTCTAAGAGCATACCGATGTTTGTAGTCCTGAGTTCTTGACGTAGGTGGAGTGTACATACATTCACCAACATTCACAGAGTTACATTTTCCTCTTTTTCAATCACAAAGACTGCAAGAAAAGAGCTCTTCAGATCATAAAAATTCTCCACGCATCAACACCACTCCCGGCAAATCGTTATAAGGCTTCCCCAAACAGTCAGGTGGAACTGAACGTCTCAAAAGCACTTTCACAAGCTAACACCAGGAGTCGCCATCACTTATAGACTTCATTAAAGGATATAACCAGGGACAAATCCAAGCACAACGAACAGTCAGATGCAGGAGTTTTACACTATATCCCTGTGGAGCGCTGTGACAAGATTAAGTAGGTGAAACAGCAGAAACTCGACAACCGCCTCAATTGAAAAACATTTACGCATGTAAGGAACGATAACCTGAACAACGCTCCTGTGGTACAACACCCCCGAAAAGTTCACCATGCCTATCTCATGGAAATTCAGTGAAGCCCAATTAGTGATCAAACGAGAACTAAGTTCAGCATGACGCAAGTGCTCGTAATCAGCTTGATCGCTGTTTCGATACAATTTAACAAAACAACGGCAGCTTCACCATCTCCGAAGTTCTTAGCAAGAATCCTCCTGAAAACAGTAAAACCTGCCAATCACATAGTCTATCGTACTGGGTATACTACCACAAAGCACGAGAGTGAACACTGTGATAAAAGCTGCCCTGATTCCAGTTTATATTTGTCCTACCGATTTTATGTTACCCAAGTAATAGCTTTTTATATCCTTTTAATCATGGTACGAATTAATTGCTCTACCATGTTTGTTTACTTTTTCACTTACACTTCTACTACTATTACTACTATCCACTAGTGATCATCGAAATGGTTCTCTCACTAGTATTTTCACCTACACTCTGAGCCGTTTATATACCCTCTGTGTCATGTATTGTTTGTAATGGCTTGATAAAGCTCACTGCGAAGAGCGAATACGTCTGCCACAATATATGTCACATAGTTTGCACTTGTGTACTTTTTACTTTTTTATTAGTAATCGTTCTAATTATAGATTTATGTAGTGTAGTGAACTGGACATGTTCCTAGAACTGACTGCCGTTCTGTGAAATGTCTTTGTAAACAAGGTGTCATGTACAGTGGTGTCTTACTATCTGTGGACCAGTATGATTCTTTATGCTATAGATGTGTGCATAAGCATTATTGTTGCAAAAAACAAATACATTGCAGCAACAGTTGTCCCTTTCCACCAGTGGATGATGTGGATACGTGCAGCAGGGAACTGCAGACTGTCACGTATCGGCTGGTCCAAGCGGGGCTGGGGGTCGCATGCTCGTGGGCACCTCCACACCTACTGACACATGTGGCCTATCCATACCAATTGTAGCCACATCAAAAACTTTCACTATTCCAGGTGTAGGGCCACAGGATGTACTCTGTCCCCTGTAGAATTGCATATGTTCGATTGCTACATAAGCCGTACAGATTTACAGGCCGACCCCAATGAAAAAGAATGTCACTGACTTTTTTTGGGGGGGTTTAGTCAGTGGATCTTACACATATGCTGCTATATTTGATTATCTATGTAACTGTATTTGTGTATACCTGAATAATCCCACTGCAAGACATGTGGCGTTTAAGTTTATTCAGGTACAAAATTACAGTTACACATGATTATCATACTATAGCATATGTTTGGAGAACCTATGGATAACCCAAAAAAGTCAGTACAGTGAATTATTTCCTTATACGGCGGTCTCTGTACCGGTTGCGTAACAATGGTACTCATATGGTACCATTGTGACATATGGTACCCACTGGAACAATATGGAACCACAGTACAATGGTTTCAAACCTTAGAATTGTCTCTTCAGAATCCCACTTCCATCGTGTTAGAGCTATATCTTGGGAAAGAAGGAGAGTCCCAAGTCGCGCAGGTGAGGCTTCCTTGCCGCAGCATGTTGGTATACAAAGCCGTACTGAGATGACATTCCCACAATGCAATGCGGATGACCCGAGTTTGTGTTACTGCAACCACTGACCAGGCAGAACCATTCTCGGAGATGTATGTCCCTACCAGGGATTCTTGTGCAAATGTAAGGCTAGCTGCTAGAAAGAATTTTTGTCGAAGATCTACGGCGTGGACCCTGGCATTCAAAGTCATAGTGCTAAACAGGACGGGACAATGAAAGGTGTTAATGTGTTTTAAGAGGGTTACGCTAAAGCAGTTTGCACAAATTGTTTTTAAGCTGAGTCAATAACCAACTGATGACCCAGGCCATAAAATCTTTGAAAAGCATGTGAACTTGGCAAAACTGCATATAAAATTTCATTAATTATGAATAGGCTTTCTATTAAAAAATAATAGAGGCTTTGGGTTACTTAATTGTACAAAAGTAGTGCTTCGTTCACTCACTGCACTCTGAAATATTTTGGAAAAAAATCAAAAAAAACTAAAGAGGGTCATTTTCTGTGTGCTAATAAGACAACAAAATAAAATTAGGATCCAGTACTTTACCAAGCTACGTTATAAGACCGTGAAGTTGGACATCTGGCATGCTCACATCGATGGCAAATACCAGTGGACTCCATACCTTTTGCCAAAAGTGTTGCCAAATATTACCTGTTTGTCCCATTCTATAAATTTTTATGTTTCTGATAAATTACTTTTTTTATAGTTCTTGTGTATTCATAGCCAATTCTATTGTTCATGACCTAATATTGGGTGTACTGAAAATAGTACTCCAAATAGTACAATCACAACACTGAAAGGTCAAAAATTTTCACCTGCCCTTGGTCATTTTCTATTGTCTAGAATAAATACGAAGTTATTTATAGTCTCAGCAATTTTTTAGGCATGCTGGGAATATATATGAAACTCGTTGAAGCATGATGTTATGATGGTGTCTACTAAAAATGCTGACAGTGCAGGAATGGAGTGACACTTGATGATCATGCACTGCCTGCTGGGAACCCAAGGTGTTATTGTTTTTCAATGTTTACACAAAACATGTTTGTCTGGCTGTCTAGGATCGGTGATCGTGCTAGCTCTGCTTATCTGTCAGTTTCTGTCTGCCTGTGTGGCTGGGTGATTTCCTCTGCTAATCTTACTCTAGTCTCAGGGGGGGCTCATTAAACCTCAAACCAGGTATTAAACACTATGCTGTAGTCAGTCTGATTCGTGAAAAATGCTATTAGTTACTACTCAGTCATGCTATTTATTGTCTTATATCGACAAGCAATGTATAGCCACTTTGCTGAATTTTTTGGGTATATACTAGCGTAACTGACCACTATGAATAACTGCACTTATGTGAACATGTGAGAGAGAAGAGAGACAGAGACAGAGAGAGGAGATGACAGAGAGAAGAGAGACAGACGATAGGCAAACTGAGAGGAGCTAGTCTTCAAGCAAGCCAGCCAAAGCCCAGCAGCCAGCCAGCCGAAAGCCCCAGCCAAGCCAGACCAACCAAAGACCCAGCCAACCAGGCCCCCCAGCCAAAGCTCAGCACAGAACCTGCAAAAATAAGTATTACACATCCCAAATCGTTTCTCTTTACTTAGGGCATAGGTTATAGGACTTTCTGGCGGATTGACACTCCAGAGGTATCAAAAAATGAAAGGATGTTGCACAAAATGTTACACATGGGTATTTATCAAGGGTTTTTCATATTTCCTTGACCATTGTATGCCCCCCCCCCCCTCACCCCACCCCTTTCCTGTCTTTAAAAGGGGGAGTGTTAATTTGCATGAACATCAGGTGAATCTCTTGTTTGCCATGCGTATTTGACTCTGGACGGGTGCGCAATTGATATTGGTGTTCCACAAGATACTAAGGTGGTCCACCAGATGTTTTTTTATAACTGCAACACAGAGTTGTTATGACCCATTCTTACTGACCAGGCATCTCAGGCCAATCGTGCCACATTTGGGGAGGAGGAAAAATAAAACGTAGATCTTCTTTTGGAGTGCTAGCAGTACAAATGTATGATCTACGTGTTTGGACAGTTTAAAGTTAATACATTGTGTCGTTTTTAAATAAATAATACTTTTGATGATTTTTGTGTTTATCTTTACATATAAATATATCTTTTCATTTAAATAACTGCATACAAACAATTCCATTATATAAAAAATAAGCTTTACAAAAGAGTTCCAAGGTACAGTAGACAGCATGTAACACAGCTTTGTATGGGACGTTTGGGTTATTGCACTTTGAAGTATTGTGGCATATTTTGTTTAACACTTTCGTAAAATTAATTTAACACGGTTGCGGGGAGGTGGGAAAAGTTTCTGAGAGCATGGTTGCTTGTGGGGCAGGTTGGGGCTACCGGCTCCATCAACTGCCTGCATCAGGCACCCACCACCCTCCAGCCTTCATCTTAAACTTCATACGCGTGTTGGACAAACCTGTGCCAGTAGCTCGTGTTTGTTTATGATTACGTTGTAATTGCCATGTCTGAAATCGTGGCACTCATGGCACCAGTAGGCATGCAAGTGTTGCTGAAGTTGCAAAGAAAAGTTTAACCCTTTAAACTGTCTCAAAACCTTAGATCTAACAGGTCCTTGTGCGGGGGTCTCGAACATAGATCTACTTTTTTTATGTGCTTTCAAATGGGGAAAATCATGGTTGGAGCGCTACGCACGTGAACGTTAGATCTACGTTTTGGCGGGACAGTTCAAGGGTTAAGCATTTAAGTCTTAGAATTAACAAAAGATAATAGAGGATATTCGACAAGAGAATAGCCTGTAGCCGGAATGAAGTCGGCATTTTGTCTTTGTGGAGAATGTGGTAAATTATGAGTATTGTGTGAGGACTGATGGCAGATTGATTGGACTGACAGATTGATGGACTGACTGACTTGTTGACTTACTGGAGTGTCCTGACTGATTTACTGAGTACTTAGTTGAGACAGTTTTCACGTAAGAGGACCCTGAAATGGTTGTCGAGAGCTAGCTGATGCCATTACAGTAGTCAATTGTTGAATGTACTGTAGGGTAAAATGAAAAGAAATCCCTTAAGAATTTATGCACACTCATTACATGCCTTCAATTCAGTGACCAGAACCTCTCCATCCAACCTCAGCCAGTAGGGTGGACCACAGATAACTCTCCACTCTCTTCACAATCATCCACAAACACCAGCACCCACAATTTAAGGTATAGAATATGCTATTATTTCTGTTGCATTTGAGTCTTAAGCAGTTAAAAAAACAACATAATACATCATGACTGTGAACTGACAAAGTACATATGTCACTTTTATTTTTGAAGATCTGTTGGTCTACTAAAAAAAAGTTTTTTTAGCTTATTTGGAGGCTCAAGGAAACACTGTATATCCCTATTTTACCCACAAAGATCTGAGTGTCTAACACGTTTAGCCTAACACGGATGTTTTCAGGAATGTTACGACCGTGTAACCCTTTCAGGGTCGGTGTCATACTAGTACAGCTTGCTCGATAGGGCTTGGGTGCCATACTAGTACAGTGGAAACCTCAAAATCGAACCGTATCACATATTATGAAGGTTTGTTGTCGAAATAGGACCATTTTTCGGGACAAACTGTGTCCCTTATTATCGGAGACGCGCCCCTATTTTCGGACCGACAGGGTATAGGGACCTGTCTGCCGGCCCGCTCTGCCGCGTCAGCGCAGGCGCCCGTGGCAGTCTAGCTTTGTTTATGCTTGTTTGTGTACACTTTCTGGCGCTCTCTTATCACGCATTTCACAAATATTTCTTTGTGGTTAGTGCTTGTGGGAGCTGTGAAATAAGCTGCCTTGTGGTCCAATCGATAGGAAACTTGCGTGTGGTACCCTGTGGTAAAGAGAGTGAGACACATCACAGATGTGAAGAAGGATATAATACAGAAGTATTGAGAGTGGTGTGAGACTTGTTAGCTTGCCAGGATGTATGGAAAAAAAAAGTCGACCATCGGTTCTACTCCTAGTCAAAGAATAAGATACAAATTCAAGGAAGCTGATGTTGAGAAAAGGTTGTTTAAATATAGGGAGTGGATGAGGTGCCTTCTTCAAAGGATTAAGGTGATTTTGTTGCAAGGGAATGATGTCACAAATGTTTGCGGCAGAAGTACCACCCTGAGCTAAGCTGAACTAGCCATCATTTGCAACAAGTTCAGTGACAGAAACCATGTCCATTTAGGAAATGTTAAAGAGGCACCAGAAACAGAGGACCTGCAGGTCAGTTATTTTGTGAGACAGGGGAGTGCACCGTGTCTCTCATGCTGTTACTAGTGTGCATTAAAGACAGAAAGGAAGTAACCCAGACATGGGCTTTACTAAAGTCATCATGTGAGGGGGATTCTCCTTCCAAACAATAAACCCAACTTCCTCTCTCTCTCCAACCCTATCTTCAGAATGCCATCACCAATCTTCAATTAAGGTAAGTAAAATGTCTATTTTGATAGATGTATTATATACATAACAAAATTAAAAACTATAGTGTTGGTTGTATGTAAACAGTAATTAATTCTCTATAAATTTATATATTCACAGTAATGTTGTGTATAGAGGAGGACGGACTAGAGAGGGCTTGGAGTGGGTAGTGTGGTGTGGGTGATGTACTGCGTGACGCAACACTGTCATGCCGACAGGACCCCCCCTCCTCACTACACCCACCATTAAGCAGTTTCTTTACTCAGATGTTAATACTCGCCTCGCCATTCCACAACCTATACCTAAGGTGGGTATGCAGGATACTTACTATGATCGAGCCTCTAAGTGCCCTCCTTGTCTGCGCGATCCATGTCTCTACACTGTTGTACTTAACCAGAGTATTGCAGAGTTACGATACTGTGTACTGCCCTGTAGGTCTAGGGGGCATATCCTAGGGAAAATCGACACTTGTTGGATGTTAGAAGTGCTGGCACAAGAGAGAACTCTGATTAAATATTAATATTAAATTGTATTGATGTGACGTAATCAGTAATAATTGTTTGGTTGTTTGAAGAAGTTAATGCAAATCTTAGTTGCGAAGTCTAGTCGTTGTTAGGGGGGCTGTTGCAACCTGAATGGTTGCAATGATTATGAAGTTTTATATAATTATTTCCTTTGCATTTAATTTTATATGCTTATATCTGCCGATAATGTATGCCTAAAATCGTAAATGAATTGCTTGTATATAGTTATTTGACGTCAGTTTCCTTTGTTTGGTATAGGATGTTACCATATTACGTGTCTCAGTTCAAGTCTGTGATTGTCTAAACTTCTAATTTATAGCGCTTTTGCTCGTTATATGCCGGCGTCTTGCTGGACCGTATGATGTCCACGGAGCTATCACTGTGAGGATGGGGGGGGCGGTGTCCTCACCGCGCCGGAAAGTATCAGTTTGGTTCGAGAACTATCTTGGGGAGTTGGACAGATCTGGTCTTGTTCAATTAGGCTCTGGTTAGTTTCTGTAGAACTACTGTTCACAGAACCCTTGTATTATGACGTAGTGATTTTCGACGTTGTAAGGAGGTTGTGTGTCTCATTAGAACTCTGACTAACTCGCGTCTGAGCTGTAGATCTTTTCACCTAACTTGTGCTGGATTTCTGTGTTTAATCACAGTCGGGATTTTATTATGCTGATACTTAGATTCTGTAGGTATGGGAGTTTTTGTGGCTTCGGGGAGGATCTGCTGATGTCACCAATACTTAGGGTCGTTATATTATCTCCCTTGTTCCTGATGGGTGCCTAAGTTGCTTGTTATATGTGTTACGGCTGTATCTTGTCGTTTATTGTTCAAGACAGACTGGGAAGATTGCCACAGCTTGGTTATTAAGAACTTAGTTTATTTGAGGGCTTGTCAGTCACTTGTTTAAGTATAGTTGGAGTCTGTGAGACATAATGGAACTTATTTGAGACACGTACCAATTACACTAAACTTTTTTTTTTTTTTTTTCAACAAAGGCCGGTCGTCTACCCACGAGGCAGGGTGACCCAAAAAAGAAAGAAAATCCCCAAAAGAAAATTACTTTCATCATCAATTTCAACACTTTCACCACACTCACACATTATCAGCTTTTGCAGAGGTGGTCCCACAAGAAGTACAACAGTTATAGAAGCACATCGTATAAAAGATACACAACATATCTCAAACTGCTATATCCCAAACCAACTCCTTTAAAGTTGCAGGCATTGTACTCCCATGTCCAGGACTCAAAGCACAATAACTTACTAGGTACATATTTGTAATATCTTATGAAATGTTAATGTACCACGATTGTTACTTAAGAATCTATAAATTTGTGTTTCTTTCTGATATGTGCTTTCAGCACATATAATACTGTCAAACGAGAGATGTGATATTATTTTGGATTACTGTGATTAATTAATTGTTAATATACCATTAGAAAAAGCTCTAATGGATTTAAATAAATTTTTAAATTTTTAATTTCTCTAGTAGTAGACCTACCCAGTTGTAATCCTGAAGCACGATTTGAATTATACTGATTTCTAATGGATAATTGGACATGGAGTAATGGACTACTGTTACGAAACCCAGTAACAGGCTGGATGCTTGTAGGGCAGTCCTTTTAGTGTTTCACTGGAGTTCTCTAAGATGTTAAATTAGCATTTGTTTGTAACAGTGGTATGTGTGTGTGTGTATGTGTGTGTCTGTGTGCATGTGTGTGTGTGTTGTACTCCCTAGTTTGTGGTTGTGGGGTGTACGATTGTCGAGCTACTGCAAAGACTCATCACTGATCGCTACGTAGGTCACTCTCCCTGAACCGTGAGCTTTATCTATTACTTGCTTAACCCCTTCATGGTCCACAAGCCTAAATCTGGAAGTGGTGGCTCAGTGTCACAAGAAATTTTGAAAAAAAAAAAAAAAAAAAAAAATTATTTTTCTTTACAGAAGTAAAGAGATATTTTTGTGAAGGAATAAGACAATAAAAAAGTCTGTTCAAGTACTTACGAGTACAGTGCCAAGCAGTTTGTCAAAAATTGATGTGTGGTGGCGGGCAACATCGGAAGAATTCCACATAAGTGCATTACATTATTTAGCGGGTTTTTTTAGGTTTTTTTCTATTTTTTCCTTTTTTTTGCTATTCCTACTCCACTATATATATGGGCCTGAGAGACAATACTGTATATAATGTCATAATATATATAGACTCACTGTATTGAACAAAATAACCGCACTAAAGTTATCATATTATTGTTTACCACTTTTGTTTTATTACAATAAACATGGCACAATCTTGTATAATACTAATGTTCTATCATATATGTTACCGTTTACAATCACTGGACATGTTTTTAGAACTGTGGGCTTGTGGAACTCATGGAAATCAAGGCACCATTGCACGCGGCACCTTTACTTCCTCACACTAAACCGAGTGTCTTTGCGTCTTTGTGCCATCGCTTTTGTTTGTGCACAGACGAGTGCATCTCTCTGAGAAATTTTTCTCGAGTGAAGTGAAGCTGTATTATTGGAAATGATCCCTTCCCTCCTCAAAATGCTTGGGTATTATCTGGGTAATTCGAGGACCTTGTTGTATAGCAGGTGTTCTTGACTGGTACGCACTTACGAGTGGTTGACAACAGACAAACATAAATACCACCATACGGTGGTATGTTTGCCTAGTACTTTATTTGCGTACACTTTGATATGCATTGAGAATAGAAATGATCATTGAGATGGCGGAAAAGGTTCTGTACCACTTGTAAACCCTTACGAACACAGATCAACAAAACCAATCTGCATGTCACATTTGTCAAGCCAAGCGCGATGTTTTGTGTATATCATTCATTGTCACTGGGTTTTCGAAAGACGTTCAATTTAGTCACTCAATCAAATTCTGAACACTGTTTTGCATTTCATTACGGTGGAATGGCTGTAAACAATGTGACATCGCGTTTGTCATGCCACCGTAATGCCATGATGAGGTCTTGAATGTAAAAACCTGCACGTATCACTCACCGAGCTCCTGAGTTGAGCCTGGGCATATGTTTACGAATGTAGACGCACTTGGTGCCCACACTGCTGTCTGTTTCACTCGAATGGAACTCACTGAGTAATGGGCTTGTGTACCAGTTATCGGTTTATAATGTATGCCCCATACCATGATAAGCGGTATGCCAGCTTGTTTCTAAATAGTCACACGGATGAGACCCAATAACATCTTGGTATCTTTCATTGTTATATACTTCTCATCGTGGATACAAAAACAGATATCAACAACAGCCACTGTCACAGTCACAGAGTACCAAACAGTTTTATACCAAAGCGGTGTCCTCTTGGCTCGGTATATACTGCTTGAACGACAGTCTACCTGGTGACAAAATCAATGCATCGTCAATTACAACATTCTTCAATGGATAATGTTTTTTATGTTGATATCTTTGTTTGAGATACTGAAAATCAATTTCTAATCTTGTATATCCTGTCACTTCTATCAGGCATTGCTAGTCAGAGAAAGTGCAAATACGTAAGGTGTAAGGATAAACCTTGTTCTAATTGTGATGATGGCACTGGAAGTCGGAGGTAGAAATTAGCCGCAGTCTTGTGTGTACAGGATTGCTTTTATATATATGCTGTATAGACATGAGGTCATAAGCATTATTGTTGCAAATAGCAAAGTTATTTCGCCAAACAGTCGTCTCTTTCCACCGATATGGAGTCTTGAATGTGGGTGTTATGATCGTATTCGTCCATGGTTGTACTCAAATATACGTATTAGTACTTTCCCCTGAAATAGTTTAATCAATGGATGTGTCAAAGAATAATTCAAAGAATGCCAGTTCTGGGGGCTGTGGTATACAAGGGCGACAAGTAGGTAGTATTCCAATTTAGAGAAGGCATCAAAGTGGTGATGCGTGTGGAAACAATAATTGTGGATTTGACTGCCATTCCAACATCACGGTTTGCTGGTGGATACTGGAACATCATAGGCTGGTTGTGCGGGTGGGTGTGGTTGTGGTGGACTGGTGGCTGTGGCTCCGCTTGGTCCGGAACTGACGGTCAGCAGCGTGGGTCCCAGCTGTGGCTGGTGAGTGTTGCATGGCAGTGCTCAATACATCACACTGCCAACATTCCACTGATGTCCTAGTGGTAGTATCCATGCAAGGGTAGCCACTCCTCTCACTATCATACCTAAAAACTGGTGTTTTCAGCCGGCCAATGGATGTACTCGGGATGTACTCTGGGTGTACTCCATCCCCTGGCACAGAATAGGGTACACTACCTGAGCCGCATGGGCGGCGAACATCCTACGCTCACTGGTAGAATTGATCCTCACTTATCACTAATGAAGGATAGTCGAGCGCAATAAAAAACAATCACACGTCACTTATCATCCATCATTATGAAGTCAGAGGCCTGCCACGACGAAAATATTAGTTTTCTCTTGCGTTGAGGAACACTCCGACTGTGAGTCACGACCAAGTGCCCAACCAGAGGTAGATGGTTGAGGTTCGTCACGGTTTTCTGCTATATTATCGATATCTGGCATTCTTTTCGCGGCACTAAACTGATCAAAGCCGTAGAATTCGTCTTCATTTCCACGTCCATCGTGTCAGAACTATCAGATAAGAAGAGGAGAGTCCATTTCCTGGGGTAGTGAGAGGCTGACTTGCGACAAGCATGAGTGAACAATGGGTAAACTGACCGGCTGTTCCCACATGCTTGTCACTCCCCCATCCCCCCCCTTTCCCCACAATGGCGCCTAGATTTTTTGTTTATGGCACCACCACCCACTCAGACCCGTTCTCTAACATGTAGGCCTATGAGCGCTTTCGCTCTAATTTGACGGCGCTTCTAGAATTTTGGCATAGATATAAGGTTTGGAACTAATCGTTGAATGCAAAAAAAGGGAACAACCGTTGATCTACTGGACGGACCCTTGAAAGGGTTTTAAAGCAGAGGTTGGTGTGACGCGTGTGTGTGTGTGTGTGTGAACTCAAACAATCAATATTTGCACCCCAAATAACTCATGACACAGTGTGAACGGGGGTGGAAGGGCGAAATTGCCTCATTACTCTATTATTGTGTTCATGATTGTAGCCATGTTTTAACGTAAAGATACACATTCTTTACTGGGTTCATTACTTTGTAACCTTGTGAGAGCATTCCTTGGTACCTTGTTAAGCTATCAGAACTTGGGAGGCCAGTCTCTGGACCATTACTGTACATACTGTAATCTGTAAATACCGTTGTAAACTTGTCATGATTGTGACTGGGAAATAACTGGAGTTCTATTACCTTTGTAAATTGTAGTTCATGTTACCTCTGTAATTGCTCTAGCTATCCTAAACTTTGGAGATCAGTCAAGGGAACAAATTATGTACCTCTGTATTTTTGACGACCGCACAAAGGCAAGGGTATGGCGGTGCATAATAAACATAGTAAAGCATAATTGTAATGGCTCCAGGAAACGGATTAATTACAAAAAACGACCCCGGGAACACTGGACAAGTTTGGACGTTACGGGTTAAGCAGTAGACAGCTGGGGGTTTACTGGAGATTTACTAGAGGGGGTTTTGGGGGTCAACGCCCACATGGACCCATATATGATGACCAGGCCAGGGTTGTTTGTTTTATTAATTGACTCCATCGTGATATTTCAATATATAATTATTCTATTTATTATAGTGATGAGGAAGATTTTATCCTACCTTAACCCTTTAGACTGGTTTGGTCGTATTACAATGTATACGTTCTGATGCAACCGCATGTTTCTGACCATATTTACACACATTAAATTATTGCAGCTTCAAATCAAGTGGAGAAAGCTGGTAGGCAACACATGTGAGAGATTGGGTCTGTGTGGGTCTGTGTGCACCACAAAAAACAAAAAAACTGCAGCAGCAGTGCGTAATGAAGAAAAAAAAATAGATCTGATCCTTTTTTGAATTAAATCACTGCTCTGAGGTTGTATTTTCGTATAGTTTTTATCGTTGTTTCTCTTGTTTGTCATGGTCTCAGAGTAAAAATGGAATAAATGTTACAGAAATTGAGATGATTTTGATTCTTTCACAATGAAAAACGACCTTGAATGTGTGAGCTAAAAGTAGAGGATATGGTTGATTTTTACCAATGTTTCAAGAGGTAAGCAAATCACACCTACCGTACAATACATTTCAAACGGGGGGTCTAATATTCTTTACTAGTGCAATGATATGTATTTACACCATTTTTACAAATAATGCAGTACTCTGCATATTCAGTAAATTTTGTAATTTTTTTGTTTTGAAGAATAAAATCATAAATAGAAGAGACCAATAGTAATATAAGAGAGGCCTAGAGACTATGATCTAATGAACAGAGGATATGTTATTTTTGTGCCAAGAATGATCTACAGAGTTGATTTCTGGGCCTGTTTTGCAAATTGGCATGAAACTGGCCAAATTGCCAATTTCTGACCACTTTTATTGGGGAGTTTCATAATCGGGTATGGGCGGTGTCTTGTAACTCAACAGATGAAATAAAATGGAGTTCTAAAAGAATATAGCTACGGAGTGTCTGGTTCACTAGGAAACAATGGATTGGCCAAAAAACAGGGCTCAATGTCGGCAAATTGCCGATGCGTATGTCGCCATGAGGACCTTAAATTCGCGGTCGAGATAATTCCGTGAGTTTTCAACCAAAGTTGTACCTTTTGGTTGTCATTGTCCCTTTGAGGAAAGATTCTTTTCATTTCATATGAAAAATATTTTTTTTTTTTTCCAAAAATTGTATTGACATAGAATGACAGTTTCAGCAAGGAGTGCAGCGACAGTCAAAGGGTTAAATTCTTGATCTCTTGCTTGTTAATAAATTAGTGTTTGGAGATGATCATCGGACTATTGAGCACAAGATATAGTGGTACACGAGTCGGACTGTTTATGTTTTTTGAGCTAACAGCTGTCGGGTCAAGTTTTCTATTAACCTCTTTCAGGGTCAGAGGACCAAATCTCAGTGACAGTCCAGGGTCCAAGAATTTAAGAAAGAAAAAAAAGATTAAAACTTACAGAATTAATCGATAATATTTTCCTATAGGGTAATAAAAACAAAAAAAAAAGTTCTCAATCATTACTTTCCAAGAGTATAGAGGAGTGAACGTTGACCCTCCAGATGACCGGGGTAGGCAGGCAACATCGCCGTCTTTTCGTTAATGCTCGCATTTTTTATTGACCTTTTTAGTTTTCTTTTCTTGTCTAATTCTGTTTTCCAAGTAAGTTTGTGCCTGTGAGACCAATATAATGCACAACTGTATGTATGTTACATCGTATTCCAACACACATAACTGCACTTAATATTTTACATCATTATTTTCTTTACAATAATTGTTTACAAACATAAAAAAATGCAAAAAAATGGTGTTATAGTAATGTGTGTGTGTGTGTTGGTAGAATTACGACAATATGTAAAGTAAAAAGGACACAAGTGCACACTAATGGTGACATTTATTGTGGCAATAACGTTTCACCTCTCCAGGAGCTTTATCGCCATTACAAACAATACATGGCACAGTGGGTAGATAAAGGCTCAGAGTGAGAGTGAAACTACTAGTGATGGTACCATTTCGAGTGTGCACTAGTGGTAGTCTTGTGAGTAGTAGTAGTAGTAGTAGTGGTAGTGACAAAAGTAATTCAATATGGGTTGAGCTATGAATGCGTAATGAGTATACAGGATATAAAAGCTATTAACTTGGGTAACATAAAAATAGGTTGGACAAATATAAACTGGAATGAGGCAGCTTGTTTCAGGTGTTCAAGTCTCTGTAGCTTGTGGAGTAGAACAGGAGAGGATATAGGGATGCAGGGTTTACGGTTGGAAAGGTGATGAGTTTCGGGCTAGACGGCAGGAGATGGTGAAGCTTTGGCCGTTGTGGTGTATTTAATTGTATTCGAAACAGGACGATCATTGACGGTGATGACGAGGCTCGGGAGGCTGCGGAAATCGTTTCTCTTGCTCATAATGGGGCGTCTCTGAATTTCTGAGATGCATGGTGGAATTAGGTGTTGTACACAGGGCGGTGTTCAGGTTATCGTTCCTACATTGCGTAATGTGTTCATTGAGAGAGGGTGGCGAGGTTCTCTGGTGTTTCACCTATCGTAATCGTGTCACAGCATCCACAGGGGATAGTGTAAACTCCTGCATGGAACTGGGTTGTGCGTGTCTTGGATTCTTTTGCTCTGGTTATTATCCTGTATTGAAGTGCTAGAAGCTGATGGCAGACTCTGTGTGTTAGCTTGTGTAAAGTGCTTTTGAGACGTTCAGTGCAACCGGAATGTTGGGAATAATTTTAACTGTGCGTGGGAAGTGGTAGTGAGCGTGGTAGATTTACTGATCTGAAGAGCTCTTGTTTGGCAGTCTTGATGAAAAAAGAAGGAAAATGTAACTCTGGTGAATGTTTGAGTGAATGGATGTACACTCCTCGTCAAAGAAACGCAAGGGGACTACAAAGTTCGGTTGCTCTTAGGAAAACCCGATGATGATGCTCTTTTGGTCTGGTATCTTGACTGGAAGAGAGTGTGTGAGATCATTTTTATTGGTGGGTTTACCCGATTATAAACTTGAAATCTTAGGTGATGTTCTATACTTTGTGGAGGGAGAAGAAACTTCTGTACTCGTTACCATGCAACCCTAAACCAGACACATGTATGGTTTACCCATAAAGACCCATAAACCATTATTCCTTCAGGACCAATCACAGTCAGGAATAGGGAGTGCTCCACAACAAACTAGCCGGAGTTCTCTGCCAAACATCTTTCCTGCCTTCTGGGGACCATCTAGGCCCCGATATCTCTTAAACACCTCAGGTAGTCCTTCTCAACAGAATCCGTAACCTCTCAATCCGTAACATGAAACTAAGCAGTTTGGATGTCGACTCCCTCTTCACAAAAAGTCCCCACCCCCAACCAGCCATCGAGGTTCATACGACGTTAAGTCAATCAGGACCGTAATCTTCCTCTACCTCGGAGATTTGGTTACTTTAATTGAACTCTGTTAATTTCAAATGTTTTTCTTTCAATAACAAGCTCTACAACAACTAGGCATGGGAATGGGTCCCCCATAGTGCCGTCCTAGCCAAACTTATACATGGAACACCTAGAGTCGAACACTTTCGCCAACATCATCCTTCAAGCGTCACTTGGTTAGTTTGTTGGACGATGTCTGTATACTCCAAACGTTTTGTTTTGTACGGAGATTACAGGCCAAGGCTACAACGCAGTTGAACGGCGATCCGCAGTTTACACTAGAAGAAGAGTCTCAATGACAAGCTACCTCTCCTCGACGTCCTCTCATTCACTAAAGTAGACAACAACCTAAGATTTCAAGGTTGTATCGGAAAACCCCCCCCCCCACAAAATGATCTCACTCACTTCTATTCTGTCAAGTTACCAAGCACCAAAAGAAGCAGTATCATCGGGTTTTTCTCTAAGAGCATACCGATGTTTGTAGTCCTGAGTTCTTGACGTAGGTGGAGTGTACATACATTCACCAACATTCACAGAGTTACATTTTCCTCTTTTTCAATCACAAAGACTGCAAGAAAAGAGCTCTTCAGATCATAAAAATTCTCCACGCATCAACACCACTCCCGGCAAATCGTTATAAGGCTTCCCCAAACAGTCAGGTGGAACTGAACGTCTCAAAAGCACTTTCACAAGCTAACACCAGGAGTCGCCATCACTTATAGACTTCATTAAAGGATATAACCAGGGACAAATCCAAGCACAACGAACAGTCAGATGCAGGAGTTTTACACTATATCCCTGTGGAGCGCTGTGACAAGATTAAGTAGGTGAAACAGCAGAAACTCGACAACCGCCTCAATTGAAAAACATTTACGCATGTAAGGAACGATAACCTGAACAACGCTCCTGTGGTACAACACCCCCGAAAAGTTCACCATGCCTATCTCATGGAAATTCAGTGAAGCCCAATTAGTGATCAAACGAGAACTAAGTTCAGCATGACGCAAGTGCTCGTAATCAGCTTGATCGCTGTTTCGATACAATTTAACAAAACAACGGCAGCTTCACCATCTCCGAAGTTCTTAGCAAGAATCCTCCTGAAAACAGTAAAACCTGCCAATCACATAGTCTATCGTACTGGGTATACTACCACAAAGCACGAGAGTGAACACTGTGATAAAAGCTGCCCTGATTCCAGTTTATATTTGTCCTACCGATTTTATGTTACCCAAGTAATAGCTTTTTATATCCTTTTAATCATGGTACGAATTAATTGCTCTACCATGTTTGTTTACTTTTTCACTTACACTTCTACTACTATTACTACTATCCACTAGTGATCATCGAAATGGTTCTCTCACTAGTATTTTCACCTACACTCTGAGCCGTTTATATACCCTCTGTGTCATGTATTGTTTGTAATGGCTTGATAAAGCTCACTGCGAAGAGCGAATACGTCTGCCACAATATATGTCACATAGTTTGCACTTGTGTACTTTTTACTTTTTTATTAGTAATCGTTCTAATTATAGATTTATGTAGTGTAGTGAACTGGACATGTTCCTAGAACTGACTGCCGTTCTGTGAAATGTCTTTGTAAACAAGGTGTCATGTACAGTGGTGTCTTACTATCTGTGGACCAGTATGATTCTTTATGCTATAGATGTGTGCATAAGCATTATTGTTGCAAAAAACAAATACATTGCAGCAACAGTTGTCCCTTTCCACCAGTGGATGATGTGGATACGTGCAGCAGGGAACTGCAGACTGTCACGTATCGGCTGGTCCAAGCGGGGCTGGGGGTCGCATGCTCGTGGGCACCTCCACACCTACTGACACATGTGGCCTATCCATACCAATTGTAGCCACATCAAAAACTTTCACTATTCCAGGTGTAGGGCCACAGGATGTACTCTGTCCCCTGTAGAATTGCATATGTTCGATTGCTACATAAGCCGTACAGATTTACAGGCCGACCCCAATGAAAAAGAATGTCACTGACTTTTTTTGGGGGGGTTTAGTCAGTGGATCTTACACATATGCTGCTATATTTGATTATCTATGTAACTGTATTTGTGTATACCTGAATAATCCCACTGCAAGACATGTGGCGTTTAAGTTTATTCAGGTACAAAATTACAGTTACACATGATTATCATACTATAGCATATGTTTGGAGAACCTATGGATAACCCAAAAAAGTCAGTACAGTGAATTATTTCCTTATACGGCGGTCTCTGTACCGGTTGCGTAACAATGGTACTCATATGGTACCATTGTGACATATGGTACCCACTGGAACAATATGGAACCACAGTACAATGGTTTCAAACCTTAGAATTGTCTCTTCAGAATCCCACTTCCATCGTGTTAGAGCTATATCTTGGGAAAGAAGGAGAGTCCCAAGTCGCGCAGGTGAGGCTTCCTTGCCGCAGCATGTTGGTATACAAAGCCGTACTGAGATGACATTCCCACAATGCAATGCGGATGACCCGAGTTTGTGTTACTGCAACCACTGACCAGGCAGAACCATTCTCGGAGATGTATGTCCCTACCAGGGATTCTTGTGCAAATGTAAGGCTAGCTGCTAGAAAGAATTTTTGTCGAAGATCTACGGCGTGGACCCTGGCATTCAAAGTCATAGTGCTAAACAGGACGGGACAATGAAAGGTGTTAATGTGTTTTAAGAGGGTTACGCTAAAGCAGTTTGCACAAATTGTTTTTAAGCTGAGTCAATAACCAACTGATGACCCAGGCCATAAAATCTTTGAAAAGCATGTGAACTTGGCAAAACTGCATATAAAATTTCATTAATTATGAATAGGCTTTCTATTAAAAAATAATAGAGGCTTTGGGTTACTTAATTGTACAAAAGTAGTGCTTCGTTCACTCACTGCACTCTGAAATATTTTGGAAAAAAATCAAAAAAAACTAAAGAGGGTCATTTTCTGTGTGCTAATAAGACAACAAAATAAAATTAGGATCCAGTACTTTACCAAGCTACGTTATAAGACCGTGAAGTTGGACATCTGGCATGCTCACATCGATGGCAAATACCAGTGGACTCCATACCTTTTGCCAAAAGTGTTGCCAAATATTACCTGTTTGTCCCATTCTATAAATTTTTATGTTTCTGATAAATTACTTTTTTTATAGTTCTTGTGTATTCATAGCCAATTCTATTGTTCATGACCTAATATTGGGTGTACTGAAAATAGTACTCCAAATAGTACAATCACAACACTGAAAGGTCAAAAATTTTCACCTGCCCTTGGTCATTTTCTATTGTCTAGAATAAATACGAAGTTATTTATAGTCTCAGCAATTTTTTAGGCATGCTGGGAATATATATGAAACTCGTTGAAGCATGATGTTATGATGGTGTCTACTAAAAATGCTGACAGTGCAGGAATGGAGTGACACTTGATGATCATGCACTGCCTGCTGGGAACCCAAGGTGTTATTGTTTTTCAATGTTTACACAAAACATGTTTGTCTGGCTGTCTAGGATCGGTGATCGTGCTAGCTCTGCTTATCTGTCAGTTTCTGTCTGCCTGTGTGGCTGGGTGATTTCCTCTGCTAATCTTACTCTAGTCTCAGGGGGGGCTCATTAAACCTCAAACCAGGTATTAAACACTATGCTGTAGTCAGTCTGATTCGTGAAAAATGCTATTAGTTACTACTCAGTCATGCTATTTATTGTCTTATATCGACAAGCAATGTATAGCCACTTTGCTGAATTTTTTGGGTATATACTAGCGTAACTGACCACTATGAATAACTGCACTTATGTGAACATGTGAGAGAGAAGAGAGACAGAGACAGAGAGAGGAGATGACAGAGAGAAGAGAGACAGACGATAGGCAAACTGAGAGGAGCTAGTCTTCAAGCAAGCCAGCCAAAGCCCAGCAGCCAGCCAGCCGAAAGCCCCAGCCAAGCCAGACCAACCAAAGACCCAGCCAACCAGGCCCCCCAGCCAAAGCTCAGCACAGAACCTGCAAAAATAAGTATTACACATCCCAAATCGTTTCTCTTTACTTAGGGCATAGGTTATAGGACTTTCTGGCGGATTGACACTCCAGAGGTATCAAAAAATGAAAGGATGTTGCACAAAATGTTACACATGGGTATTTATCAAGGGTTTTTCATATTTCCTTGACCATTGTATGCCCCCCCCCCCCTCACCCCACCCCTTTCCTGTCTTTAAAAGGGGGAGTGTTAATTTGCATGAACATCAGGTGAATCTCTTGTTTGCCATGCGTATTTGACTCTGGACGGGTGCGCAATTGATATTGGTGTTCCACAAGATACTAAGGTGGTCCACCAGATGTTTTTTTATAACTGCAACACAGAGTTGTTATGACCCATTCTTACTGACCAGGCATCTCAGGCCAATCGTGCCACATTTGGGGAGGAGGAAAAATAAAACGTAGATCTTCTTTTGGAGTGCTAGCAGTACAAATGTATGATCTACGTGTTTGGACAGTTTAAAGTTAATACATTGTGTCGTTTTTAAATAAATAATACTTTTGATGATTTTTGTGTTTATCTTTACATATAAATATATCTTTTCATTTAAATAACTGCATACAAACAATTCCATTATATAAAAAATAAGCTTTACAAAAGAGTTCCAAGGTACAGTAGACAGCATGTAACACAGCTTTGTATGGGACGTTTGGGTTATTGCACTTTGAAGTATTGTGGCATATTTTGTTTAACACTTTCGTAAAATTAATTTAACACGGTTGCGGGGAGGTGGGAAAAGTTTCTGAGAGCATGGTTGCTTGTGGGGCAGGTTGGGGCTACCGGCTCCATCAACTGCCTGCATCAGGCACCCACCACCCTCCAGCCTTCATCTTAAACTTCATACGCGTGTTGGACAAACCTGTGCCAGTAGCTCGTGTTTGTTTATGATTACGTTGTAATTGCCATGTCTGAAATCGTGGCACTCATGGCACCAGTAGGCATGCAAGTGTTGCTGAAGTTGCAAAGAAAAGTTTAACCCTTTAAACTGTCTCAAAACCTTAGATCTAACAGGTCCTTGTGCGGGGGTCTCGAACATAGATCTACTTTTTTTATGTGCTTTCAAATGGGGAAAATCATGGTTGGAGCGCTACGCACGTGAACGTTAGATCTACGTTTTGGCGGGACAGTTCAAGGGTTAAGCATTTAAGTCTTAGAATTAACAAAAGATAATAGAGGATATTCGACAAGAGAATAGCCTGTAGCCGGAATGAAGTCGGCATTTTGTCTTTGTGGAGAATGTGGTAAATTATGAGTATTGTGTGAGGACTGATGGCAGATTGATTGGACTGACAGATTGATGGACTGACTGACTTGTTGACTTACTGGAGTGTCCTGACTGATTTACTGAGTACTTAGTTGAGACAGTTTTCACGTAAGAGGACCCTGAAATGGTTGTCGAGAGCTAGCTGATGCCATTACAGTAGTCAATTGTTGAATGTACTGTAGGGTAAAATGAAAAGAAATCCCTTAAGAATTTATGCACACTCATTACATGCCTTCAATTCAGTGACCAGAACCTCTCCATCCAACCTCAGCCAGTAGGGTGGACCACAGATAACTCTCCACTCTCTTCACAATCATCCACAAACACCAGCACCCACAATTTAAGGTATAGAATATGCTATTATTTCTGTTGCATTTGAGTCTTAAGCAGTTAAAAAAACAACATAATACATCATGACTGTGAACTGACAAAGTACATATGTCACTTTTATTTTTGAAGATCTGTTGGTCTACTAAAAAAAAGTTTTTTTAGCTTATTTGGAGGCTCAAGGAAACACTGTATATCCCTATTTTACCCACAAAGATCTGAGTGTCTAACACGTTTAGCCTAACACGGATGTTTTCAGGAATGTTACGACCGTGTAACCCTTTCAGGGTCGGTGTCATACTAGTACAGCTTGCTCGATAGGGCTTGGGTGCCATACTAGTACAGTGGAAACCTCAAAATCGAACCGTATCACATATTATGAAGGTTTGTTGTCGAAATAGGACCATTTTTCGGGACAAACTGTGTCCCTTATTATCGGAGACGCGCCCCTATTTTCGGACCGACAGGGTATAGGGACCTGTCTGCCGGCCCGCTCTGCCGCGTCAGCGCAGGCGCCCGTGGCAGTCTAGCTTTGTTTATGCTTGTTTGTGTACACTTTCTGGCGCTCTCTTATCACGCATTTCACAAATATTTCTTTGTGGTTAGTGCTTGTGGGAGCTGTGAAATAAGCTGCCTTGTGGTCCAATCGATAGGAAACTTGCGTGTGGTACCCTGTGGTAAAGAGAGTGAGACACATCACAGATGTGAAGAAGGATATAATACAGAAGTATTGAGAGTGGTGTGAGACTTGTTAGCTTGCCAGGATGTATGGAAAAAAAAAGTCGACCATCGGTTCTACTCCTAGTCAAAGAATAAGATACAAATTCAAGGAAGCTGATGTTGAGAAAAGGTTGTTTAAATATAGGGAGTGGATGAGGTGCCTTCTTCAAAGGATTAAGGTGATTTTGTTGCAAGGGAATGATGTCACAAATGTTTGCGGCAGAAGTACCACCCTGAGCTAAGCTGAACTAGCCATCATTTGCAACAAGTTCAGTGACAGAAACCATGTCCATTTAGGAAATGTTAAAGAGGCACCAGAAACAGAGGACCTGCAGGTCAGTTATTTTGTGAGACAGGGGAGTGCACCGTGTCTCTCATGCTGTTACTAGTGTGCATTAAAGACAGAAAGGAAGTAACCCAGACATGGGCTTTACTAAAGTCATCATGTGAGGGGGATTCTCCTTCCAAACAATAAACCCAACTTCCTCTCTCTCTCCAACCCTATCTTCAGAATGCCATCACCAATCTTCAATTAAGGTAAGTAAAATGTCTATTTTGATAGATGTATTATATACATAACAAAATTAAAAACTATAGTGTTGGTTGTATGTAAACAGTAATTAATTCTCTATAAACTGAACCGGGCCGGGTTTTTGTTTTTTTATTAATTACCCATGTGATTTTTCACTATATAATTTATTAATTTATAATAGTGATGAGGAAGAATTTTATCCTACCTTAACCCTTTGACTGTTTTGGTCGTATATACATGTATACGTCTTATGCACCGCTGTTTCTGACATATTTACACACATAAATTCTAGCAGCTTCAAATCAAGTGGGAGAAAGCTGGTAGGCCCACATGTGAGAGAA
Organism: Cherax quadricarinatus; assembly: GCF_026875155.1. Taxonomy (NCBI): domain Eukaryota; kingdom Metazoa; phylum Arthropoda; class Malacostraca; order Decapoda; family Parastacidae; genus Cherax; species Cherax quadricarinatus. Next base: position 56,942,664 of record NC_069399.1, on the reverse strand, counting down.
TGGGTCTGTGTGGTCAGTGTGCACCACAAAAAAAAAACCCTGCAGCACGCAGTGCGTAATGAGAAAAAAAAAAACTGACCATTTTTTTGGATTAAAACACTGACTCTGAGGTGTATTTTCGTATAGTATTTATCGTTGTTCTCTTGTTTTCATGGTCTCAGCTGATAAAATGGAAAACATGTTACAGAAATAGAGATGATTTTGATTACTTTCACAATGAAAACGACCTTGAAATTGAGCTCAAAGTAGCGGAAATGTTTGATTTTTACCAATGTTCAAGAGTAAGCAAATCACACCACACGTCCAATACATTTCAACTGGGGAGTCTAATATTCTTTCACTAGTGCACTGATATTATTTACACCATTTTTACAATAATGCAGTACTCTGCATAACAGTAAATTTTGTATTTTTTTGTATGAATAAAAAATCAAAATAGAAAGCAATAGTAATATAAGAGAGGCCTAGAGACATGACTAATGAACAGAGGATATGTTATTTTTGTGCCAAGAATGTCTACATTGTTTATTCTGGACCCTGTTTTGAAATTGGCATGAAACTGGCCAAATTGCCAATTTCTGACCACTTTATTGGGTAGTTCAAATCGGTAAATGGGCGGTTTCTTGTACTCAACAGATAGAAAAAATGGAGTTCTAAAGAAATAGCTACGAGTCTGGTCAACTGGAACAACGGAATTGGCCAAAAACAGGGCTCAAAGTCGGCAAAATTGCCGATGCGTATGTCGCCGAGACCGCTAACTTCGCGGGAGCATAATTCCGTGAGTTTTCAACCAAATTTTGTACTTTTGGTGTCATTGCCCTTGGGAAAAGATTCTTTATCATTTCATATGAAAAGATATTTTTTTTTTTCCAAAAATTTATTGACATAGAATGACAGTTTCAGAAAGGGGCCAGCGACAGTCAAAGGGTTAAATTCCTTGATCTTGCTTGTTAATAAATTAGTGTTTGGAGATGATCATGCGACTATTGAGCACAAGATGGGTGCGAGTCGCCTGTTTATGTTTTATGAGCTAACAGCTGAGGGTCAGTTTTCTATTAACCCTTTCAGAGTCCAGAGGCCAAATCTCAGTGACAGCCAGGGTCCAAGAATTTAAAAAAAAAAAAAAACTTACAGAATTAAAGATAATATTTTCCTATAGGTAATAAAACAAAAAAAAAGTTCCAATCAGTACTTTCCAAGATATAGAGGAGTGAAGTTGACCCTCAATGACCGGGTGGCAGCAACATCGCCGTCTTTCGTAAAGTCGCATTTTTTATTTGACTTTTTAGTTTTCTTTTCTTTTCTAATTCTGTTTTTTCCAGTAATGTTTGTGGCCTGTGAGACCAATATAATGCACAATGTATGTATGTACACTCGTATTCCAACACAATAACTGCACTAATATTTTCATCATTATTTTCTTTACAATAATTGTTTACAACAAAAAAACATGCAAAAATGTTGTATATTAGTAATGTAATAAAGTTGGTAGAATTACCGACAATATGTAAAGTAAAAGGACACAAGTGCAACTAATGTGACATTTATTGTGGCAATGTTTCACTCTCCAGGAGCTTTATCAAGCCATTACAAACAATACATGGACACAGAGGGTATATAAAGGCTCAGAGTGAGGTGAATACTAGTGAGGTACCATTTCGATGTTCACTAGTGGTAGTAGTAGTAGTAGTAGTAGTAGTAGTGGTAGTGACAAAAGTAATACAATATGGTAGAGCAATTAATTCGTACATGAGTAAAAGGATATAAAAGCTATTACTTGGGTAACATAAAAATAGGTTGGACAAATATAAACTGGAATGAGGCAGCTTGTTTCAGTGTTCACTCTCTGTGCTTTGTGTAGTATAACAGGAGAGACTATGTGATGGCAGGGTTTACTGTTTTCAGGGGATTCTTGCTAAGACTTCGGAGATGGTGAAGCTGCCGTTGTTTTGTTTAATTGTATTCGAAACAGCGATCAGTGCTGATTCGAGTACTTGCGTCTGCGGAAATTAGTTTCTTTGATCACTAATTGGGCGTCTCTGAATTTCATGAGATGATTGGTGGAATTTCGGTGTTGTACACAGGCGTTGTTCAGGTTATCGTTCCTACATGCGTAAATGTGTTCATTGGGGCGGGTGTCGAGGTTTCTGGCTGTTTCACCTACTAAATCTTGTCACAGCCCTCCACAGGGTATAGTGTAAACTCCTGCATTGACTGGTTCGTGGTGCTTGGATTTTGTCCTGGTTATATCCTTTATTGAAGTGCTAGAAGCGATGGCGACTCTGGTGTTAGCTTGTGAAAGTGCTTTTGAGACGTTCAGTGCAACCTGACTGTTGGGAAGAATTATAACTTTGCTGGAGTGGTGTTGATGCGTGGAGAATTTATGATCTGAAGAGCTCTTTTCTTGCAGTCTTTGATGAAAAAAGAAGGAAAATGTAACTCTGTGAATGTTTGGTGAATGTATGTACACTCCTCGTCAAGAAACTCAGGACTACAAATTCGGTATGCTCTTAGGAAAAACCCGATGATGATGCCTCTTTTGGTCTTGGTATCTTGACTGGAATAGAAGTGTGTGAGATCATTTTTATTGGTGGGTTTCCGATAAACTTGAAATCTTAGGTTGTTGTCTACTTTGTGAAGGGAAGAAACTTCTGTACTCGTTACCAAGCAACCCTAAACCAGCACACATGTATGGTTTACCCAAGACCCATAAACACAATATTCCTCTCAGACCAATCACGTCAGGAATAGGCAGTGCTCCACACAAACTAGCCGGAGTTCTTGCCAAACATCTTTCCTGCCTTCTGGGGACCATCAGCCCCGCTCATCTTAAACACTCAGGTGACCTTCTCAACCGCATCCGTAACCTCTCCATCCGTAACAAGAAACTAAGCAGTTTGGATGTGACTTCCCTCTTCACAAAAGTACCTACCAAAAAAGCCATCGAGGTTCTACGACGTAAAGTCAATCAGGACCTTAATCTTCCTCTACCTCCCGGAGATTTTGTTGACTTAATTGAACTCTGTTAATTTCAACTGTTTTTCTTTCAATAACAAGCTCTACAAACAAACCTACGGCATGGGAATGGGGTCCCCCATAAGTGCCGTCCTAGCCAACTTATACATGGAACACCTAGAGTCCGAACACTTCGCCAACATCATCCCTTCAAGCGTCACTTGGTTACGTTACGTGGACGATGTCCTCGTAATAACTCCAAAACGTTTTGATGTACGGGATCTTCAGGCAAGGCTCAACGCAGTTGAACCGGCGATCCAGTTTACACTAGAAGAAGAGTCCAATGACAAGCTACCTTTCCTCGACGTCCTCATTCACAAAGTAGACAACAACCTAAGATTTCAAGTTTATCGAAACCCACCAATAAAAATGATCTCACACACTTCTATTCCAGTCAAGATACCAAGACCAAAAGAGGCATCATCATCGGGTTTTTCCTAAGAGCATACCGAATTTGTAGTCTGAGTTTCTTGACGAGGAGTGTACATACATTCACCAAACATTCACAGAGTTACATTTTCCTTCTTTTTTCATCAAAGACTGCAAGAAAAGAGCTCTTCAGATCATAAATTCTCCACGCATCAACACCACTCCCCAGCAAAGTTATAATTCTTCCCAACAGTCAGGTTGCACTGAACGTCTCAAAAGCACTTTCACAAGCTAACACCAGAGTCGCCATCACTTCTAGCACTTCAATAAAGGATATAACCAGGGCAAAATCCAAGCACCACGAACCAGTCAATGCAGGAGTTTACACTATACCCTGTGGAGGCTGTGACAAGATTTACGTAGGTGAAACAGCCAGAAACCTCGACACCCGCCTCAATGAACACATTTACGCATGTAGGAACGATAACCTGAACAACGCCTGTGACAACACCGAAATTCCACCAATCATCTCATGAAATTCAGAGACGCCCAATTAGTGATCAAAGAAACTAATTTCCGCAGACGCAAGTGCCTCGAATCAGCACTGAATCGCTGTTTCGAATACAATTAAACAAAACAACGGCAGCTTCACCATCTCCGAAGTCTTAGCAAGAATCCTCCTGAAAACAGTAAAACCCTGCCATCACATAGTCTCTCCTGTTATACTACACAAAGCACAGAGAGTGAACACTGAAACAAGCTGCCTCATTCCAGTTTATATTTGTCCAACCTATTTTTATGTTACCCAAGTAATAGCTTTTATATCCTTTTACTCATGTACGAATTAATTGCTCTACCATATTGTATTACTTTTGTCACTACCACTACTACTACTACTACTACTACCACTAGTGAACATCGAAATGGTACCTCACTAGTATTCACCTCACTCTGAGCCTTTATATACCCTCTGTGTCCATGTATTGTTTGTAATGGCTTGATAAAGCTCCTGGAGAGCGAAACGTTGCCACAATAAATGTCACATTAGTTGCACTTGTGTCCTTTTACTTTATATATTAGTAATGTTCTATTATATATTTATGTATGTAGTGACTGGACATGTTCCTAGAACTGCTGCAGTCTGTGAAAGTCTTTGAAACAAGGTGTCATGTACAGTGGTGTCTTACTCATCTGTGGACCAGTATGATTTTTATGCTTATAGATGTGAGGCATAAGCATTATTGTTGCAAAAAACAAATACATTTCAGCCACAGTTGTCTCCTTCCACCAGTGGATGATGATGTACTTCATCCTGGAACTGCCGAGTCAGCGGCTCGGGTCCCAGCCTGGGCTGGTGTCGCATGCTCGTGGCACCACCACCACCTACTGACACATGTGGCCTATCCATACCAATTGTAGCCACATCAACACTTTCACTATTCCAGGTGTAGGGCCACAGGATGTACTCAGTCCCCTTAGAATTGCATATGGTACATTGTACCATAAGGTACAGATACAGGGACCCCAATGAAAATAAGTCACTGACTTTTTTGGGTTATTCTAGGATCTTACACATATGCTGCTATATTTGATGATCTATGTAACTGTATTTGTGTATACCTGAATAATCCCACTCAAGCACATGTGGCGTTTTAAGTTTATTCAGGTACACAAATACAGTTACACAGATTATCATACATAGCATATGTGTGGAGAACCTAGGATAACCCAAAAAAGTCAGACAGTGACTTATTTCCATTAGGGTCTCTGTACCCTGTGGTACAATGGTACCATATGGTACCATTGTGCCATATGGTACCACTGTACAATATGGAACCACTGTACCATATGGTTCAAAACCATAGAATTCCTCTTCAGATCCACTTCCATCAGTGTTAGAGCTATAACTTGGGAAGAGGAGAGTCCCAATTCGCCGCAGAGTGAGAGCTTCCTTGCCGCAGGCATGATGAACAAAGCGTACTGAGATGACATTCCCACAATGCAATGCGGATGCCCCGAGTTTTTGTTTACTGCACACACTGACCAGGCAGACCCATTCTCTTAGATGTAGTCCTACCAGACTTCTTGTGCTAAATTTAAGCTGCTAGAATTTTGTCGAAGATCTACGGCTTGGACCCTGGCTTCAAAGCCATAGATCTACAGGACGGACCCTGAAAGGGTTAAGGTTAAGAGGGTTACTAAAGCATTTGCCATATTGAGCTGAGTCAATAACCAACTTTACCCAGGCCATATAAATCTTTGAAAAGCATGTGAACTCTGGCAAAACTGCATATTAAAATTTAATACACATATGAATAGCTTTCTATTAAAAATAATAAGAGGCTTTGAGGGTACTTAATTGTCCAAACGTAGATCTACGTTCACTCACCCAGCACTCTGAATATTTTGGAAAAAAAAAAAAAACAAAAGAGGGTCATTTTCTGTGTGTAATAAGACAAAAAAAAAAAATTAGGATCAGTATTTACCAAGATACGTATAAGACCGTGAAGTTGGCACTGGATGCTCACCTGATGGCAACATTGACTCCTCCCATTTGCAAAAGTGTTGCCGATATACCTTTTTTCCTCATTTCTATAATTTTTATGTTCTGATAATTACAATTTTTAATAGTTCTTGTGATTTCATAGCCAATCTTTGTTCTGACCCTAATATTAGGTACTGAAATAGTACTCAAATAGTCACAATCACACTGACAGGTCAACATTTTCACCTGCCTTGGTCATTTACTATTGTCTAGAAATATATACAAAGTATTTATAGGTCTCAGCAATGTTTTAGGCATGCTGGAATATATATGAAACTCCTTGAAGCATGATGTTATGATGAGTGTCACTAAACTGCTGACAGTGCAGGAATGGAGTGACACTTGATGATCATGCACTGCTGCTGGGAACCCTGGTTTTATTTGTTTTCACTGTTACACACAAACATGTATGTCTGTCTGTCTATCTATCTGTGTCTGTCTAGCTCTGCTTATCTGTCTTTCTGTCTGCCTGTGTGTCTGGGTCTTTCCGTCTGCTTCTCTCAGTCTCAGGGAGTGGCTCATAAACCAACAGGTATTACACACTATGCAGTAGTCACGTCTGATTCGTGAAAATGCATATTACTTACCAGTCATGCTTATTATGTCTTATATCGACAAGCACTGTATAGCACTTTGCCTGGAATTTTTGGGTTATCCTAGGTAACTGACACTATGTATAACTGCACTTATGTGAACATGTGAGAGAGAGAGAGACAGAGACAGAGAGAGAGAGACAGAGAGACAGAGAGACAGAGATAGGCAAACAGAGAGAGACAGTCAAAGCAAGCCAGCCAAAGCCCCAGCCAGCCAGCCAGCCAAAGCCCCAGCCAGCCAGCCAACCAAAGCCCCAGCCAACCAAGGCCCCAGCCAAAGCCAGCCAGCCTGCCAAATACGTATTACACATCCCAGAATCGTTTCTCTTTACTTAGGGCATAGGTTATAGGACATTCTGGCAGGATGACACTACCAGTGGTATCAAAAATGAAAGGATGTTGCACAAATGTTACACATGGGTTATTATCAAGGTTTTTCATATTTCCTTGACCACTTGTGGCCACATCCATCACTTTCCTCTTAAAAGGGGAGTGTTAATACAGCATGACATCAGTGAATCTCTTGTTTGCCATGCTATTTGCTCTAGCTGGTGCTCAATTGAATTGGTGTTCCCACAAGATACTAAGTGGTCCCAGATTTTTTTAATACTGCACACACAGAGTGTTAAGACCCATTCTATACTGACCAGGCATCTCAGGCCAATCGTGCCAAATTTGGAGGCAGGAAAAATAAAACGTAGATCTACATTTGGAGTGCTAGCAGTACAAATGTAGATCTACGTTTGGACAGTTTAAAGGTTAATACATGTTCTTATTTTTAAATAAATACATACTATGATGATTTTTGTTTCTCTTTCACTATTAAATATACTTTTCATATAATAACTGCATACAACATTCCATTATATAAAAAATAAGCTTTACAAAAGAGTATCAAGGTACAGTAGACCATCATTTAACACAGCTTTGTCTGGGACGTTTTGGTTATTGCACATTTGAAGAATTGTGGCATATTTTTGTTTAACACTTCGTAAAATTAATTTAACACGGTTGCGGGAGGGGGAAAAATTCTGAGCGCATGGTTGCTTGTGGGGCAGGATGGGCTACCGCCATCCCCTGCCAGCATCAGGCACCCCCACCACCCTCCCAGCCTTCATTTCAATTCATACGCGTGTTGGACAAACCTGTGCCAGTAGCTCGTGTTTGTTTAGATACGTATTAATTGCCATGTCTTAAATCATGGCACTCATGGCACCCAGTAGGCATGCAAGTGTTGCTGAAAGTTGCAAGAAAAGGTTTAACCCTTAAACTGTCCAAACATAGATCTACGTCCACGTGCGGGGGTCTCCGAACATAGATCTACTTTTTTTTATGTGCTTTCAAATGGGGAAAATCAAGGTTGGAGCGCTACGCACGTGAACGTAGATCTACGTTTGGACAGTTCAAGGGTTAAGCATTTAAGTCTTAGAATTAACAAAGATAATAGAGATATTAGACAAGAGATAGCCTGTAGCCGGAATGAAGCGTCATTTTGTACTTTGTGAGAATGAGGTAAATATGAGTTTGTGTGATGACTGACTGACAGATTGATTGACTGACAGATTGATTGACTGACTGACTTGATTGACTTACTGAGTGACCTGACTGATTTACTGAGTGACTTAGTTAGACATTTTCACTGAAGAGGACCCTGAAATGGTGTCTAGAGCAGCTGATGCCTTACAGTCAATTGTATAATGTACTGTAGGGTAAAATAGAACAGAAATCCCTTACAGAATTTATGCACACTCCAGTACATCCATCAACTTCAGTACCAGAACCTCTACCATCCACCTCAGCCCAGTAGGGCCACAGCATAACTCTCCACTCTCTTCACAATCATCCACAAACACCAGCACCCACAATTTAAGGTAAGAAATACTATTATTTCTGTTGCATTTGTAGTCTTAAGCAGTAAAAACAACATAATACATCATGACAGTGAACTACAATTACATATTCACTTTTATTTTTGCAAGATCTGTTGGTCTACAAAAAAAGTTTTTTTAGCTTTTTGGAGGCTCCCAGGAACGTAACCCTATTTTTCCCACAAGATCTTCAGTTCGTCTAACACAGTTTAGCCTAACACGGAGTTTTCAGGAATGTAACGACCGTGTCAACCCTTTCAGGGTCGGTGTCATACTAGTACAGCTTGCACGCTAGGGCTGGTGCCATACTAGTACAGTGGAACCTCAAAAATCGAACGTATCACATATTGAATGTTTCGAAAATAGGACCATTTTTTCGGACAAACTGTGTCCCTATTATCGAACGCGCCCCTATTTTCGGACCGCCGGGTATGGGACCTGTCTGCCGGCCCGCTCTGCCCGCGTCCCCGCGCAGGCGCCGTGAGCAGTCTAGCTTTGTTTATGCTTGAGTGAACACTAACCTGCGCTCTCAATCACGCATTTCACGAATATTTCTTTGTGTTTAGTGCTTGTGGGACTGTGAAATAAGCTGCCATGGGTCCAAAGAAACTTGCTAGTGGTACCCCTGTGGTAAAGAAAGTGAGAAACATCACAGATGTGAAGAAGGAAATAATACAGAAGTATGAGAGTGGTGTGAGACTTGTTGAGCTTGCCAGGATGTATGGAAAAAACAAGTCGACCATCGGTTCTATCCTGTCAAAGAAAGAACAAATCAAGGAAGCTGATGTTGCGAAAGGTGTTAATATAGGGAGTGGATGAGGTGCCTTCTTCAAAGATTAAGGTGATTTGTGCCAAGTGGAATGATGTCCAAATGTTTGTGCAGAAGTACCACCCTGAGCAAGCTGAAACAAGCCATCTTTGCAACAAGTTCAGTGACAGAACCATGTCCCACTTTAGGGAAATGTTAAAGAGGCACCAGAAACAGAGGACTGCGGACAGTTATTTTGTGAGACAGGGGTTCAGTGACTCTCAAGCTGTTACTAGTGGCATTAAAAGACAGAAAGGAAGTAACCCCAGACAGGGCTTTACCTAAAGTCCTCATGGAGGGGGATTCTCCTTCCAAACACTAACCCCAACTTCCTCTCTCCTCCACCCTATCTTCCAGATGCCATCACCAATCTTCAATAAAGGTAAGTAAAAATGTTATTTTTATATGTATTACTATACATAATTAAAAACTATAGTATTTGTTGTATGTAAAACTGTAATTAATCTCTATAAAATGTATTTTTTGTGTGAATATTTTTGGGTTTCTGGAATAGATTAATTGTATTTCCATTATTTCTTATGGGAAATATTGCTTCAAATTTCAGACTTTTTGAATTTAGAAATAGCTCCTGGAACGGATTAAGTTAGATTTCTGAGGTTCTACTGCATGCATAAATTCTAGCGAAAGAAAGCTGATAGGCCTACATATGAAAGAATGGGTCTGCGAGGTCAGTGTGTACAGTATAAAAAAAATCCTGCAGCACATAGTGCATGAAAAAAAAAAAACTCCGACCATGTTTTTTGTTTAAAACAGCGACTTTGCACTTTAGTTTCATATGGCTTTTACGGTTGTATTCTTGTTTTTCTTGGTGTCAATTTATAGAATGGAAGACATATTACAGAAATTAAGATGATTTTGATTGGTTTCACAATGAAAAGTACCTTAACCCTTTGAGGGTTTTCGTCGTACTAGTACGTCTTACGCGTAGGGGTTTTTGATGTACTAGTACTCATAAATTCTAGCGACCTCAAATCTAGTGGGAGAAAGCTGGTAGGCCTTCATATGAAAGAATGGGTCTATGTGGTCAGTGTGCACAGTCTAAAAAAAATCCTGCAGCACACAGTGCATAATGAGAAAAAAAAAACTTTTTCCATTTTTTTTTAATAAATCAGCGACTTTGCAGTGTATTTTCGTATGGTATTTATTGTTGTATTCTAGTTTTCTTGGTCTCATTTTATAGAATGGAAGACATATTACTGAAATTGAGATGATTTTGACTGGTTTTACAATGAAAGGTGCCTTGAAATTGAGCTCAAAGTAGCAGAAATGTTCGATTTTTACCAAACTTCAAAAGTAAACAAATCGTGCCAAGCGTGCAATACACGTCAATGGTGAGTCTAATATTCTTTCACAAGTGCACCAATAATATTTATACCATTTTTACACTAATGCAGTAGTCTGCATAACAGTAAATCTTATATTTTTTGTGAGAATAAAAATTCAAAGTGGAAAGCAAAAGAATATAAGAGGGCCTTGAGACGTGACTAATGACTAGAGGAAATGTCATTTTAGTGCCAGGAATGTCTTTCTTGTTTATTCTGGACCCTATTCCGAAATTGGCATCTTTTGAAATTTGTGTGAAATTGGCAAAATTGCTAAATTCTGACCACTGTACTGGATAGTTGAATTTATAAATGGGTGGTTTCTTGCACCCATTCGATAGAAAAAATGGAGTTCTAGCGAAATATTCATGTTTTTTGTCGACTAGTACAGTGAAATTGGCCGAAAATGGGCTCAAAGTGGGCAAAATCGCCGATCCGTAAACATCGCCGAGACCGCTAACTTTGCGAGAGCATAATTCCGTAAGTTTTCTATCAAATTTCAAACTTTTGGTGTCGTTATGATCGGGAAAAGATTCTCTATCTTTTCATAAGAGAAAATAATTTTTTTTTTTTTAAATTTGGCCGACCCTGAGAACGAGTTTCGGAGAGGGCCTGTCGACCCTCAAAGGGTTAAAACTGAGCTCAAAGTAGCAGAAATGTTCGATTTTTTCCAATGTTCAAAAGTAAACAAATCATGCCATGCGTCAAATACACGTCAACTGGTGAGTAATATTCTTTCACAAGTGCAATTATATTATTTATACCATTTTTACACTAATGCAATAGTCTGCATAACAGTAAATCTTTTTTTGCGAGAATATAAGTTCAAAGTGGAAAGCGAAAGAAATGTAAGAGGGGCCTGGGGACATGACTAGTGAACAGATAAAATGTTATTTTAGTGCCAGGAATGTCTGTCTTGTTTATTCTGGACCCTATTTGGAAATTGGCATCTTTTGAAATTTGTGTGAAATTGGCAAAATTGCCAATTTCTGACCACTATATTGGATAGTTGAAATCGGTAATTGGTTGGTTTCTTGTACTCATTCGATAGAAAAAATGGAGTTCTAATGAAATAGCTATGATTTTTGTCGACTGGTGCATTGGAATTGGTCGAAAAAAGGCCTCAAAGTGGGTGAAATCGCCAATGCGTAACCATTATCGAGACTGCTAACTTCACAAGAACATAATTCCATAGGTTTTTCATCAGATTTCATAAGAAAAAAATAATTTTTATTTTTTCGAAAAATTTTCGACCATGAGAACAAGTTTAGGAGAAGGCCCTCTCGACCCTGAAAAGACTGAACATCGGTCTACTGTACTACATTATCAAACTTATTACAACCCATCTCATATAGTATATTTAACATTGTACTTTCCAAGTACAGTAAAGCCTAACCCATGAAATCTTAATAACACAATTGCAAACAAACCACAGTACGGGTGGTCTGAAGTTTTATGACTCACTTGCAGCAAGTTCAATCCCTGTCTGTACTGTGGTTTGCTTACAGAAAAACCTACATTTAATAGACCAGTTGGGAAGGAGATAGTGTCTGATAATGCAAATTGTTCAGCAATTCCAAGTTACAGAATAGCAATACAAGAGCATTGGTCTATTGTTTACTACTCACACAGCATAATAAGTCCATGAATATAGTGGGAAATGTACTCTTCCCTCTGTTTACAATGAGATCACAGCAGAGTTGCCAGATTGGGCCCTGTATCCATCCTTAAGACTAACCAATATTTTTCAGTTTATTAATTTTTTTTTTTTAAGTCGGCCGTCTCCCACCGAGGCAGGGTGACCCAAAAAGAAAGAAAATACTTTCATCATCATTCAACACTTTCACCTCACTCACACATAATCACTGTTTTTGCAGAGGTGGTCAGAATACAACAGTTTAGAAGTATATACGTATAAAGATACACAACACATCCCTCCAAACTGCCAATATCTCAAACACCTCCTTTAAAGTGCAGGCACTGTACTTCCCATTTCCAGGACTCAAGTCTGGCTATATAAAATAACCGGTTTCCCTGAATCCCTTCACTAAATATTACCCTGCTCACACTCCAACAGCTTGTCAGGTCCCAAATACCATTCGTCTCCATTCACTCCTATCTAACACGCTCATGCACGCTTACTGGAAGTCCAAGCCGCTCGCTCACAATACCTCCTTTACCCCCTCCCTCCAACCCCTTCGAGGACGACCCCTACCCCACCTTCCTTCCCCTACAGATTTATACGCTCTCCATGTCATTCTACTTTGATCCATTCTCTCTAAATGACCAAACCACCTCAATAACCCCTCTTCAGCCCTCTGACTAATACTTTTATTAACTTCACGCCTTCTCCTAATTTCCACACTCCAAATTTTCTGCATAATATTTACACCACACACTGCCCTTAGAAAAGAAAAAGAGAGAGGTTAAGAGAGTGGTGAAGCAATGTAAAGAGAGCAAATGAGAGAGTGGGTGAGATGTTATCAATAAATTTTGTTGAAAATAAGAAAAAGTTTTGGAGTGAGATTAACAAGTTAAGGAAGCCTAGAGAACAAATGGATTTGTCAGTTAAAAATAGGAGAGGAGAGTTATTAAATGGAGAGTTAGAGGTATTGGGAAGATGGAGGGAATATTTTGAGGAATTGTTAAATGTTGATGAAGATAGGGAAGCTGTGATTTCGTGTAGTATAGGGCAAGGAGGAATAACATCTTGTAGGAGTGAGGAAGAGCCAGTTGTGAGTGTGGGGGAAGTTCGTGAGGCAGTAGGTAAAATGAAAGGGGGTAAGGGAGCCGGGATTGATGGGATAAAGTTAGAAATGTTAAAAGCAGGTGGGGATATAGTTTTGGAGTGGTTGGTGCAATTATTTAATAAATGTATGGAAGAGGGTAAGGTACCTAGGGATTGGCAGAGAGCATGCATAGTTCCTATGTATAAAGGCAAAGGGGACAAAAGAGAGTGCAAAAATTATAGGGGGATAAGTCTGTTGAGTATACCTGGTAAAGTGTATGGTAGAGTTATTATTGAAAGAATTAAGAGTAAGACGGAGAATAGGATAGCAGATGAACAAGGAGGCTTTAGGAAAGGTAGGGGGTGTGTGGACCAGGTGTTTACAGTGAAACACATAAGTGAACAGTATTTAGATACTTGATGTGCTGTTGGAGTGTGAGCAGGGTAACATTTATGAAGGGGTTCAGGGAAACCAGCAGGCCGGACTTGAGTCCTGGAGATGGGAAGTACAGTGCCTGCACTCTGAAGGAGGGGTGTTAATGTTGCAGTTTAAAAACTGTAGTGTAAAGCACCCTTCTGGCAAGACAGTGATGGAGTGAATGATGGTGAAAGTTTTTCTTTTTCGGGCCACCCTGCCTTGGTGGGAATCGGCCAGTGTGATAAAAAAAAAAAAAAAAATTTAGATAAGGCTAAAGAGGTCTTTGTGCCATTTATGGATTTGGAAAAGGTGTATGACAGGGTGGATAGGGGGGCAATGTGGCAGATGTTGCAGGTGTGTATGGTGTAGGAGGTAGGTTACTGAAAGCAGTGAAGAGTTTTTACGAGGATAGTGAGGCTCAAGTTAGAGTATGTAGGAAAGAGGGAAATTATTTCCCAGTAAAAGTAGGCTTAGACAAGGATGTGTGATATCACCGTGGTTGTTTAATATATTTATAGATGGGGTTGTAAGAGAAGTAAACGCGAGGGTCTTGGCAAGAGGTGTGAGTTAAAAGATAAAGAATCACACAAAGTGGGAGTTGTCACAGTTGCTCTTTGCTGATGGACACTGTGCTCTTGGGAGATTCTGAAGAGAAGTTGCAGAGATTGGTGGATTGAATTTGGTTAGGGTGTTCAAAAGAAGAAATTAAAAGTGAATACAGGAAAGAGTAAGGTTATGAGGATAACAAATGATTAGGTGATGAAAGATTGGATATCAGATTGGAGGGAGAGAGTATGGAGGAGGTGAATGTATTCAGATATTTGGGAGTGGATGTGTCTGCGGATGGGTCTATAAAAGATGAGGTGAATCATAGAATTGATGAGGGGAAAAAGGTGAGTGGTGCACTTAGGAGTCTGTGGAGGCAAAGAACTTTGTCCTTGGAGGCAAAGAGGGGAATGTATGAGAGTATAGTTTTACCAACGCTCTTATATGGGTGGGGAAACATGGGTGATGAATGTTGCAGCGAGGAAAGGCTGGATGGCAGGGGGAGATGTCATGTCTGAGGGCAATGTGTGGTGTGAATATAATGCAGAGAATTCGTATTTTGGAAGTTAGGAGGAGGTGCAGGATTACCAAGACTTGTCCAGAGGGCTGAGGAAGGGTTGTTGAGATGGTTTGGACATGTAGAGAGAATGGAGCAAAACAGAGTGACTTCAAGAGGTATCAGTCTGTAGTGAAAGAAGGCGGGGTAGGGGTCGGGCCTAGAAAGGTTGGAGGAGGGGGGGTAAAGAGTTTTGTGTGCGAGGGGCTTGGACTTCCAGTAGGCATGCGTGAGCGTGTTTGATAGGAGTGAATGGAGACAAATGGTTTTTAATACTTGACGTGCTGTTGGAGTGTGAGCAAAGTAACATTTATGAGGGGGTTCAGGGAAACCGGGAGGCCAGACTCGAGTCCTGGAGATGGGAAGTACAGTGCCTGCACTCTGAAGGAGGGGTGTTAATGTTGCAGTTTAAAAACTGTAGTGTAAAGCACCCTTCTGGCAAGACAGTGATGGAGTGAATGATGGTGAAAGTTTTTCTTTTTCGGGCCACCCTGCCTTGGTGGGAATCGGCCAGTGTGATAATAAAAAAAAAAAAAAAAAAAAAAAAAAAAAACTGCCCTTAGACAGGACATCTCCACTCCCCTCCAACCGCCTCCTCGCTGCAGCATTTACAACCCAAGCTTCACACCCATACAAGTGTGTTGGTACCACTATACTTTCATACATTCCCTTCTTTGCCTCCATAGATAATGTTCTTTGTCTCCACATATACCTCAATGCACCACTCACCTTTTTTCCCTCATCAATTCTATGATTAACCTCATCCTTCATAAATCCATCCGCTGATATGTCAACTCCCAAATATCTGAAAACATTCACTTCTTCCATACTTCTCCTCCCCAATTTGATATCCAATTTTTCTTATCTAAATCATTTGATACCCTCATCACCTTACTCTTTTCTATGTTCACTTTCAACTTTCTACCTTTACACACACTCCCAAATTCTTCCACTAACCTCTGCAATTTTTCTTTAGAATCACCCATTAGTACAGTACCATCAGCAATAAGTAACTGTGTCACTTCCCATTTTGTATTTAATTCCCCATAATTTAATCCCACCCCTCTCCCGAACACCCTAGCATTTATTTCTTTTACAACCCCATCTAAAAATATATTAACCAACCATGGTGACATTACACATCCCTGTCTAAGACCTACTTTTACTGGGAAGTAGTCTCCCTCTCTTCTACACACCCTAACCTGAGCTTCACTATCCTCATAAAAAATCTTTACAGCATTTAGTAACTTACCACCTATTCCATATACAGTGGACCCCCGCTTAACGATCACCTCCAAATGCGACCAATTATGTAAGTGTATTTATGTAAGTGCGTTTGTACGTGTATGTTTGGGGGTCTGAAATGGACTAATCTACTTCACAATATTCCTTATGGGAAAAAATTCGGTCAGTACTGGCACCTGAACATACTACTGGAATGAAAAAAGTTCGTTAACCGGGGGTCCACTGTACTTGTAACATCTGCTACATTGCTCCCCTATCCAGTCTATCATATGCCTTTTCTAAATCCATAAATGCAATAAAAACTTCCCTATCTGCAATCCTCTCTCTCCCCGCCCTCCCCCTTTTTTTTTTTTTTTTTTTTTACACTGGGTTTGACAAGGTTAAGGATCCCTAGCTTTATTGACAAGCTATTTACAGGTTAAGGATTCCTAACTTTATTGGCAAGCTAAGAGCTATTACCTACATCAGCTCATTTGAAAGCATTTTTATTGTTATGAGACATACAAGTAGGGAACAGGATGTAGTTGGAGCCATCTGTGGGCCAGCATTTTCATTTGATCAATTGACTTTATCTCGTTGACATCATTATGCTGTACAAATATGTTCCATACTCGAGTCATCCTGGGTATATATGACCTCAGATGGAGTGATGTTCTGGAGAAGGGTACAGCCAGAGTGAAGATGCTGCTTTCTGCCCGTCTTGTGGCATAAAAGCTTGTTTCACGCTGTCCTCGAAGTGGATCAAAGTGTGGTACTTTGACAATATTGGCCTTGTACATAACAATAAGGCCTCCCACATCCCTCCTGTGTTGAAGGCTCTGCTGAAATGACAGATCTATCCAGGATGGGTCCAGGCGAGAGATGAGACGTCCTGCTCTGTTCTCTACTCTGTCAAGCAGTCGCAGATGAGAGGAGGGGCAGGCAAACCAACAAAGTGGAGCATACTCAAGGTGTGAGCGTACTTGTGCCTCGTACAGAATCTTGCAACCCCTACTGTCAAGCAGATGCGAGATATGGCGAAGTGCTGTAAGCTTCCTGGCTGCATTGTTTGCAAGATTTACAATATGGTTCTTCATGGTTAGTTTGGGGTCAAATTTCACCCCAAGGATATCAACTTCTCCAGGTGCCAACACCCTCCCATTCATCTTTACTACTGCACCAGCATTACCATCATGGTGCCTAGAGAACATCATCATTTGCATTTTCTCAGGTACAAATGTTACTTGCCATCTATTTCCCCAAGCTGATATAGCTCTTAGCTGGTGATTGATGTAACTTAGAGCAGCTGGCATTTCTTCTCTTGGATAAGTGAATGTCAGTGTACAGCCGTCTGCATATGCATGTGATTCTGGGATGAGATGAAGAAGGTCGTTGAAGTAGACATTCCATAACAATGGTCCCAGCAAGCTTCCTTGTGGAACACTTGCCCCAATAGGATGTCTTGCTGATTCTGTTCCACTGAGAACTACCCTTAGAGATCTACCATGAAGGTAATCACTGAGGAGTCATAGCGTAGAGCCTGCAATTCCCAGAGCTTGAAGTTTTGCTAAGAGGCCCTGGTGCCACACTCGGTCGAAAGCACCAGCAATGTCCAGTGCTACCACACAGCTGACTTTGGATTCATCCAGTGACAGGTGCCACTTAGTAGAGAGGTTTAACAACAAATCAGCAGCAGAGTAGCATTTCCTAAAGCCATATTGACGGTCACAAAGTAGTGAGAAGTTGTCAAAAAACTCTGTCATTTGTCTTGAGATTACTGTCTCGAGGAGCTTGCGCAGTGATTGACAGGAGTGACACTGGTCTGTAGTTGCTGATTTCTGCTCTGCTCTTCTTTTCGTGAACAGGGACTACATTTGCCTCTTTCCACAGAGAAGGCAATTTACACTGTACTAGGCAGCGCTGAAAGATGTGAGTTAGAGGTACTGCTAGCTGGTCTGCACATCTCAGCATTCTTGGGCTCAACTTGTCTGGGCCCACAGCCTTTTCTTGGTCAAGCAATTTAAGAAGGAAATGCACGTCCTCCTGCCTTACTGTCACCACTGACAGTTTTCACAGTTCTTGCAGCTAGCCAAGGAGGGTCCATTGCTGGATCAGGAACTTGCATTTTGGTAGCAAAGTGTTTGGCAAAGAGGTCCGCCTTCTCTTGACTACTAGTAGAGGTGGTCCCATCCTGTCGAGTGAGAGGTGGAATGAGTTCATCAGGCAGAAAACCTTATCTGTCCTTCACCAGGGACCACCAGGTTTTGGAGCCTACCCTACCTGTTGCTAGCTTTCTTTTTGTGTCCACCTCCCATTTAGCAATGGCCCACTTTTGAATGTCACCCATATGCCTACAGGCTTGCCTGTGCAAGTTCTTGTTATAGCTGGTACGATGTCTCTTATACTTTGCCATGACTCGTACTTAGCAGTAGCAGCCTCTCTACAACAAAAGCCAAACCAAGGCTGATCTGTAGGCATTGTCACATACTGCCGGTGAGGAATGTGTTCTTGTTGTAGATTAAGGATGTGTCCAGTGAAGGCTTTCACTTGGTTGTCAACATCCCCTTGGAGAAGAGCATTCCAATCGTTGGTGGCGAGCTCAGAGCAAAGAGCTGGTTAATTACCTGTTTCCCATAGCCAGGTTGTGCGTGTGGACTCCTGACCTCGTTCTGTTGGGATCTTAAGTGTCATAAAGACAGTCTTGTGGTCAGATGATCCAACGTAGCTGAGGGGTTGACAAGTGACTATGCCTTCTGCCAGATCACTCACTACTGGGTCAAGGGAGGAGCCAGAGATGTGAGTAGGGAAATCAACAAAGTTTCTCATGCCAAATACTGCAAAAGAGAGAGAGAGAAAGGGAGAGAAAAGGAGAAAGGGAGAGAGAGAAAGGGAGAGAGAGAGGAGAGAGAAAGGGAGAGAGAGAGAGGGGAGAGAGGAGAGAGAAGGGAGAGAGAGAGCGAGAGAGAGGAGAGAGAGAGGAGAGAGAGAGAAGAGAGAGAAGGGGAGAGAAGGAGGAGAAGAGGGAGGGGAGGGGGGGGAGGAGGGGGAGAGAGGGGGAGAGAGGAGGGGGAGAGAGGGAGAGAGAGGGAGAGAGAGGAGGAGAGGGGGAGAGAGAGGGGGAGAGAGGGGGAGAGGGAGAGAGAGAGGGAGAGAGAGAGGGAGAGAGAGAGGGAGAGAGGAGGGAGAGAGAGAGGGGAGAGAGAGGGAGAGAGGGGAGAGAGAGAGAGGGGAGAGAGAGAGAGAGAGAGGGGAGGAGAGAGAGAGAGAGAGAGGGGAGATGAGAGAGAGTAGAGAGGAGCGGGGGGGAGAGAGTGAGGGGGAGAGAGAGAGAGAGAGAAGAGAGAGAGAGAGAGAGAGAGAGTGAGAGAGAGAGAGAGAGGGGAGATGAGAGGAGAGAGAGAGAAGAGGAAGAGAGAGGGGGGGAGAGAGGAGAGGGAGAGAGAGAAGGGAGTGAGAGAGGAGAAGAGAGAGAGAGGAGAGGGACGAGAGAGAGGAGAGGGGGGGGAGGGAGAGAGAGAGAGAGAGAGAGAGGAGAGAGAGAGAGGAGAGAGAGAGGATGAGAGAGAGAGAGAGAAGAGGAGAGAGAGAGAGGGAGAGAGCAGAGAGAGAGAGAGTCGAGAGGAGAGGAGAGAGGAGAGAGGGGACCTTCTTCATCTCATCCCAGAATCACATGCATATGCAGATGACTACACTGACATTCACTTATCCAAGAGAAGAAATGCCAGCTGCTCTAAGCTACATCAATCACCAGCTGAGAGCTATATCAGCTTGGGGAAATAGATGGCAAGTAACATTTGCACCTGAGAAAACGCAAATGATGATCGTCTCTAAGCACCATGATGGTAATGCTGGTGCAGTAGTAAGGATGAATGGGAGGGTGTTGGCACCTGGAGAAGAAGTTGATATCCTTGGGGTGAAATTTGACTCCAAACTAACCATGAAGAACCATGTTGTAAATCTTGCAAATAAGGCAAGCCATGAAGCTTACAGCACTTCGCCGTATCTCGCATCTGCTTGAAAGTAGGGGATGCAAGATTCTGTACGAGGCACAAGTACGCTCACACCTTGAGTATGCTCCACTTTCTTGGTTTGCCTGCCCCCCTCTCATCTGCGACTGCTTGACAGAGTAGAGAACAGAGCAAGACGTCTCATCTCTCGCCTGGACCCATCCTGGATAGATCTGTCATTTCAGCAGAGCCTTCAACATAGGAGAGATGTGGATGGCCTTACTGTTATGTACAAGGCCAATATTGTCAAAGTACCCACACTTGGATCCACTTCGAGGACAGTGTGAAACAGCTTTTATGCCACAAGATCGGGCAGAAAGCAGCAACTTCACTTGGCTGTACCCTTCTCCAGAACAGCACTCCATCTGAGATCCTATATACCAGGATGACTCAAGTATGGAACACATTCGTACGCATAATGATGTCAACGAGATAAAGTCAGTTGATCAAATGAAAATGCTGGCCCAAAGATGGCTCCAACTTCATCTGTTCCTCTCTGTATGTCTCATAACAATAAAATGCTTTCAAATGAGCTAGATGTACGGTAACAGCTCTTAGCTTGCCAATAAAAAGTTATGGAATCCTTAACCTATAAATAGCTTGTCAATAAAGCAGGGATCCTTAACTGTCAAACCCTGTGTAAAAAAAAAAAATAAAAAAGTGAGAAAAGAGGGAGAGAGTGAGAGAGAGAAGAGAGAGGAGAGAGAGAGGAGAGAGGAAGAGAGAGAGAGAGAGAGAGGAGAGAGAGAGAGGAGAGAGAGAGAGAGAGAGTGAGAGAGACGAGGAGAGAGAGAGAGAGAGAGAGAGGAGAGAGAGAGAGAGAGAGAGAGAGCAAGAGAGGAGAGAGACGAGAGAGGAGAGAGAGAGAGAGAGAGAGAGACGAGAGAGGAGAGAGAGAGAGAGGAGAGAGAGAGAGGAGAGAGAGAGAGAGATGAGAGAGGAGAAGAGGAGAGAGAGGGAGAGAGAGAG
>NC_069399.1:56871675-56919175 GCF_026875155.1 Cherax quadricarinatus | reverse complement strand
TTTCAGGAAAAAAAAAAAAAAAAAATTCTTGTGAAATGACAGAGAATCTTTTCCTGCTCATAATGACACCAAAAGTATGAAATTTGATGGAAAATTTATGGAATTATGCTCTCGCAAAGTTAGCGGTCTCAACGATGTTTATGCATCGGCAATTTTGCCCACTTTGAGCCCTATTTTCGGCCAGTTCCAGAGCACTAGTCGACAAAAATCATAACTATTTCACTAGAACTCCATTTTTTCTATCGAATGAGTACAAAAAACCACCCATTTACCGATTTCAACTATCCAATAAAGTGGTCAGAAATTGGCAATTTTGCCAATTTCACACAAATTTCAAAAGATGCCAATTTCCAAACAGGGTCCAGAATAAACAAGACAGACATTCCTGGCACTAAAATAACATTTCCTTTGTTCATTAGTCACGTCCCCACCTCCCTCTTACATTTCTTTTGTTTTCCACTGAATTTCTATTCTCACAAAAAAATAGAAGATTTACTGTTATGCAGACTACTGCATTAGTGTAGAAATGGTATAAATAATATCAGCGCACTTGTGAAAGAATATTAGACTCACCAGTTGACGTGTATTGGATCCAACGCGTGGCATGATTTGTTTACTTTTGAACTTTGGCAAAAATCGAACATTTCTGCTACTTTGAGTTCAATTTCAAGGTACTTTTCATTGTGAAACCAATCAAAATCATCTCAATTTTTGTAATATGTCTTCCATTCTATAAAATGAGACCAGGAAAACTAGAATACAACCATTAATACCATACAAAAATACAGTGCAAAGTAGCTGTTTTAAACCAAAAACACAGTCAAAATTTTTTTCTCATTACGTACTGTGTACTGCAGGATTTTTTTATACTGTGCACACTGACCACATAGACCCATTCTTTCATATGTAGGCCTACCAGCTTTCTCTCGCTAGATTTGAAGGCGCTAGAATTTACGAGTACTAGTACGTCAATAACCCTGGTGCGTAAGACGTACTAGTACGGCTGAAACCCTGAAAGGGTTACATGGAGGGGGTGCTAAATCAAAGTCTTACTGCACTGCCTTAATGTTTTAGCATATAAAATTGTTTATTATTCTTAAGGTGATGTTAAAAATTTCTCATAATTATAAAGTGTATTCATGACTGATCTTCCCCTCCCCCTTAGTAAAAATTATTAATGACTTACTTTACTGCAATCAGAAATAGCTCTGTCAGACCAGCCTAGCTTTGATGAGCACAAAGCATGGTTGAGGAGGCAGGACACTGTCAGATTCTTCAGGGTGTTCATATCTGAGTCGGAGTATTTGATATTCTTGGTAGAGCCACAGTCCTTTATACTGTACATAAGAACAAAAATAATATGAATACAGTATTTAGTTGGTTTAGACTTTAATAGGCCACAGGCTGTTCCCTATAATTATAATTTGTTACAATTCTGATAGCTGCCTTTTGCTTAGTGGTGACTAGGCAGTGGGCTGCCAGTGTAGATTCCAGGCACAAATCCAACATGCAAAGTGTGAGTAAATGAAAGGAAAATATTAGTAGCATAGATTGCTGAACATAACAAATTTAATAGTACCACTACAATCTTTGATACTTTTATTGAAATGTGATGGTGCAAGAGCATTAAATTTCAATTTACTCACAATTAAACCTTGATATTTTCTCCTTGTATACTTGTTTTTCATTTACTGTTACATTAATCCTAATATCTAACTGGAGATATGTTTTGTTCCCAAAAATTTATTGGAGAGTCAGATGTTTTGTTTATAATTAACACACTGGCTGTCTCCCACAGGAAGTAGGGTGAGGAAAAGTTAAAGAAAAAGGAAAAAAAAAAAAAAGAAAAGAAAAACTATCACCATTGCTAACTCCATCACCATCTTGCAAGAGGCACACCAACACCATACAGTTCCAAACTGCAACATCTCCACCCCTCCTTAAGAGTGCAGGCACTGTACTTCCCAATTCCAGAACTCGAGTCCAGCTAACCAGTTTCCCCTGAATCCCTTCTCCAATGTTACTTTGCTCACATTAAAACACCAAGTCAGTACGCTGCGGTCAGAGGTCACGTGTGGTCACTGTCCTAAGCTGTCTGGGAATTAGTGTAGGGTGTTACTGAGCACCATGGCCTGCTGTAGTACTTTGAAATCTCATTGGTTAAAGTGTTGAAGGAGGAGGTTCTACTTCTTTAGGAGGAAAATAGGAGGCTGAAGCTTTGCCTAGATGGGTTTGGGAGTGTGTGAGAGATGGTTGGAGCTGGTGAGGAAAAGGATACCAGCAGTGAGCTAAAGAGTTGCAGCCACTAAATGGCAAATGGTTCACAGTTCAGGAAGAAGGAAGATAAAGAAGGTTAATAGAGAAGATGTGAAGGTAGGAAATCGATTCTCTGTTCTCTAGGACAAGTGCACTTCAGAGGTTAAAGGTACCACTGACTCCCCTGCTAATCAAGGTAAGAATATTCTAATTGTAGGAGATTCTCAGGTAAGACATATGGACCATGCTTTTTGTAACAGAGATAAGAAGGTCAGACAGAGGGTGTGCCTCCCAGGAGCTGGTGTTGGTGACAGACAGCAGGTTGGATATGTCAGGTAATGGGAACAAGCCCATTATTTGTCTTAGTGCTGGTGGAAATGACCTCAGGAAGGGCAGGAGACAGGAGCTGCTGGATAAGTACAGGTCAGCCATAGAAGTTGTCAGGTCTAAGGGAGGGATCCCAATCATACATAGTATCTTGCCTAGAAGGGGAGTGAGAAATGAATGGATGTCCAGGGCAATTGGTATAAATTGCTAGGTAGACGGGTACTGTAAAGAACTTGCAATCCCATTCATTGATAACTGGGACAAATTCTATGACAAACATGATATATATACAAGGGATGGGGTTCATCCAATTCGATTGAGGGGGTCATTGATGACTTGTCTAGGAATTTAAACTGATAGATTATAGAGGTATAGGTGTTTGTGGAAAACAATCAGGCCGCAGCATTAGGGTTGAAAACAGCAGATGTTACCAGGATACCCAGGGGATATGTTTAAAAGACAATATTCACAATAAAGTTGCAAGCAAAGGAAAAGCAATCGCTCAACAAACAAAGTGAGATAGTAGAGGGCAATGAGTGACTAGCTCCCTTAAGGTTTACTATACAAATAGTAGGAGTCTAAGAAATAAGATAGATGAGCTGAGATTATCTGCAAGTGCAGGTAATATAGATATTGTTGCTATAACAGAGACCTGATTCAACTTGAAAGATAGAGAAATGCCTTCTAATGCAACTATTCCACACTGATAGGGTCAACAGGAAGGGTGGTAGAGTGGCAATGTATTTCAGAGATGATTCAAATTGTGTTAGACAAGATGTAAGATTAGAAACATTGGACACAGAATCTGTTTGGCTACAGTTTCTCGAAGGTTGTGGAAAATTAATTTTGGGTGTGATTCATAGGCCCTCAAACCTTGATAGGGAGTGCGGTAGGCTGCTATGGGACGAAATTCATAAGGCGTTTAGATTTGAAAATGTTGCATTAATGGGAGATTTTACCTTTAGACAAATTGAGTGGAACAATGTGACAGGAAATTCTGAGTCTAGTGACTTTCTTGATATGGTTCAGGATTGATTTTTTAAAAACAGTTTGTGACAGAATCAACTAGAGGAAACAATCTCCTTGACTTGGTTCTTGCCAACAATGAATCACTAGTTAATAATCTTGAGGTTAGTGATGAGCTAGGGGAAAGCGATCACAAATCACTTAGTTTCAATATATCATGGAATTATCCAGATAACTTCAATAAAGTCTCTGTCCCAGATTTCCGCTTGGCCGACTTCATGGATATGAGAAATTACCTGGGTGGGCTAAATTGGGATGACCTTATGTGTCAGGGAGGTAGGGTTGGTTACCAATACGACACATTTCAAAGCATAGTGCTGGCTGTCCAGACGACTTTTGTCCCGAGTAGATCTAACAAAAATGATGCCAAATGGATAAACAACAGATAAAAACATCTCACCGATCAAAAGAGAGGCATATATAGGCATATCAAAAGAGCGGAAGGGCAGTTAAGAAATCAATATATTCAATTAGAGAAATAAAAAAGGAATAAGAAAAGCAAAAAGGGATTATGAGACTAAAGTCGCAAGGAATTCGAAAATTAACCCAAAAGGGTTCTTTCAGGTATACAGAAGTAAGATTAGGGACAAGACAGGCCCACTTAAGAGTAACCCAGGCCAGATCACTGACAGTGATAAGGAAATGTGAGAACTTTTCAATACCTACTTCCTCTCAGTTCTTACTCAGGAAGATACTAGCAAAATTCCAGAAATAACAAATTATGTAGAACAGGACGATAATAAACTATGTACGATTAGGGTAACTAGTGACATGGTCCTCAGACAAATAGAGAAATTAAAACCTAACAAATCCCCAGGCCCTGATGAACTGTTTGCGAGCGTTTTAAAGGAATGTAAAGAGGAACTTAGCATACCTTTGGCTAATCTTTTCAATATATCACTACAAATTGGCATAGTGCCTGATAAGTGGAAAATGGCAAATGTAATACCTGTTTACAAGGCAGGTGACAGGCCCTTAGCTTCGAACTATAGACCAATAAGCCTTATCTCCACAGTTGGCAAATTTATAGAATCAATAATTGGCAAAGCAATTCGTAGCCATCTTGAAAGGCATAAATTCATAAATTGAGGAGGTAGATTATGGTATTGAATATGATATTGTGTATATGGACTTCAGTAAGGCTTTCGATGGAGTTACACATCAGAGGCTGGTGAGAAAACTCAAGGCACATGGAATAGGAGGAGAAATTTTTTCCTGGGTAGAGGCATGGTTGACAAATAGGCAGCAGAGAGCTTGCATAAATGGGGAGAAATCAGAATGGGGGTAAGTCACAAGCGGTGTTCCACAGGGGTCAGTGTTGGGCCCCTTGCTGCTCACAATCTACATAAACGACATAGATGAGGGAAAAATAGCGACATAAACAAATTTGATAAATTAGACACATGTGCAACTCTTGTGTATCTTTATTGAGGAAACCTTTCGCCACACAGTCGCTTCATCAGTCCATACAAAGGAGAATCTTGAAGAACAGGAGGAGAATGAGGTAATCAGTCCCTCAACCTAGAGTCGATGTGGTCAGACGCCTCCAGCCTCCTCACAACCCATATAAGAGCATTGGTACCACGTTACTTTGATACACTCCCCTTTTTGCCTCCATGTATAGCATTCTTGGTCTCCACAGATGCCTTAATCCACCACCCACCTTTTTCTCCTCATCAATTCCGTGGTTTGCTTTATCTTGCACAGACCCATCTGTGATGAATCCACTCCCAAATATCTGAACACATTCACTTCCTCTATACTACCTCCTTCCAATCTGGTATCCAGTCTTCCATTACCTAACTTTTTTGTTCTCATCACCCTGTTGTTTCCAATGTTTACTTTTAATATCCTTCTATTACAAACCCTTCCAAATTCATCAACCAGCCTTTGCAGCTTCTCTTCAGAATCTCCCAAAAGCACAAGGTCACTGGCAAAAAGCAACTGTGGCAATTCCCACTTTGTAGTAGATTCTTTATCTTTTAATTTAACACCTCTCTCTAACACCCTAGAATTCACTTCTTTTACAACCCCATCTATAAATATGTTAACAACCAAGGTGATATCACACATCCTTATCTAAGGCCTACTCAAACTGGAAAATAATTTTCCTCTCTCCTACATACAGTAGCCTGAGCTTCACTATAAACAAATAAAAATTTTTATTTCTTTGCACAAGTTACAATGTGTGCATGCACATAAAGCATGTTGATGTGTACAAAAAAAGCTGCTAGCATGCCGGGGTATTTTGGACAGACTAATGCTGACAGACTACTTAATACTAGACATATAACGAGTGGTAAATTGTAATTACACATTGTTTTCCTCATTACAACAGTGAGGTAGCTAATAGTTTGCAGTAATCAAATTTACAGTTGAGATGAAGTACATAAAAAATATCAGTATTACAATTCAACACAATTTACAATAATGAAATTGAAACAATTTTAAGTTTGAAATAATGCTTAATTAATTGAGCAGCCGTAAATTATTTGGGATTTATTGAGTTGCTGGTTAGGTGATAAAGTATAGCAGTCTACTCTCTGCATAAACATTCACTTCTAAGTTTACTTACTAGCTAAGATACAAAAGACACTTCTGGTATTTCTTGACAGCAGTAGAGTAATCTCGCTCCTTGAAGAAAGCATTTCCAGCATCCTTTATATTGTTGATAACTGTAGCTAACTCATCCATCTGAAAAATAAGTTCCACATTTTATGGAGCTGGCTGGTGCTATAAGAATAAAAAGCTATTAAAATTTTAATCTGAAATATTCATAGAAATCTGGTATGAATATTTTAGATTTTAACTGAGTTATCTAGTAACAATTCCTCCAAGCGACCTTTGATGAGTTTCGAGAGCTTTTCTACTCCCGGAACCCAGCCATGGGGCAGGTTCATCTGGTGTTTGCCTGGTCAACTAGGCTACTGCTGCTTGTGGCCTGCTGCCCCATATATTCATCAAAGCCTGATTGATCTGGCACCTGATGAAGATACTTGTCCAGTTTCCTCTTGAAGACTTCTACATTTAACCCAGCAGGGTTTCTGACATCTTCTGGCAAAATGTTCAATAGTCTGGGGTCACAGACTTTGTCTCTTTTTATTCTGTCTTATGTAAATAAAACCTTGTTCTGTCTATGTCTGATTTACATGAAAAAAAGCTGCCTAGGTTCCCCACTATTCCCCTCTGCCTCCCGCTGTCTCCCTGACTACTACCCTGGTCTCCTTTCTGACTGATTCCAGTCTGACCCCTATGAACCTCCCCCACCCACAAGCTCCTGGGCCACTCGCCCTTGCTCCTTACTCTCAACCATTTCCCTGTCCCTTGCCAACTCTCACAATCCATAATTAAGCCAAAATTTATCAAAACTGGAGGAAATTGGTAAAAGAAGTTTTTGCTTAGTGAGAACAGTTAAAAAATCAAATATATTTTTCAGATTTTCTTCAATACAAAATCTGAATATCTTCTTCTGCAAGGGAAGTTCTTCAGTAAAAGCAATAGTGAAAATTAGCTAATTAGAGCACTAAACTGCCTGTGGAAAAAGACACTTATGTACAGTTCAGGACATTTATTAAAGGAAACGTTTCACCACGAGTGGCTTCTTCAGTCCTAATACAGAGAAAACTAAGAAAACGCATATATATAGTGGCAGAAGTCAGGTGAAGTGTCGCATGGGTAGAGGTGGTAGTAATAGCAGTAGTCGTGGAACTAAGGTGGTGGGACAAATGGCTACAGAAGGACCTGTTGACATCATGTTACAGCAGTTTCCAGAATGGGTAATATCCTGTTGATTAGTAATTTGTGATGCTGTACCTACCAGACTTTTACTTTATAGTGTTACTGACAGAACACTATAGAAGCTGCCCTAATTGCTGTCAGTAACACTATAAAGCAAAAGTCCGGTAGTTACAGCATTTCAAAATTGCTAATCAACAGGATATTACCCATTCTGTACACTGCTGTAACATGATGCCAACAGGTCCCTCTGTAGCCATCCGTCCCACCACCTTAGTTCCACGACTACTACTATTACTACCACCACTACCACCTCTACCCATGCGACACTTCACCCGACTCCTGCCACTACATACACCTACCATCCGACTTACGACCAAGCTTGGTTCCGACCAACCGGTCGTAAGTCGAAATGGACGTAAGTCAAACCTTTGAAAATTGCCGACATATTGGGTAGGGCATAATGTCAAAACTTTCCTATATAAACTACCTACATAATACTGTAATGTAATGTACAATCATTATTTCATTTTTTTACCATAATTTACTTCTATTGTTGTATTTTAATTATTTATGTATTGTATATAATGTATACATGGTAGTGATATGTATTGTAAATTTTACATCGCATACAGTATCATATGTTACTATTATTTTTATGTATTGTCGACACCGTGGAATGGGAGAATACCACTGGTAGTGTCATCCTGCCAGAATGTTGTGTAACCTATACCTTAAGTAAAGAGAAATAACTCTGGAACATGTGTAATACGTATCCGGCTGGCTGGCTGGGTGGCCGGGTCTGTGGTTGGCCGGGTGGGTGGCTGGCTGGCTGGATGGGTGGGTGGGTGGCTGGAGGATGGGTGGGTAGTTGGCTGACCGAATGTATGTCTGTCTGTCTGTCTGTCTGTCTGTCTGTCTGTCTGTCTGTCTGTCTGTCTGTCTCTCTCCTCTCTCTCTCTCTCTCTATCTATCTCTCTATCTATCTCTCTCTCTATCTCTCTCTATCTTCTCTCTCTCTCTCACTGGTACACGCAAGTCATCATACATATTATAAATTACCTAGGATAACCCAAAAAATCCAGACAAAGTGCTATACAGTGGATCTGTGCTCCATTGCCCTAAATTAATAATATTAATAATCATTATTATTACAATAATACATATGTACTAATATTAATACAGTGGACCCCCGGTTAAGGAACTTTTTTCATTCCAGTAGTATGTTCAGGTGCCAGTACTGACCGAATTTTTTCCCATAAGGAATATTGTGAAGTAGATTAGTCCATTTCAGACCCCCAAACATACACGTACAAACGCACTTACATAAATACACTTACATAATTGGTCGCATTTGGAGGTGATCGTTAAGCGGGGGTCCACTGTATTATTATTATTAAGCTATAATATAATAATTGTGTCCACTCATTACTTACCTTAAAATATCTGTAGTTTTAATGTAGAGTGAGAGGTGAGTAAACAATATTAAATGAATAAATGAGAGAGAGAGAATGAGAATGTAGAATGTTCACAAGTTATGTAAACAAACGTTGTTGTTGTTACCAGCCCGGACACGAACGGCTCCTGTTCACTGTCAAGCCAACCAGAAAAACATCTCACATTTGTTAATTTACATGTTATGTAGCATGTTTATTATATAATTTTGAAAAAAAATCATAGATGGATTAATTAAGCAAAATGTCTATATTAATGTTTTATACACATTTAATGCACCTCAGTGATTATTATTGTTATTATCATTATTAATATGGGGTCTTCAAGACCAAGTACACTCTTAATGAGTGGCTCTGAGACAGACAAGCAGACAGACACACAGGTAGACAGAAAGACAGAAACACAGGTAGACAGACAAAGACAGACACACAGGTAGACACAGACAGACACAGGTAGACATAAAGACAGACACAGGTAGACAAAGACAGACACAGGTAGACAGAAAGACACAGGTAGACAAAGACACACAGGTAGACAAAGACACACAGGTAGACAGAAAGACAGACACACTAGTAGACAGACAGATAAACAGACACAGAGATACAGACAGATATACAGGCAGACAGATACAGACAGGTTTATGTGCAACAGTGAAAACAAACAGAGAGTTCGAGAGTAAGAGCCTTTCTTGCCACAATCTCCAGTGCAAGATTCAGACTTCATCTTAGGGGCCATGGTGAAATTTACTGTCCAGTTAGTACAGTTAATACAGTATGATGCTGCTGATAGGGCAGAGTTACTCAAACTGATGCTGCCTGCATGACACACTGCTGCCGCGAGTATTGTCAAATATTGTACAGCGGTGTGCATCAGCCGGCCCAGCCCAGCTGCCAGATGCACGGTCGTAAGTCCAGTGGACGTATGTCGAGCAGGTCGTAAGTCGGATGGTAGGTGTATATGCGTTTTCTTAGTTTTCTCTATATTAGGACTGAAGAAGCCACTCATGGCAAAACATTTCCTTTAATAAATGTCCTGAACTGTACATCTTGTCACATCTTGTCACTATCACTATACCATTTCCTCACTAAACTGCCTATTTCAAGAGGTGACTGAACAAGACTGTACTGTTTACCTGGGTGGGGTTAATGCTATCCCTGGGAGTCCCATGCTAGTGCAGTAGGGCCCCTAAAACATTTTTAGCCAAAATCTTTCCCAAGTCTGGGTCTGATCAGCAACTAAGTCATGTGTGTGTGTGCTTCTCACATTTAAAACCTGAAGACATCCTGTCTCTACTGATCAACAGTCAGTGGTTTCAGAACGTTAAAATATGAGATAAATTATATTGTTGTGAGTGTCTTTATAGAAGAGCTATCCTGTTTAACTGATTATGACCTGGTGTTACTGTGTGCAACTTTTCAAATATTATTTTTCTTATGAAAGTACAGACTTTCCTCGTTTAATACCAAATGACATTTGTGCAAACCCAAATCCTTGAAAGGTGTCTCCTGGGTCGCATTACAAAATTTTGCCCCATAATTATTTTTATTCTTTCTATTGAAATGCTATTTAGAAATCTTTTTCCGATTGGTAAATGAACGAAAAGAACAAAATTTACGGTGGAAAATTGCAAATTTGCATTTGCAAAGTTAGCGACCTTGACAATTTCAAAATAGGGTCCAGAATGAACAATGCAGACATTCCTGGCTCTAACATAACATTTTCTTTGTTCATTAGTCACATCTCCAGGCCCCTCTGATATTACTCTTGCTTTCTATTTTGAATTTTTATTCGAACAAAAAAATAGAAGATTTACTGTTATGCAGGCTACTGAAATATTGTAATAATTGTATAAATAATGTCAACCCATTCATGATTGCATATAAGAATGGCTATTTGGACATTTATTGGATAATGACATCATTTGTTTACTTTTGAACATCAGCAAAAATCAAATATTTCCCCTACTTTGAGCTCCATTTCAAGGTTCTTTTCATAGTAAAACCAATCAAAATCACCTCTATTTCTATAATGTTTTCCATTCTATCCAATGAGACCAAGACAATGAGAATACAACCATAAATACCATATGAAAATAGACCACAAAGTCGGCATTTTAATTAAAAAAAAAAAGTCGGAGTTTTTTTTTCTCATTATGCACTGCGTGCTGCAGGATTTGTTTTATATGGTGCACAATGACCACACAGACCCATTCTCTCACATGTGGGCCTACCAACTTTCTCTTGCTCGATTTGAAGCCGCTAGAATTGATGAGTACATATATATACGTCAAACATGGTGGCTCGTAAGATGTATATATATGACGAAACAGTCAAAGGGTTAACGGCAGAGTTCCGTTCCTAAGACCCCATCGGTATATGAATTTGTGACTAAGCAATGAGCATTCTATAATGGTAGTGGGTTTGTGTCAACCATCTCTGATATTGTTTTAACATCACCTTCGCACCATTTATAACATTTTTAGTTTATTTTTAAATGTTTATAAAGTAGTATACTGTATATTATAATAAACAGAATAGAGGAAATCAGCTCTAATATACATTATTTAGGTATGTATACTGTCAAGAGCCCGTCATAAGTCCAAGTCATCAGTAAACAAATATGTCGCTAAGTGAGGAAAGGCTGTAATAGCAAAGACTCTGGCCTTATAAGATGCAATTAAGATACACTGGTTTGGTATATTCTGATGTAAAGTAGATCACAGCTAAACATGGTGATCCTCTTACACACCATTCCAGCCGAGTAGTTGTGTCTGATAAAACTGCCTCATACTTTAACCCTTTCAGGGTCGAGAGGCCCTCTCCTAAACTTGTTCTTAGGTTCGAAAATTTTTCAGAAAAAAACAAAAAAAATCTTATGAAATCATAGAGAATCTTTTCCCGATCATAATGACACCAAAAGTATGAAATTTTATGGAAAACTTATGGAATTATGCTTTCATGAAGTAAGCGGTCTCGACGATGTTTACGCATCAGCGATTTTGCCCAATTTGAACCCTATTTTCGGCCAATTCCAGAGTACTAGTCGACAAAAATCATAACTATTTCACTAGAAATCCACTTTTTCTATCGAACGAGTACAAGAAACCATCCATTTACCAATTTCAACTATCCAATCAAGTGGTCAGAAATTGGCAATTTTGCCAATTTCACACAAATTTAAAAAGATGCCAATTTCCATATAGGGTCCAGAATAAACAAGACAGACATTCCTGGCACTAAAATGTCATTTCCTCTGTTCATTAGTCATGTCCCCAGGCCCCTCTTACATTTCTTTTGCTTTCCACTTTGAATTTTTATTCTCACAAAAAATAGAAGATTTACTGTTATGCAGACTACTGTATTAGTGTAGAAATGGTATAAATAATATCAGCGCATTTGTGAAAAAATATCAGACTCGCCAGTTGATGCGTATTGGACGCATGGCATGATTTGTTTACTTTTGAACTTTGGCAAAAATCGAACATTTCTGCTACTTTGAGTTCAATTTCAAGGTACTTTTCATTGTGAAACAAATCAAAATCATCTCAATTTTTGTAATATGTCTTCCATTCTATAAAATGAGACCAGGAAAACTAGAACAGAACCATGAATACCACATGAAAATACAGTGCAAAGTCGCTGTTTTAAACCAAAAACACGGTCTAAGTTTTTTTTTTCTCATTACGCACTGTGTAATGCAGGATTTTTTATACTGTGCATACTGACCACATAGACCCATTCTTTCATATGTAGGCCTACTAGCTTTCTCTCGCTAGAATTTACGCATACTAGTACAACAATAACCCTGGTGCGTAAAATGTACTAGTACGTTGGAAACCCTGAAAGGGTTAAGGGATCCTATCTCCATTCAACGACTGCTTCCTCCATTTCCAGTATGTGCGACACAATTATAGGTAGGCTGCAGTTTAACACTCATGAACGAATTCTGTATTAGTGGCTCTAGGGTACCACAGTTTCTAACACCTCATGCATTATAAGAAATTTAGGCACCATCAATTACTAGAACCAAACACCACTAAATCAAAGGTGATAGAGGTCACTACTATGTGCAATACATATATATGAACATTGCTGAGATCCAGAAAGGCAAGTCTGTCATAAAGCAAATTACTCTAGGTAGACTTGTCAGGGATCATACCGCAGAAACCAGTCTTCTCATAGCGTCAAAACATTGTCGATCATAGCATAATCTATAACGAAATGATTTATTCCAAAAACATGATTAAAAAAATTGCAGTGCCACCTGGTAAGGTGATAATACTGTTGAGGAATGCACTGTGCTTGATGAAGGTAACTGCAATGACCAGCAACACCAGTGATTAAATACATTATATGGGACCTGCTAGGCATCAACCCTTACATGCATCTGAGAAGGTAAGTTACCTACACCTGCTGTGACTATTTTCTATTTGTTTCCTCGAGCTAATGAAAATTTTTACAATTCCACAATGTCATGGAACACAGTTTTTCAAAAACCCATTCTCAGCCAGTTGCACCTTAGCATGTGGAAATTTAACTTATTTAGCATAACAGAATAATTACAGAAAATTATCCTTAAGGTAATGTTATAAAAAGGTTCAGTACATACGGTATAAAATTTACACTATGAACCGATAAAACTGAAAATATTGGTGGAAATAATTTCCATATAGCATTCCCCCCCTCCACAACTGCAATAACACTGAGTATATTTTGGTAATCAGAAAATGGAAATTAGTAAGTGTGAAATTTCATTAAACTTACAGAAGCCTTATCAAAATTGATGTCTGAATCATCAGGGAACTGAGGGTAGGTGTCCACTGTGCCATCGTTGTCAACAATGTTAAAGGATTCACCAGGTTTAAACTCTCCACAATCATATATTTCGCACCTCTGAAAGTAAAAAGTGCCAAAGATGAATTGCACAATTTCTAGACTATTGTAAATGTTATCTAAAGTCTCTAGACTTCATTTTTAACTCTTAAATTATGAACAGATAGGAGAAATGACAGTCTAGATGTAGGAAATAGTCTGAAAACAATATTTTTGACAAGAGTGTAAAACATAAGAAACTGAAATTAATTACAGTAGGACCTCTGCATCTGTGGGTCCGGATTGCACGGTTTCAGTTATACGCGGTTTGCCAGGGCTGGAAAATAACCCCTAATTTTGCTTAACAATGGCCTCAAAGTACAAAAGTAGTGATGATGACAGTTTTTCAAAGCCTAAGAGAAGCCAAGAAGTGTTCTTTACCAGTAGTGTTGTAAGGGGGGAGGGCCTGCCCCGGGTGACACCATTTAGGGGGTGACACCATAGAGCTTCTAAAGAAGGTGACACTAATGCACAAAACTGCTGCAGCAACATAAGAGAAAAATCCTTCATTTCTATATAGATTATTATATGATTACAGAGTACAATAGATGTAATAGATGATTTTGCAGGAGTGAGAGCAAGGAAATGTAAGATTAGATTCACTGAGATGTTACCTGTACTCAAGGTCAAGTCGGAACTAGTGTTTCTCTGATATTGCAATGTTTTTCTTTATTTTTCAATTTTTTTTTCTTTTGCAGTATTGAAGATGAATAAATGTAGGATCTGTTGCTTGTACTCAAAGTGGTATTTGAGTTTATGTTTCCACGATATTACTACGATTATTTATTTTATTTATTTTTTTTTTTTTTTCAACAAGTCAGTCGTCTCCCACCGAGGCAGGGTGACCCAAAAAAGAAAGAAAATCCCCAAAAAGAAAATACTTTCATCATCATTCAAACACTTTCACCACACTCACACATTATCACTGTTTTTGCAGAGGTGGTCAGAACACAACAGTTTAGAAGCATATACGTATAAAGATACACAACATATCCCTCCAAAACTGCCAATATCCCAAACCCCTCCTTTAAAGTGCAGGCATTGTACTTCCCATTTCCAGAACTCAAGTCCAACTATATGAAAATAACCGGTTTCCCTGAATCCCTTCACTAAATATTACCCTGCTCACACTCCAACAGATCGTCAGGTCCCAAG
The DNA here is from genome assembly GCF_026875155.1 of Cherax quadricarinatus. Classification (NCBI taxonomy): domain Eukaryota; kingdom Metazoa; phylum Arthropoda; class Malacostraca; order Decapoda; family Parastacidae; genus Cherax; species Cherax quadricarinatus. Next base: position 56,904,350 of record NC_069399.1, on the reverse strand, counting down.
TATCATTCGTCTCCATTCACTCCTATCTAACACGCTCATGCACGCTTGCTGGAAGTCCAAGCCCCTCGCCCACAAAACCTCCTTTACCCCCTCTTTCCAACCCTTACGAGGACGACCCCTACCCCTCTTTCCTTCCCCTATAGATTTATATGCTTTCCATGTCATTCTACTTTGATCCATTCTCTCTAAATGACCAAACCACCTCAACAACCCACCTTCTGCCCTCTGACTAATGCTTTTATTAACTTCACACCTTCTCCTAATTTCCACACTCCGAATTTTCTGCATAATATTTACACCACACATTGCCCTTAGACAGGACATCTCCACTGCCTCCAACCGTCTCCTCACTGCTGCATTTACCACCCAAGCTTCACATCCATATAAGAGTGTTGGTACTACTATACTTTCATACATTCCCTTCTTTGCCTCCATAGATAACGTTTTTTGACTCCACATATACCTCAACGCACCACTCACCTTTTTTCCCTCATCAATTCTATGATTAACCTCATCCTTCATAAATCCATCCGCTGACACATCAACTCCCAAGTATCTGAAAACATTCACTTCTTCCATACTCCTCCTCCCCAATTTGATATCCAATTTTTCTTTATCTAAATCATTTGATACCCTCATCACCTTACTCTTTTCTATGTTCACTTTCAACTTTCTACCTTTACACACATTCTCAAACTCATCCACTAACCTTTGCAATTTTTCTTTAGAATCTCCCATAAGCACAGTATCATCAGCAAAAAGTAACTGTGTCAATTCCCATTTTGAATTTGATTCCCCATAATTTAATCCCACCCCTCTCCCGAACACCCTAGCATTTACTTCTTTTACAACCCCATCTATAAATATATTAAACAACCATGGTGACATTACACATCCCTGTCTAAGACCTACTTTTACCGGGAAGTATTCCCCCTCTCTTCTACACACCCTAACCTGAGCCTCACTATCCTCATAAAAGCTCTTTACAGCATTTAGTAACTTACCACCTATTCCATATACTTGCAGCATCTGCCACATTGCTCTTCTATCCACTCTATCATATGCCTTTTCTAAATCCATAAATGCAATAAAAACTTCCCTACCTTTATCTAAATACTGTTCACATATATGCTTCAATGTAAACACCTGATCTACACATCCCCTACCCACTCTGAAGCCTCCTTGCTCATCCGCAATTCTACATTCTGTCTTACCTCTAATTCTTTCAATTATAACTCTACCGTATACTTTTCCTGGTATACTCAGTAAACTTATTCCTCTATAATTTTTACAATCTCTTTTGTCCCCTTTCCCTTTATATAAAGGGACTATACATGCTCTCCGCCAATCCCTAGGTACCTTTCCCTCTTTTATACATTTATTAAACAAAAGTACCAACAACTCCAACACTATATCCCCCCCTGCTTTTAACATTTCTGTCATGATCCCATCAGTTCCAGCTGCTTTACCCCCTTTCATTCTACGTAATGCCTCACGTACCTCCACCACACTTACATTCTGCTCTTCTTCACTCCTAAAAGATGGTATACCTCCCTGGCCAGTGCATGAAATTACCGCCTCCCTTTCTTCCTCAACATTTAAAAGTTCCTCAAAATATTCTCGCCATCTACCTAATACCTCCATCTCCCCATCTACTAACTCCCCTACTCTGTTTTTAACGGACAAATCCATACTTTCCCTAGGCTTTCTTAACTTGTTTAACTCACTCCAAAAATTTTTTCTTATTTTCATTAAAATTTCTTGACAGTGCCTCTCCCACTCTTTCATCTGCTCTCCTTTTGCACTCTCTCACCCCTCTCTTCACCTTTCTTTTACTCTCCATATACTCTGCTCTTCTTATAACACTTCTGCTTTGTAAAAACCTCTCGTAAGCTACCTTTTTCTCTTTTATCACACCCTTTACTTCATCATTCCACCAATCACTCCTCTTTCCTCCTGCCCCCACCCTCCTATAACCACAAACTTCTGCCCCACATTCTAATACTGCATTTTTAAAACTATTCCAACCCTCTTCAACCCCCCCCACTACTCATCTTTGCACTAGCCCACCTTTCTGCCAATAGTCGCTTATATCTCGCCCGAACTTCCTCCTCCCTTAGTTTATACACTTTCACCTCCCTCTTACTTGTTTATTTATTTTATCATTAATAAAGTTGAGAAGTATTCTCCTGTTCAGTTTATGGCCCTTAAACATTCTCAGTGCTAAACATTAGTCATTGGTCATGCAACAGTGATGTAACTGGAGTACTCCTCCCATCTCCCCACCCTTGGATTTCATGGGGGTGACACTAACGATGCCGCCCCAGGTGACACCAAAGATTCCGTCCCAGGTGACACCAGCCCTAGCAATGCCACTGCTCTTCATCAGTGAAAAAGTGTTAATTCTCCACTTATTGAGTGTAATTTATCAATTAAACTTTATCATAGATATGTAATCGAAAAACGACTTGCATGCAGCGTTCACTACTATCTGCAGTCTCGGTATCCTGATTTCTTTATCTTGATTGTGAGGGGTTACTGTACAAATACCATCATTGCTAGAATTCTTTTCTTTATCAGGAACAGGCACTGGAAAATTCTAATAAGCCTGAGCCACATTTACATTACTACTAGAATCAGCACTTTCAAGCTTATAGTTATTTACCTTCATTCACTATAACAAACTGCCTACTGTAGTAGGAAATAAGGCTTAATAGTAAGTGAAGCTGAAGAACTAGTTATATCTTCTGGTAGATAGCTTACCTTACCTTTGATATACCTTTGAAGAGTTTCGAGAGCTTATCTACTCTCTGAGCCCGGCCATGGGCCAGGCTCGTTTGGTGCTTGCCTGATCAACCAGGCTGTTGCTGCTGGAGGCCTGCTGCCCCACATATCCATCACAGTCTGGTTGATCTGGCACCTGATGAAGATACTTGAACAGTTTCCTCTTGAAGGCTTCTACACTAGTTCCAGCCATTTCTGATATCTTCTGGTAAGATATTGAATTGTCTGGGACCCCAGATGTTTATACAGTGTTCCCTTATTGTCCCCACTGCACTCCTGCTCCTCACTGGGTTTATTTTACACTTTCTCCCATATCTCTCACTCCAGTATGTTGTTATGGCAGTGTGCAGATTTGGGACCAGGCCCTCAAGTATTTTCCAGGTACATGTATATACATGTATTATCATGTATCTCTCTGTCCTCGCTCCAATGAGTACATGTTCAAGACTTGAGGCATTCCCAGTAGTTTAGGCACTTTACTGGCTCAATGTGAGCCATAAATGATCTCTATATTTGTTCCAGCTCCGATATTTCTCCTGCTCTGAACAGGGCCATCAGCACTGAGCAATATTCTAAGCACTCACTTATATTGCATTTATATCACTGCTCTCAGATGATGCATTTCTTTTTACATAAATTCTTCACTACAATTTGACATTTAATAAAAGTTTTTTTCATTGCTACTTGCATCACTACAACTTATGTTACTGCACATTACCTTGATCTGACTCACTCACAGTTTATTACATCTTGTCGCAACACTAGACAAGGTACTGGACCCATGTCCTCTCATACTCCACTACTGCCTCCCAGTAATGAAAACTGTGGGGGACAGATTATTTCCTAGGGGAGACAACGTCACACATTACCACAAGTTGTTTTCAGGTATAAAACAGCAGATTCCAAAAAATTTGAGTCCTATGACCTTTTTTTTTTTTTCACACAGTAGACCGTTATATTACACAGTAGTTCTGTTCCTGAAAACACTGCGTTAGGTAAATCCATGTTAAATAAACTTAAGAACTGTGGAAAAAATAGGGTTACATTCCTGGGAGCCCAAAAAAAAAACCAAACAACTTTTTTTTTTAGACCTCCAGATCTTACAAAAATAAAAGTGAATAAGTAAATTTAGTTCATTGTCATGATGTATCATGTTGTTTTTACTGCTTAAGACTACAAATGCAACAGAAATAATAGTATTTCTTACCTTAAATTGTAGGTGTTGATGATTGTGAAGCAAGTGGAGAGTTATGCTGTGGTCCTACTGGGTTGAGGTGGATGGTAGAGGTTCTGATACTGAAGCCGATGGTTGTACTGGATTGCGCATAAAGTCTGTAATGGATTTCTGCCCTAATTTACCCTGCAGTACATCATACAGCTGCTCTAGACACCGTTTCAGAGCATTGCTTCTAGATTTGTCAGGGTCCTCTTCAGTGAAAAAGTCTAACTTCAAGTCAGTCAGTAAATCATTCAAGTCAGTCAGTCAAGTCAGGCAAGTCAGGCAAGTCAGGCAAGTCAGGCAAGTCAAGCAAGTCAAGCAAGTCAAGCAAGTCAGTCAAGTCAGTCAAGTCAAGAAAGGCAGTCAAATCAAGAAAGGCAGTCAAGTCAAGAAAGGTAGTCAAGTCAATCAGTCAAGCAAGTCTGTCAAGCAAGTCAGTCAAGTAAGTTGTCAGCATAGTTGCTGATCCCCTACATGTGTTGTATAGCTTATCTGAGTATCATAGTACCATCCATATGTTTTATATATATGATCCCTTTTACTAGGCCTAGGGACTAGTTTGTGACGTCACGTGATGCGCATGTGTGCGTGAGTACCTCTGTAATTCCCTCAGTTCCAGTTAGACCTACCGAGCAGCAACAGGCAGGTTGGGCCTCCCTTACCACAGTCTGACAATATAAGTGTTACCATCCAACAAGTGTGTTTAACCCTTTGAGGGTCCGTCCCGTAGATCTATGGCTTTACGTTCAGGGTCCAAACCGTAGATCTACGTCATGAGCTCAGCTCACTCTGATAAACTGTGAGTGGTACATTTGGGCCTAGATATGAGAGAATACATCTATGTGGTATGTGTGCACCACATAAAACAGATCCTGCAGCACGCTGTGTATAATGAGAGAAAAAAACTGAAATCATGATTTTTCGATTAAAACAGCGACTTTGCAGTGTTTTTTCGTATGTTTTTATAGTTCTATTTGCGATTTCTTGGTCTCATTTGATAGAATGGAAGACATATTACAGAAATAGAGATGATTTTGATTGGTTTTAGCATTGGAAATGGCTTGAAACTGAGCTCAAAGTAGCAGAAATGTTAAATTTTTGCCGATGTTCAAGAGTAAACAAACGACCTCACACGTCTAATACACGCCAGCTGGTGGGTCTAATATGCATTCACAAATATGGTGATGATATTTATACAATTATTACAGTATTGCATAACAGTAAATCTTCTATTTTTTGGTGTGAATAAAAATTCATTATGTGAATAAAAAATCAAAATGGAATTTATTTGTAAAGCCTCAAAACATAACTAATGAACAGAAGAAATGTTAGTTTAGTTCCAGGAATACCTACATTGTTTATTCCGGACCCTATTTTGAAATTGGAATATTTTGAACTTTGTGTTAAATTGGCCAAATTAACAATTTCCAATCACTTTAATTTGTAGTTGAAACAGTTGACTTGGCAATTTCTTGTGCTCAATCGATAGAATAGAAGTAATACTAGTGAAATAGCTAAGAATTTGGTTGACTGGAATAATGTAATTGGCCTAAAATGGGAGTCAAAGTCGGCAAAATCGCCGATTCGTAAATACATATCGCTGACACATCAAAATTTGCGAGAGCATAATTTCGTCAATTTTCCATCAAATTTCGTACTTTTTGTTTTATTACCTTCTACTATTTCATAAGAAAAAAAAAATTTTTTTTTTTGAAAATTCTTGGACACTGGGGCACCACTTCAGATTTGGGCCTTGGACCCTGAAGGGGTTAACCACAACCATCATATCTCCTTTCGAACCCCCACGACAAATTGGTGACAGCGGTGTGGGCGTAAAATTGCTAATTACGCCGATGCACAGAGATAAATTCTCTCAGCCAACGACGGAGATTTTGTGTGGCCAGTAGGCCGACCTAGCCAAGCCGCTACCCAAGCAAATGTCTACCAGCCCTCTGCACTATTTACTGGTCAGTCTCTGTGTATTAGTGTTTATCTTGCTATTTGCATTACCTCCGAGAGGTTGACCCGGGTTTGCAAATTAAGCCAAGCCAGCAAGCCAGTCTGTGGTGGGGAAGTCAGCCCAAGCCCAGTCCAGTCAGCCTTACACCATCCAGCCTTGCCTGCCAAGCCAGCTTTCCACCCTTGCTGTGTTCATTGTTACAAGTTATCAAGCCAGTCTGTGTGAAGGGTTAAGCCAAGCCAGCCAGCAACTAACCCAGGTGACTAACCCAGTACTCAAACAAGCCACATGGGTATAGTCTTCTTCATCGCTCTGTGCTTCAAGTTCCAAGCCATTCTGTGTGTTTTATCATCCCTGTGGTGCTGTGGTATTTTGTGGGTTTGTTTTTAAGCCAGCCGGCTTAGAATATTTTCGTGCCTAGTGCGGGTGTCCCGAGTGTGGCTTACGCCGTTCATCCCATAGGCCCAGTCACCACACTGTCTCTCACCACCGCGCTGCCTCAACCACCCACCTCACCCACTACCACTGTTTTTGTACCCTTACCACGGGTTCTAGCACCATATTTTTACAGACCACATAGGGGGTCAAGAGCCAGGTGTGTTCCGTCATCAGTTTGCGCCATCGTAAAAGCCTCCTGTGTGCGTTCATCGTCGATTTAAGCGCAAATTCTTCCATCATGTGTGGAGAGTAGTCAAGAACGCCACCAACCACGACACTCCACCACCATCCTCATTCTACAATGTCGCTACAGTGTTAATGAATAATATTTTTTTATAGAGACATTTGCGTGTGTTGAGACAATTTTCTTGACTGATTTCTTAGTGACATTCAGTGACTTGATCAGTGTTCATTATATCCTGTTTGCAATATTTTTTTTCTCTGTCTTCAGCGTTAATTTTCGTGCTTTATTTATGTCTGTTGTGTTGTGTTCATTTTTTTTATATATATACTTGAAGTAAGTACTTTAATGTTTTTCCTTGTTGTGTGCAATATATAAGCAGTATAAACTTGTGTTAACACTTCATAATTATCTTGCATTCACAGTATTGCAGTGAAGTAATTCAGTAATTTATTATCTTATATCCTGCATCACAACTCAGTGTTGTCTCGGTTATTTTTGTTTTTTCTTCCTCCCAGCATTTGTGTATTCTTGCTGTTTGTTTTCATTCATTTGCCATTTTATTTTTTTTCTCTGTGTGTTGAACATTCTGGTGTTAATTCTTTTCATTTAGCCAGTGCCTAATTTGTCTTATCTCCACAGACAATAGTGCCATTATTTTGTTGAAGCAAGACAATTATTTCCCATTTTTTTTGCCAACACAAGACCATATTGCAAGAAAATTCTTGTAGTATTGTGCATATATTATTATGTTGTGTTCTGCATCACTGTAAGTGTTCAAACCTTTTTGTTTTGTGTTTTTGCATCTATTATTTTTCATATTTCATTGAACAAATTCACTCTTAGTGCAATTTTTTTTAAATTCTTTTAAAGTAAATCATTCTTTTGTTTGTTCAATAAGTGTTTGCTTAAGCTGCAGTTAAGAGTTAAAGTGTTCAATCAGTTCATTCCTTGATGATATATTTTTTTTTTCTTGTAAACTGCATTTTCTTGTGTATTTTTTTTTTATTATTGCAATACTGACTCATTTTACAATAATTCTTGTGTAAAAATTGTGCTGCCATTAATTTTTTTTCTTTCAGAAATTTTTATGTAGTGTTGTGCAGTACTTTTGATTAGAAATTATTTGCAATATTGCTACAGTTTATTTCAGTGCAGTTTCATATGCCCTGTTTTGTGCATAATATTTTATTCTTGTGTGTCATTTTATTTTTTTAGATAGAATTGCTTCCCTGTCTGTTTTAATTTTGCACAAGATTTGTTGATCCCATTTTATCATTTATTGTTGAATTTCTTTATTAAATTGAGAGTAAAGACAACTCACTGTGCCATTAATTCAATTTAAAGTAAATTTGAGTAAATTTGATTTGAGTAAAGTGCAATTTCTCTTGATTTTCAAAGTGTTGCTTATCCATTTAAGTGTTTCATGTGAGTTCTCCTTGCTTACAGTGTGACTTACTTTTTTAAATAAGTAATTTCTTCCCATTTAAGCTTATTGTGTCATTCTCTCTATTTTTCTTGCCTTTATATCCTTGAGTAAGTTCCCTGAGAAGATGTCCCAGTCACTTTTGCTTGCTTACTTAGTGCATCATGCCAGTCAAAGTCAATATGAATCAGTCCACAGTACCAATATTCCGTTACTGACTGAAAGACAGTACCTAGCTAGACAATGTTTTTCTCACAGCTTGTATCTGAGATTTGTTAAAGTGCTGCAAAATGTGAAGTTCAGATTAAGCTCCTATAGATTTGTTCATTACTTATTAACGTAGCCGAGCGGTCAGGCACTAGTAATACTGTCACTCCTGTCTGGATTCCAACCACAATATCGTGCACGCAGAATAGTGTACAGTTACTTTGGGTTTCAGAGGAACCTCAGACAACCCTGGGTGCTGAGACTATCCCTGCAATGGCGACTTGTGCAAGTATTCGTTCCTTCCCAGGGGACGCTTTGAGAAGAACTTTACTTGCAATGAGTTATGCCATCTCTTGCTGATGCCACAAGCCGTTGCAGAAAGACGTTTCTGTGGCTAGTGTACTCACTTGAGTGTTGCTGTCGTCCCTGTGTTCCAGATGGTGATGCCATCCTCGTTGACAGTAATTCGTGCAATGTAAGAAGTTGTTTCCTGAGTAACTTTCTCATGTTGTTAACGTTTGTAAGTGTAGTTTCTTTATAGCTGTGTGCGACTCAGACTGAATATCTGTATTGTTGACTGTGTTCATTTCTTTTCCCCTGTGCTTGCAGTGAGAGATAGTAGATCCGTTCTCCCTTGCTCGTATCGCGTGTTATAATGTTACTTTTTTCAACCGGGGAGAGTCGTCCACTCCACCGAGTTTGTTCATTCCTCCAGTAAGAAAGATCCGTTTCCATGTGGTCTGGTGTGATTCGATTCCTTCTCTAGGAAGATCTTATTCTGACTGTGAAGCCACCAGCACCCACTAGTGACTTTGTCATGAGCCAAGAATTACTGTATCAAACAGCCGAGTTGAGTACTCCTAGCAGAAGAGCATATCAGTTAGTAATTCCTCAGTCACTAGTAAATGTAGTTGTATCTTTTGTAGATACTTGTTTAGATCTCCCTCAGTCAAGGCATGTGTTAGCCATTGCAAAGGAATTCGATCCTCCCAGAGATAACCATTCTGCATATGTAAATCTTACCCTTGCAGAGTTGGATTTAAATGTAAATAGCCTGTATAATTAGATGTCCGAGATGAATGAAATTGTCAACTGTGTGTTTTATTAGCTGATCAGTTTTTCAGAATTTTTTTGTGTTCACGTTCCCTCCGAATTCTGAGAATTTAGCAGTACTGATCTGTGCGTGCCAGATTTGCCTTTGCTGTTCTTATAATTCGTAATGAATTACGTTAAAACTCATTACGTTAATACCCATTACATTAATACCCATTACGTTAACACCCATTACGTTAACACCCATTACGTTAACATCCATTATGATACAATCCATCAGTTCTAAGTTACATATGTCTTTGTTATTGTATAGAATCAGCCTAGAGCCACCTGCCTGTTCAGCCTATAGCATAGTAGTGTATGTCGAGACGACATATGTAACATGACCGAGCTGTCAGCATAGTTGCTGATCCCCTACATGTGTTGTATAGCTTATCTGAGTATCATAGTACAATCCACATGTTTTATATATATGATCCCTTTTGCTAGGCCTAGGGACTAGTTTGTGATGTCACTTGATGCGCATGTGTGCGCGAGTACCTCTGTAACTCCCTCAGTTCCAGTTAGACCTACCGAGCAGCAACAGGCAGGCTGGGCCTCCCTTACCACAGTCTGACAATATAAGTGTTACCATCCAACAAGTGTGTTTAACTACAAACATTTAATCTCCAACGAACCCCGACGACAAAGTCAGTCAAGCAAGTCAGTCAAGTACGTCTGACCCACAACATGGCAGCAGCTTTTTTTTTTTATTTATTTAATAATTTGAATATACAGAGGTACAAAAAAATACAGGTAAGAGCAGCATGCCAAAGCCACTTGTATGCATAGCATTACGGGCAGGCTTAAAATTAACTTAAGATTAACTAAGCAATGATGTAATCAGTGATAAAACATTATTGTAAACAGATAATAAACCATCAGCTTGAGCTGATGGTAAAGCATCAGCTGCTCTATACACTGTTTCAGAGCACTGCTTCTGGATTTGTCAGGGTCCTCTTCAGTGAAAAAGTCCAACTTTAAGCCAATCAAGTCAGTCAGTAAAACAGTCAAGCCAGTAAGTCAGTCAGTCAAGTCAATAATTTTTTGATTTTTCAAAATTTCTTGGACACTGGGGCACCCATTGAAATTTGGCCTCTGGACTTGAAGGGTTAAACTAATTGAAATGCCATTAATCCATTCCAGTGGAATTCCTGCTCTGGAAACAAGACAAAATACTTGAATATGATGTTAATATCAACTCTACAGCTTATTTATCTATCACAGTTCATCTAATATCACATAATAAACAATATAATTAACACAGAAACCTGATAAATATTCTAGAATGAATAAAAATGTCATTACGTGACAAGTGTTGGCGGCCATTTCTGCTCCCGCTCTCAAAACAATCCTCCCATGCTTCCCCTTCTGAGGTGTTATTATAACAGAAAACAGTGTTTGTGAGGCTAACTGCACTAGTTTCTTAAGGAAAACACTGACATAAGGAATACTGTATAAAAATATAAAACATAATACGAGAATGTAAATAAACTGGTGTACGTACAGCATTTACCTTGGAGAAGAGATGCTGACGGAGGTTGATGGTGGAAAAGATAGGCAGAGTGGCGTATGTTGTCAGTGGCCCTATAAACCCCAACAACAACAACAACACTGGAGGAGTTCATTTCGTTTCATTCTTTTTCTATCGCTTAACTGCTTAACCTTTTCAGGGTCCAAAGGCCAAATTTCAAAGTGCACACCAGTGTTCAAGAATTTTCAAAAAATTATTTTGTTATGAAATGGAAGATAATCTTTTTCTGAAGGTAATAAAACAAAAAGTACGAAATTTGATGGAAAACTGACGAAATTATGCTCTCACGAATTTTGATGTGTCAGCAATATTTACAAATCGGTGATTTTGCCGACTTTGACTCCATTTTAGGCCAATTATATTACTCCAGGCGACCAAATTCTTAGCTATTTCACTAGTATTACTTCTATTCTATTGATTGAGCACAAGAAATCACCAAGTCAACTGTTTCGACTACAAAATAAAGTGATCGGAAATTGGTAATTTGGCCAATTTAATGCAAAGTTCAAAATATTCCAATTTCAAAATAGGGTCCAAAATAAACAATACAGGCATTCCTGGCACTAAACTAACATTTCCTCTGTTCATTAGTTATGTTTTCAGGCTTTACAAATGAATTCCATTTTGATTTTTTATTCACATAATGAATTTTCATTCAAACCAAAAAATAGAAGATTTACTGTTATGCAATACTGTAATAATTGTATAAATAATATCACCACATTTGTGAACATATATCAGACCCACCAGCTGGTATGTATTACACGTGTGAGGTCATTTGTTTACTCTTGAACAACGGCAAAAATTTTACATTTCTGCAATTTTGAGCTCAGTTTCAACCCATTTCCATTACTAAAACCAATCAAAATCATTTCTATTTCTGTAATATATCTTCCATTCTATCAAATGAGACCAAGAAATCGCAAATACAACTATAAAAAACATACAAAAAAATGCTGCAAATTCGCTGTTTTAATCGAAAATTACGGTCTCAGTTTTTTCTCTCATTATGCACTGTGTGCTGCAGGATTTGTTTTATGTGGTGCACACATACCACATAGATGTATTCTCTCATATTCAGGCCCAAATTTACTGCTCACAGCTTATCAGAGTGAGCTGAGCTCATGGAATAGATCTATGGTTTGGACCCTCAAAGTATAGCCACAGATCTACGGCACGGACCCTCAAAGGGTTAACTTACTTGCTACACTCTTAATTCTACACTATCACTAAACTTAACTGTTACAATCTGTTTTTTTTTTTTTCACTTCACTTTCCACAGATTTTTGGCTTTTTCTCCATGCTTTTCACTGGTGATGGTGAGTGTTGTTGTGGTATTCACTGTGCCATCTAGTGACGGCGTTTGTTGTTTTGTTGCATTCTGAAGCTCACTTGTTATTATAGAATTACTATTATAAGTATTATTATATTATTATATGTATTATTATATTATACAGTGGAACCTTGACTTACGAGTTTAATCCATTCCAGGAGCTAGTTCATAACTCAATTTACTCATATATTAAATTAATTTTCCTCATTTAACCCTTTCAGGGTCCACAGGCCCTCTCAGAGACTTGTTCTCAGGGTCCCCCAAATTTAAAAAAAAAAAAATTATTTTTTCTTATGACAAGATAGAGAATCTTTTCCTGATCATAATGACACCAAAAGTATGAAATTTGATGGAAAACTTACGGAATTATGCTCTCATGAAGTTAGCGGTCTCGACGATGTTTACGCATCAGCGATTTTGCCCACTTTGAGCCCTATTTTCAGCCAATTCCAATGAACTATTTGACAAAAATCATAACTCTTTCACTAGAACTCCATTTTTTTCTATCGAATGAGTACAAGAAACTACCAATTTATTGATTTCAACTATCCAATATAGTGGTCGGAATTTAGCAATTTTGCCAATTTCACACAAATTTCAAAAGATGCCAATTTCACACAAATTTCAAAAGATGCCAATTTCCAAATAGGGTCCAGAATAAACAAGAAAGACATTCCTGGCCCTAAAATAACATTTCCTCTGTCCATTAGTCACGTCTCCAGGCCCCTCTTACATTTCTTTTGCTTTCTACTTTGAATTTTTATTCTCACGAAAAAAATAAGACTTACTGTTATGCAGACTACTGCATTAGTGTAGAAATGGTATAAATAATATCGGCGCACTAGTGAAAGAATATCAGACTCACCAGTTGACGTGTATTGGACGCTTAGCATGATTTGTTTACTTTTGAACTTTGGTAAAAATCGAACATTTCTGCTAATTTGAGCTCAATTTCAAGGTACTTTTCATTGTAAAACCAGTCAAAATAATCTCAATTTCTGTAATATGTCTTCCATTCTATACAATGAGACCAGGAAAACTAGAATACAACAATAAATACCATATGAAAATATAGTGCAAAGTCGCTGTTTTAAGCCAAAAACATAGTCAAAGTTTTTTTTTTCTCATTACGCACTGTGTGCTGCAGGAATTTTTTTATACTGCACACACTGACCATATAGATCCATTCTTTCATATGTAGGCCTACCAGCTTTCTCTCACTAGATTTGAAGGCGCTAGAATTTATGCATACTAGTATGTCATGGACACTGGTGCATAAGCCATACTAGTACGGCTGAAACCCTGAAAGGGTTAAATTAACTGAAAAGCCTTTAATTCGTTCCTGCACTCTGGAGAGACGAGAAAAAATACTTGAATATGACACTATTATCAACTGTATGGCTTACAGTACTTATCTATCACAATTCATCTAATATGACATAATAAACAATATAATTAACACAGAAACATGATATATACTCTAAAATGAATAAAATAGGCCGTAATGTGGTGGCAGTGGCAGAAGAGTCACCATTTCTGTCCCAATTTGTCTATAGTATCTTCCCATGGTAGGTAAGACACATAGGCAACATTTAGGCAACTTTACTCCAAAACGTTTCGCCTACACAGTAGGCTTCTTCAGTCGAGTACAGTACTACTACTCTGCACCTCTCCTTCCGACAGTACTTAAGTCTCAACCCTGTCGCTTGACCTTCAGTTAGTTCCAGACTTTGGAACAGAACTTCTCCAGGCTGAGGGACTGACAACCTCAAATCTATGACTTCAAGGGTGATGGACTGATTACATCGTCTTCACATCTCTACTGCTCCCGCCTACTTTCTGTACTCGACTGAAGAAGCCTACTGTGTAGGCGAAACGTTTCGGAATAAAGTTGCCTAAATGTTGCCTATGTATCTTACCTACCAACCTGTCGGTATTGTATACCATTTGATAATCACTCTGTCAGACACTGCAACACAATGGCATCTTGGTACAGAAGAGAAAACACCTTGGACAACTTTTTCAAGTGAGAACTGTTTGATTTGAGAGGGATATGACCTCTCAGTGGCTACATTCTCACTACTACTACTCTGCACCTCTCCTTCCGACAGTATTTAAGTCTCAACACTGTCACTTGATCTTCAGTTAGTTCCAGACTTTGGAACAGAACTTCTCCAGGCTGAGGGACTGACAACCTTAAATCTACGACTTCAAGGGTGATGGACTGATTACATCGTCTTCACATCTCTACTGCTCCCACCTACTTTCTGTACTCGACTGAAGAAACCTACTGTGTAGGCGAAACGTTTCGAAATAAATTTGACTAAATGTTGCCTATGTGTCTTATCTATCAACCTGTTGGTATTGTATACCATTTGATAATCAGTATCTTCCCATGTTCTTACTTGAAGAGAAAACAGAGTAGTTTTGATGTTAACTGCAGTAGATCGCTAGGACCCATGGTTAGAAAAAAGAAATTTGGCCAAATGGCTAAAAAATGCAAACAAGCACAAGAGAACTGCCCCCACAGGGATGTAAACATGTTTACTGCTTACCAGCTGTGCTATCAGCTGTGCCAACTAGCAGAAGCAATCTGAATTATTATTAACTATGCATTATGCATTATTATTATTAATTTTGGGAACTGAAGCTCTATTATTATAATAATAATAATATTATATTATTAGCTGAAAATAAGAAAAAGTTTTGGAGTGAGATTAACAAGTTAAGGAAGCCTAGAGAACAAATGGATTTGTCAGTTAAAAATAGGAGAGGAGAGTTATTAAATGGAGAGTTAGAGGTATTGGGAAGATGGAGGGAATATTTTGAGGAATTGTTAAATGTTGATGAAGATAGGGAAGCTGTGATTTCGTGTATAGGGCAAGGAGGAAATAACATCTTGTAGGAGTGAGGAAGAGCCAGTTGTGAGTGTGGGGGAAGTTCGTGAGGCAGTAGGTAAAATGAAAGGGGGTAAGGCAGCCGGATTGATGGATAAAGATAGAAATGTTAAAAGCAGGTGGGGATATAGTTTTGGAGTGGTTGGTGCAATTATTTAATAAATTATGGAAGGGTAAGGTACCTAGGGATTGGCAGAGAGCATGCATAGTTCCTTTGTATAAAGGCAAAGGGGATAAAAGAGAGTGCAAAAATTATAGGGGGATAAGTCTGTTGAGTATAACCTGGTAAAGTGTATGGTAGAGTTATTATTGAAAGAATTAAGAGTAAGACGGAAAATAAGATAGCAGATGAACAAGGAGGCTTTAGGAAAGGTAGGGGTGTGTGAACCAGGTGTTTTACAGTGAAACATATAAGTGAACAGTATTTAGATAAGGCTAAAGAGGTCTTTGTGGCATTATGGATTTGGAAAAGGCATATGACAGGGTGGATAGGGGGCAATGTGGCAGATGTTGCAGGTGTATGGTGTAGGAGGTAGGTTACTGAAAGCAGTGAAGAGTTTTTAACGAGGATAGTGAGGCTCAAGTTAGAGTATGTAGGAAAGAGGGAAATTATTTCCCAGTAAAAGTAGGCCTTAGACAAGGATGTGTGATGTCACAGTGGTTGTTTAATATATTTATAGATGGGTTGTAAGAGAAGTAAATGCGAGGGTCTTGGCAAGAGGCGTGGAGTTAAAAGATAAAGAATCACACATAAAGTGGAGTTGTCACAGTTGCTCTTTGCTGAGACACTGTGCTCTTGGGAGATTCTGAAGAGAAGTTGCAGAGATTGGTGGATGAATTTGGTAGGGTATGCAAAAGAAGAAAATAAAAGTGAATACAGGAAAGAGTAAGGTTATGAGGATAACAAAAAGATTAGGTGAAAGATTGGATATCAGATTGGAGGGAGAGAGTATGGAGGAGGTGAATGTATTCAGAATTTGGGAGTGGACGTGTCAGTGGATGGGTCTATGAAAGATGAGGTGAATCATAGAATTGATGAGGGGAAAAGGGTGAGTGTTGCACTTAGGAGTCTGTGGAGACAAAGAACTTGTCCCTGGAGGCAAAGAGGGGAATGTATGAGAGTATAGTTTAACCAACGCTCTTATATGGGTGTGAAGCTGGGTGGTGAATGTTGCAGCGAGGAGAAGGCTGGAGGCAGTGGAGATGTCATGTCTGAGGGCAATGTGTGGTGTGAATATAATGCAGAGGAATTCGTAGTTTGGAAGTTAGGAGGAGATGCGGGATTACCAAAACTGCTGTCCAGAGGGCTGAGGAAGGGTTGTTGAGATGGTTCAGACATGTAGAGAGAATGGAGCGAAACAGAATGACTTCAAGAGTGTATCAGTCTGTAGTGGAAGGAAGGCGGGGTAGGGGTCGGAATAGGAAAGGTTGGAGGGAGGGGGTAAAGGAGGTTTTGTGTGCGAGGGGTTTGGACTTCCAGCAGGCATGCATGAGCGTGTTTGATAGGAGTGAATGGAGACAAATGGTTTTTAATACTTGACGTGCTGTTGTAGTGTGAGCAAAGTAACATTTATGAAGGGGTTCAGGGAAACCGGCAGGCCGGACTTGAGTCCTGGAGATGGGAAGTACAGTGCCTGCACTCTGAAGGAGGGGTGTTAATGCTGCAGTTTAAAAACTGTAGTGTAAAGCACCCTTCTGGCAAGACAGTGATGGAGTGAATGATGGTGAGAATTTTCTTTTTCGGGCCACCCTGCCTTGGTGGGAATCGGCCAGTGTGATAATAAAAAATAAAAATTATTAGTAGTAGTATTATATTATTATCATTATTGGTGTTATTATTAATTTAGGGAACTGAAGCATTATTATTATAATAATAATTATTATTATTAATTTAGGGAACTGAAGCTCTATCATTATAATAATAATATTATATTATTATTAGTAGTATTATATTATCATTATTATTATAATAATTATTATTATTAATTTAGGGAACAGAAGCTCTATTGTTATAATAATAATAATAATAATATAATATTATATTATAAAGGAGGAGACCACACAGACTTGAATAACTATAGGCCAATATCCAACATACACCCTCTAAAATCTTTGAAAAATTAATACATAAGCATATCTATTCCTACCTCATCTCCCACAACATACTCAACCCCTGTCAACTTGGGTTCAGGCCTAATAAAAATACTAATGATGCTATTATCCACATGTTAGAACATATTTATACAGCAATAGAGAAAAAAGAAGTCCCATTGGGGATCTTCATTGACTTACATAAAGCTTTCGATACAGTTAACCACGACTTGCTCCACATAAAATTGTCGCACTATGGTATTAGAGGGCACTCCCTCAACTACCTAAAGTCATACTTGAGCAACAGAAGCCAATATGTGTACACAAATGGGGCAAACTCTTCCACACAGCCAATTACAATTGGTGTCAGACAGGGAAGTGTCCTAGGCCCTCTTCTCTTTCTCGTATACATAAATGACCTGCCAAATGCATCGCAACTACTCAAACCCACACTATTTGCAGATGACACTACATACGTCTACTCCCACCCGAGCCCAGTCATGCTAGCCAATACTGTAAATACCGAATTACAGAAAATATCAACCTGGATGAGGGCCAACAAACTTACTCTAAACATTGACAAAACCTACTACATTCAGTTTGGTAACAGAGCTGCAGATGTGTCTCTTTAACATAATGATAAATGGATCACCTATCACAAAACTCACAGAGGGAAAATTCCTAGGAATCCACCTTGATAATAGACTCAAATTTCAAACACATATACAACAAATCTCCAAAAAAATTTCAAAGACCGTAGGCATACTATCGAAGATACGGTACTATGTTCCACAGTCAGCCCTCCTGGCCCTATATCACTCACTTATTTACCCCTATCTCACCTATGGAATTTGTGCATGGGGCTCAACAACAATAAACCATCTCAGACCATTAATCACCCAACAAAAGGCTGCAGTCAGAATAACAAATTCCCACTACAGACAGCACACTCCACCAATATTCAAAACTCTAAACCTACTCACATACAAAACATCCATACTTATTAAATGCACCTACTACATACATAGAACACTTAACTCTGACATAAACCCTCCCCTCAAACATCTCCTTACCAACTTCAACAGAACACATGACCATA
Source organism: Cherax quadricarinatus (assembly GCF_026875155.1). Classification (NCBI taxonomy): domain Eukaryota; kingdom Metazoa; phylum Arthropoda; class Malacostraca; order Decapoda; family Parastacidae; genus Cherax; species Cherax quadricarinatus. The sequence goes on along the minus strand of NC_069399.1, from coordinate 56,886,089 downwards.
ACACAAGACACAGATCACTCTTTGATGTTCCTCGTGTCCATCGCACGCTATGCAAAAACTCAATGCACATAAAAGGCCCTAAAATCTGGAATTCATTACCTGTGAATATAAAAGAAACACTGTCTGTTTATAAATTCAAGTCTCTTCTCAAAAATCACTTACTCACCCAAAACTAAATAATTGTATCTCATAAATTGTATCTCATATATGTCAACCTGTGACCCAATCAAACTTTGTTACTATTTAACTTCATTACCTAACAGAATACTCCATTCTACTGATTACACAGCAACACAGTAAATGACCATATGACCTGTCTTTGTAATACTCATTTGTACTAAATTGTTATCTGTTTTACAATAATTTTTTGTACCACTGAATATATCATTGCTTAGTTAATCTTAAGTTAATTTTAAGCCTGCCTGTAATGCTATGCATTCAAGTGGCTTTGGCATGCTGCATTTAACTATATTTTTATGTACTTCACTGTATCATGTTCAAATTAATAAATAAATAAATAAATAAATAAACAAGTAGTACAGTCCTCCATCACAATCCGACATCATGGGACCTGTATTTTGCCGATTACTGAGTTTCGCCGAATTACAGAGTGGTTAAGTTAGAATGCACTTAATAAAATTAACTAACTTGACTTGCACAGTTCATTGAACATCGGCAAAAATCGAACATTTCCGCTACTTTGAGCTCAATTTCAAGGTAGTTTTCGTCACGAAAGCAATCAAAATCATGTCTATTTCTGTAATATATCTTCCATTATATCAAATGAGTCCAAAAAATGAGAATACAACCATAAAAACCATACGAAAATATACTGCAAAGAGGCAGCTAATGGCTGAGAAGTGAACTCCCTTATTTATCGTCCGTCTTCTTTATTTTTGTTGTACGTTAAGAATCATCTTTCCATCATACATTGTCCAAGTTTCAATGAGATAGCCCAACAAACAACCGAGAGAAAAAAAAATATTTACCAAAAATCATATATGGCAAGCCCAAGCCAAGTACTGGAAATAAGACACTTTGTCTGACTTTTCTGGGTTATCCTAGGTTCTCTATACATACGCTGCTATGTATGATAATCTATGTAACTGTATTTGTGTATATCTGAATAAACTTATTTACTTGTAGTCTGTCAACTGAGTACAAGAAACCGCCCATTCACTTATTTCAACTACCCAATAAAGTGGTCAGAAATTGGCAATTTGGCCGATTTCACACAAATTTCAACAGATGCCAATTTCAAAATAGTGTCCAGAATAAACAATGTAGACATTCCTGGCACTAAAATAACATTTTTCTCTGTTAATTAGTCACGGCTCCAGGCCCCTCTTATATTACTCTTGCTTACCATTCGGAATTTTTATTCACAAAAAAAAATGTGTTACTGTTATGCAAACTGCTGCATTATTGTAATAATTGTATAAATAATGTCAATCCATTCTTGACTCCATACTGGAATTTGGACTAGCAGGCGGACGGGTATTGGACGGTGACGTCATTTGTTTACTCTTGAGCTTCGCTAAAGAATAGAACATTTTCGCTACTGTGAGCGCAATTTCAAGGTACTTTTCGTCATGAAAGCAATCAAAATCATATCTATTTCTGTAATATGTCTTTCATTCTATCAAATGAGACCGAAAAAATGAGAATATAACCATAACAACTATACAAAAATATACCGCTAAGCGGCCGCTAATGGCTGAGAAGTGAACTCCGCTATTCATGGTCTGAATTCTTTCATTTTTGGTGTACGTGAAGAAGTATCTTTCCATCATATATTGCCCAAGTTTGAATAAGATAACCCAACAAACAACTGAGAAAATAATAATAATATACACTAAATGCACGACTGCAGGAAACGTGTGACACACATCCTCGGCAAGACCAACACCGGTCAAGTTGAAGAAAAGCCTCCAAGTTACATTGTTTTACCGGTCAGCAACGTTGCCACTAATGTTTCAAAAATGTTTGACAGAAAACTGGCTAAAATATCTACCAGCTCTTCAACTACTATTAGGAACCTGATACGAAAACCCAAGCATGATTCTGGCACAAGTGCAGGAATTTACACTATACCATGTGGGGGGTGTGACAAAGTATATGTAGGGGAAACAGCCAGATCTCTGGACATTAGGATCGCAGAACACAAAATGCTTGCAGAAATGATGACCGCAGAAACGCATGTGCTCAACACAGGGACGATGTTGGACACCTCATGAAATTCAATGAAGCTAAATTAGTTATTAAAGACGACAACTTAAGATGGAGAAAATGCGTTGAAGCTGCACTAATCACTGTCAGTAACACTATAAAGCAAAAATCCGGTAGTTACAGTATTTCAAAATTACTAATCAAGAGGATATTACCCATCCTGGGAACTGCTGTTACATGATGTCAGCAGGTCCCTCTCTAACCTCACCTCCTTAGTTCCACTACTACTACTACTACTACTACCACCACCTCTACCCAAGCGTCACTTCACCTGACTCCTGCCACTATATATGTGTGTGTTTTTCTTAGTTTTCTCTGTATTAGGATTGAAGAAGCCACTCGTGGCGAAACGTTTCCTTTAATAAATGTCTTGAACTGTACATAAGTGTCTTTTTCCACAGTAAATGGAGTCATCAAAGCTTGTTTCTTGGGTAGCATTGTAAACTGGACTGGGCAAATATTTTGTTAGTGGGAAGGATTGTTAAGGACCTGCCTAGTATGGGCCAACAGGCCTGCTGCAGTGTTCCTCCTTTCTTATGTTCTTATGACTTGCGTAATGAGTAAATAGAATCATCAAAACTTATTTCTTAGGTAGCATTGAAAATTGGGTTGGGCAAATATTTTGTTAGTGGGAGGGTATTCTTTTCAATCTCCGTGAATCTGCACAAGATGTCCTCTCTTGAGCAACTGTACCAGCAGCTGAAAGAGGAGCTTAGGGTTGCTAAGCTAGAGATACGGCGACTGACGGAAGAAAACAAGAGGATTCGAAGTAATCCTCCTGTTGTGAGTCCTCAGGTCAAGAGAGGAACCTGGTCAATGGCCGGCCAACATGGAACAAAGCTGAAAATCAAGAAGTCTGTTAGAGTGGCGGAAACAACGAAGATCCAGAAGATTGCTGTGGAGACTTCCAACCCATTTTCGGTGTTACCAGACGAATGTGGGTTGTCTACTGGGAACGTCACGAGCACCAAGGGAGCATTGGCAGATGTGAGTGAGACATCCCTTGATACCCCAAGGAAGACCATCAAGAACGTCATGACAAATTCCACAAATGAAGGTAAAAACATTGTTTTAGTTGGAGACAGTCAGGTTAAGTTTATGGATAGGGCCTTTTGTCTTAGAGACAGGAAGAGGAGGCTCAGGGTATGTTTTCCTGGGGCTGGGATTGGGGATATTGTTAGCCGTATGGACGACATCATGAAAGGTAATGGGAGCAATCCTATTATCTGCCTCAGTGCAGTAGGCAACGATGTTGGCAGACGTAGGAGTGAGGACCTGATTAGCAAGTATAGGTCAGCAATAAAGATAATTATCAAATGGTATACAATACCAACAGGTTGATAGATAAGACATATAGGCAACATTTAGGCAACTTTATTTCAAAACGTTTCGCCTACACAGTAGGCTTCTTCAGTCGAGTACAGAAAGAAGGCAGGAGCAGTAGAGATGTGAAGATGATGTAATCAGTCCATCACCCTTGAAGTTGTAGATTTGAGGTTGTCAGTCCCTCAGCCTGGAGAAGTTCTGTTCCAAAGTCTGGAACTAACTGAAGATCAAGCGACAGTGTGAGACTTAAATACTGTCGGAAGGAGAGGTGCTGAGTAGTAGTAGTGAGAATGTAGCCACTGAGAGGTCATGTCCCTCTCAGATCAAACAGTTCTCACTTGAAAAAGTTGTCTAAGGTGTTTTCTCTTCTGTACCAAGATGCCATTGTGTTGCAGTGTCTGACAGAGTGATTATCAAATGGTATACAATACAATACGCCTACTGTGAGGCAAAACGTTTCGAAATAAAGTTGCCTATGTGTCTTATCTACCAATAGAGATAATTAGGAAGAAGGGTGGGAACCCTGCCATATGTGGTATTTTGCCAAGGTGAGGAGCTGGAAACGAATGGCTGTCCAGGGCAATTGGTGTCAATTGCTGGCTGCACAAATACTGTAAGGAGAATGCAGTAATATTCATTGACAACTGGGACCTCTTCTATGGCAGAAATGACATGTATGCCAAGGATGGGGTTCACTTATCTAGGTCTGGGGTGGGGGCACTGGCAACGGCAGTGGAGGGAGCTGTTAGGTCTTTAAACTAGGAATATATAGTGGTATGGGTTTTGACGAAAATACAGTGAAGTCCCAGTATAGTAAAACTATGAGTTCTAGGGGAACTAGTAATAGAAAGAATGAGGTGGATATTGGAAAGCCAATGGCACTAGGCGACAAGGACAGTAATAGGTTTAGTGAAAAAACAGTTATGAGCAGGAAGGGTAAAGAGAAAGGCGGGTCTTTAAAATTATATAATGCTAATAGCCGTAGTGCTAGGAATAAGATGGATGAGTTGAAATTAGTTGCTAGTGCAGGTAACATTGATGTATTTGCAATCACTGAGACATGGTTTAATTCCAAAAGTCGGGACATGCCTTCGGAATGTCACATTCAGGGTTTTAAATTGTTCCAAGTAGATAGAAATATCAGTAAGGGAGGTGGGGGGGCACTGAATGTCTGAGATCACTTGAGCTGTAGCATAAAAACGGGTATTAAGTCTGAGGTAACACATACAGAGTCAGTCTCGATAGAATTTTCAGAGGGGCATAAAAAATTGATTCTAGGAGTGATAGACCGTCCACCAAACTTAGATAGGGACCAAGGGAAATTACTGTGGGAGGAAATTGTTAAGGCCACAAGGCACAATAATGTAGTAATTCTAGGGGACTTTAACTTTAGTCACATTGATTGGAATTTCTTGACTGGGAATTTAGAATCAAATGACTTCTTAGAAGTAGTTCAGGAATGTTTTTTGAAGCAGTTTGTGACAGAACCTACAAGGGGAAATAACCTTCTTGATTTGGTTCTGGCAAACAAGGAAACCCTTGTTAATAATTTAGAAATTAATGAGGAACTCAGCACAAGCGATCTCAAATCAATTACCTCTAGCATAGAATGGAAGTATGATAGTAGGGACAACTCAGTAACAGTTCCAGATTTTCGCTTAGCAGATTACAATGGGCTTAGAGAACACTTATCATCTGTTGACTGGGGTAACAAAGAGAGCTATCAATATGACAGTTTTCTGAACACCATACATACTGCTAAAAGAACGTTTATCCCGTGTAAAGAAATTATATCAAATAGAAATGACCCAAAATGGATGAATAATAGGCTGAAATATCTACTAGGGCATAAGAAAGAAATTTATAGGCATATCAAAAGAGGTGAGGGTCATCTTATGAATCAGTATACTGACATAAAGAGAGACGTTAAAAAGGGGATAAGAAAAGCTAAAAGGGACTATGAAATTAAAGTTGCTAGGGATTCGAAAACTAACCCAAAAAGTTTTTTCAAGGTGTATAGAATGAAAGTTAGAGATAAGATAGGTCCCCTTAAAAATAACTATGGGCATCTTACTGACAAAGAGAATGAAATGTGCTCAATTTTAAATAATTATTTTCTCTCGGTTTTTACACAGGAAGACACTAACAATATTCCAGTAATTAATATTTATAGTGGGCCTGAAGAAGATAAATTATGTAACATCACAGTCACTAGTGAAATGGTTATGAAACAAATAGATCGACTGAAGCAAAATAAGTCGCCGGGTCCTGATGAGCTTTTTTCAAGGGTTCTTAACCCCTTGACTGTCGCAACCCCCAATCCTGAGGTGTCTCCTGGTGTCGCAAATTTTCAAAAAAAAAAAAAAAAAAAAAAAAAATCTTATGAAATGATAGAGAATCTTTTCCCGATTGTAATGACACCAAAAAAACGAAATTTGATGTAAAACTGACGGAATTATGCTCTCGCGAAGTTAGCGACCTCAGAGATATTTACAAATCGGCGATTTCGCCCACTTTGAGCCCTATTTTCGGCTAATTCCGTTGTTCCAGTCGACCAAACTCATAGCTATTTCTTTAGAACTCCATTTTTTCTATCGATTGAGTACAAGAAACTGCCCATTTACTGATTTCAACTACCCAATAATGTGGTCAGAAATTTGCAATTTGGCCAATTTCACGAAAATTAAAAAATATGACAATTTCAAAATAACGTCCAGAATGAACAATGCAGACATTCCTGGCTCTAAAATAACATTTTCTTTGTTCATCAGTCATGTCTCCAGGCCCCTCTGATATTACTCTTGCTTTCTATTTTGAATTTTTATTCAAACAAAAAATAGAATTCTTACTATTATGCAGACTACTGCAATACTGTAATAATTGTATAAATAACATCAACCCATTCATGGCTGCATATTAGAATGGCTAGTTGGACATTTATTGGACAATGACATCATTTGTTTACTTTTGAACATTGGCAAAAATCAAACATTTCCCCTATTTTGAGCTCCATTTCCAGGTTCTTTTTATAGTAAAATCAATCAAAATCACCTCTATTTCTATAATATGTTTTCTATTCTATCAAATGAGACCAAGAAAACGAGAATACAACCATAAATACTATACAAAAATAGACCACAAAGTCGGCATTTTAATTAAAAAAACGGTCGGAGTTTTTTTTTCTCATTATGCACTGCATGCTCCAGGATTTTTTTTATATGGTGCACAGCTTTCTCCTGCTTGATTTGAAGCCGCTAGAATTTATGAGTATATATACGTCAAACACAGTACACCTCATAAGACGTATATATACGGCCGCGACAGTCAAAGGGTTAAGGAATGCAAAATGGAACTCTGTGAACCATTAACTAATATTTTTAATTTATCTCTTCAAACAGGTGTAGTGTCTGATATGTGGAAGATGGCTAATGTAATTCCTATTTTTAAAGCAGGGGACAAGTCGTTACCATCAAATTACCACCCAATAAGCCTGACCTCAATTGTAGGCAAATTACTAGAGTCAATTATAGCCGAGATTATAAGAAGCCATCTCGATAAGCATAGCTTGATTAATGATACTCAGCATAGATTCACAAGAGGCCGTTCTTGTCTAACTAATTTATTAACTTTCTTCAGTAAAGCTTTTGAGGCTGTTGATCACGATTAAGAATTTGATATTATTTACTAAGATTTTAGTAAGGCTTTTGATAGAGTTCCGCACCAGAGACTGTTAAAGAAAGTGGCAGCTCATGGCATTGGGGGAAGGGTGCTCTCGTGGATCGAGTCATGGCTCACAGACAGGAAGCAGTGTGTGTCCAACCCCTCCCACTCATATATTTATCCAACCTAAATTTTAAACTACCCAATGTCCTAGCCTCAATAACCCAACTAGGTAGACTGTTCCACTCATCAACTACCCTATTTCCAAACCAATACTTTCCTATGTCCTTTCTAAATCTAAACTTATCTAATTTAAATCCATTACTGCAGGTTCTCTCTTGGAGAGATATCCTCAAGACCTTATTTATATCCCCTTTATTTATACCCATCTTCCACTTATACACTTCAATCATGTCTCCCCTCATTCTTCGTCCAACAAGTGAATGCAATTTAAGGGTCTTCAATCTTTCTTCATAAGGAAGATTTCTAATGCTATGTATTAATTTAGTCATTCTACGCTGAACGTTTTCTAACGAATTTATGTCCATTCTGTAATATGGAGACCAGAACTGAGCTGCATAATCTAGGTGAGGGCTTACTAATAATGTATAAAGCTGCAGTATATCCTCTAGACTTCTGTTGCTTACACTTCTTGATATAAATCCCAATAATCTATATGCCTTATTACATACGCTTAGGCATTGCTGTCTTGGTTTAAGGTTGCTGCTTACCATAACCCCCAAATCCTTTTTGCATTCTACACTGCTAAGTTTAACATTATTAAGCTGGTAGGTGCTAGGGTTATGAACATTTCCGAGCTTTAGAACTTTACATTTATCTACTTTGAACTGCTCCCCATTTCAACCCACAAATTTTAGTTTGTCAAAATCCTTAAGTTGTCAGACATCAACTCTGAATCGATTATCCTACCTATCTTCAGTCTCAGAAAATTTGCTTATGCACTAGAATTCCCTCGTCAAGGGTCGTTTAAAAATTATAAAACAACAAGGGGCCTAAAACTGACCCCTGCGGAACGCCATTGTTACGATCCCCCTCGATTTAACCCCATTTATGCACGCTCTCTGCTTCCTATTAGCCCCATGACTCACCTGACGTTTTTTTTCCCCCCCAATGCCATAAACCCCCACTTTCTTCAACAGTCTTGATGGGGTACTCTATCAAAACCCTTACTAAAATCAAAATAAACAATATAAAAATTCTTTACCTGATAAACGGCCTCAAAAACTTTGCTGAAAAAAGGGTTAAATAATTAGTTAGACAAGAAGGGGCCCGTGGTGAAACCTTTTTGAGTATCTTTAAAATCAAATTAAACCTTTGAGTGGCTTCTTTATTATCGCTAAAATTTGACTCTAGTAATTTTTCCTACAATTGAGGTTAGGCTTAGGGGGCATAATTTGACGGTACGATTTTCCCCCCTGCATTAAAAAGGAATTACTTAGCCAACTTCCACATATCGGGCACTACACCTTTTGAAGAGATAATTAAAGATTTTAGTTAAAGGTTCCCGAGTTCCATTTTTCATTCTTTAAGAACCCTTGAAAAAAAAATTTATCAGGGCCCGGGGGTTTATTTGCTTTAATCGGTCTATCGTTTGATAACCCTTTCGCTGGTGACTTGATATTGCATAAAAATTTTTCATCTTCAAGCCCACTTTAAAAATTAAATTCTGGGGTATTGCATGTCTTCCCGAGTGAAAAAAGAGAGAAAAAATTTATTAAGAAAAGGCACATTTCATTTTTCCCTTTTCAGTGAGATGCCCCGAGTTATTTTTAAGGGACCTATCTTACTCTAATTTTGTTCAAAACCAAAAACTTTGTGTTAGTTTTTGATCCCTAACAACTTTTAATTTCATGTCCCGTTTTTGCTTTTCTTACCCCTTTTTTAAAGTCCCTCTTTTATTCAAAATATTGGGGTTTAAAAGATGACCCCCCACCTTAGTTTCCTGAGGAAAAAAGAGAGAAAAAATTATTAAGATAGACACTTTTATTTTTTCCCTTTTCATGAGATGCCCAAGTTATTTTTAAGGGACCTATTTACTCTAACTTTTGTTCTATAAAACCCGGAAAAAAAATTTTTGTGTTAGTTTTTTAATCCCCCAACAACTTTTAATTTTAAGTCCCCTTTTTGCTTTTCTTACCCCTTTTTTAAAGTCCCCCTTGATGTCAATATATTGGTTCATAAGATGAACCTCACCTTATGAGCCTATTATTAATCCATTGGGGGCTTTTTCAATCTAATTTCCTTTTATGGGGTAAAGCCTTTGGGCCATGTATTGTGTTTTAAAAAAGCTGTCAATGAACTCCTTCGTTCTCCAGTTAAGAAAGTTTCTCTAAGCCCTTTTAATCTGCTAAGCGAAAATTTTGGACCAGTATGAATTATCCCCACTATCATCTCCCCTTCAAAGCTAAAGGTAACTGATTTGTGATCCTTGGCCAAATTTCCTCGTAATTTCTAAATTATTTTAAAGGGGGTTTCCCTTTTTTGCCAAACCAAGTCAAGCAGGTTATTTCCCCCCGTAGGCTCTGGACAAACTGCTTCAAAAAAACAATCCAGAATTTTTTCTAAAAATCGTTTGATTCTAGATTCCCATCAAGAAATTCCCAAACAAAATGACTAAAGTTTAAAGTCTCCCAGAATTACTACTTATCGTGCCTAGTGGGCCTAAAAAATTTCCTCCCCTTTAAATCTCCCTTGGGGCCATCTAAGTTTGGGGGATGGGTTTTTTACACCTAAAATAAATTTTTTTGTCCCTCTTTAAAAAATTTTACCAAACAGACTCTGTAGTGTTATTAGACTTAATACCCGTTTTAAGCAACGTTCAAAGGGTCTCGGAATACAGTGCCCCCCCCCCACCCCCCTTCCCGATACTTCGTCACTTGGAACAATTTAAAACCCCCAAGTTACTTCGGCAGCAGTCTCGACTTTTTTTAATTAAAAAAAGTCTTTTTTGTGATTGCAAATGCATCAATATTTCCCGCACTAGCAATAATCTCAACCGTCCATCTTAATTCTAACTACAGGGATTGCATAATGACATTTAATGACCCAAATTTTTCTTTACCCTTCCTGCTCATTTCAGTTTTTTCCCCCAAACCATTATTGTCCTTATTGCCCCATGTTTCTGCCTTTCCAAAATCCACCCATTTTGCCCATTACTGTTCCCTAGAACTCATAGTTTTACTACATGGGACTTCACTGTTTTCTCGCCAAAACCCATACACTATCTATTCCATTTAAAGCCCTAACATCCCTCCCTGCCGTTGCCATGCCCCCCCCCACAGACCAGAAAGTGAACCCCCTCCCTGGCATACATGTTTTTTCTGCCCAAAAAAGAGGGCCCATTGCAAGAATGTTACCGCATTTTCCTTACGATTCGGCACCAGCAATTCACCAATTGCCCTGGACAAAACCATTCGTTTCCAACTTCTCTCCTTGGCAAAATACCACATATACGGGGTTCCCACCCTTCCTCCTAATTATCTCTATTGCTGACCTATACCTGCTAATCAGGTCCTCACTTCTACGTCTGCCAACATCGTTGCCTCCAGCACCGAGACAGATAATAGGATTGCTCCCATTACCTCTCATGATGTCATCTAGACGGCTAACAATATCCTCCATCCAAGCCCCAGGAAAGCAAACCCTGTCTCCTACTCCTGTCCTTCAAGCAGAACGCCCTATCCATGTATCTAACCTGGCTATCCCCAACAACAACAATATTCTTACCTTCCTTGTTGTCGTTCGTCGTGACAATCCCAGTAGTCGACTCACATTCGTCGGGTAGCACCAAGAATGCGTTGGAGGTTTCCACAGCAGTTTCCACAGCAGTCTCTTCTTCACCGTTTCTGGCTTTCCATTCGTCTTCTTGATCGTCAACTTCGTCCCCTGCTGTCCAGCCACTGACCACGATCCCTTCTTGATCTGAGGACTCGAAACAGGAGAACTACTACGAATCCTCTTGTTTTCCTCAGTCAATCGCTGTATCTCCATCTTAGCTACACTCAATTCTTCCTTAAGCTACTGGTAAAGTTACTCGATGGAGGGCATCTTGGTTCAGTCCACGGGGAGCACACAGGACACTTCTTCACAGAGTTAAGTACAGGTCACCACTGAGTTAAGTACAGGTCACCTCCCAAGCTTCAGAACCTTGCATTTAACATAAGAATATAAGAAAGGAGGGAACACTGCAACAGCCTGTTGGCCCATACTAGGCAGGTCCTTTACAATACATCCCACTAACAAAACATTTGCCCAACCCAATTTTCAATGCTACTCAAGAAATAAGGTCTGATAACTCTATCCACTAATACAGTGGACCCCCGCATACCGTTGGCATCACATAACGTTTAATCCGCATACCGCTCGCTTTTATCGCAAAAATTTTGCCTCGCATACCGCTCAAAAACCCGTTCACCGCTGTTCGTCCCGAGATGCGTCCAATGTGCGCCCTTAGCCAGTCTCACAGGGTGCCGCCGGGGGTTTGTTTCCCCAGCCAGCCTCCGCGGTAACATCCAAGCATACAATGGAACTTTTTCGTATTATTACATGTTTTTTGGTGATTTTATCTGAAAAAATAAGTGACCATGGGCCCCAAGAAAGCTTCTAGTGCCAACCCTACAGCAATAAGGGTGAGAATTACTATAGAGATGAAGAAAGAGATCACTGATAAGATGAAAGTGGAGTGCGTGTCGCCGACCTGGCCGGGTTTGTAAAAGAAACCCAAATCACCATCGCTACTATTGTGGGCAACAGAAAGGCAATCAAGGAACTGTCTTTGCCAAAAGGTTTAATTTGTGTTTTCGAAACAGAGATCGCAAGTGATGGAAGATGTTGAGAGACTCTTATTGGTGTGGATAAATGAAAAACAGCTAGCAGGAGTTTAGCGTCTCTCAAGCGATCATAAGCGAAAAGGCTGGGAAAGTTGCATGAGGATTTAATTAAAAAAAATGCCTGCAACTATGATGATGTGAGTGAATTTAAGGCCAGCAAAGGTTGGTTTGAGAGATTTTAAGAAGCATAGTGGCATAATATGGGGATAAGGCATGGTGAGGCTGCCAGTTCGGACCACAAAGCAGCTGAAAAATAGTGCAGGAATTCAAGGATACATAGACAGTGAAGGACTGAAACCTGAACAAGTGTTTAATTGTGATGAAACAGGCCTGTTTTTGGAAGAAAATGCCAAGCAGGACCTACATTTCTCAGGAGGAAAAGGCACTCCCAGGGCATAAGCCTATGAAAGACAGGCTTACTTTGTTGATGTGTATCCAATGCTAAATGGTGATTGCAAAGTGAAGCCTTTATTAGTGCATCACTCTGAAACTCCCAGACCGTTCAGGCAAAAGAATGTCCTCAAGGAGAATTTGTGTGTGCTGTGGAGGGCAAACAGTAAGGCATGGTCACTAGGGACTTTTTCTATGACTGGTTACACATGCATTTGCCCCCAATGTGAAAGATACCTAACTGAAAAGAAATTAGAACTTAAGTGCCTCCTGGTGTAAACAATGCCCCTGGTCTTTCCTACAGACGTGGCAGAGCGACTTTATGGGGACATGAATTAAATTAAGGTGAAGTTTTTGCCTCCAATACCACTCCTCTCCTGCAGCCCATGGACCAGCAGGTTATTGCAAACTTCAAAAAACTGTACACAAAAGCTCTGTTTGAAAGGTGCTTTGTAGTGACCTCAGAAACTCAACTGACTCTAAGAGAGTTTTGGAGAAGGCACTTTAATATCCTCAATTGTGTAAACCTTTAGGTAAGGCTTGGGAGGGAGTGACTAAAAAATACCTTGAACCTGCTTGGAAGAAACTGTGGCCAGAATGTGTAGACAAAAGGGATTTTAAAGGGGTTTGAGGCTAACCCTGAGAGGATTATGCCAGTTGAGGAATCCATTGTGGCATTGGGGAAAAGTCCTTGGGTTGGAGGTTAGTGGGGAGGATGTGGAAGAGTTGGTGGAGGAGGACAATGAAGAACTAACCACTGATGAGCTGATAGATCAACTTCAAGAGCAAGAGGCCAGACCTGAGGAAACGGGGTCAGAGGAGGGGAGAGAAAATTTGAAGAAAGTTTTGCCTACTACAAAGATTAAGGAAATCTGTGCAATGTGGCTGAAAGTGCAAACCTTTATGGATGAGAATCACCCTCACACAGCTATTGCAAGCCGTGCTGGTGATATTACACTGACAATGTTGTGAAACACTTTAGGGGAAATCATAAAGGAACGAGAGGTACAGGCCACTATGGACAGATATGTTTTGCGAAAGAAGTCCAGTGACTCTGAAGCTGGTCCTAGTGGCATTAAAAGAAGAAGGGAAGTAACCCCAGAAAAGGACTCGACAAACCCCAAGTCTTAATGGAAGGGATTCCCCTCTAAACACTAACACTCTCTCTTTTCCCCCTCCCATCCCATCAATCATCACCAGATCTTCAATGAAAGTAAGTTTTCCGTAATTGTGCATGCCTTTTTCAGTTGTGTGTATTAAAATTAACATTTCATGTGGTAATTTTTTTTTTTTTCATACTTTTGGGTGTCTTGCATGGAATAATTTGATTTCCCCTTATTTCTTATGGGAAAAATTCATTCGCATACCGATCATTTCGCATACAATGAGCCCTCTTGCACGGATTAAATCGCTATGCGGGGGTCCACTGTTATATGCAAGTCCCATTCAAATCCAACCCCTCTCACTCATGAATTTATCCAACCTAAATTTGAAACCCAACTAGGTAGACTGTTCCACTCATCAACTACCCTATTTCCAAACCAATACTTTCCTATTATCCTTTCTAAATCTAAACTTTTTCCAATTTGAATCCATTATTTGCGGGTTCTCTCTTGGACAGATATCCTCACGACCTTATTTAATCCCCTTTGTTAATACCCATCTTCCACTTGTACACTTCGATCATGTCTCCCTCATTCTTCGTCTTACAAGTGAATGTAGTTTAAGAGACTTTTAATCGTTCTTCGTACAGAAGATTTCTAATGCTATGAATTAATTTAAAATCCCTTCTTCGCTGAATGTTTTCTAACGAATTTTTTTTTCCATTCTGTAATATGAAGACCAGAACTGAACGCGAATCTAGTAAGGCCTTTCTAATGATATAAAGCCATAAACCCTGGGCCTCTGTCTAAAACTTCTTGATATAAACCCCAAAATCATTTGCCTTTTTTAAAAAGT
>NC_069399.1:56808934-56868934 GCF_026875155.1 Cherax quadricarinatus | reverse complement strand
ATTTCACACAAATTTCCAAAAAAGTTGCCAATTCAAAAACAGGGGCCAGAATAAACAAGACAGGGGCATTCTGGCACTAAAATAAACATTTCCTTGTTCAATTAGTCACGTCCCCACATCCCTCTACATTTCTTTTGTTTTCACTGATTGCTATTCTCACAAAAAAAATAGAGATTTACTGTTATGCAGACTACTGCATTAGTGTAGAAAATGTATTATAATTAATTCAGCGCACTTGTGAAAGAATATATTAGGACTCACCAGTTGACGTGTATTGGGGTACAACGCGTGCATGATTGTTTACTTTGGACTTTGGCAAAAAATCGAAACATTTCTGCTACTTTGAGTCAATTTTCAAGGTACTTTCATTGTGAAACCAATCAAAATCATCTCAAGTTTTGTCAATATGTCTTCCATTCTATAAAATGAGACCAGAAAAACTAGTATACAACCATTATTACCATACAATAAATACAGTGCAATGTAGCTTTTTAAACCAAAAAACACAGTCAAAATTTTTTTCTCATTACGTACTGTTGTACTGCAGGATTTTTTTATACTGTGCAACTGCCACATAGGACCCATTCTTTCATATTAGGCCTACCAGCTTTACCTCGCTAGATTTGAAGGCGCTCGAATTTACGAGTACTAGTACGTCAATAACCCTGGTGCGTAAGACGTCTCTAGTACGCTGAAACCCTGAAAGGGTTACATGGAGGGGTGCTAAATCAAAGTCTTATGCACTGCCTTAATGTTTTGGCTAATAAATTGTTTATTATTCTTAAGGTGATGTTTAAAAAATTTCTCATAATATAAAGTGTAATTCATGACTGATTTCCCCTCCCCTTAGTAAAAATTATTAATGACTTACTTTACTGACAATCAGAAAATAGTCTGTCAGACCAGCCTAGCTTTGTTTCACATGAGCACAAAGCATGTTGAGGAGGCAGGACCAGTCCAGATTCTTCAGGTGTTCATATCTGTGTCGGAGTTATTTGATATTGTGGTTAGAGCACAGTCCTTTATACTGTACATAAGGAACCAAAAATATATGAATACAGTATTTAGTTGGTTTAGACTTTAATAGGCCACTGGCTGTTCCCCTATAATTATAATTTGTTACAATTCTGATAGCGCTTTTGCTTAGTGGTGACTAGGCAGTGGCTGCCAGTGTAGATTCCGAGGCACAAATCCAACATGCAAATGTGAGTAAATGAAAGGAAATATTAGTAGCATAGATTGCTGAACATAACAAAATTTAATTTGTACCACTACAATCTATGATACTTTTATTGAAATGTGATGGTGCAAGTACATTAAATTTCAATTTACTCACAATTAAACCTTGATATTTTCTCCTTGTATAATTTTTTTCATTTACTGTTACATTAATCTATATCTAATGGGATATGTTTTGTTCCCAAAAATATATTGGTGAGTCAGTTGTTTTGTTTTATAATTAACACACTGGCTGTCTCCCACAGGAAGTAGGGTGAGGAAAAGTTAAAGAAAAGGAAAAAAAAAAAATGAAAAGAAAAACTATCACATTGCTAACTCCATCACCATCTTGCATGAGGCACACCAACACCATTACAGGTTCAAAAACTGCCAACTTCTCCACCCCTCCTTAAGAGTGCAGGCACTGTACTTCCCAATTTCCAGAAACTCTGAGTCCAGCTAACCAGGTTTCCCTTGAATCCCTTCTCCATGTTACTTTGCTCACATTAAAACACCAAGTCAGTACGCTGCGGTCGAGGTTCACGTGTGGTCACTGTCTAAAGCTGTCTGGGAATTAGTTTAGGTGTTAATGAGCACCATGGCCAGCTGTAGTACTTTGAAATATCATTGGTTAAAGTGTTGAAGGAGGAGGGTTTCTACTTCTTTAGGAGGAAAATAGGAGGTGAAGCTTTGCCTAGATGTTGGTTTGGGAGTGTGTGAGGAGATACTGGTTGGAGCTGGTGAGGAAAAGGATACCACAGTGAGCTAAAGAGTTGCAGCCACTAAATGGCAAAATGGTTCAAGTTCAGGAGAAGGAAGATATACAGAAGGTAATAGAGAAGATGATGATGGTAGGAAATCGGATTCTCTGTTCTCTAGGGACAAAGTGCACTTCAGAGGTTAAAGGTACCCTGACTCCCCTGCTATATCAAGGTAAGAATATTCTAATTGTAGGAGATTCTCTGGTAAGACATATGGACCATGCTTTTTGTAACAGAGATAAGAAGGTCAGACAGAGGGTGTGCCTCCCAGGAGCTGGTGTTGTGACTGACAGCAGGTTGGATATGTCAGGTAATGGGACAAGCCATTATTTGTCTGTGCTGGTGGAAATGACCTCAGGAAGGGCAGGAGGACAGGAGCTGCTGGAAAAGTACAGGTAGCCATAGTTAGTTGTCAGTCTAAGGGAGGGATCCCAATCATACATAGTATCTTGCCTAGAAGGGGAGTGAGAAATGAATGGATGTCCAGGGGGCATGGTATAAATTGCTAGGTAGAGGGTAATGTATAAAGAACTTGATACAATCCATTCATTGATAACTGGGCAAATTCTATGACAAACATGATATATATACAAGGGATGGTTTCATCCAATTCGATGAGGGGCCGGTCATTGATGACTTGTCTTGGAATTTAAAACTGATAGATTATAGAGGTATAGGTGTTTGTGGAAAACAATCAGGCCGAGCATTAGGTGTTGGAAAACAGCAGATGTTACCCAGGATACCCAGGGGATATGTTAAAAGACAATATTCACAATAAAGTTGCAAGCAAAGGAAAAGCAATCGCTCACAGCAAAGTGAGATGTAGAGGGCAGGAGTGCTAGCTCGTAAGGATTTACTATACAAATTAGGTAGCGAGATCTAAGAAATAGATAAGGATGAGCTGAGATTAATCTGCAAGTGCAGGTAATATAGATATTGTTGCCTATAACAGAACCTGGTTAACTTGAAAGATAGAGAATGCCTTCTAATGCATACTATCACACGGATAGGGTCAACAGGAAGGGTGTTAGAGTGGCAATGTATTTTCAGAGATGATTCTAAATTGTGTTAGGGACAAGATGTATGGATTAGAAACATTGGACACAGAATCTGTTTGGCTACAGTTTCTCGAGGTTGTGGAAAATAATTTTGGGTGTGATTCTAGGGCCCACAAACCTGATAGGGATGTGCGTAGGCTGCTATGGGACGAAATTCATAAGGCGTGTAGATTTGAAAAAATGGTTGCATTTATGGGAGATTTTACCTTTAGACAAATTGGTGGAACAATGTGACAGGAAATTCGGTGTTAGTGATTTTCTTGATATGGTTCAGGATTGATTTTTAAAAACAGTTTTGATGACAGATCAACTAAGAGGGAAACAATTCTCTTGACTTGGTTCTTGCCAACAATGAATCATAGTTAATAATCTTGAGGTTAGTGATGAGCTAGGGAAAGCGATCAAAATCACTTAGTTTATAATATCATGGAATTATCCACATTTGTGACTAACGTCAATATAAAGTTTCTCTGCTCCCAGATTTCGCTTGCCGACTTCGTGGATATGAGAAAATACCTGGGTGGGGCTACTAAATTGGGATGCTATGTGTCAGGGAGGGTAGGGTTGGATACCAATAAGGAACACTTTCAAAGCATAGTGCTGGCTGTCCAGAGACTTTTTGTCCCGAGATAGATCTAACCAAAAATGATGCAAATGGATAAACAACAGATAAAACAATCTCACCCGATCAAAAAAGAGAGGCATATATAGGCATATCAAAAGAGCGGTAAGGGCAGTTAAGAAATCAATATATTCAAGTAGAGAAATAAAAAAGGAATAAGAAAAGCAAAAAGGGGATTATGAGACTAAAGTCGCAAGGAATTCGAAAATTAACCCAAAAGGGTTCTTTCAGGTATACAGAGTAGATTAGGGACAAGACAGGCCCACTTAAGAGTAACCCAGGCCAGATCACGGACAGTGATATGGAAATGTGAGAACTTTTCAATACCTACTTCCTCTCAGTTCTTACTCAGGAAGATACTAGCAAAATTCCAGAAATAAACAAATTATGTATGATACAGGACGATAATAAAATATGTATCGATTAGGGTAACTAGTGACATTGGTCCTCAGACAAATAGAGAAATTAAAACCTAACAAATCCCCAGGACCCTGTATGAAACTGTTTGCGAGCGTTTTAAAGGAATGTAAGAGGAACTTAGGCATCCTTTGGCTAATCTTTTCAATATATCCTACAAACTGGGCATAGTGCCTGATAGTGGAAAATGGCAAATGTAATACCTGTTTACAAGGCAGGTGACAGGCCCTTAGCTTCGAATATAGACCCAATAAAGCCTTATTCTCACAGTTAGGAAATTTATAGAAATCAATAATGCAAAAGCAAATCTTAGCCATCTTGAAAGCATAAAATTCATAATTGAGGAGGAGATTATTGTATTGGGAATATGATATTGTGTATATGGACTTCAGTAAGGCTTTTCGTTGGAGTTACACCATCAGAGGCTGGTGAGAAAACTCAAGGCACATGGAATAGGAGGAGAAATTTTTTCCTGGGTAGAGGCATGGGTGACAAATAGGCAGGCAGAGAGCTTGCATAAATGGGAGTAAAATCAGAAATGGGGGTAGTCACAAGCGGTGTTCCACAGGGGTCAGTGTTGGGCCCCTTGCTGCTACAATTTAACATAAACGACATAGATGAGGGAAAGGAAAAATAGATGACATAAACAATTTGGTTAAATTTAGACACATGTGCAACTCTTGTGTATTTTTATTGGGGAAACCTTTCGCCACACAGTCGAACTTCATCAGTCCTACAAAGGGAGAATCTTGAAGAACAGGAGGGAGGAATGAGGTAATCAGTCCCTCAACCTAGAGTCGATGTGTCAGACGCCTCCAGCCTCCTCAACAGCAACACTCACAACCCATATAAGAGCATTGGTACCACGTTACTTTGATACACTCCCTTTTGCCTCATGTTAGCATTCTTGGGTCTCCACAGATGCCTTAATCCACCACCCCACCTTTTTCTCTTCATCAAATCTGTCGGTTTGCTTTCATCTTGCACGGGAACCCATCTGTGATGAATCCACTCCCAATATCTCCGAACAATTCACTCTCTATACTACTCCTTCCAATCTGGTATCGTCTTCCATTACCTAACTTTTGTGTTCTCATCACCCTGTTGTTTCCAATGTTTACTTTTTAATCTCCTTCTATTTACAAAACCCTTCCAATTTCATCAACCAGCCTTTTGCAGCTTCCTCTTCAAATCTCCAAAAGCCACAAGGTCACTGGCAAAAAGCACTGTGGCAATTCCACTTTGTAGTAGAAGTCTTTATTTTTAATTTATAACCTCTCTCTAACACCTAGAATTCAGCTTCTTTTACAGCCCCATTCTATAAATATCGTTAACAACCAAGGTGTTTCAACATCCTTATCTAAGGCCTATCAACTGGAAAATAATTTTCTCCTCTCCTACTTACGTAGCCTGAGCTTCACTTTAACAAATAAAAATTTTTATTTTCTTTGCACAAGTTACAATGTGTGCATGCACATAAAGCATGTTGTGTGTACAATAAAAAAGCTGCTAGCATTGCCGGGGTATTTTGACAGACTAATGCTGACAGACTACTTTAATACTAGACATATAACGAGTGGGTAAATTGTAATTTACACATTGTTTTCTTCATTAAACAGTTGAGGTAGCTAATAGTTTGCAGTAATCAAATTTACAGTTGAGATGAAGTACATAAAAAAATATCAGTATTACAATTCAACACAATTTACAATAATGAAATTGAAAACAATTTAAGGTTTGAAATAATGCTTAATTTAATTGAGCGGCCGGTAAATTATTTGGGATTTATTGAGTTGCTTGGTTAGGTCGATAAAGTATAGCAGTCTACTCTCTGCATAAACATTTCACTTCTTAAGTTTACTTACTAGCTAAGATACAAAAAGACACTTTCTGGTATTTCTTGACAGCAGTAGAGTAATCTCGCTCCTTGAAGAAAGCATATTTTCCAGAATCCTTTATATTGTGATTATCTGTAGCTAACTCCATCCATCTGGAAAAATAAGTTCACTATTTTATGGAGCTGGCTGGTGCTATAGAATAAAAAAGTATTAAAATTTTAATCTGAAATATTCATAGAAAATCTGGTATGAATATTTTAGATTTTAAACTGAGTTATCTAGTAACAATTCCTCAAGCGACTTTGGATGAGTTTCGAGAGCTTTTCTACCTCCCGAAAAACCAGCCATGGGGCAGGTTCATCTTGGTGTTTGCCTGGTCAACTAGGCTACTGCTGCTTGTGCCTGCTCTGCCCCATATATTCATCAAAGCCTGATTGATCTGGCACTGATGGAAGATACACTACTCAGTTTCCTCTTGAAGACTTCTACATTTAACCCAGCAGGGTTTCTGACATATTCTGCGCAAAATGTTAATAGTCTGGGGTCACAGACTAGTCTCTTTTTTATCTGTCTTATGTAAATAAAACCTTTGTTCTGTCTATTCTGATTTACATGAAAAAAAGCTGCTAGGTTCCCCACTTATTCCCCTCTGGCCTCCCGCTGTCTCCCTGACTACACCCGAGTCTCCTTTCTGACTGATTCCAAGTTCTGACCCCTATGAACCTCCCCCACCCACAAGTCCTGGGCCACTCGCCCTGCTCCTTACTCTCAACCATTTCCCTGATCCTTGCCAACTCTCACCAATCCATAATTTAAGCCAAAATTTATCAAAACTGAGGAAATTTGGTTAAAAAGAAGTTTTTGCTTAGTGAGAACAGTTAAAAAATCAAATATATTTTTCAGATTTTCTCAATACAAAATCTGATATCTTCTTCTGCAAGGGAAGTTCTTCAGTAAAGCAATCAGTGAAAATTAGCTAATTAGAGGCACTAAAAAAAATAACAAAAAAATAAACAACTGCTGTGGAAAAAGGACACTTATGTACAGTTCAGGACATTTATTAAAGAAACGGTTTCACCACGAGTGGCTTCTTCAGTCCTAATACAGAGAAAACTAAGAAAACGCATAATAGATAGTGGCAGAAGTCAGGTGAAGTGTTCGCATGGGTAGAGGTGGTAGTAATAGCAGTAGTCGTGGAACTAAGGTGGTGGGACAATGGCTACAGGAAGGACCTGTTGGACCATCTTGTTACAGCAGTTTCCAGAATGGTAATATCCTGTTGATTAGTAATTTGTGATGCTGTACCTACCAGACTTTTACTTTATGTGTTACTGACGAACACTAACTCAGCTGCCATAATTGCTGTCAGTAACACTATTAAAGCAAAAGTTCGGTAGTTACAGCATTTCAAAATTGCTAATCAACGGATAATTACCCATTCTGTCCATGCTGTAACATGAGCCAACAGGTCCCTCTGTAGCCATCCGTCCCAACCCACCTTAGTTTCACGAATACTACTTATTACTACCCCCACTACCACCTCTACCCATAGCGACACTTCACCCCGACTTCCTGCCACTACCAACACCTTACCATCCGACTTACGACCAAGTTGGTTCCGACCAATCCGGTCGTAAGTCGAAATGGAAACGATAGGTCAAACCTTTGAAAATTGCGAATAGTGGGTATGTGCATAATGTCAAAACTTTCCTATATGAACTACCTACATAATTACTGTAATGTAATGTACAATCATTATTTCATTTTTTTACCATAATTTCTTCTATTGTTGTATTTTAATTATTATGTATTGTATATAATGTATACATGGTAGTGATATGTATTGTAAATTTTACATGCATACAGTATATATGTTACTATTATTTTTATGTATTGTCAAACACAGTGGAATGGGGAATACCTTGGTAGTGTCATCCTGCCAGAATGTTGTGTAACCTATACCTTAAGTAAAGAGAAATAACTCTGGGAACAATGTGTAATACGTATCCGGCTGGCCTGGCTGGGGTGGCCGGGTCTGTGGGTTTGGCCGGGTGGGTGGCTGGCTGGCTGGATGGGTGGGTGGGTGGGTGGCTGGCGGATGGGGTGGGTGTGGCTGACTTGGCTGACCGAAGGGTCTGTCTGTCTGTCTGTCTGTCTGTCTGGTCTGTCTGTCTGTCTTTCTGTTGTCTGTCTGTCTGTCTGTCTGTCTGTCTGTCTGTCCTGTCTGTTCTCTCTCTCTCTCTCTATCTCTCTCTATCTTCTCTCTCTCTCTCACTGGTTAACTCGCAAGTATCATACATATTATCAATTACTAGAATAACCCAAAAAATCAGACAAAGTGCTATCAGTGGATCTGTGCTCCATTGCCCTAAATTAATAATTTTAATAATCTTTATTTTACAATAATACTATGTACTAATATTAATACAGGGGACCCCGGTTAACGAACTTTTTTCATTCCGTAGTATGTTTTTTTTTTTTCCAGGTGCAGTATGACCGAATTTTTCCCCGTAAGAATATGTGAAAGTAGATTAGTCCATTCAGACCCCAAACATACACGTACACAAACGACTTCATATAATACACTTACATAATTGGTCGCATTTGGAGTTATCGTTAAAGCGAGGGTTCCACTGTATTCTTAATTATTAAGCTATTAAATATAATAATTGTTCACTCATTACTTTACTTAAAATATCTGTAGTTTTTAATGTAGAGTGAGAGGTGAGGTAAACAAGA
The DNA here is from genome assembly GCF_026875155.1 of Cherax quadricarinatus. Taxonomy (NCBI): domain Eukaryota; kingdom Metazoa; phylum Arthropoda; class Malacostraca; order Decapoda; family Parastacidae; genus Cherax; species Cherax quadricarinatus. The sequence continues at coordinate 56,860,281 of NC_069399.1, read as the reverse complement.
TTAAATGGAATAAAATGAGAAAGAGAGAATGAGAATGTAGAATGTTCAAAGTTATGTAAATAAACGTTGTTGTTTGTTACCAGCCCGGACACGGAATTGGGGCTCCTGTTCACTGTCAAGCCAACCAGAAAAACATCTCTCATTTGTTTAATTAACATGTTATGTAGCATGTTTATTATATAATTTTGAAAAAAAATCATAGTGATTATTAAGCAAAAATGCTATATTAATGTTTTTATACACATTTAATGCACACTCAGTGATTATTTATTGTTTTTTCATTATTAATATGGGGTCTCAAGATCAAGTAACACTCTTAATGGAGTGCTCTGAGACAGACAAGCAGACAGACACACAGGTAGTACAGAAAGACAGAAACACAGGTAGACAGACAAAGGACAGTCACACAGGTAGACACCAGACAGGACACGGTAGTATAAAGACAGACACAGTAGACAAAGACAGACACAGGTAGACAGAAAGACACAGGTAGACAAAGACACACAGGTAGACAAAGAACACAGGTAGACAGAAAAGACAGACACATAGTAGACAGACGATAAACAGACACAGAGATACAGACAGATATCAGGCAGACAGATACAGAACGGTTTTATGTGCAACAGTGAAACAAACAGAGAGTTCGAGAGTAAGAGCCTTTCTTGCACAATCTCCAGTGCAAGATTCAGACGTATTTAGAGGGCCTGGTGAAATTTTACTTGTCCAGTTAGTACAGTTAATCAGTATGATGCTGCTGATAGGGCAGGTTATCAAAAACTGATGCTGCCTGCATGACATCACTTGCTGCCGCGGGAGTATTGTCAAATATCTGTACAGCGGTGTGCACAGCGGCCCAGCCCAGCTGCCAGATGGCACGGTCGTATGTCAGTGGACGTATGTCGAGCAGGTCGTAGTCGGATGGTAGGTGTATATGCGTTATTTTCTTAGTTTTCTCTATATTAGGACTGAAGAGGCACTCATGGCAAAAATTTCCTTTAAGTTATAAATGTCCTGAACTGTACATTTGTCACTCTTGTCACTATCACTATACCATTTCCTCACGAAACTGCCTATTTCAAGAGGTGACTGAACAAGACTGTACTGTTTACCTGGGTGGGGTTAATGCTATCCCTGGGAGTCCCATGCTAGTGCAGTAGGGCCCCTAAAACATTTTTAGCCAAAATCTTTCCCAAGTCTGGGTCTGATCAGCAACTAAGTCATGTGTGTGTGTGCTTCTCACATTTAAAACCTGAAGACATCTTGTCTCTACTGATCAACAGTCAGTGGTTTCAGAACGTTATTGATAAATAATTGTGAGTGCTTTTAGGGCAGCTATCTGTGACTGATTATGACTGTGCTTACAAGTTGCAGCTTGTTCTACTACTTATATTTGAAAGTACAGCTTCTCCTCGTTTAACCCCTTGACTGTTGCAACCCCAAATCCTGAGGTGTCTCCTGGTGTCGCAAAATTTCCCCCCAAAATTATTTTTTTTTCTTATGAAATGATAGAGAATCTTTTCCCGATTGGAATGACACGAAAAGAAACAAAATTTTGGTGTGGAAAAGTGACGAAATTATGCTCTTGCAAAGTTAGCGACCTTGACAATTTCAAAATAGGGTCCAGAATGAACAATGCAGACATTCCTGGCTCTAACATAACATTTTCTTTGTTCATCAGTCACATCTCCAGGCCCCTTGATATTACTCTTGCTTTCTATTTTGAATTTTTATCTCGAACAAAAAAAATAGGAAGATTTACTGTTATGCAGGCTACTGAAATATTGTAATAATTGTATAAATATGGTCAACCCATTCATATTGCATATATGGAATGGACTATTTGGCATTTATTTGGATTAATGACATCAATTTGTGGACTTTTGTACATCAGCAAAAACAAAATCAAATTTTTCCCTACTTTGAGCTCCATTCAAGGTTCTTTTCATAGTACAAACCAATCAACAATCACCTCTATTTCTATAAATGTTTTCCATTCTATCCAATGAGACAAAGACAATGAGCAATACAACCATAATATCATATGAAAATAGACCACAAAGTAGGCATTTTAATAAAAAAAAAGTCGGAGTTTTTTTTTTCATTATGCACTGCGTGCTGCAGGATTTGTTTTATATGGTGCACAATGACCACACATGACCCATTCTCTCACATGTTGGCCTACACAACTTTCTCTTGCTCGAATTTGAAGCCGCTAGATTGATGGTACATATATATACGTTCAAACATGGTGGCTCGTAGATGTATTTATATGACAAAACAGTCAAAGGGTTAACGGCCAGCCTGAGTTCCGTTCTAAGACCCATCGGTATATGAATTTTGTGGACTAAGCAATGAGCATTGCTATAATGGTAGTGGGTTTGTGCAACCATCTCTGATATTGTTTTTAACATCACCTTGCACCATTTATAACATTTTTAGGTTTATTTTTAAATGTTTAATCAAGTAGTATCTGTATTATGATAATAAACAGAATAGAGGAAATCAGCTCTAATATACATTATTTAGGTATGTATAACTGGTCGCGAGAGCCCCGTCATTAGTCAAGTCATCAGTAAACAAATATGTCGCTAAGGTGAGAAAGGCTGTAATAGCAAAGACTCTGGCTTTAAGATGCAATTAAGTTACACTGGTTTGGTATATTCTGATGTAAAGTAGATCACAGCTAAACATGGGTGATCCTCTTACCACACCATTCCAGCCGAGTAGTAGTTGTGTCTGATAAACTGCCTCATACTTTAACCCTTTCAGGGTGAGAGGCCCTCTCTTAAACTTGTTCTTAGGTTCGAAAATTTTTCAGAAAAAAAACAAAAAAAGTCTTATGGAAATCATAGAGAATCATCTTTCCGATCATAATGACACCAAAGTATGAAATTTGATGGAAAACTTATGGAATTATGCTTCTTGGAAGTAAGCAGGTTCTGCGACGATGTTTACGCCTATCAGCGATTTTGCCCAATTTGAACCCTATTTTCGGCCAATTCCAGAGTACTAGTCGACAAAAATCATAAACTATTTCACTAGAACTCCACTTTTTTCTATCGAATGAGTACAAGAAACCATCCATTTACCAATTTCAATATCCAATCAAAGTGGTCAGAAAAATTGGCAAATTTTGCCAATTTCACACAAATTTAAAAAGATCCAATTTCCATATAGGGTACAGAATAAACAAGACAGACATTCCTGCACTAAAAGTCACTTTCCCTTCTGTTCATTAGTCATGTCCCAGGGCCCCTCTTAATTTATTTTGCTTTCCCTTTGAATTTTTATTCTCACAAAAAATAGAAGATTTACTGTTATTGCAGACTACTGTATTTAGTGTAGAAATGGTATAAATAAATATCACGCGCATTTGTGAAAAAAATATCAGACTCGCCAGTTGATGCGTATGGACGCATGGCAATGATTTGTTTACTTTGAAACTTTGGCAAAATGAACATTTCTGCTACTTTTGAGTTCATTTTCAAGGTACATTTCATTGTGAAACAAATCAAAAATCATCTCAATTTTAGTAATATGTCTTCCATTCTTAAATGAGACCACGGAAAACTAGAACAGAAACCATGCATACCACATGAAAATACAGTGCAATGTCGCTTGTTTTTTAAACCCAAAAACACGGGCTAAGTTTTTTTTTCTAACTTACGCACTGTGTAATCAGGATTTTTTATACTGTGCATACTGACCAAATTAGACCCATTCTTTCATATGTAGGCCTACTGGCTTTCTCTCGCTAGAAATTACGCATACTAGTACAACAATAACCCGGTGCGTTAAAATAAAATGTACTAGTACGTTGGAAAACCCTGAAAGGGTTTTTAAGAGATCCTATCTCCTTTCAACGGACTGCTTCTCCATTTCCAGAGGTTTTGTGCGACACAATTTAGTAGGCTGCAGTTTAACACTCATGAACGCAATTCTCGTATTTGTGGGCTCTGGGTACCACAGGTATCTAACACTTCATGCATTATAAGAAATTTAGGCCCACCATCAATTACATAGAGCCAAACTCCACTAAATCAAAGGTGATAGAGTGTCACTACTATGTGCAATTACATATATATGAACATTGCTGAGATCCAGTAAGGCAAGTCTGTCATAAAGGGCCAAATTACTCTAAGGTAGATTGTTCAGGGATCATACGCGAAACCAGTCTTCTCATAGCGTAAAACAGTTGACGATCATGCCATTATCTATAACGAGAGATTTATTCTCCAAAACAATAGATTAAAAAAATTGCGAGTGCCCACCTGGTAAGGTTGATTATACTGTTGAGGAATGGCACTGTGCTGATGAAGGTAACTGCAATGACCAGCAACACAGTGATTAAATACATTATATGGGACCTGCTAGGCATCAAACCCATACATGCATCTGAGAAGGTTAGTTACCTACACCTGCTGTGACTATTTTCTATTTTGTTTCCTCGAGCTAATGAAAATTTTTACAATTCCACAATGTCATGGACACAGTTTTTCAAAAACCATTCTCAGCCCGTGCACCTTAGCATGTGTGAAATTTTAACTTATTTAGATACAGAATAATTACAGAAAATTTTCCTTAAGGTAAATGTTATAAAAAGGTTCAATACATAATAATTAATTTAAATTTAATTTTATGTTATAAGATTTACACTATCGAAACACCGATAAAACTGAAAAATATGGTGAAATAATTTCCTATAGCATTCCCCCCCTCACAACTGCCAATAACAGATTATCTGAGTATATTTTGGTAATCCAGGAAAATGGAATTAGTAAGTGTGAAATTTCATTAAACTTACAGACAGCCTATCAAAAATTGATGTTGAATTCATCAGGGAACTGGGGTAGGTGTCCACCAGTGCCATCGTTGTCAACAATGTTTAAAGGATTCACCAGGTTTAAACTCTCCACAATCGTATATTTCGCACCTCTGAAAGTAAAAGTGCCAAAGATGAATTGCACAATTTCTAGACTATTGTAAATGTTATCTAAAGTCTCTAGGCCTTCATTTTTAACTCTAAATTATGAACAGATAGGAGAAATGACAGTTCTAGATGTGTGAAATAGTCTGAAAAACAATATTTTTGACAAGAGTGTTAAAACATAAGAAACTGAAATTAATTACAGTAGGACCTCTGCATTGGTGGGTCCGGATTGCTACGGTTCAGTTTATACGCAGGTTTGCCAGGGCCTGTGAAGATAAACCCAATTTTGTTAATAATGGCCTCAAAGGTACAAAGTAGTGTAGATGCAGTTGTTCAAAGCCTCAAGAGAAGCCAAGAATGTTCTTTACAGTAGTGGTGTAAGGGGGGAGGGCCTGCCCGGGTGACACAAGTTAGGGGGTGGGACCCACCATAGGAGCTTTAAAGAAGGATGACACTAATGCACAAAACTGCTGCAGAACATAAGAGAAAAATCTTCATTTCTATAAGATTATTATATGATTACAGAGTACAATAGATGTAAAATAGATGATTTTGCAGGGAGTGAGAGCAAGGAAATGTAAGATTAGATTCACTGAGATGTTACCTGTACTTCAAGTCAAGTCGGAACTAGTGTTTCTCTGATATTGCAATTGTTTGTCATTATTTTTCAATTTTTTTTTCTTTTGCAGTATTGAAGATGAATAAATGTAGGATCTGTTGCTTGTACTCAAATGGTATTTTGAGTTTATGTTTCCTGATATTACTACATTATTTATTTATTTATTTATTTTTTTTTTTCCAACAAGGCCGTCGTCTCCCACCGAGGCAGGGTGACCCAAAAAAGAAAGAAAGATCCCAAAAAGAAAATACTTTCATCATCATTCAAACACTTTTCACCACAATCACACATTATCACTGTTTTTGCAGAGGTGGTCTGACACAACAGTTTAGAAGCAATATACGTATAAAGATCACACATATCCTCCAAAACTGCATATCCCAAACACCTCCTTTAAAGTGCATGCATTGTACTTCCCATTCCAGAACTCAAGCCAACTATATGAAAATAAAACGGTTTCCCTGAATCCCTTCACTAAAATATTACCCTGCTCACACTCCAAAAGATCGTCAGGTCCAAGTATCATTCGTTCCATTCACTCCTATCTTAACACGCTCATGCAGCTTGTGGCATGTCCAAGCCCCTCGCCACAAACCTCCTTTTACCCCCTCTTTCCAACCCTTCGAGGACGACCCCTACCCCTTTTCCTTCCCCTATAGATTTATATGCTTTCCAGGTCATTCTACCTTTGATCCATTCTCTCTAAATGGACCAAACCACCTCAACAACCCTCTTCTGCACCTCTGACTAATGCTTTTATAAACTTCACACCTTCTCCTAATTTCAACCAGCCGAATTTTCTGGCATAATATTTTACACCCAACATTGCCTTAGACAGGACATCTCCACTGCCTCCAACCGTCTCCTCACTGCTGCATTTACCCCCCAAGCTTCACGAGGAGAGAGAGAGAGAGTGAGAGAGAGAGAGGGGAGAGAGAGGAGGGGAGAGATGGAGAGGGGAGAAGAAGAGAGGGGGAGAGAGAGAGGGTGAAGAGAGAGAGAGGGGAGAGAGAGAGAGGGGGAGAGAGAGGAGGGAGAGAGAGGAGAGGGGAGAGAGAGAGAGTGAGGAGAGAGAGAGAGAGGGGAGAGAGAGAGAGAGAATGAGGAGAGAGAGAGAGATGAGAACGAGGACGAGAGAGAGAGGGAGAGGAGAGGAGAGAGAGAGAGAGAGAGAATGAGTGTCACTTGCCTCTCTGCATAACCTTCCCCACAGCCAACTGCCCCCCCACAACCTGTCTTCTCCACCCCCCAAACCATGACACATTACAGCCTCTCCTCATTCGCAACGTACTCTTTATCGACATTGGACTTACGACCTGCTTTTTAAACCAGTATGCGAACCTAAATAATGTTATATAGCTGATTTCCTCTATTCTGTTTATTAAAAACATACAAATAAACTACTGTATAAACATTTAAAATATATCCAGAAATGTTATAAATGGTGCAAAGGTGACAAAAAAATATATCTAAAGATTGTCGACACAATCCCACTACCAGAAATAATAACCTTGCCTACTGACCTGTTTTTAGGAACGGAACCTCATTGTTAAGTAAGGAGAGGCTGTATCTAATAAACATAACGTAATAATAAAATCAACAATTTGTTAATCTCAACCAGACAATCATGTGCTGCATGTGAATAGTGCCTGTTTAACCATGGCCCATAAGCCTATGCAATGCTCCCCTTTATGTATGTTTGGGTGTGAGTAAGACCTGTCTAGCATAGCCAGCAAGCCTTCATGTATGCTGGTTATTCATATATAATGGCTGAGTGTGGTACGCAGCTGACTTTAGTTTGTTTCACAATCCATTAACCCTTTCAGTGTCGGGAGGCCCTTCCTAAACTTGATCCAGGGTAAAAATTTTTTTCAGGAAAAAAAAAAAAAAATTCTTGTGAATGACAGAGAATCTTTTCCTGCTCATAATGACACCAAAAGTATGAAATTTGATGGAAAATTTATGGAATTATGCTCTCGCAAAGTTAGCGGTCTCAACGATGTTATGCATCGGCAATTTTTGCCCACTTTGAGCCCGATTTTCGGCCAGTTCCAGAGCATAGTGACAAAAATCATAACGATTTCACTAGAACTCCATTTTTTCTATCGAATGAGTACAAAAAACCACCCATTTTTTAACGATTTAAACAATCCATAAGTGGTTCAGAAAATTGGCAATTTTGCCAATTTCACACAAATTTCCAAAAAAGTTGCCAATTCAAAAACAGGGGCCAGAATAAACAAGACAGGGGCATTCTGGCACTAAAATAAACATTTCCTTGTTCAATTAGTCACGTCCCCACATCCCTCTACATTTCTTTTGTTTTCACTGATTGCTATTCTCACAAAAAAAATAGAGATTTACTGTTATGCAGACTACTGCATTAGTGTAGAAAATGTATTATAATTAATTCAGCGCACTTGTGAAAGAATATATTAGGACTCACCAGTTGACGTGTATTGGGGTACAACGCGTGCATGATTGTTTACTTTGGACTTTGGCAAAAAATCGAAACATTTCTGCTACTTTGAGTCAATTTTCAAGGTACTTTCATTGTGAAACCAATCAAAATCATCTCAAGTTTTGTCAATATGTCTTCCATTCTATAAAATGAGACCAGAAAAACTAGTATACAACCATTATTACCATACAATAAATACAGTGCAATGTAGCTTTTTAAACCAAAAAACACAGTCAAAATTTTTTTCTCATTACGTACTGTTGTACTGCAGGATTTTTTTATACTGTGCAACTGCCACATAGGACCCATTCTTTCATATTAGGCCTACCAGCTTTACCTCGCTAGATTTGAAGGCGCTCGAATTTACGAGTACTAGTACGTCAATAACCCTGGTGCGTAAGACGTCTCTAGTACGCTGAAACCCTGAAAGGGTTACATGGAGGGGTGCTAAATCAAAGTCTTATGCACTGCCTTAATGTTTTGGCTAATAAATTGTTTATTATTCTTAAGGTGATGTTTAAAAAATTTCTCATAATATAAAGTGTAATTCATGACTGATTTCCCCTCCCCTTAGTAAAAATTATTAATGACTTACTTTACTGACAATCAGAAAATAGTCTGTCAGACCAGCCTAGCTTTGTTTCACATGAGCACAAAGCATGTTGAGGAGGCAGGACCAGTCCAGATTCTTCAGGTGTTCATATCTGTGTCGGAGTTATTTGATATTGTGGTTAGAGCACAGTCCTTTATACTGTACATAAGGAACCAAAAATATATGAATACAGTATTTAGTTGGTTTAGACTTTAATAGGCCACTGGCTGTTCCCCTATAATTATAATTTGTTACAATTCTGATAGCGCTTTTGCTTAGTGGTGACTAGGCAGTGGCTGCCAGTGTAGATTCCGAGGCACAAATCCAACATGCAAATGTGAGTAAATGAAAGGAAATATTAGTAGCATAGATTGCTGAACATAACAAAATTTAATTTGTACCACTACAATCTATGATACTTTTATTGAAATGTGATGGTGCAAGTACATTAAATTTCAATTTACTCACAATTAAACCTTGATATTTTCTCCTTGTATAATTTTTTTCATTTACTGTTACATTAATCTATATCTAATGGGATATGTTTTGTTCCCAAAAATATATTGGTGAGTCAGTTGTTTTGTTTTATAATTAACACACTGGCTGTCTCCCACAGGAAGTAGGGTGAGGAAAAGTTAAAGAAAAGGAAAAAAAAAAAATGAAAAGAAAAACTATCACATTGCTAACTCCATCACCATCTTGCATGAGGCACACCAACACCATTACAGGTTCAAAAACTGCCAACTTCTCCACCCCTCCTTAAGAGTGCAGGCACTGTACTTCCCAATTTCCAGAAACTCTGAGTCCAGCTAACCAGGTTTCCCTTGAATCCCTTCTCCATGTTACTTTGCTCACATTAAAACACCAAGTCAGTACGCTGCGGTCGAGGTTCACGTGTGGTCACTGTCTAAAGCTGTCTGGGAATTAGTTTAGGTGTTAATGAGCACCATGGCCAGCTGTAGTACTTTGAAATATCATTGGTTAAAGTGTTGAAGGAGGAGGGTTTCTACTTCTTTAGGAGGAAAATAGGAGGTGAAGCTTTGCCTAGATGTTGGTTTGGGAGTGTGTGAGGAGATACTGGTTGGAGCTGGTGAGGAAAAGGATACCACAGTGAGCTAAAGAGTTGCAGCCACTAAATGGCAAAATGGTTCAAGTTCAGGAGAAGGAAGATATACAGAAGGTAATAGAGAAGATGATGATGGTAGGAAATCGGATTCTCTGTTCTCTAGGGACAAAGTGCACTTCAGAGGTTAAAGGTACCCTGACTCCCCTGCTATATCAAGGTAAGAATATTCTAATTGTAGGAGATTCTCTGGTAAGACATATGGACCATGCTTTTTGTAACAGAGATAAGAAGGTCAGACAGAGGGTGTGCCTCCCAGGAGCTGGTGTTGTGACTGACAGCAGGTTGGATATGTCAGGTAATGGGACAAGCCATTATTTGTCTGTGCTGGTGGAAATGACCTCAGGAAGGGCAGGAGGACAGGAGCTGCTGGAAAAGTACAGGTAGCCATAGTTAGTTGTCAGTCTAAGGGAGGGATCCCAATCATACATAGTATCTTGCCTAGAAGGGGAGTGAGAAATGAATGGATGTCCAGGGGGCATGGTATAAATTGCTAGGTAGAGGGTAATGTATAAAGAACTTGATACAATCCATTCATTGATAACTGGGCAAATTCTATGACAAACATGATATATATACAAGGGATGGTTTCATCCAATTCGATGAGGGGCCGGTCATTGATGACTTGTCTTGGAATTTAAAACTGATAGATTATAGAGGTATAGGTGTTTGTGGAAAACAATCAGGCCGAGCATTAGGTGTTGGAAAACAGCAGATGTTACCCAGGATACCCAGGGGATATGTTAAAAGACAATATTCACAATAAAGTTGCAAGCAAAGGAAAAGCAATCGCTCACAGCAAAGTGAGATGTAGAGGGCAGGAGTGCTAGCTCGTAAGGATTTACTATACAAATTAGGTAGCGAGATCTAAGAAATAGATAAGGATGAGCTGAGATTAATCTGCAAGTGCAGGTAATATAGATATTGTTGCCTATAACAGAACCTGGTTAACTTGAAAGATAGAGAATGCCTTCTAATGCATACTATCACACGGATAGGGTCAACAGGAAGGGTGTTAGAGTGGCAATGTATTTTCAGAGATGATTCTAAATTGTGTTAGGGACAAGATGTATGGATTAGAAACATTGGACACAGAATCTGTTTGGCTACAGTTTCTCGAGGTTGTGGAAAATAATTTTGGGTGTGATTCTAGGGCCCACAAACCTGATAGGGATGTGCGTAGGCTGCTATGGGACGAAATTCATAAGGCGTGTAGATTTGAAAAAATGGTTGCATTTATGGGAGATTTTACCTTTAGACAAATTGGTGGAACAATGTGACAGGAAATTCGGTGTTAGTGATTTTCTTGATATGGTTCAGGATTGATTTTTAAAAACAGTTTTGATGACAGATCAACTAAGAGGGAAACAATTCTCTTGACTTGGTTCTTGCCAACAATGAATCATAGTTAATAATCTTGAGGTTAGTGATGAGCTAGGGAAAGCGATCAAAATCACTTAGTTTATAATATCATGGAATTATCCACATTTGTGACTAACGTCAATATAAAGTTTCTCTGCTCCCAGATTTCGCTTGCCGACTTCGTGGATATGAGAAAATACCTGGGTGGGGCTACTAAATTGGGATGCTATGTGTCAGGGAGGGTAGGGTTGGATACCAATAAGGAACACTTTCAAAGCATAGTGCTGGCTGTCCAGAGACTTTTTGTCCCGAGATAGATCTAACCAAAAATGATGCAAATGGATAAACAACAGATAAAACAATCTCACCCGATCAAAAAAGAGAGGCATATATAGGCATATCAAAAGAGCGGTAAGGGCAGTTAAGAAATCAATATATTCAAGTAGAGAAATAAAAAAGGAATAAGAAAAGCAAAAAGGGGATTATGAGACTAAAGTCGCAAGGAATTCGAAAATTAACCCAAAAGGGTTCTTTCAGGTATACAGAGTAGATTAGGGACAAGACAGGCCCACTTAAGAGTAACCCAGGCCAGATCACGGACAGTGATATGGAAATGTGAGAACTTTTCAATACCTACTTCCTCTCAGTTCTTACTCAGGAAGATACTAGCAAAATTCCAGAAATAAACAAATTATGTATGATACAGGACGATAATAAAATATGTATCGATTAGGGTAACTAGTGACATTGGTCCTCAGACAAATAGAGAAATTAAAACCTAACAAATCCCCAGGACCCTGTATGAAACTGTTTGCGAGCGTTTTAAAGGAATGTAAGAGGAACTTAGGCATCCTTTGGCTAATCTTTTCAATATATCCTACAAACTGGGCATAGTGCCTGATAGTGGAAAATGGCAAATGTAATACCTGTTTACAAGGCAGGTGACAGGCCCTTAGCTTCGAATATAGACCCAATAAAGCCTTATTCTCACAGTTAGGAAATTTATAGAAATCAATAATGCAAAAGCAAATCTTAGCCATCTTGAAAGCATAAAATTCATAATTGAGGAGGAGATTATTGTATTGGGAATATGATATTGTGTATATGGACTTCAGTAAGGCTTTTCGTTGGAGTTACACCATCAGAGGCTGGTGAGAAAACTCAAGGCACATGGAATAGGAGGAGAAATTTTTTCCTGGGTAGAGGCATGGGTGACAAATAGGCAGGCAGAGAGCTTGCATAAATGGGAGTAAAATCAGAAATGGGGGTAGTCACAAGCGGTGTTCCACAGGGGTCAGTGTTGGGCCCCTTGCTGCTACAATTTAACATAAACGACATAGATGAGGGAAAGGAAAAATAGATGACATAAACAATTTGGTTAAATTTAGACACATGTGCAACTCTTGTGTATTTTTATTGGGGAAACCTTTCGCCACACAGTCGAACTTCATCAGTCCTACAAAGGGAGAATCTTGAAGAACAGGAGGGAGGAATGAGGTAATCAGTCCCTCAACCTAGAGTCGATGTGTCAGACGCCTCCAGCCTCCTCAACAGCAACACTCACAACCCATATAAGAGCATTGGTACCACGTTACTTTGATACACTCCCTTTTGCCTCATGTTAGCATTCTTGGGTCTCCACAGATGCCTTAATCCACCACCCCACCTTTTTCTCTTCATCAAATCTGTCGGTTTGCTTTCATCTTGCACGGGAACCCATCTGTGATGAATCCACTCCCAATATCTCCGAACAATTCACTCTCTATACTACTCCTTCCAATCTGGTATCGTCTTCCATTACCTAACTTTTGTGTTCTCATCACCCTGTTGTTTCCAATGTTTACTTTTTAATCTCCTTCTATTTACAAAACCCTTCCAATTTCATCAACCAGCCTTTTGCAGCTTCCTCTTCAAATCTCCAAAAGCCACAAGGTCACTGGCAAAAAGCACTGTGGCAATTCCACTTTGTAGTAGAAGTCTTTATTTTTAATTTATAACCTCTCTCTAACACCTAGAATTCAGCTTCTTTTACAGCCCCATTCTATAAATATCGTTAACAACCAAGGTGTTTCAACATCCTTATCTAAGGCCTATCAACTGGAAAATAATTTTCTCCTCTCCTACTTACGTAGCCTGAGCTTCACTTTAACAAATAAAAATTTTTATTTTCTTTGCACAAGTTACAATGTGTGCATGCACATAAAGCATGTTGTGTGTACAATAAAAAAGCTGCTAGCATTGCCGGGGTATTTTGACAGACTAATGCTGACAGACTACTTTAATACTAGACATATAACGAGTGGGTAAATTGTAATTTACACATTGTTTTCTTCATTAAACAGTTGAGGTAGCTAATAGTTTGCAGTAATCAAATTTACAGTTGAGATGAAGTACATAAAAAAATATCAGTATTACAATTCAACACAATTTACAATAATGAAATTGAAAACAATTTAAGGTTTGAAATAATGCTTAATTTAATTGAGCGGCCGGTAAATTATTTGGGATTTATTGAGTTGCTTGGTTAGGTCGATAAAGTATAGCAGTCTACTCTCTGCATAAACATTTCACTTCTTAAGTTTACTTACTAGCTAAGATACAAAAAGACACTTTCTGGTATTTCTTGACAGCAGTAGAGTAATCTCGCTCCTTGAAGAAAGCATATTTTCCAGAATCCTTTATATTGTGATTATCTGTAGCTAACTCCATCCATCTGGAAAAATAAGTTCACTATTTTATGGAGCTGGCTGGTGCTATAGAATAAAAAAGTATTAAAATTTTAATCTGAAATATTCATAGAAAATCTGGTATGAATATTTTAGATTTTAAACTGAGTTATCTAGTAACAATTCCTCAAGCGACTTTGGATGAGTTTCGAGAGCTTTTCTACCTCCCGAAAAACCAGCCATGGGGCAGGTTCATCTTGGTGTTTGCCTGGTCAACTAGGCTACTGCTGCTTGTGCCTGCTCTGCCCCATATATTCATCAAAGCCTGATTGATCTGGCACTGATGGAAGATACACTACTCAGTTTCCTCTTGAAGACTTCTACATTTAACCCAGCAGGGTTTCTGACATATTCTGCGCAAAATGTTAATAGTCTGGGGTCACAGACTAGTCTCTTTTTTATCTGTCTTATGTAAATAAAACCTTTGTTCTGTCTATTCTGATTTACATGAAAAAAAGCTGCTAGGTTCCCCACTTATTCCCCTCTGGCCTCCCGCTGTCTCCCTGACTACACCCGAGTCTCCTTTCTGACTGATTCCAAGTTCTGACCCCTATGAACCTCCCCCACCCACAAGTCCTGGGCCACTCGCCCTGCTCCTTACTCTCAACCATTTCCCTGATCCTTGCCAACTCTCACCAATCCATAATTTAAGCCAAAATTTATCAAAACTGAGGAAATTTGGTTAAAAAGAAGTTTTTGCTTAGTGAGAACAGTTAAAAAATCAAATATATTTTTCAGATTTTCTCAATACAAAATCTGATATCTTCTTCTGCAAGGGAAGTTCTTCAGTAAAGCAATCAGTGAAAATTAGCTAATTAGAGGCACTAAAAAAAATAACAAAAAAATAAACAACTGCTGTGGAAAAAGGACACTTATGTACAGTTCAGGACATTTATTAAAGAAACGGTTTCACCACGAGTGGCTTCTTCAGTCCTAATACAGAGAAAACTAAGAAAACGCATAATAGATAGTGGCAGAAGTCAGGTGAAGTGTTCGCATGGGTAGAGGTGGTAGTAATAGCAGTAGTCGTGGAACTAAGGTGGTGGGACAATGGCTACAGGAAGGACCTGTTGGACCATCTTGTTACAGCAGTTTCCAGAATGGTAATATCCTGTTGATTAGTAATTTGTGATGCTGTACCTACCAGACTTTTACTTTATGTGTTACTGACGAACACTAACTCAGCTGCCATAATTGCTGTCAGTAACACTATTAAAGCAAAAGTTCGGTAGTTACAGCATTTCAAAATTGCTAATCAACGGATAATTACCCATTCTGTCCATGCTGTAACATGAGCCAACAGGTCCCTCTGTAGCCATCCGTCCCAACCCACCTTAGTTTCACGAATACTACTTATTACTACCCCCACTACCACCTCTACCCATAGCGACACTTCACCCCGACTTCCTGCCACTACCAACACCTTACCATCCGACTTACGACCAAGTTGGTTCCGACCAATCCGGTCGTAAGTCGAAATGGAAACGATAGGTCAAACCTTTGAAAATTGCGAATAGTGGGTATGTGCATAATGTCAAAACTTTCCTATATGAACTACCTACATAATTACTGTAATGTAATGTACAATCATTATTTCATTTTTTTACCATAATTTCTTCTATTGTTGTATTTTAATTATTATGTATTGTATATAATGTATACATGGTAGTGATATGTATTGTAAATTTTACATGCATACAGTATATATGTTACTATTATTTTTATGTATTGTCAAACACAGTGGAATGGGGAATACCTTGGTAGTGTCATCCTGCCAGAATGTTGTGTAACCTATACCTTAAGTAAAGAGAAATAACTCTGGGAACAATGTGTAATACGTATCCGGCTGGCCTGGCTGGGGTGGCCGGGTCTGTGGGTTTGGCCGGGTGGGTGGCTGGCTGGCTGGATGGGTGGGTGGGTGGGTGGCTGGCGGATGGGGTGGGTGTGGCTGACTTGGCTGACCGAAGGGTCTGTCTGTCTGTCTGTCTGTCTGTCTGGTCTGTCTGTCTGTCTTTCTGTTGTCTGTCTGTCTGTCTGTCTGTCTGTCTGTCTGTCCTGTCTGTTCTCTCTCTCTCTCTCTATCTCTCTCTATCTTCTCTCTCTCCTTTTCAATCGCGTGTTTTAGTGTTATTTTTTCAACCGGGGGAGATCGCCCCACTCCACCGATTTTGTTCATTCCTCCAGTAAAAAAAGATCCGTTCCCATGTGGTTGGTGTGATTCGATTCCTTCTTAGGAAGATCTTATTCTGACTGTGAACCACCAGCACCCACTAGTGACTTTGTCATGAGCCAAGAATTACTGTATCAAACAGCCGAGTTGAGTACTCCTAGCAGAAGAGCATATCAGTTAGTAATTCCTCAGTCACTAGTAAATGTAGTTGTATCTTTTGTAGATACTTGTTTAGATCTTCCTCAGTCAAGGCATGTGTTAGCCATTGCAAAGGAATTCGATCCTCCCAGAGATAACCATTCTGCATATGTAAAATCTTACCCTTGCAGAGTTGGATTTAAATGTAAATAGCTGTATAATTAGATGTCCGAGATGAATGAAACTGTCAACTGTGTGTTTTATTAGCTGATCAGTTTTTCAGAATTTTTTTTGTGTTCACGTTCCCTCCGAATTCTGAGAATTTAGCAGTACTGATCTGTGCGTGCCAGATTTGCCTTTGCTGTTCTTATAATTCGTAATGAATTACGTTAAAACTCATTACGTTAATACCCATTACATTAATACCCATTACGTTAATACCCATTACGTTAACACCCATTACGTTAACACCCATTACGTTAACATCCATTATGATACAATCCATCAGTTCTAAGTTACATATGTCTTTGTTATTGTATAGAATCAGCCTAGAGCCACCTGCCTGTTCAGCCTATAGCATAGTAGTGTATGTCGAGACGACATATGTAACATGACCGAGCTGTCAGCATAGTTGCTGATCCCCTACATGTGTTGTATAGCTTATCTGAGTATCATAGTACAATCCACATGTTTTATATATATGATCCCTTTTGCTAGGCCTAGGGACTAGTTTGTGATGTCACTTGATGCGCATGTGTGCGCGAGTACCTCTATAACTCCCTCAGTTCCAGTTAGACCTACCGAGCAGCAACAGGCAGGCTGGGCCTCCCTTACCACAGTCTGACAATATAAGTGTTACCATCCAACAAGTGTGTTTAACTACAAACATTTAATCTCCAACGAACCCCGACGACAAAGTCAGTCAAGCAAGTCAGTCAAGTACGTCTGACCCACAACATGGCAGCAGCTTTTTTTTTATTTATTTAATAATTTGAATATACAGAGGTACAAAAAAATACAGGTAAGAGCAGCATGCCAAAGCCACTTGTATGCATAGCATTACGGGCAGGCTTAAAATTAACTTAAGATTAACTAAGCAATGATGTAATCAGTGATAAAACATTATTGTAAACAGATAACAATAAACCATCAGCTTGAGCTGATGGTAAAGCATCAGTTGCTCTATACACTGTTTCAGAGCACTGCTTCTGGATTTGTCAGGGTCCTCTTCAGTGAGAAAGTCCAACTTTAAGCCAATCAAGTCAGTCAGTAAAACAAGCAAGCCAGTAAGTCAGTCAGTCAAGTCAATAATTTTTTGATTTTTCAAAATTTCTTGGACACTGGGGCACCCATTGAAATTTGGCCTCTGGACCTGAAGGGTTAAACTAATTGAAATGCCATTAATCCATTCCAGTGGAATTCCTGCTCTGGAAACAAGACAAAATACTTGAATATGATGTTAATATCAACTCTACAGCTTATTTATCTATCACAGTTCATCTAATATCACATAATAAACAATATAATTAACACAGAAACCTGATAATATTCTAGAATGAATAAAAATGTCATTACGTGACAAGTGTTGGCGGCCATTTCTGCTCCCACTCTCAAAACAATCCTCCCATGCTTCCCCTTCTGAGGTGTTATTATAACAGAAAACAGAGTGTTTGTGAGGCTAACTGCACTAGTTTCTTAAGGAAAACACTGACATAAGGAATACTGTATAAAAATATAAAACATAATACGAGAATGTAAATAAACTGGTGTACGTACAGCATTTACCTTGGAGAAGAGATGCTGACGGAGGTTGATGGTGGAAAAGATAGGCAGAGTGGCGTATGTTGTCAGTGGCCCTATAAACTCCAACAACAACAACAACACTGGAGGAGTTCATTTCGTTTCATTCTTTTTCTATCGCTTAACTGCTTAACCTTTTCAGGGTCAAAAGGCCAAATTTCAAAGTGCACACCAGTGTCCAAGAATTTTCAAAAAGTTATTTTGTTATGAAATGGAAGATAATCTTTTTCTGAAGGTAATAAAACAAAAAGTACGAAATTTGATGGAAAACTGACGAAATTACGCTCTCACGAATTTTGATGTGTCAGCAATATTTACGAATCGGTGATTTTGCAGACTTTGACTCCATTTTATGCCAATTATATTACTCCAGGCGACCAAATTCTTAGCTATTTCACTAGTATTACTTCTACTCTATTGATTGAGCACAAGAAATCACCAAGTCAACTGTTTCGACTACAAAATAAAGTGATCGGAAATTGGTAATTTGGCCAATTTAACCCTTTGAGGGTTTTCGTCGTACTAGTACGTCTTACGCGTAGGGGTTTTTGACGTACTAGTACGCATAAATTCTAGCGGCCTCAAATCTCGCGCGAAAAGGCTGGTAGGCCTAGGTGTGAGAGAATGGTCTGCGTGGTCAGTGTGCGCGGTAGAAAAAAAATCTGGGACCCAGTGGTGCATTGTGGGAATGCCCTCTTAGTAAACAATGTCACCATGCCTCGCGGTAAGAAGCTCCTCACTCCTCGGCGAATTGGGACACTTTTGTTCCCCAGTGACAGTTCTAATAGTGATGGAAGTGCCAGTGAAGATGAGTTTCGTGGTTTTAGTGAGGTTTGAACCGAAACTAATGACCATAATATCGGTAATAGTGAAGAAAACCCAGACGACCCTCAGCCTTCCACCTCTGGTGCTGGCCCTCGTGTTCACGTTCAGTTGTTCCAGAACCCAAGAGGAAACTTCTATTTTCCCAAATCCCAGACTCAGATGAGAGCATGGGTGATGATAGTGATAGTGAATATGAACTACAAGCTCTTCAAACTAGTTCCAGTAGTGATAGTGAAGTGCAATATTCCCCAGTGAAGTGTCAGTATATACGACGATATATGCGCTCTGGAAGTGTGCCATATGTTATACCAAGGGGAAGGAGTGTATCTCGGAGTACATCCCGTGGCTGTACAACAGGAACAGACAGTGAAAATGACGAAGATACTGTTGCAATTGGGATGGAAAATGTGCGTGGTGGTAGTGGTGCCGGCGGTGAGGCACCAGCAGTGGGCCATGCTGCCACCCACGCTGCCACCCACGCCGCTGCCTCAGCTGATCTAGAACAAAGGCCACCATCCCCCACTCCCCCACCACACCAGCCTCCACAACCACAACCTCCACAACCACAACCTCCACAACCACAACCACCTGTCATTGTCCAGTACCCACCAGCAGACCGCACCTGGGATTGGCAGGAAGCTGTCAATTTTGTTCCAAATCCCCACCAGTTTGATGGCAGCCAAAGGGGAATACGGCCATCTTGTGCACTTGGAACAATGCCACTGAACTGGAATGTTTCGAGTTATTCTTTGACGAACCACTGATGAAAAGTATTGTCATGGAAAGCAACACATACTACGAGTACACCATGGCAAAACACAATACTTTCACCAAAATCACGTCTACACCAATGGAAGGAGCAACTGTGGCTGAGATGTATCTTTTCTTTGCCACAATAATGCTTATGCCACATGTGTATAAGCACAAAGTGAAATCATACTGGTCAACAGACCCCCTGATTGCAACACCAGGTTTCAGTGATATAATGCCAGTGAATCGATTTGTGCTAATGTTACGTATGCTTCACTTCTCAGATAAAACCAGACCTGACAGAACTGACAGGTTATATAAGATTAGGAATGTGTTTGTGTATCTGAAACAGAAATTCAGTACTCATTTTTATCCCTTCAGGAAGCTTGTAATTGACGAGTCTTTGATTCTGTTCAAAGGAAGACTCTCTTTCAAGCAGTACATACCAAGCAAGAGGAAACGCTTTGGTATAAAGTTGTTTGTGCTTTGTGATTGTTACAGTGGTCTGGTATTGGATATTATTGTGTACACTGGAAGTTATACATTGCAAAATACCAGGAAGTTATCTCAGGTGATGTGGTTCGAACAATGATAGAACCATACCTTGGTAAGGGGCATATATTATATACAGATAACTGGTACACAAGCCCTCACTCAGTGATTTTTGCGAGTGAACATGACAGATGTGTGTGGCACAGTGCGTGCAAATCGAAAACATATGCCCAGGTTTGATGCTGGCACTCGCAGAGGTGAGGTGCAGGCGTTTGCTGCCAATGACATCATGGCATTTCGGTGGCATGACAAACGAGATGTCACACTGTTGTCATCAATTCACCCTAATGAAATGGCAGACAGTGGCAGGCAGCATAGAGAGAGAAATGAACCCATTCTAAAACCTGCAGCTGTGATTGATTACACCTTCAACATGCGTTCAGTGGACAAATGTGACATGCAGATTGGGTTTGCTGATTGTGTTCGCAAGAGTTAATAAGTGGTACATCAAACTGTTTTTCCATCTTCTGGACATTTCCATGCTCAATGCTTATATATGTATAAGATGAGCACCAGAAACAAACCACAGTACGGAGAATTCTGTTTGTCTGTCATCAGACAAATAGTATTCAAGTACCAAGGAAATGCACCTGCAATTGACTGCCCACCAAATTATCAACAACTACCTGCTCGTCTGAAGCATGGTGATCACTTCCTGGTAAAACTGCCTGCTACTGCTTTGAAGAAAAAGGCTCAGAAGAGGTGTTACGTCTGTTCACATACAAAAAAACCCCACGACAACGCAGAGACACTCGTTTTATGTGTGAGGAGTGCAAAACTCCACTGTGCATGACACCATGTTTCAAAGAGTTCCACAGGCTGCAGAACTTCTAGAAACATGTCCTGTGACTGTATATGTGTATATAAAATATAGAAAAATAGTAATAAACAACATTTCATATTGTTTGTTTGTGTGTAAATATTTTCTGTAAACAAAATAATGACAACAGTGTTTACGCCCTTATTGTGTAGTATTGAAAAAGAAATAACTTACAAAATACTGATCATGTTGGCCTCAGAGGCCATAAAAGTTACTCAGAAAAAGAAAAATTGAAAAAAAATTGAAAATAGTACATAAAAAAGTAAATAGAAAAATACCGGGTGACGGCAGTCAGCGATGTTACCATATGTTGTTCAACTTTGGCAAATTTCACACCTCCATATCTCGGTAAGTATTGACGTTAAAATTTTTTTGTTTAGCCTATAATGTTTAGAAAAAAATACTCTATTTTTTCATAAGAAAAAATAATTTTTTTTTTTTTTGAAATTTGGCCGACCCTGAGAACGAGTTTCGGAGAGGGCCTGTCGACCCTCAAAGGGTTAATGCAAAGTTCAAAATATTCCAATTTCAAAATAGGGTCCAAAATAAACAATACAGGCATTCCTGGCACTAAACTAACATTTCCTCTGTTCATTAGTTATGTTTTCAGGCTTTACAAATGAATTCCATTTTGATTTTTTATTCACATAATGAATTTTCATTCAAACCAAAAAATAGAAGATTTACTGTTATGCAATACTGTAATAATTGTATAAATAATATCACCACATTTGTGAACATATATCAGACCCACCAGCTGGTATGTATTACACGTGTGAGGTCATTTGTTTACTCTTGAACAACGGCAAAAAATTTTACATTTCTGCTATTTTGAGCTCAGTTTCAACCCATTTCCATTACTAAAACCAATCAAAATCATTTCTATTTCTGTAATATATCTTCCATTCTATCAAATGAGACCAAGAAATCGCAAATACAACTATAAAAAACATACAAAAAAATGCTGCAAATTCGCTGTTTTAATCGAAAATTACGGTCTCAGTTTTTTCTCTCATTATGCACTGTGTGCTGCAGGATTTGTTTTATGTGGTGCACACATACCACATAGATGTATTCTCTCATATTCAGGCCCAAATTTTACTGCTCACAGCTTATCAGAGTGAGCTGAGCTCATGGAATAGATCTATGGTTTGGACCCTCAAAGTATAGCCATAGATCTACGGCACGGACCCGGACCCTCAAAGGGTTAACTTACTTGCTACACTCTTAATTCTACACTATCACTAAACTTAACTGCTACAATCTGTTTATTTTTTTTTCACTTCACTTTCCACAGATTTTTGGCTTTTTCTCCATGCTTTTCACTGGTGATGGTGAGTGTTGTTGTGGTATTCACTGTGCCATCTAGTGACGGCGTTTGTTGTTTTGTTGCATTCTGAAGCTCACTTGTTATTATAGAATTACTATTATAAGTATTATTATATTATTATATGTATTATTATATTATAGGTAGTAGGTTGGTAGACAGCAACCACCCAGGGAAGTACTACCGTCCTGCCAGATGACTGTGAAACAGAAACCTGTAACTGTTTTGCATGATGGTAGGATTGCTGGTTTCTTTTTCTGTCTCAAACACGCTAGATAACAGGGATATCTTGCTACTCCTACTTACACTTTGGTCACACTTCACAGACACACACATGCATATATATATATACATACATCTAGGTTTTTCTCCTTTTTCTAAATAGCTCTTGTTCTTTATTTCTTCTATTGTCCATGGGGAAGTGGAAAAGAATCTTTCCTCCGTAAGCCATGCGTGTCGTATGAGGCGACTAAAATGCCGGGAGCAATGGGCTAGTAACCCCTTCTCCTGTAGACACTTACTAAAAAAGTGAAGAAGAAAAACTTTATAAAACTGGGATGCTTAAATGTGTGTGGATGTAGTGCGGATGACAAGAAACAGATGATTGCTGATGTTATGAATGAAAAGAAGTTGGATGTCCTGGCCCTAAGCGAAACAAAGCTGAAGGGGTAGGAGAGTTTCAGTGGGGGGAAATAAATGGGATTAAATCTGGAGTATCTGAGAGAGTTAGAGCAAAGGAAGGGGTAGCAGTAATGTTAAATGATCAGTTATGGAAGGAGAAAAGAGAATATGAATGTGTAAATTCAAGAATTATGTGGATTAAAGTAAAGGTTGGATGCGAGAAGTGGGTCATAATAAGCGTGTATGCACCTGGAGAAGAGAGGAATGCAGAGGAGAGAGAGAGATTTTGGGAGATGTTAAGTGAATGTATAGGAGCCTTTGAACCAAGTGAGAGAGTAATTGTGGTGGGGGACCTGAATGCTAAAGTAGGAGAAACTTTTAGAGAGGGTGTGGTAGGTAAGTTTGGGGTGCCAGGTGTAAATGATAATGGCAGCCCTTTGATTGAACTTTGTATAGAAAGGGGTTTAGTTATAGGTAATACATATTTTAAGAAAAAGAGGATAAATAAGTATACAAGATATGATGTAGGGCGAAATGACAGTAGTTTGTTGGATTATGTATTGGTAGATAAAAGACTGTTGAGTAGACTTCAGATGTACATGTTTATAGAGGGCCACAGATATATCAGATCACTTTCTAGTTGTAGCTACACTGAGAGTAAAAGGTAGATGGGATACAAGGAGAATAGAAGCATCAGGGAAGAGAGAGGTGAAGGTTTATAAACTAAAAGAGGAGGCAGTTAGGGTAAGATATAAACAGCTATTGGAGGATAGATGGGCTAATGAGAGCATAGGCAATGGGGTCGAAGAGGTATGGGGTAGGTTTAAAAATGTAGTGTTAGAGTGTTCAGCAGAAGTTTGTGGTTACAGGAAAGTGGGTGCGGGAGGGAAGAGGAGCGATTGGTGGAATGATGATGTAAAGAGAGTAGTAAGGGAGAAAAAGTTAGCATATGAGAAGTTTTTACAAAGTAGAAGTGATGCAAGGAGGGAAGAGTATATGGAGAAAAAGAGAGAGGTTAAGAGAGTGGTGAAGCAATATAAAAAGAGAGCAAATGAGAGAGTGGTGAGATGTTATCAACCAAATTTTGTTGAAAATAAGAAAAAGTTTTGGAGTGAGATTAACAAGTTAAGAAAGCCTAGAGAACAAATGGATTTGTCAGTTAAAAATAGGAGAGGAGAGTTATTAAATGGAGAGTTAGAGGTATTGGGAAGAGTGAGGGAATATTTTGAGGAATTGTTAAATGTTGATGAAGATAGGGAAGCTGTGATTTCGTGTATAGGGCAAGGAGGAATAACATCTTGTAGGAGTGAGGAAGAGCCAGTTGTGAGTGTGGGGGAAGTTCGTGAGGCAGTAGGTAAAATGAAAGGGGGTAAGGCAGCCGGGATTGATGGGATAAAGATAGAAATGTTAAAAGCAGGTGGGGATATAGTTTTGGTGTGGTTGGTGCAATTATTAATAAATGTATGGAAGAGGGTAAGGTACCTAGGGATTGGCAGAGAGCATGCATAGTTCCTTTGTATAAAGGCAAAGGGGATAAAAGAGAGTGCAAAAATTATAGGGGGATAAGTCTGCTGAGTATACCTGGTAAAGTGTATGGTAGAGTTATTATTGAAAGAATTAAGAGTAAAGACGGAGAATAGGATAGCAGATGAACAAGGAGGCTTTAGGAAAGGTAGGGGGGTGTGTGGACCAGGTGTTTACAGTGAAACATATAAGTGAACAGTAAATTTAGATAAGGCTAAAGAGGTCTTTGTGGCATTTATGGATTTGGAAAAGGCGTATGACAGGGTGGATAGGGGGGCAATGTGGCAGATGTTGCAAGTGTATGGTGTAGGAGGTAGGTTACTGAAAGCAGTGAAGAGTTTTTACGAGGATGGTGAGGCTCAAGTTAGAGTATGTAGGAAAGAGGGAAATTATTTCCCAGTAAAAGTAGGCCTTAGACAAGGATGTTGATGTCACCGTGGTTGTTTAATATATTTATAGATGGGGTTGTAAGAGAAGTAAATGCGAGGGTCTTGACAAGAGGCGTGGAGTTAAAAGATAAAGAATCACACACAAAGTGGGAGTTGTCACAGCTGCTCTTTGCTGATGACACTGTGCTCTTGGGAGATTCTGAAGAGAAGTTGCAGAGATTGGTGGATGAATTTGGTAGGGTGTGCAAAAGAAGAAAATTAAAGGTGAATACAGGAAAGAGTAAGGTTATAAGGATAACAAAAAGATTAGGTGATGAAAGATTGAATATCAGATTGGAGGGAGAGAGTATGGAGGAGGTGAATGTATTCAGATATTTGGGAGTGGACGTGTCAGCAGATGGGTCTATGAAAGATGAGGTGAATCATAGAATTGATGAGGGAAAAGGGTGAGTGTTGCACTTAGGAGTCTGTGGAGACAAAGAACTTTGTCCCTGGAGGCAAAGAGGGAATGTATGAGAGTATAGTTTTACCAACACTCTTATATGGGTGTGAAGCATGGTGGTGAATGTTGCAGCGAGGAGAAGGCTGGAGCAGTGGAGATGTCATGTCTGAGGGCAATGTGTGGTGTGAATATAATGCAGAGAAGTCGTAGTTTGGAAGTTAGGAGGAGATGCGGGATTACCAAAACTGC
Organism: Cherax quadricarinatus; assembly: GCF_026875155.1. Lineage (NCBI taxonomy): Eukaryota > Metazoa > Arthropoda > Malacostraca > Decapoda > Parastacidae > Cherax > Cherax quadricarinatus. The sequence goes on along the minus strand of NC_069399.1, from coordinate 56,834,861 downwards.
TGTCCAGAGGGCTGAGGAAGGGTTGTTGAGATGGTTCGGACATGTAAAGAGAATGGAGCGAAACAGAATGACTTCAAGAGTGTATCAGTCTGTAGTGGAAGGAAGGCGGGGTAGGGGTCGGCCTAGGAAAGGTTGGAGGGAGGGGGTAAAGGAGGTTTTGTGTGCGAGGGGCTTGGACTTCCAGCAGGCATGCATGAGCATGTTTGATAGGAGTGAATGGAGACAAATGGTTTTTAATACTTGACGTGCTGTTGTAGTGTGAGCAAAGTAACATTTATGAAGGGGTTCAGGGAAACCGGCAGGCCGGACTTGAGTCCTGGAGATGGGAAGTACAGTGCCTGCACTCTGAAGGAGGGGTGTTAATGTTGCAGTTTAAAAACTGTAGTGTAAAGCACCCTTCTGGCAAGACAGTGATGGAGTGAATGATGGTGAGAATTTTTCTTTTTCGGGCCACCCTGCCTTGGTGGGAATCAGCCAGTGTGATAATAAAAAATAAAAATTATTAGTAGTATTATATTATTATCATTATTGGTGTTATTATTAATTTAGGGAACTGAAGCATTATTATAATAATTATTATTATTAATTTAGGGAACTGAAGCTCTATCGTTATAATAATAATATTATATTATTATTAGTAGTATTATATTATCATTACTATTATAATAATTATTATTATTAATTTAGGGAACTGAAGCTCTATTGTTATAATAATAATAATAATAATAATAATAATAATAATAATAATAATAATAATATAATATTATATTATAAAGGAGGAGACCACACAGACTTGAATAACTATAGGCCAATATCCAACTTACACCCTCTAAAATCTTTGAAAAATTAATCCATAAGCGTATCTATTCCTACTTCATCTCCCACAACATACTCAACCCCTGTCAACTTGGGTTCAGGCCTAATAAAAATACTAATGATGCTATTATCCACATGTTAGAACATATTTATACAGCAATAGAGAAAAAAGAAGTCCCATTGGGGATCTTCATTGACTTACGTAAAGCTTTCGATACAGTTGACCACGACTTGCTCCACATAAAATTGTCACACTATGGTATTAGAGGGCACTCCCTCAACTACCTAAAGTCATACTTCAGCAACAGAAGCCAATATGTGTACACAAATGGGGCAAACTCTTCCACACAGCCAATTATAGTTGGTGTCAGACAGGGAAGTGTCCTAGGCCCTCTTCTCTTTCTCGTATACATAAATGACCTGCCAATTGCATCGCAACTACTCAAACCCACACTATTTGCAGATGACACTACATACGTCTACTCCCACCCGAGCCCAGTCATGCTAGCCAATACTGTAAATACCGAATTACAGAAAATATCAACCTGGATGAGGGCCAACAAACTTACTCTAAACATTGACAAAACCTACTACATTCAGTTTGGTAACAGAGCTACAGATGTCCCTCTTAACATAATGATAAATGGATCACCTATCACAAAACTCACAGAGGAAAATTCCTAGGAATCCACCTTGATAATAGACTCAAATTTCAAACACATATACAACAAATCTCCAAAAAAATTTCAAAGACCGTAGGCATACTATCGAAGATACGGTACTATGTTCCACAGTCAGCCCTCCTGGCCCTATATCACTCACTTATTTACCCCTATCTCACCTATGGAATTTGTGCATGGGGCTCAACAACAATAAACCATCTCAGACCATTAATCACCCAACAAAAGGCTGCAGTCAGAATGATAACAAATTCCCACTACAGACAGCACACTCCACTAATATTCAAAACTCTAAACCTACTCACAATACAAAACATCCATACTTATTACTGCACCTACTACATACATAGAACACTTAACTCTGACATAAACCTTCCCCTCAAACATCTCCTTACCAACTTCAACAGAACACATGACCATAACACAAGACACAGATCACTCTTTGATGTTCCTCGTGTCCATCGCACGCTATGCAAAAACTCAATGCACATAAAAGGCCCAAAAATCTGGAATTCATTACCTGTGAATATAAAAGAAACACTGTCTGTTTATAAATTCAAGTCTCTTCTCAAAAATCACTTACTCACAACTAAATAAATACTGAATAATTGTATCTCATAAATTGTATCTCATGTATGTATCTCATTATTGTATCTCATAAATGTCAACCTGTGACCCAATCAAACTTTGTTACTATTTAACTTCATTACCTAACAGAATACTCCATTCTACTGATTACACAGCAACACAGTAAATGACCATATGACCTGTCTTTGTAATACTCATTTGTACTAAATTGTTATCTGTTTTACAATAATTTTTGTACCACTGAATATATCATTGCTTAGTTAATCTTAAGTTAATTTTAAGCCTACCTGTAATGCTATGCATTCAAGTGGCTTTGGCATGCTGCATTTAACTATATTTTTTTGTACTTCACTGTATCATGTTCAAATTAATAAATAAATAAATAAATAAATAAACAAGTAGTACAGGTCCTCCATCACAAATCCGGCATCATTGGGACCTGTAGTGTGCCGGATTACTGAGCTTGCCGAATTACAGAGTGGTTAAGTTAGAATGCACTTAATAAAATTAACTAACTTGACTTACACAGTTCATTGAACATCGGCAAAAATCGAACATTTCAGCTACTTTGAGCTCAATTTCAAGGTACTTTTCGTCACGAAAGCAATCAAAATCATGTCTATTTCTGTAATATATCTTCCATTATATCAAATGAGTCCAAAAAATGAGAATACAACCATAAAAACCATACGAAAATATACTGCAAAGAGGCAGCTAATGGCTGAGAAGTGAACTCCCTTATTTATCGTCCGTCTTCTTTATTTTTGTTGTACGTTAAGAAGCATCTTTCCATCATACATTGTCCAAGTTTCAATGAGATAGCCCAACAAACAACCGAGAGAAAAAAAAATATTTACCAAAAATCATATATGGCAAGCCCAAGCCAAGTACTGGAAATAAGACACTTTGTCTGACTTTTTTGGGTTATCCCAGGTTCAGTATACATACACTGCTATGTATGATAATCTGTGTAACTGTATTTGTGTATATCTGAATAAACTTATTTACTTGTAGTCTGTCAACTGAGTACAAGAAACCGCCCATTCACTTATTTCAACTACCCAATAAAGTGGTCAGAAATTGGCAATTTGGCCGATTTCACACAAATTTCAACAGATGCCAATTTCAAAATAGTGTCCAGAATAAACAATGTAGACATTCCTGGCACTAAAAACATTTTTCTCTGTTAATTAGTCACGGCTCCAGGCCCCTCTTATATTACTCTTGCTTACGATTCGGAATTTTTATTCACAAAAAAAAAAATAAGTGTTACTGTTATGCAAACTGCTGCATTATTGTAATAATTGTATAAATAATGTCAATCCATTCTTGACTCCGTACTGGAATTTGGACTAGCAGGCGGACAGGTATTGGACGGTGACGTCATTTGTTTACTCTTGAGCTTCGCTAAAGAATAGAACATTTTCGCTACTGTGAGCGCAATTTCAAGGTACTTTTCGTCATGAAAGCAATCAAAATCATATCTATTTCTGTAATATATCTTTCATTCTATCAAATGAGACCGAAAAAATGAGAATATAACCATAACAACTATACAAAAATATACCGCTAAGCGGCCGCTAATGGCTGAGAAGTGAACTCCGCTATTCATGGTCTGAATTCTTTCATTTTTGGTGTACGTGAAGAAGTATCTTTCCATCATATATTGCCCAAGTTTGAATAAGATAACCCAACAAACAACTGAGAAAATAATAATAATATACACTTCATGCGCGACTGCAGGAAACGTGTGACACGCATCCTCGGCAAGACCAACACCGGTCAAGTTGAAGAAAAGCCTCCAAGTTACATTGTTTTACCGGTCAGCAACGTTGCCACTAATGTTTCAAAAATGTTTGACAGAAAACTGGCTAAAATATCTACCAGCTCTTCAACTACTATTAGGAACCTGATACGAAAACCCAAGCATGATTCTAGCACAAGTGCAGGAATTTACACTATACCATGTGGGGGGTGTGACAAAGTATATGTAGGGGAAACAGCCAGATCTCTGGACATTAGGATCGCAGAACACAAAATGCTTGCAGAAATGATGACCGCAGAAACGCATGTGCTCAACATAGGGACGATGTTGGACACCTCATGAAATTCAATGAAGCTAAATTAGTTATTAAAGACGACGACTTAAGATGGAGAAAATGCGTTGAAGCTGCACTAATCACTGTCAGTAACACTATAAAGCAAAAATCCGGTAGTTACAGTACAGTGGACCCCCGCATAACGATGGCATCGCATAGCGATTTTTCCGCATAACGATTACTTTTATCGCAAAATTTTTGCCGCGCATACCGATTAAAAACCCGCATACCGATTTTCGTCCGAGACGCGTCCAATGTGCCCTCAGCCAGCCTCACATGTGCCGCTCCGTCCCATTGTTTACCAGCCAGCCTCCGCGGTAACATCCAAGCATACACTCGGAATATTTCGTATTATTACAGTATTTTCGGTGCTGTTTCTGGAAAATAAGTGACCATGGGCCCCAAGAAAGCTTCTAGTGCCAACCCTGTGGTAAAAAGGGTGAGAATTAGTATGGAAATTAAGAAAGATTTTGAAGGGTTTGGGGCTAACCCTGAGAAGCCTATGCCAGTTGTGGAATCCATTGTGCCTACTTCAAAGATTAAGGAATGTGTGCACAGTGGGTTGAACTGAAAACCCTTTTATAGATGAAAATCACCCTGACACAGCTGTTGCAAGCCGTGCTGGTGACTATTTCAATGACAATGTTGTGGCCCATTTTAGACAAATCGTAAAGGAACGGGAGGTACAGAGCTCTATGGACAGATTTGTTGTGCGACAGAGGTCCAGTGACTCTCAAGCTGGTCCTAGTGGCATTAAAAGAAGAAGGGAAGTAACCCCGGAAAAGGACTTGCTACCTCAAGTCGTAATGGAAGGGGATTCCCCTTCTAAACAGTAAGAAGATAATGCTCTCCCCTCCTCCCATCCCATCAATCATCACCAGATCTTCAATAAAAGTAAGTGTCATTTAATTGTGCATGCCTTTTTCAGTTTGTGTGTATTAAAATTAACATTTCATGTGGTAAAAAAAAATTTTTTTTCATACTTTTGGGCGTCTTGCACGGATTAATTTGATTTCCATTATTTCTTATGGGGAAAATTCATTCGCATAACGATTATTTCGCATAACGATGAGCCCTCTTGCACGGATTAAAATCGTTAACCGGGGGTCCACTGTATTTCAAAATTACTAATCAAGAGGATATTACCCATCCTGGGAACTGCTGTTACATGATGTCAGCAGGTCCCTCTCTAAAATCACCTCCTTAGTTCCACTACTACTACTACTACTACTACTACTACTACTACTACCACCACCTCTACCCACGCGTCACTTCACCTGACTCCTGCCACTATATATGTGTGTGTTTTTCTTAGTTTTCTCTGTATTAGGATTGAAGAAGCCACTCGTGGCGAAACGTTTCCTTTAATAAATGTCTTGAACTGTACATAAGTGTCTTTTTCCACAGTAAATGGAGTCATCAAAGCTTGTTTCTTGGGTAGCATTGTAAACTGGATTGGGCAAATATTTTGTTAGTGGGAAGGATTGTTAAGGACCTGCCTAGTATGGGCCAACAGGCCTGCTGCAGTGTTCCTCCTTTCTAATGTTCTTATGACTTGCGTAATGAGTAAATAGAATCATCAAAACTTATTTCTTGGGTAGCATTGAAAATTGGGTTGGACAAATATTTTGTTAGTGGGAGGGTATTCTTTTCAATCTCCGTGAATCTGCACAAGATGTCCTCTCCTGAGCAACTGTACCAGCAGCTGAAAGAGGAGCTTAGGGTTGCTAAGCTAGAGATAGGGTGACTGACGGAAGAAAACAAGAGGATTCGAAGTAATCCTCCTGTTGTGAGTCCTCAGGTCAAGAGAGGAACCTGGTCAATGGCCGGCCAACATGGAACAAAGCTGAAAATCAAGAAGTCTGTTAGAGTGGCGGAAACAACGAAGATCCAGAAGATTGCTGTGGAGACTTCCAACCCATTTTCGGTGTTACCAGACGAATGTGGGTTGTCTACTGGGAACGTCACGAGCACCAAGGGAGCATTGGCAGATGTGAGCGAGACATCCCTTGATACCCCAAGGAAGACCATCAAGAACATCATGACAAATTCCACAAATGAAGGTAAGAACATTGTTTTAGTTGGAGACAGTCAGGTTAAGTTTATGGATAGGGCCTTTTGTCTTAGAGACAGGAAGAGGAGGCTCAGGGTATGTTTTCCTGGGGCTGGGATGGGGGATATTGTTAGCCGTATGGACGACATCATGAAAGGTAATGGGAGCAATCCTATTATCTGCCTCAGTGCAGTAGGCAACGATGTTGGCAGACGTAGGAGTGAGGACCTGATTAGCAAGTATAGGTCAGCAATAGAGATAATTATCAAATGGTATACAATACCAACAGGTTGATAGATAAGACACATAGGCAACATTTAGGCAACTTTATTTCAAAACGTTTTGCCTACACAGTAGGCTTCTTCAGTCGAGTACAGAAAGAAGGCAGGAGCAGTAGAGATGTGAAGACGACGTAATCAGTCCATCACCCTTGAAGTCGTAGATTTGAGGTTGTCAGTCCCTCAGCCTGGAGAAGTTCTGTTCCAAAGTCTGGAACTAACTGAAGATCAAGCGACAGAGTGAGACTTAAATACTGTCGGAAGGATAGGTGCAGAGTAGTAGTAGTGAGAATGTAGCCACTGAGAGGTCATGTCCCTCTCAGATCAAACAGTTCTCACTTGAAAAAGTTGTCCAAGGTGTTTTCTCTTCTGTACCAAGATGCCACTGTGTTGCAGTGTCTGACAGAGTGATTATCAAATGGTATACAATACAATACGCCTACTGTGAGGCGAAACGTTTCGAAATAAAGTTGCCTAAATGTTGCCTATGTGTCTTATCTACCAATAGAGATAATTAGGAAGAAGGGTGGGAACCCTGCCATATGTGGTATTTTGCCAAGGTGAGGAGCTGGAAACGAATGGCTGTCCAGGGCAATTGGTGTCAATTGTTGGCTGCACAAATACTGTAAGGAGAATGCGGTAACATTCATTGACAACTGGGACCTCTTCTATGGCAGAAATGACATGTATGCCAAGGATGGGGTTCACTTATCTAGGTCTGGGGTGGGGGCACTGGCAACGGCAGTGGAGGGAGCTGTTAGGTCTTTAAACTAGGAATATATAGTGGTATGGGTTTTGACGAAAATACAGTGAAGTCCCAGTATAGTAAAACTATGAGTTCTAGGGGAACTAGTAATAGAAAGAATGAGGTGGATATTGGAAAGCCAATGGCACTAGGCGACAAGGACAGTAATAGGTTTAGTGAAAAAACAGTTATGAGCAGGAAGGGTAAAGAGAAAGGCGGGTCTTTAAAATTATATAATGCTAATAGCCGTAGTGCTAGGAATAAGATGGATGAGTTGAAATTAGTTGCTAGTGCAGGTAACATTGATGTATTTGCAATCACTGAGACATGTTTAATTTCCAAAAGTCGGGACATGCCTTCGGAATGTCACATTCAGGGTTTTAAATTGTTCCAAGTAGATAGAAATATCAGTAAGGGAGGTGGGGTGGCACTGAATGTCTGAGATCACTTGAGCTGTAGCATAAAAACGGGTATTAAGTCTGAGGTAACACATACAGAGTCAGTCTCGATAGAATTTTCAGAGGGGCATAAAAAATTGATTCTAGGAGTGATAGATCGTCCACCAAACTTAGATAGGGACCAAGGGAAATTACTGTGGGAGGAAATTGTTAAGGCCACAAGGCACAATAATGTAGTAATTCTAGGGGACTTTAACTTTAGTCACACTGATTGGAATTTCTTGACTGGGAATTTAGAATCAATGACTTCTTAAAGTAGTTCAGGAATTTTTTTTGAAGCAGTTTGTGACAGAACCTACAAGGGGAAATAACCTTCTTGATTTGGTTCTGGCAAACAAGGAAACCCTTGTTAATAATTTAGAAATTAATGAGGAAAATCAGCACAAGCGATCACAAATCAATTACCTCTAGCATAGAATGGAAGTATGATAGTAGGGACAACTCAGTAACAGTTCCAGATTTTCGCTTAGCAGATTACAATGGGCTTAGAGAACACTTATCATCTGTTGACTGGGGTAACAAAGAGAGCTATCAATATGACAGTTTTCTGAACACCATACATACTGCTAAAAGAATGTTTATCCCGTATAAAGAAATTATATCAAATAGAAATGACCCAAAATGGATGAATAATAGGCTGAAATATCTACTAGGGCATAAGAAAGAAATTTATAGGCATATCAAAAGAGGTGAGGGTCATCTTATGAATCAGTATACTGACATAAAGAGAGACGTTAAAAAGGGGATAAGAAAAGCTAAAAGGGACTATGAAATTAAAGTTGCTAGGGATTCGAAAACTAACCCAAAAAGTTTTTTCCAGGTGTATAGAATGAAAGTTAAGAGATAAGATAGGTCCCCTTAAAAATAACTATGGGCATCTTACTGACAAAGAGAATGAAATGTGCTCAATTTTAAATAATTATTTCCTCTCGGTTTTTACACAGGAAGACACTAACAATATTCCAGTAATTAATATTTATAGTGGGCCTGAAGAAGATAAATTATGTAACATCACAATCACTAGTGAAATGGTTATGAAACAAATAGATCGACTGAAGCAAAATAAGTCGCCGGGTCCTGATGAGCTTTTTTCAAGGGTTCTGACTGTCGCAACCCCCAATCCTGAGGTGTCTCCTGGTGTCGCAAAATTTCAAAAAAAAAAAAAAAAAAAAAAAATTCTTATGAAATGATAGAGAATCTTTTCCCGATTGTAATGACACCAAAAAAACGAAATTTGATGTAAAATTGACGGAATTATGCTCTCGCGAAGTTAGCAACCTCAGCGATATTTACAAATCGGCGATTTCGCCCACTTTGAGCCCTATTTTCGGCTAATTCCGTTGTTCCAGTCGACCAAACTCATAGCTATTTCTTTAGAACTCCATTTTTTCTATCGATTGAGTACAAGAAACTGCCCATTTACTGATTTCAACTACCCAATAATGTGGTCAGAAATTTGCAATTTGGCCAATTTCACGAAAATTAAAAAATATGACAATTTCAAAATAACGTCCAGAATGAACAATGCAGACATTCCTGCCTCTAAAATAACATTTCTTTGTTCATCAGTCAAGTCTCCAGCCCCTCTGATATTACTCTTGCTTTCTATTTTGAATTTTTATTCAAACAAAAAATAGAAGACTTACTATTATGCAGACTACTGCAATACTGTAATAATTGTATAAATAACATCAACCCATTCATGGCTGCATATTAGAATGGCTAGTTGGACATTTATTGACAATGACATCATTTGTTACTTTTGAACATTGGCAAAAATCAAACATTTTCCCCTATTTTGAGCTCCATTTCCAGGTTCTTTTTATAGTAAAATCAATCAAAATCACCTCTATTTCTATAATATGTTTTCTATTCTATCAAATGAGACCAAGAAAACGAGAATACAACCATAAATACTATACAAAAATAGACCACAAAGTCGGCATTTTAATTAAAAAAAGGGTCGGAGTTTTTTTTTCTCATTATGCACTGCATGCTCCAGGATTTTTTTTATATGGTGCACACTGACCACACAGACCCATTCTCTCACATGTGGGCCTACCAGCTTTCTCCTGCTTGATTTGAAGCCGCTAGAATTTATGAGTATATATACGTCAAACATAGTACACCTCATAAGACGTATATATACGGCCGCGACAGTCAAAGGGTTAAGGAATGCAAAATGGAACTCTGTGAACCATTAACTAATATTTTTAATTTATCTCTTCAAACAGGTGTAGTGTCTGATATGTGGAAGATGGCTAATGTAATTCCTATTTTTAAAGCAGGGACAAGTCGTTACCATCAAATTACCACCCAATAAGCCTGACCTCAATTGTAGGCAATATACTAGAGTCAATTATAGCCGAGATTATAAGAAGCCATCTCGATAAGCATAGCTTGATTAATGATACTCAGCATAGATTCACAAGAGGCCGTTCTTGTCTAACTAATTTATTAACTTTCTTCAGTAAAGCTTTTGAGGCTGTTGATCACGATAAGAATTTGATATTATTTACTTAGATTTTTAGTAAGGCTTTTGATAGAGTTCCGCACCAGAGACTGTTAAAGAAAGTGGCAGCTCATGGCATTGGGGGAAGGGTGCTCTCATGGATCGAGTCATGGCTCACAGACAGGAAGCAGTGTGTGTCCAACCCCTCTCACTCATATATTTATCCAACCAAATTTTAAACTACCCAATGTCCTAGCCTCAATAACCCAACTAGGTAGACTGTTCCACTCACAACTACCCTAATTTCCAAACCAATACTTTCCTATGTCCTTTCTAAATCTAAACTTATCTAATTTAAATCCATTACTGCAGGTTCTCTCTTGGAGAGATATCCTCAAGACCTTATTATATCCCCTTTATTTATACCCATCTTCCACTTATACACTTCAATCATGTCTCCCTCATTCTTCGTCCAACAAGTGAATGCAATTTAAGGTCTTCAATCTTTCTTCATAAGGAAGATTTCTAATGCTATGTATTAATTTAGTCCATTCTACGCTGAACGTTTTCTAACGAATTTATGTCCATTCTGTAATATGGAGACCAGAACTGAGCTGCATAATCTAGGTGAGGGCTTACTAATGATGTATAAAGCTGCAGTATATCCTCTAGACTTCTGTTGCTTACACTTCTTGATATAAATCCCAATAATCTATATGCCTTATTACATACGCTTAGGCATTGCTGTCTTGGTTTAAGGTTGCTGCTTACCATAACCCCCAAATCCTTTTTACATTCTACACTGCTAAGTTTAACATTATTAAGCTGGTAGGTGCTAGGGTTATGAACATTTCCGAGTTTTAGAACTTTACATTTATCTACATTGAACTGCACCTGCCACTTTTCTAACCACGAATTGAGTTTGTCTAAATCCTCCTGAAGTTGTCAGACATCAACGTCTGAATCGATTATCCTACCTATCTTCGTGTCATCAGCAAATTTGCTTATGTCACTAGTAATTCCCTCGTCAAGGTCGTTTATATATATTATAAACAACAATGGGCCTAAAACTGATCCCTGCGGAACGCCACTTGTTACAGATCCCCACTCAGATTTAACCCCATTTATGCACGCTCTCTGCTTCCTATTAGCGACCCATGACTCGATCCATGACAGCATTTTTTCCCCAATGCCATGAGCAGCCACTTTCTTCAACAGTCTCTGATGTGGTACTCTATCAAAAGCCTTACTAAAATCTAAATAAACAATATCAAATTCTTTATCCTGATCAACGGCCTCAAAAACTTTGCTGAAGAAGGTTAATAAATTAGTTAGACAAGAACGGCCCGTGGTGAAACCATGTTGAGTATCATTAATCAAATTATGCCTATTGAGATGGCTTCTTATATTATCAGCTATAATTGACTCTAGTAATTTACCTACAATTGAGGTTAGGCTTATTGGGCGATAATTTGACGGTAACGACTTGTCCCCTGCATTAAAAATAGGAATTACATTAGCCATCTTCCACATATCAGGCACTACACCTGTTTGAAGAGATAAATTAAAGATATTAGTTAAAGGTTCACAGAGTTCCATTTTACATTCTTTAAGAACCCTTGAAAAAAGTTCATCAGGGCCCGGGGATTTATTTTGCTTTAATCGGTCTATCTGTTTGATAACCATTTCGCTGGTGACTGTGATATTGTATAATTTATCATCTTCAAGCCCACTATAAAAATTAATTACTGGGATATTGTCAGTGTCTTCCTGAGTGAAAACTGAGAGAAAAAATTATTAAGAATAGAGCTCATTTCATTTTCCTTGTCAGTGAGATGCCCAGAGTTATTTTTAAGGGGACCTATCTTATCTCTAACTTTTGTTCTATAAACCTGGAAAAAACTTTTTGTGTTAGTTTTTGAATCCCTAACAACTTTAATTTCATAGTCCCGTTTAGCTTTTCTTATCCCCTTTTTAATGTCCCTCTTGATGTCAATGTATTGGTTCATAAGATGACCCTCACCTTATGAGCCTATTATTAATCCATTTGGGGTCATTTCTATTCAATCTAATTTCCTTATATGGGATAAATGTCCTTTGGGCAGCATGTATTGTGTTAAGAAAGCTGTCATACTGATAGCTCTCTTCGTTACTCCAGTCTACAGATAAGTGTTCTCTAAGCCCATTGTAATCTGCAAAGCGAAAATCTGGGACCAGTACTGAATTATCCCTACTATCATACTCCCATTCAATGCTAAAGGTAACTGATTTGTGATCGCTTGTGCCAAGTTCCTCTGTAATTTCTAAATTATTTATGAGGGTTTCCTTGTTTGCCAAAACCAAGTCAAGCAGGTTATTTCCCCTCGTAGGCTCTGCGACAAACTGCTTCAAAAAACAATCCAGAACTATTTCTAAGAAGTCGTTTGATTCTAGATTCCCAGTCAAGAAATTCCAATCAATATGACTAAAGTTAAAGTCTCCTAGAATTACTACGTTATCGTGCCTAGTGGCCTTAACAATTTCCTCCATAGTAAGTCTCCTTGGTCCCTATCTAAGTTTGGGGGATGGTATATTACACCTAAAATAAATTTTTTATGTCCCTCTGAAAATTCTATCCAAACAGACTCTGTATGTGTTACTTCAGACTTAATACCCGTTTTAATGCAACAGTTCAAGTGATCTCGGACATACAGTGCCACCCCACCCCCCTTCCCGATACTTCTGTCTACTTGGAAAAATTTAAAACCTGAATGTTACATTCGGGAGGCATGTCTCGACTTTTTTAAAATTTAAACCACGTTCAGTGATTGCAAATGCATCAATTTACCTGCACTAGCAAATAATCTCAACTCGTCCATCTTATTCCTAGCACTACAGGGATTAGCATAATGTACATTTAATGACCCTATTTTTCTTTACCCCTTTCCCGCTCATTTCAGTTTTTTTCCACTAAACCTATTATTGTCCTTATTGCCTAGTGTTACTGACTTTCCCCAAAATCCACCTCATTTTGCCTATTACTAGTTCTCCTAGAACCATAGTATTACTACACTGGGACGTCACTGTGTTCTCGCCAAAACCCATACCACTATCTATTCCTAGTTTAAAAAAGCCCTAACAGCTCCCTCCACTGCCGTTGCCAGTGCCCCCACCGCAGACCTAGATAAGTAAACCCCCATCCCTGGCATACATGTTATTTCTGCCATAGAAGAGGCCCCCAGTTGTAAACGAATGTTACCGCATTTTCCTTACAGAAATTTCGTGCAGCCAGCAATTTGCCCTGGACAACCATTCGTTTCCAACTTTCTCTCCTTGCAAAATCCCACTATGACAGGGTTCCCACCCTTCCTCCAAATTTAAATCTCTATTGCTGACCTATACCTGCTAATCAGGTCCTCACTTTCTACGTCTGCCAACATCGTTGCCTCCAGCACCGAGACAGATAATAGGATTGCTCCCATTACCTCTCATATGTCCATCTAGACGGGTAACAATATCCTCCATCCAAGCCCCAGGAAAGCAAACCCTGTCTCCTCCTCCTGTCCTTCAAGCAGAACGCCCTATCCATGTATCTAACCTGGCTATCCCCAACAACAACAATATTCTTACCTTTCCCTTTTTGTCGTTCGTCGTGACAATCCCAGTAGTTTGACTCACATTCGTCGGGTAGCACCAAGAATGCTTGGAGGTTTCCACAACAGTTTCCACAGCATCTCTTTTTCTTCACCATTTCTGGCTTTCCATTCGTCTTCCCTTTATCATCAACTTCGTTCCCTGCTGTCCAGCCACTGACCACGATCCCTTCTTGATCTGAGGACTCGAAACAGGAGAACTACTACGAATCCTCTTGTTTTCCTCAGTCAATCGCTGTATCTCCATCTTAGCTACACTCAATTCTTCCTTAAGCTGCTGGTAAAGTTACTCGATGGAGGGCATCTTGGTTCAGTCCACGGGGAGCACACAGGACACTTCTTCACAGAGTTAAGTACAGGTCACCACTGACAGAGTTAAGTACAGGTCACCACTGAGTTAAGTACAGGTCACCTCCCAAGCTTCAGAACCTTGCATTTAACATAAGAATATAAGAAAGGAGGAACACTGCAACAGGCCTGTTGGCCCATACTAGGCAGGTCCTTTACAATACATCCCACTAACAAAACATTTGCCCAACCCAATTTTCAATGCTACTCAAGAAATAAGGTCTGATAACTCTATCCACTAATACAGTGGACCCCCGCATACTGTTGGCATCACATAACGTTTAATCCGCATACCGCTCGCTTTTATCGCAAAAATTTTGCCTCGCATACCACTCAAAAACCCGCTCACCGCTGTTCGTCCGAGACGCGTCCAATGTGCGCCCTTAGCCAGCCTCACATGTGCCGCCGGTGGCATTGTTTACCAGCCAGCCTCCGCGGTAACATCCAAGCATACAATCGGAACATATTCGTATTATTACGTGTTTTTGGTGATTTTATCTGCAAAATAAGTGACCATGGGCCCCAAGAAAGCTTCTAGTGCCAACCCTACAGCAATAAGGGTGAGAATTACTATAGAGAAAGAAAGAGATCATTGATAAGTATGAAAGTGGAGTGCGTGTCTCCGACCTGCCAGGTTGTACAAGAAACCCAAATCAAACCATCGCTACTATTGGGGCAACAGAAAGGCAATCAAGGAAGCTGTTCTTGCCAAGGTTTAACTGTGTTTTCGAAACAGAGATCGCAAGTGATGGAAGATGTTGAGAGACTCTTATTGGTGTGGATAAATGAAAAACAGCTAGCAGGAGATAGCGTCTCTCAAGCGATCATAAGCGAAAAGGCTAGGAAGTTGCATGAGGATTTAATTAAAAAAATGCCTGCAACTAGTGATGATGTGAGTGAATTTAAGGCCAGCAAAGGTTGGTTTGAGAGATTTAAGAAGCATAGTGGCATACATAGTGTGATAAGGCAATGGTGAGGCTGCCAGTTCGGACCACAAAGCAGCTGAAAAATAAGTGCAGGAATTCAAGGAGTACATAGACAGTGAAGACTGAAACCTGAACAAGTGTTTTAATTGTGATGAAACAGGCCTGTTTTGGAAGAAAATGCCAAGCAGACCTACATTACTGAGGAGGAAAAGGCACTCCCAGACATAAGCCTATGAAAGACAGCTTACTTTGTTGATGTGTTCCAATGCTACTGGTGATTGCAAAGTGAAGCCTTTATTAGTGTAACACTCTGAAACTCCCAGACCGTTCAGGCAAAAGAATGTCCTCAAGGAGAATTTGTGTGTGCTGTGGAGGGCAAACAGTAAGGCATGGGTCACTAGGACTTTTTCTATGACTGTTACACCATGCATTTCCCCCCAACGTGAAAGATTACCTAACTGAAAAAGAATTAGAACTTAAGTGCCTCCTGGTGTTAGACAATGCCCCTGGTCATCCTACAGACGTGGCAGAGCGACTTTATGGGGACAGGGAAATTCATTAAGGGTGAAGTTTTTGCCTCCTAATACCACTCCTCTCCTGCAGCCCATGGACCAGCAGGTTATTGCAAACTTCAAAAAAACTGTACACAAAAGCTCTGTTTAAAAGGGGCTTTGTAGTGACCTCAGAAACTCAACTGACTCTAAGAGAGTTTTGGAGAGAGCACTTTAATATCCTCAATTGTGTAAACCTTATAGGTAAGGCTTGGGAGGGAGTGACAAAGGGAAGACCTTGAACTCTGCTTGGAAGAAACTGTGGCCAGAATGTGTAGACAAAAGGGATTTTGAAGGGTTTGAGGCTAACCCTGAGAGGATTATCCCAGTTGAGGAATCCATTGTGGCTTTGGGGAAAGCCCTTTGGGGGTTGGAGGTTAGTGGGGAGGATGTGGAAGAGTTGGTGGGGAGACAATGAAAAAACTAACCACTGATGAGCTGATAGATCAACTTCAACAGCAAGAGGCCAACCTGAGGAAACTGGTTCAGAGGAGGGGAGAGAGAAATTGAAGAAGTTGCCTACTACAAAGATTAAGGAAATCTGTGCAATGTGGCTGAAAGTGCAAACCTTTATGGATGAGAATCACCCTCACACAGCTTTTGCAAGCCGGTCTGGTGATTATTACACGACAAGTTGTGAAACTTTTTAGGGAAGTCCAAAAAGGAACGAGAGGTACGGGCCACTATGGACAGATATGTTGTGCGAAAGAAGCCCATGACTCTGAAGCTGGTCCTAGTGGCATTAAAAGAAGAAGGGAAGAAACCCCCAAAAAGGACTCGACACCTCAAGTCTTAATGGAAGGGGATTCCCCTTCAAAAACACTAACACTCTTCTCCCCTCCTCCCATCCCATCAATCATCACCAGATTTTCCCAAAAAAAGTAAGTGTCATGTAATTGTGCATGCCTTTTTCAGTTTGTGTGTATTAAAATTAACATTTCATGTGGTAATTTTTTTTTTTTTCATACTTTTGGGTGTCTTGCATGGAGAAATTGTTTTCCATTATTTCTTATGGGGAAAATTCATTCGCATACCGGATCATTTCGCATAACAATGAGCCCTCCCTTTCACGGATTAAAATCGCTATGCGGGGGTCCCTGTATATGCAAGTCCCATTCAAATCCAACCCCTCTCGCTCATGAATTTATCCAACCTAAATTTGAAACTACCCAGGTTATAGCCTTATAGCCTTAATAACCCAACTAGGTAGACTGTTCCACTCATCAACTACCCTATTTCCAAACCAATACTTTCCTATATCCTTTCTAAATCTAAACTTGTCCAATTTGAATCCATTATTGCGGGTTCTCTCTTGGACAGATATCCTCAAGACCTTATTTATATCCCCTTTGTTAATACCCATCTTCCACTTGTACACTTCGATCATGTCTCCCCTCATTCTTCGTCTTACAAGTGAATGTAGTTTAAGAGACTTCAATCGTTCTTCGTACAGAAGATTTCTAATGCTATGAATTAATTTAGTCATTCTTCGCTGAATGTTTTCTAACGAATTTATATCCATTCTGTAATATGAAGACCAGAACTGAGCTGCGTAATCTAGGTAAGGCCTTACTAATGATGTATAAAGCTGCAGTATAACCTCTGGACCTCTGTTGCTAACACTTCTTGATATAAATCCCAATAATCTATTTGCCTTATTACGTACACTTAGGCATTGCTGTCTTGGTTTAACCCTTTCAGGGTCCGTGCCGTAGATCTACGGCTTTACGTTCAGGGTCCAAACCGTTGATCTATGCAATGAGCTCAGCTCATTCTGATAAGCTGTGATAAATTCAACAGATAGGAGTATCGAGCAAGTATATGGTAACAAAAGTTTGATTGCCGGCTACTTGCTAAGGTAGGGGAAGTCTAGCTCCCGCTATCCCTCCCTTTTTCCTTCCCCCTTCCTGAAAGTGATAGTTTGAGTGCCGGCTGCTTAAGGTAGAGTAAGTCTAGCTCCTGATATCCCCCCCCTTCCTCCCCCCCCCAAAAGGTGACGTGTGGGGCTCCGGTCAAACAGTAATTACTCGACTCACAGCTCCCAGCACTACTGTAAGTACACGCCTGCTCATATTCTAGGACTTATTGGTTGAAAGCTTCACTTTTGACCAATAATAAACTTAGTCCTTTCAGCCTTGATATCTCTTAAAGGTTTTAATAATCACCACGTCTTTTAAGTATTGTACTTATCATGGAGAGTGATTTCTTAAGCAGTGGGTAACCTGTCTCTCTCTCCAGCTTGGAATGACAGGTTGGGTCACCTGCCAACCAACGAGAAGAATTGAAGGAGACGGACTAACGTCCAGAGACGTCCCATGTTGTATCTACTTGCCTGTTATGTATGCCGGCGCAGGACATAACCCCTCATCATAGCAGTGGTAATGAACCTGCTTTCCTGTCATCTGGATTAATTATTCACGGCTATAGACTGTGAAGAACGAGCTGGTGGGTTGTCACCAACACCTGCGTCCCCCCAAATCATCAGCAACGGCAACGATTTCAACAACACGCAGTGTCACCAACACCAGACACCCCAGTATCACTATATATATATTAGCTTTGAGTTCAAATGTCATTTTTTTCATTTCATTTTTCTTTCAAATAGGATATACCTTTCATGTTTCACTGTTTGCTTTAATAAATAATAAAGTGTTTATCTTTGTGAATCATATTATTTCTTTTTCTATTCTTTTAATTTTCCTAGGAGGAGCCAGCTTGGTAATACTGTCTGAAGTTGTTACAGGGCTGAGTAAGTCTTCACAAGTGGTGCCCTTTGCCGGGAAATCAACTCGACTGAATCAAGATTCAACTCCATCTCGAATCTACCATTAGAACTTCAACGCTGCATTCCACAAACGGTTACCACCAGCCATGAGTAATCATTCTCTATGGTAGGACTACAGTACAGGTATTTAAAAGATTTGGTGATTGTTATAGTCTCAATTTATTGTAAGTCAAGTCAAGGCGGATATAACTAGTTAATTTCCCTCCCACCTATTTTTCTGTGAGTTTGGGAAACACTTTGGAAGATTAGACTCCAGGGACCCGAGATTTTCCAGCGACAATTTGTTTCATTGAGCTCTTTATTATATCAAGGGAACTGTCGTAGGACACTCTTGATTTATTGGTGAGAAGATTGGATGGTCAAAGGACCACATTCTACTTACTGTTTGTTCGGAGCCGGCATAGAACCCTTCGTTTTCATTAATACATATTGTTTAATTGAAGCAGGGATCGAGCCCTCTGGTTTATTTACAGTTTGAGCGGAGCAGGAATTGAGCCCTCCGTTTTCTTTGAGACCTTTTTTTTTTCCCCTGGTAGTTTAAGTTATTCTTGCAAGTATGGAGGAATACCAGTTTTGGATGAATGCTGGAAGTTAGGAATAACAGGAAAAAATTTAGAATCTTTCATTAGTGCTAAAATCCAGGAAGAAATGAAAAGGAGAGAGGGAGAATCAAAAAGAGAAGAGGAAAAGGAGAGGAGAGGGGAATCGAAAAGAGAGAGGAGAGAGAGAGAATCGAAAGAGAAAACCAAGATAGACAGTTAGAAAGAGAGAGAGGACAAAAAGGAGCGTGATAGACTTGACCGTGAGGAGAGAGCTAAAGTACGTGAGGAACAAGTTAAATTAAGAGAACTTGAGGAAAGAGCAAAGGATAGAGAACGTGAGGAAAAAGCTAGAGAACATGAATTAAGAGAGAGAAAAAGATCGCGAGCTTGAAAAAGCTCGCCTGAATTAGAGAATAAAAAGTTAGCTTTTACAAAACAACAATTAGAGGAAGGAGTTTAAATTTTAACACATGAGCTAGTGCACATATTCCAAAAATTTACCCCCTTCACAGAGGGTGAAGACATTACTTCTTACATTATCAGGTTTGAAAATACCGCTACCCTCTGTGAATGGCCTGCTGACACCTGGGCTACCAGGTTAGTAATGTTATTTTCTGGTACAGCTTTGAATATCTATGCAACTTTGTTGCAGGAATCATATGTAATTATAACCTACTGAAGAAGGCAATCCTTAAAGCATATAAAAAAACACAAATTCTTACAGGAAAGATTTCAGGTATGCCACCTTACAGCCTGGCCAGAACTTTCAGCAGTTACAGGTAACACTCTTCGTTTATTTGACTTTTGGATAGAGAGTCAGGAATTTGATCACAGCTATGAGTCTCTTAGAGACTTTCATGGTTGCGGACCAGTTCCTGACCAGCTCTTCCTCACCAGATCTGAAAAATTCATTAGAGAACGTAACCTGATTAAAGCTGATGAAGTTGCTGAGGCCGCTGACTTTTATGATGAGGCTCACAAATTTCCCATAAAGACCCAAAGGGATCGAACCTTAAGGGCAATGGTTCACCCGAACCAAAGATTTAAAAAGCCCACAGTAGAAAAAAAGTCACCAGCTATTTTACCAACATGTCAATCGGTGTGGTGGTTTTCGGACATAAACGTCCAGATTGTTTCCCTTTTTAAGAAAATAGAGAAAGTTGGTAGATGTTTTGTGACGGTAATGACCAAGCACCCTTCTGTTTTAGGATCAGTTAATGGTATAAAAGTCTCAGACATATACGTGACAAATGGATGTACGTGCATCGTAATTTCGGACAAACTGTTCCCTTACTTTAAAACCTCTCGTGTGTCCTCTATTCTTTCAGATTACTTGGGTCGTAAAATACTTTCCCCACAATACGTTGTTACTTGAAAACTAAATGGTTTTTCCAGTTGGACTAATGCGGTACTAGCCCCAAATTTCTTGTTTTATAATAGTGGGTAACATTAAAGGTGCTGTTCTTCCTTCAGAGGCGGATCTTTCGTCACCACCCGTGGATCTAAGTTTTCCAGCTCCTCTTCCTTGCAAGTTAAATAATCCCCCTTTAAAAATTCCGCACCGGAAGCTGCATGTCTCGTACTGTTTTATTTGGGGGTGGAAACAGATGATACTCTCTCGATAGTGAGGTAGCAGGATCACCTGTCCACTCGTCAGGTGAAAATAAGGGTATTGCCTCCAGCACTCTCAATGTCTTGACTAGGGCTCAGACCATAACCCCGGCTTCTCCTACCTCCTCTTCTCCCACCGTAAGTCCTTTTATTTTCCCAGATTTTATGTCAAAGGATGACTTTGTCAATACACAGCGCAATTTCCCTTCACTTCGGGACTGTCATAATCAAGCTTTTAACAACAAAGTTATCCACGGGAGATACGTATCTCATGAGTTTGAATATATTAATGGTATCTTACATAAATCTGTCTTTCAATCTCATTCTTCAGTGATAGATTATTCCCTACTTGTTGTTCCTAAACCATGTCGAGAGACTGTTCTTCAAATGGCTCATGATTTGCCAGTGACCAAACACTTGGCCCATCGTAAGATGTGGCATAAACTCAAGCACATTTATTTTTGGCCAAGCATGTACTCTCAGGTTACAAAGAAGTATAGTTCTTGCAATAGGTGTCAGATGCTTACTGCACAAAATACACACACTCCTAGTTCCTGTATATTTATTAAATCTAAAATTTCCTTCGCTCAGAAACGAGATACTCCATCATAGAAAAGGAATGTTTGGCCCTTGTGTGGGGTATCTCCAAGCTTAAATTTTATTTACTGGGAAAAGAATTCATTTTAGAAACGGTTCATCCAATTATTTCTCTGACTGGTTAAGTCGTGACAGTCAGTAGAAGATTTGTTGCCTTACACGACTTCGACGTGTTAGAACTTTTTCCTCGCCTATTCTTCTTATACTCCTCGACTATAAGTCTTGGTATGGGGGAGTGTGAGGGAAAAGTTCAACAAATAGGAGTATCGAGCAAGTATATGGTAACAATAGTTTGACTGCCGGTTACTTGTTAAGGTAGGGGAAGTCTAGCTCCCGCTATCCCCCCCTTTTTCCTTCCCCCTTCCTGAAAGTGATAGTTTGATTGCCGGCTGCTTGTTAAGGTAGGGTAAGTCTAGCTCCCACTATCCCCCCCTTTCTTCCCCCCCGAAAGGTGACGTGTGGGGCTCCGGTCAAACAGTAATCACTCGACTCACAGCTCCCAGCACTACTGTAAGTACACGCCTGCTCATATTCTAGGACTTATTGGTTGAAAGCTTCACTTTTGACCAATAATAAACTTAGTCCTTTCAGCCTTGATATCTCTTAAAGGTTTTAATAATCACCACGTCTTTTAGGTATTGTACTTATCATGGAGAGTGATTTCTTAAGCAGTGGGTAACCTGTCTCTCTTTCCAGCTTGGAATGACAGATTGGGTCACCTGCCAACCAACGAGAAGAATTGAAGGAGACGGACTAACGTCCAGAGACATCCCATGTTGTATCTACTTACCTGTTATGTACACCGACGCAGGACATAACTCCTCATCATAGCAGTGGTAACGAACCTGCTTTCCTGTCATCTGGATTAATTATTCATGGCTATAGACTGTGAAGAACGAGCTGGTGGGTTGTCACCAACACCTGCGACCCCCCCCCCCAAAAAATCATCAGCAACGGCAACGATTTCAACAACACGCAGTGTCACCAACACCAGACACCCCAGTATCACTATACAGTGGACCCCCGGTTAACGAACTTTTTTCATTCCAGTAGTATGTTCAGGTGCCAGTACTGACCGAATTTTTTCCCATAAGGAATATTGTGAAGTAGATTAGTCCATTTAAGACCCCCAAACATACACGTACAAATGCACTTACATAAATACACTTACATAATTGGTCGCATTTGGAGGTGATCGTTAAGCGGGGGTCCACTGTATATATATTACGTTGAGTTCAAATGCCATTTTTTTTTTCATTTCATTTTTCATTTTTCTTTCAAATAGGATATACCTTTCGTGTTTCACTGTTTTATGTTTGTTTTAATAAATAATAAAGTGTTTATCTTTGTGAATTATTATTTCTTTTTCTATTCATTAATTTTCCTGAGGAGGAGCCAGCCTTGGTAATACTGTCTGAAGTTGTTACAGGGCTGAGTAAGCCTTCACAAGCTGTGAGTGGTAAATTTGGGCCTAGATATGAGAGAATAGATCTATGTGGTATGTGTGCACTACATAAAACAAATCCTGCAGCACACAGTGTATGAGAGAAAAAAAACGAGACCGTGATTTATTAAAACAGCGACTTTGCAGTGTTTTTTCGTATGTTTTTTATAGTTGTATTTGCGATTTCTTGTCTCATTTGATAGAATGGAAGATATATTACAGAAATAAAGATGATTTTGATTGGTTTTCATACTGAAAATGGCTTGAAACTGAGCTCAAATTAGCAGAAATGTTAAATTTTTTCCGATGTTCAAGAGTAAACAAACGACCTCACACGTCTAATACACACCAGCTGGTGGGTCTAATAGATGTTCACAAATGTGGTGATGATATTTATACAATTATTACAATATTGCATACCAGTAAATCTTCTATTTTTTGGTTTGAATAAAAATTCATTTGTGAATAAAAAATCAAAATGGAATTCATTTGTAAAGCCTGAAAACATAACTAATGAAGAGAGGAAATGTTAGTTTAGTGCCAGGAATGCCTGTATTGTTTATTCTAGACCCTATTTTGAAATTGGAATATTTTGAATTTTGTGTTAAACTGGCCCAAATTACCAATTTCCGATCACTTTATTTTGTAGTTGAAACAGTTGATTTGCGATTTCTTGTGCTCAATTGACAGAACAAAAAGTAATACTAGTGAAATAGCTAAGAATTTGGTCGACAGGAATAATGTAATTGGCCTAAAATGGGAGTCAAACCCGGCAAAATCCCTGATTCGTAATATCGCTGACACATCAAAATTCGAAAGAGCAAAAATTTCGTCATTTTTCCATCAAATTTCGTACTTTTTTTTTTATTACCTCCAGAAAAAAAATTATCTACCATTCATGGGAAAAAATAATTTTTTTTTTTTTTAAATTTTTGGGACCCGGGTGCACACTTTAAAATTTTGACCTCTGACCTGAAAGGGCAAAGGGTTGCTGCTTACCATAACCCCCAAGTCCTTTTCGGCAATCTGTATGGCTAAGTTCTACATTATTTAACTTATAAGTGCTAGGGTTTAAATGGACACCCCAAGCTTCAGAACCTTGCATTTATCTACACTGAACTGAAATCTGCCACTTTCTGACCAAGAATAGATTTGTCTAAATCCTCCTGGAGTTCCCTAACATCTCGTTTGAATCAATTATCCTACCTATCTTTGTGCCATGGGCAAATTTGCTCATATCACTAGTAAATACCCTCATCAAGGTCACTGAAACATATTATAAACAACAACGGGCTTAAAATGATCCCTGTGGTACGCCACTTGTTACAGATCCCCACTCAGTTTTAAACCCCCATTTAAGCATACTCTCTGCTTCCAAATTAGTGAGCCATGACTCGATCCATGACAGAAACCTTTCCCCAATGCCATGAGCTGCCACCAATTTTTTCTACATTGACCTGCATCTGCCCTTACCTGACCAGTTACTGATATCTACATTTGAATCAATTTCCTACCTAACTTTGTGTCATCGTGAATTTGCTCATTACACTAGCATTTCCCTCATCAAGATAATTGATATAATTATAAAGAACAGGCCTAAGACAGAACCCTGTGGAACGCCACTTGTTACGATCCCCACTCGGATTTAACCCCAAATTTTAAACTACCCAAGGTTTTAAGTGAGTAAATAGAATTAAACAAAGCTAAAACCTTGGGGAGTTTCAAATTTAGGTTGGATAAGTACATGAGTGAAAGGGGTTGGATTTGAGTGAACTTGGTGTACTTAGCTCAGTAGCGTCGTGTACTTGCTCAGTGGTGAGTGTACTTAGCTCTGTGAAGACCTGTTTGTGTGCTCTCTGTGAATCTGAACCAGGATGGGCCCTCTCTTGAGCAACTTTACCAGCAGCTGAAAGAAGAGCTTAGGGTTGCTAAGCTGGAGATACAGCGATTAACGGAGGAGAACAAGAGGATTCGTAGTAATCCTCCTGTTGTGAGTCCCCAGGTTAAGAGGGGAACTTGGTCAGTGGACGGCAACATGGAAAACCAAGCTGAGGATCAAGAAGACTGTTGGAGAGGCAGAAAACAACAAGGAACCAGAAGACTACTTTTGGAAATTCCCACCCATTCTCGGTGCTACCTGACGAAGTGGGTGTTCACTGGAATGTCACAATGAGCCCCAAAGGGAAGCATTGGCAGACATAGACATCCCTAAAAACCCCAATGATGACCATCGAGAACATCTTGACGAATTCCACAACTGGGAATGTCACGACGAACGACACCAAGGAAGGTAAGAATATTGTTGTTGTTGGGGATAGCCAGGTTAGAATACATGGATAGGGCATTCTGTTTGAAGGACAGGAGTAGGAGACAGAGGGTTTGCTTTCCTGGGGCTGGGATGGAGGATATTGTTAGCCATCTGGATGACATCATGAGAGGTAATGGGAGCAATCCTATTACAGTGGAACCTCAAAAATCGAACTTAATCTGTTCCCCGAGCTAGTTCTAAATTCGAAAAGTCTGAAATTCGAAGCAATATTTCCATAAAAATAATGGAAATACAATTAATCCGTTCCAGAAACCCAAAAAAAATCACAAAAAAAAAATACATTTTATAGGATTAATTACAGTTTTACATACACACAAAAAAATGCTATAGCTTTAATTAGTATAGTAATATAAATAACATTTTTACTTACCTTTATTGAAGACTGGTGATGGCATCTGGAAGATAGGGAGGAGGAGAGAGGGAGTTGGGGTTATTGTTTGGAAGGAGAATCCCCCTCCATGAGGATTCCGGTATCAAAGCTCTCTCTGGGGTTGCTTCCTTCTCTGTATTTAATGCCACTAGGACCAGCTTGAGAGTCACTGGACCACAGTCTCACAAAGTAACTGTCTACAGTCCTCTGTTTCTGTCTCACAAAATTAATATCCACAGTCCCTCTGTTTTTGTTTCACAAATAACTGTCCACAATCGTCTGTCCCCACAAGTAAAATCCCCAGTCGTCTGTTTCTGTCTTACAAAATAACTGCCCACAGTCATCTGTTTCTGTCCCCACAAAAAAAACTCCCACAGTCGTTTTGTTTCTGTCTCACAAAATAATGTCCCCAGTCATCTGTTTCTGCTCACAAAATAACTGCCACATCATATGTGTCTCCCCAAAATAATCCACAGTCATCTGTTTCGTCTCACAAAATAACTGTCCACAATCGCTGTTTGTCTCACAAAATAACTCCACAGTCGTCTGCTTGTCTCCAAAATAAACTGTCCCAATCGTCTGTTTCTCACAAAAAAAAATCCACATTTTTTTCTGTCTTTTAA
>NC_069399.1:56785152-56808434 GCF_026875155.1 Cherax quadricarinatus | reverse complement strand
AAAATGAAGAACTAACACTGATGAGCTGATAGATCAACTTCAACAGCAAGAGGCCAACCGAGGAAAATGGTTCAGGGGAGGGGAGAGAGAAATTGAAGAAGTTGCCTACTACAAAGATTAAGGAAATCTGTGCAAAGTGGCTTGAAGTGCAAACCTTCAGGGATGAAAATCACCCTCACACAGCTATTGCAAGCCGTGTTGCAACCTGTACACTTGACAATGTTGTGAACACTTTAGGGAAGTCATAAAGGAACGAGAGTTACAGGCCACTATGGACAGATATGTTGTGCGAAAGAAGTCCCATGACTCTGAAGCTGGTCCTAGTGGCATTAAAAAAGAAAGGGAAGTAACCCCAGAAAAGGACTCGACACCTCAAGTCTTAAATGGAAGGGATTCCCCTTCTAAACACTAACACTCTCTCTCCCCTCCTACCATCCCATCAATCATCACCAATCTTCAATAAAAGTAAGTGTCATGAAATTGTGCATGCCTTTTTCAGTTTGTGTGTATTAAAATTAACATTTCATGTGGTAAATTTTTTTTTTTTCATACTTTGGTGTCTTGCACGGATTAATTTGATTTCCATTATTTCTTATGGGGAAAATTCATTCGCATACCGACCATTTCGCATAACAAAGAGTCCTCTTGCACGGATTAAAGTCGCTATGCGGGGGTCCACTGTATTGTACAAATTTCTTACACAATGCTTCACCCAAAGAGACAGTATTCACGTACAATCAGCAAGAAGATCGGGAACGATTAGAAACTATGAAAAAAGCTAGAGAAACGAAGAAGGCAGCAGCATAGTGAGGCAGCTGGCCGCCACCACCGCCACCACCACCACCACCACTGTGGCCGCCGCCACCACCACCACCACCACCGCGGCCACAGTGATCATGTCTTCACCCATATATACATCTGTCTTGAAACACCTGTGGTTACATATGTGACAACCTCACCACTAATCATAGTTTTAAAAACAAGCTAGGTGTGGGGTTATGGGCATGGAAGATACTAGAGTTGGAGAGTAAACGGCAGATGCTTTCTGCCGCTGCCAGCGTCACCATCACTTGCTATATTATGGCCTATTTTATTATTCTAGAGTAGTAATATGTTTTTTATGTTATTAATATTGTTTATTAGTCATATTAGATGAATTGTGATAGATAACTAAGCTGTAGAGTTGATATTAGCATTATTTTGTCATGCCTCCCCGAGAGGCTGGAACAGTTAATTGTATTTCAATTAATTTATATGAGGAAAATTGACTCGACATATGAAAAAAATCAGAATATGAACAAGGTCACGGAACGGATTAAAATTTGCAAGCTGAGGTTCCACTGTAGCTTATTCTTTTCTGCCTTGCAATGGCCTTGTATGCATTATTTGCTAGCCTTATATTTAATGCTCTTCTGGTATCCTGCTTTATGATGTCTATATTTTCAGTTATCGAAAACTTTATGATACAAGGAGGGGACTTCACTGACTTCAATGGCACAGGGGGTAAAGCATTTATGGGGGGAAATTTGAAGATGAAACTTTGAAGTAAGCATTCTTCTGCTGGCATTCTCTCCATTGGGTAATGCTGGCCCAAACACAAATGGATCTCAGTTTTTTATCACTCTCTCGGATACTCCTCATCTGGATGGGAAACATGTGGTGTTTGGTCGTGTGGTAAAGGGCCTAGGAGTTGTAAATGTCTTGGGAAAGCAGAAAACAGATGGTGATAAACCAGTTGAGGTATGTGTTTTATTTTTTCCCTTTATATTAATGTTCTTAATGATTATTTTCAATTTTTAAAAAAAAATTTTTCAGTTGTGGTTTATTATTGTTAGGAGAATTTAAAACCAAAAGAGGAATGCAAAATTAAGTTCCTAAAATCCTTTTGTAATGAAGAAAAGCTTATGGCAAATGCTATAGAACTCTAGGCTTGCTGGGAAAATGGCCCTTTCCCACCTTGGTTTTGCTGAACTGTTCCTAGCAGGCTCTTGGGACACCATGAATATATTGGTTTTGCTCTACTCCCCACAAATTTAAATTTCTGCATGTATTTGCGTTAACTCTAGTTAACTCAAGTTTTTGCATTATAATGTTCAAGTAAAATTTGGGGGTACCCGCCCCATAAAAAGTGTTTTCTCTTACCTTTAACCCTTAAACTGTCCAAACGTAGATCTATTTTTTTCAACATTTGAAATATTAAATAAAGTAGTCTTTTCTTTTTTTACACTTTAAAAAGTGAAAAAAAAATTTGATCTACTTTTTTTTTTTTTTTTTGTTATTGAAAAATGTAAAAAAAAAACGATCTACTTTGGAAATACCTTGTGAATTAGATTGCTTGGACAGTTTAAGGGGTTAAACGCACCCCCTCTTAAATTGAAAGTGTCCTCTATGTCCAAAAATTTTAAAAATTTTTTTTCAAAAAGGGAAAAAATCTTTTTCTGAGGTTAGGGAAAGATTGCAAAATTTTAAACAAACTTAGATAATTATCAGGCACAAAGTTGGGGTTTGGGAACACTTTACGAAAAATTTTTTACTCATGTGGAAGACATTTTTAGGCAGTTCCTGTGTTCAGATTGTCTAGGTTTGTGCCATAGTACTCATGATTAGCCACCACTCAATAAGCAATGGTGGTAAATTTGGGCTTCTTTATGAGAAAATGGATCTAGGGCAGTGAGTGTACACCATATAAAAAAAAAATTCTGCTCCCAAGTGCAGAGGGGAAAAAAAATTCTGTGATCTGTGTTTGGTATAAAATAGCTTTAGGTGTATTTCAGTTTTTTGGTTCTTTTAAATAGAAATAGTTACAAAAATTGATTATTACGAAATTGATTTTTCAGGACTGGGGGCTCGAATAGTGGAATTTTTTTTTTTTTTGTGATATTCCAAGGATACAAATTTTTTCACTTGTCCAAAGGTGCCCAAACCCGTCGATCTAATACGTTCACAAAAGCAGACATTTTTATACAGTTATTACAGTAATGGAGTGTCTGTATAAAAATAAATCTTTTATTTTTTTGTGTGAAAAAAATTCAAAATGGGAAAGAAAGTTAATATAGAAAAGGGGCCGGGGACATAGCCGATGAACAGAGGAAATGTTTTTTTTTGTGCCCGGAATGTCTACTTTGTTAATTCGGACTACAGTGGAACCTCTGCTTGCAAGTTTAACCATTCCAAGACCTTGCTTGCAACTGGGTTTGCTTCTTTGCAGTTCAGTTTTCCTCATTTAAATTAAATTGAAAACAGTTTAAACTATTTATGGAATTCTATACTTCATAATTTCCCTTATATCTCTTTACAGCTTTTTACTATCAAATTCATCTAATTTGAAAAAAAACAAATATAAATAAAGAAACCCGGTATATCAGTGGACCCCCGAGTTTCGTGATTAATCCCTTCCCGAGGTCTGCACTGGGGAAATTTCCCATTGGCGAATCTTTTTTCCCCAAAAAAATAATGGAAACCCAATTAATCTTTCAGACAGCCAAAATTATTAACAAAAAAAAAAATTTTTTTTTAAAAATTAAATATAATTTACAACAGAAAAAAATGACAAAAAAATAAAAGCACTAATAAAAAGGATAAATGAAATTTAAAACCTCACACTTAACCTTTATTTATTCTTTTTGGTGTAAAAGGTAGGTAGGAGGGAAGAGGAAGGCGAGTTAATTATGCTTTAATATGATGCTAAATAACTTAGGCTTATTTATATACACAATTCATTAATATGACATTGTAAACAAAATTAAAAAACATGGAAACATGATTACAGTAGGGCCCCGCTTTACAGCGTTTTGCTTTATGGCTTTTTGCTAATACGGTCATTTAAAAATTATGCCCAACTCCTGAAAAGGGCTCCCCCCCCCCCCTACTTTCTAATACGGCACCGCCCCCCCACCCCGGTTTGTTTACATTCTCTGTGGATCCTTTAGCACAAGTTATCCATTATGTCGGGAAAAAATAAAAAAATTTTAAAGTGTTTTTAAAAAATATTTCATATTTTATTTTTTTTTTTTTATTATCACACTGGCCCGATTCCCCCCAAAGGGCGGGTTGGCCCAAAAAAAGAAAAACTTTCCCATCATTCACTCCATCACGTCTGCCAGAAAGGTGTTTTCACTACAGTTTTTAAACTGAAAACTTCAACCCCCTTTCAGAGTGCAGGCACTTACTTCCCATCTCCGGACTCAAGCCCGGCTCCCGGGTTCCCCTGAAACCCCTCAAAAATGTTATTTTGCTCACACCCCAAAAGCACATCAAGTATTAAAAACCCTTTGTCCCATTCACTCCATAAACACGCTCAGCATACCCCAAAAACCAAGCCCCTCCACACAAAACCTCCTTTTTTCCCCCTCCCCCCAACCTTTCCTAGGCCGACCCCTACCCCCCTTCCTTCCACTACAACTGATAACTCTTGAAGTCATTCTGTTTTTGCTCCATTCTCTCTACATGCCGAACCAAACCCCAAAACCCTTCCTACCCCTTTGGGCAACAGTTTTGGTAAACCCCCACCTCCCCCTAATTCCAAAACACAAATTTTCTGCATTAATTCACCCACACATTTCCCTCAGACATGACATCTCCACGCCTCCGCCTTCTCCTAGCTAACATTTTCCCACCCTGCTTCACCCCTTAAAAAAGTTGGTAAAACATACTCTCATACATTCCCCCTTTTTCCTCAAGGACAAAGTTTTTGTCTCCACAGATCGTAAGTGCACCCCTCTTTTCCCCCATCAATTCTATGATTCACCCCATCTTTTATAGACCCATCCGCTGAACTTCCCCTCCCAAATTTCTGAATACTTACCTCCTCCATACTCCCCTCCCCCCAATTGATATTCAAACTTTTTATCACCTAATCTTTTTTTTTATCCTCATAACCTTACTCTTTCCTGTATCACCTTTAATTTTCTTCTTTTTCACACCCCCAAACCCAAATCATCCACCCAAACTCTGCAACTCTCTCAGTAACCTGTACCAAATAAACTTTCATACTGTTGGGGCGGGACACATTAAAAAAAGAAGGTTCTTTTATCTCAAGCGATATTAGTAAAGAAAAAAATCACCGAGTTCATTTTCATGCTAATTTCGTTAATATACACATTTTCATTACCCTCTATATATTTTTTTAAAATTATATAAAAAACATGATGCATAACATATAAAGATGATAAATACACCCCCCAAATAGAATAAAAAAACATAAAAATGAGTGTGATAGCCAACAAATTCAAAAATACGCCATATTTGAAAAGATGAAAATAATCACCCAGTCCATTAAATATGCCATCTTTTTTTTGGGGTTTGCGGCAGCGGCGCAGCGACTTCCAAGCTCCTACTTTTCTCCAACAATCAGACTACCAATCTCCTATGATGACCTATTAAAAAGCAAAACTGCACTCCCCAACGTAGCACCCAAATGACCAAAGATTCCCAAACAGTGAAACCTAAAAATCGAAAATAATAGAGATAAAAGGGAAGACTGCCCCAAACCGAAAGAAACACCCCGCTGCCCCCCCAACAAACTAACCATAACTTTGTATAATTACAACTTCTTCTTAACTACAACAATTCCTGCAGTATTATGGGGGCAATCAAGGGGAAACAGCACCAAAGGCCCAGCAAAAAACACCGAAAAATCAAATTCAAAAAGTGTAGTCGGAGGACCCCGGGGCCCCCCTCCCACCGCTCAAGGCGCACCACAACAATAACAAAAAACAGGCGCCACCAGCCCACCCCCCTTTTCCCCGGGATTAAAACCTACCAATAGGCTCCAGGTAGGGACCAACGATCCAATCCCCCTAAAAAATACTCTCCAACTTAGTTTTGAAAATATGAATTTGGGAGGACCTAACAAAACAAGACCCCAGGATGACACAACTCGAAACAAAACCTCAGTCTTTGAACAAAATTTATAAAACACCAGGAATACTAACTGTGAAAAGAACCAAGCATCATAATACCATACCCAGAAATAATATCTTTAATAAAAGGGGTTGAAGAAACATAAAAGAATGGAAAAACAACTTAGATAACCTTTTCAGGACTTTTTGCTCCCCCAAAAGATAAAATGAGCAAGATAAACTATCAACGCAGTAATATTTAACATCCCACTTTTTCCCCATGATATAAACCCAAACAAACGTAAAGAAATTACTCTGCGTCATAAAGGACCAAAAAAGGGTTTATTGTACCAGGTAAAAAATAAAAGAACCCGGGTTACGGCCCCCGTTAGAAAAGTGTTATGCTTAGATTCCACTCACATGACAGGAAAAAAGACTTAATTATTGCTCTATTAAAGTAAAAAAGAGGTATACATAAACGAGTGTTTTCCCAAAAAACGTCAAAACCCTCCTTTATAGAGTCAGAAATTAAGGGGAGAAAAAAGACACAATACACCAAGCTTCACACGAGATGGGAAAATTTTTGTTGGGAAAACAAATTAGGTAAAGTACACAAAACGAACGAGAATGATCTATCACGATTTCTCGGGGAACTAATTTTAACAGGAAAACTAAAAAAGTCCAACCCCTAAAAGCCTACGTAGTGTAGTAAATTTTTTGCTCCATTATTGTTCAAATTTCATTGTACCCCTTTAGTAATTAAAAAATCAACTACCTCATTTTGTGATTTTACTAGTAAGCATAATCCCCTTTATGTAATTTCTTTTTTACTATTTTTGTTTAAAATTGTAATTTGATACTTTCTCTGCCCATATTTTTACCTCATTTTTTTAAAAAAATATAAATTTGTATTATTTACTAAATTAAAATTTATCATTTTTATAAAATTTAAATTTTACTTTTAAACATTTTTGACTTTTAAATTTAAACCTTTACTTGTCTAATTCCCTTTTTCCCTTTTTTTTAATACCACTTTACTACTTAGAGTACCTTAATTACCTTTCTGCCAAAAAACCCCTAGTATAACACCTGCAATTTTTAAAATGAAAAAAAATTTACTTTTTCATTTTTTTGTAATCATTAATTTACTAAAATTTTTTTAAACACCATATTTTACTACAGCAATTTTATTTTTTGTACTTTAAAAACATTATTTTATATTTCCCCATAACATTTTGTTCCCAAAATTTTTTCAATTTTGTATATTCACTCCAAACCTTTATATTATCCTTTTCCCTGTGTACCGTCTAACTTCTATCATATTAAAACCCAAAGACTTTTACCCTTGTTTTTTTTTTCTATTATTTTTTTGGTATTTTAATTGTAAATTATATTTTGTCAATTTAAATCTATTATACTCCTGATCTTGTCAAAAACCTATACCAGCCTAGTGCAATTGCAAGTCCCTTTTCAATTTTATTTTTATATTATAAGTTTGTATTAAAATTCCTACTTTTAAGATTGTTTCATTCTTATGACTAATTGTGTGTGAATTTATGTATTTTTAAAATTATATTTTTGTTAAAGGGCCCTTAACTATCTTTTGCTACTAGTACCACTACCTCATATATTTTTTTTTCTATTTTTTTTTATTCTTTTCTACCTTAAAACTTGCATATTTTTCTTGTCAATTTAAATATTATACTCTAATTTTTGAAAAATTTTAAAAAAAACACCTTAGGCAATTAAATTGAAGTCTTGTCCCTTTTTTTATTATTAATTAAACCGTTGTACTATAGTCAAACCAAATTTTTAAATTTAACCATAATGCAATTACTAGAGAGATGGTGCTTTTTTTAATTTGTATTTTATATTTAGATTAAATCTAGTTGTACATAGCCATTCTAGCTCAAAACATAGACTCCACAAAAGTCTTTAAATTTTGCCTTAGTGCAATTATTTGATTCCCACTTATTGTTCACCACAACTATATTACCTTTTATTTATAATTTTATTATAATTCTAAATTTTAAAGAATTCCCTTTAAAGTACTACCTACTAAAAATTTTCCCCAAGCTCCATTTTTTTTGATCATCATTTTTATTTGTTCACCACAAATTATTTTAGTCCCTTTTATATTGTCTCCTTTTTTACTTTAAAAAAAAGACCTTTTCATTATTTTTTAAATTTTTAAATAATTCAGGGCTATTTTTTTTAGCTTTAGAATATTTACTTTTTTTTTTACTTAAATTCTAACTATAGATTCATCAAACTTTTGATTAAACTTATCCCGATACCAACCTCTTATTTAATGACTTAAATTTTTTCAAACAGTTTTCTGAAATTTCTACACAGCAGAACAATCAAAGGACTTCCAAGCTAACAACAACATAACTATCTTTAACTACAATATCGATCTTTTAAACACATTATGTACCTCCTAGATTCAAATTCCTTGCTGCCAAAATTCCCTCATTACACTAACTGAAACCTGGCTAAAGCCTGATACTACAGATTCATCCCTTCCCGGGTTTCACAGCCATACACAAAGTAGGCCAGCCAACAAGGGGGTGGCAAATGCTATTACTATCAACCAACTAGAAGTATCACTAAACTTGCACAAGGGATGAACATGGGGGTATATAATACTAAATTTAAATCCAAATACCCCACAAAAACCTCTCACAGTATAAAAACTACAGGTTCCACAATCAAACATTAGCCAATTTTGCCCAAAAAATAGGAAGTATGATAACTGTGCACGCTGAAAAAACACTTACATCGGTGACTTCAATATAAATCTCCTGCAAGACCAGGACCCCCACTTTCTGAATTCACAAACACAATGAGTAACTGCATGTTGCTACCAACAGTAACAAAACCACAAGATTACAGGCAGTGTTCCCTCTTGCCACATCTGGGCCAAAAACCATTCCCCTTTTTAAAACAGGCAAATTTCAGAAAAACCCCCAACCACCTAAACCCCACTTTCCTCATAACAAAATCTTGGGGAAAAAACCCCAAACACTACTAAAGTCACCTTCAGACTTCACAATAGGCAGCCATTAAAACTTCCAACAGCAAACAAAAATTGACTGGCACATGA
Organism: Cherax quadricarinatus; assembly: GCF_026875155.1. Lineage (NCBI taxonomy): Eukaryota > Metazoa > Arthropoda > Malacostraca > Decapoda > Parastacidae > Cherax > Cherax quadricarinatus. The sequence goes on along the minus strand of NC_069399.1, from coordinate 56,799,488 downwards.
GCTAGAAATCTAAAAGATATTGACGAATGTTTTAATAAATTTTTTAAAAAAGACCCAAATTTCCTCTATAACAAGCCGCCCCAAAAAAACTAAACAGAGACAGCTAAGAGATGAACAGTCCCCGGCTAACACCCAGCTTTTAAATCCAAAATACAAAACACCGAAAGAAAAAAAGTACAGAATGGGGCAATAACCCAAAACCAAACAAAAAGTTTCTTCCCCCCCAAACCTAACCAGCCCGATAAAAAGGGAAAAAAATTTTCATTAGAAACAGATTATTCAAATTGGAGGTGATAAAAAAAAAGACCCGGAAGACCCTTCAGAATTCGGGGAAAAAAAAAGATTCATGACATAGCAAATAAAATTACAAAATCAGATAACCCCACCCCACCAACGAAACAGCAAACAGATCAATGATTTCTCTCCACTATAGGTCAAAACTTTGCCAATAAAATCCCCAAACTCGATACCCCCCCAAATGACACCTCACTGGCAATTTACCGAAACACTGTTCCTAGCTCCGACTTAAACCCATACGAAGTCCCCTTTTTTTATCAACGCACTGAAAAACAAGCAGGAGATTTTAAAAACCTTACCACCCCTTTTTATACAAAAAGGTCACAAGTACTATCACCAATCATTTTAACACTCTTTAACAAATCCATTAATCCTCCCCCTTCCCTACAGGTTCAAAATGCAAGGGTCACCCCGACCTAAAGGAGGGACCAACAGAGTTGAATAAATATAGGGCCCAATATCCAATTTCACCCCCTCTCAAAAATCTTCGAAAAAATTAATTCTAAAAAGAATTACCCTACCTCATCTCCCAAAACATTCCAACCCCTGCCAATTTTTGGGTTCGGCCTAATAAAAATACTAATGATGCATTATACCATGCTAGAACATATTACACTGCAATAGAGAAAAAAGAAGTCCACTGGGGCTTCATTGACTTACTAAAACTTTTGATACGTTACCTGACTTTCTCCCCGGGAAAATTTTCACACTTGGTATTTAAGGCACTCCTCAACTACCCAAGTTTACCTCAGCAACAGAACCAATTTGTACGAAATGGGGAAGCTCTTCCGCACAACCAAATTTCAGTTGGTGTCCCACAGGGAAGTGTCCCTTTGGGCCCCCTTCTCTTTCTCCTATACATAAATGACCTCCAAATGCTTTGCAATTTTCTCAAACCCCCATTTTTGCAGATGACCTCAAAACGTCTTCTCCACCCGAGCCCCGTCACGTACCAAAACTTAACACCGAATTACAGAAAATATCACCTGGGGTGAGGACTAACAAACTTTCACTAAAAATTTTACAAAACCCATTCATTTAGTTTTGGGAACAGAGCACAGTGACCTCTTAACTTTAAAAAAAAGGGTCACCTATCACAAAGTAACAGAGGGAAATTCCTAGGAATCCACCTCGATAAAAACTCAAATTTCATACCATATACAACAAATTTTTAAGAAAATCGTAGGCATACATCGAAGATACGGTACTATGTTCCACAGTCAGCCCTCCTGGCTCTTATTTCTTTTATTTTTCCCCTATCTCACCTTGGGAAATTTTTGCATGGGGTCAAAAACAATTTAACCCCTCAGACCCCTAATTACCCAACAAAAGGCGGGAGTTAGAAGATAACAAATCCACTACAGGGAACACACCTACCAATATTTAAAACACTCAACCTACTCACCCAAAAAACATCATTTTTTTATTGCACCTATTACATACAAGAACACTTAACTCTGATATTAAACCCCCCCTCAAACATCTCTTTGCCAACCTCAACAGAACACTGACCAAACCAAGGCACAGGGTCACTCTTTTATGTTCCCGGTCCATCTCACGCTATGCAAAAACTCGATGCACAAAAAGGCCCTAAAATCTGGAATTCATTACCTGTAAAATAAAAGAGCAGAATGTAATGTGGTGGAGGTACGTGAGCATTACGTGAATGAAAGGGGGGTAAAAGCAGCGGGAATGTGGGAATCATGACAGAAATGTTAAAACAGGGGGGATAATGTTGGGTGGTTGGTTTTTTTTGTTTAATAAATGTATAAAGGGGGGAAAGGTGCCTGGGGATTGGGGGAGACAGTATAGTCCCTTTATATAAAGGAAAAAGGGGACAAAAGAGATTGAAAAAATTTATAGGGGAAAATAAGTTTACTGGTATACCGGGGAAAAGATACTGTAGGGTTATAATTGAAAAAATTTAAGGAAGACAGAATGTAAATTGCGGACGGGAAAGGAGGCTTCAGATGGGTAGGGGATGTGTAGATCAAGTTTTCATTGAAGCATAATGTGAACAGTATTTAGATAAAGTAGGGAAGTTTTTTTTTGCAAATTTTGGGTTTGAAAAGGGTATGATTAAAATGGATAGAGGACAATTGGCAGATGTTTCAATATTGGAATAGGTGGTAAGTACTAAAGCGTAAAGAGCTTTTATGAGGATAGTGGGCTCAGGGTTTGGGGGTGTAGAAGAAAAGGGAGAAAACTTCCCGGTAAAAATAGGCTTAGACAGGGATGTGTAATGTCACCTGGTTTTTAATATATTTAAGATGGGGGTTTTAAAGAAGTAAATCTAGGGTGTTGGGGGGGGGTGGGATTAAATTATGGGAATCAAATTCAAAAGGGAATTTACACAGTTACTTTTGCGATGAAACTGTGCTTTTGGGAGTTTCAAAAAGAAAAATTGCAAAGGTTAGTGGTTTGAGTTTGGAATGTGTGAAAAAGGAAAAAGTTGAAAGTGAACATAGAAAGAGAAAGGTGATGAGGGTACAAATGTTTTAGATAAAAAAAAAGGGGATACAAATGGGGAGGAGGAGTATGGAAGAAGTGAATGTTTTCAGAATTTGGGGATTTGACGTGCAGCGGATGGATTTATGAAGGATGAGGTTAATCATAGAATTGATGAGGGAAAAAAGGGTGAGGGGTGCGTTGGGGTATATGTGGATCAAAAAACGTTATCTAGGAGACAAAGAAGGGAATGTATGAAAATAAGTACCAACACTCTTATTGGATGTGAAGTTTGGGGTGGTAATGCACAGCGGGAGAGGGTTGGGGCAGGGGAGATTCCTGTAAAAGGAAAAGTGTGGTGAAAAAATTTTTATGCAAAAAATTTTGGGAGTGTGGAAATTTAGGAAGAAGGTGTGGAGTTAATAAAACATTATCAAGGCAGAAGAGGGGTTGTTAAGGTATTTGGTCATTTAGAGAGAAGGGATCAAAGTAAATGCATGGAAAGCATATAAATCTATGGGGGAAAGGGAAAGAGGGGTGGGGGTCGCCCTCAAAAGGGGTTTGAAGGGGGGGTAAAGGGGGTTTTGGGGGCGGGGGGCGGGACTTCAGCAAGCATGCATGACGGTTAGATAGGATGAATGGAGAAAAATGATATTTGGGACCTGACGATTTTTTTGGAGTGTGAGCAGGGAAATATTTGTGAAGGATTCGGGAAACCGGTTATTTTCATATATGGGACTTAGTCCTGGAAATGGGAAGACAATCCCTGCACTTGAAGGGGGGGTTTTGGGGATTTTGGCAGTTTGGAGGGATATGTTGGATCTTTATCGTATATCTTCAACGTTGTATTCTAGCACCTCTGCAAAAGCAGGGATATGTTTGAGTGTGGTGAAAAAGTGTTGAATGATGATTTAAAGTATTTTTTTTTTGGGGATTTTCTTTTTTTTTGGGTCACCCGCCCCATGGGAGGCCCCCCCACTTGTTGAAAAAAAAAAATAAAAATAAAATAAAAAAACACTACCCGTTTAAAATTAAAATCTCTTTTCAAGACACTTTCTCAAAACAAATAAATACTGAATAAATGAACCTATAAATTGTATACCTATGTTCTCCAATTATACACAAAAAGTTTAAACCCAACCCAATCAACTTTATTTTTTTTAAATACACTACCAACAGAATACCCATTCTACTGAATGACAGCAATGCAAGCAACCTTTTGCCCTGCTTTGTAATACTCATTTGTGCATGTTATCTGTTTAAAATTTAATGTTTTATCACTGATTTCATCTTTGCTTTTTTAATCTCAATTAAATTTTAAGCCACCCGTAAGCATGCAGTAAGGGGTTTTGGCATGGCCTTACCTGTATTTTTTGTCCCTCTGTTTGTATGTTTAAAATTACTAAAAAAAAAATAAAAAAAAATGTTATATATTACGTTACTATACACATTTTCAAAAATCCATCCATGATATTTTTTTCAAAATTTATAATAAACACGTGAAAAAACTTTAAAAGATGATAAATACACCCCCCAATAGAATAAATAAACAAAAAATAGGGAAAAGTCGACCCAGATAACTTTACAAGTAGGCAAGAAAAAAACATTTTCCTAGTCAAACAAAAAGGAAAATGTGTTACGGGGGTAAGTGTAAAAAAATTTTTCCCTTTCGTATGTATGTAAGTAATTTTATTCAGGTATACAAAAAACAGTTACAAAGATTATCATACATAACAGTAGTTACCTATTTTAACCCCAAAAAATTCAAGGACTTTTTAATTGTTTTGCCAGAGCTATTTTTTCAAAAAGGGGTTTTTATGTGAGAATGGAGTGTTTTCCTTTATTTATTTACCGTATCAATGTAGAGACAACTTTAACAGGTAATTTGTACACAAACCAGCTTTTACACTTTTTTTACAAAATTTTTCGCTCATCTGCTTTGTTTTCATAACACTGTGCCTGTCCTCCCTCATGTACTCTCTCTCTCTCCCTTTTTCCTCTCTCTCTCCTCTTCCCCCTCCCTCTCCTCTCTCCTTCTCTCTGTCCCCTTCTCTCCTCTCTCTCTTTCTTCTCTCTCTCTCTCTTTGTCTCTCTCCTGTCTCTTCTCTCTCTCTTTTCTTCTTCCCCCTCTTCTCTTCTCCTTCCTCCTGCCTCTCGTCTTCCCCCCTCTCTCTCTCTCTCTCTTCTCTCTCTTCTCCTCTCTTCTCTCTCTCTCCTCCTTTCCCTTCTCTCTCTCTCTTTTCTCTCTTCTTCTCTCCTCTCTCTCTTTTCCCCTCTCTCGCTCTCTTCTCTCTCTTCTGTCTCTTCTCTCTTTTCCCTCTTCTCTCTGTCTCTCTTTTCTCTCTGTCTCTCTCTCTTCTCTTCTTCTGTCTCTCTCCTTTCTCTCTCTTCTCTTCTCTTCTCTTCTTTCTCCTCTCTCTTTCTCTCCTCTCTCTCGTCTCTTCTCTCTCTCTCTCTCCTCTCTTCTCTCTCTCTTCTCTCTCTCTTCCTCTTCTCCTCTCTCTCTCTGTCTCTCTTCTCTCTTCCTGTCTTTCTCTCTCTTCCCTCGTCTCTTTTCTCTTCTGTCTCTCTCTCCCTCTGTCTTTTCTCTCTGTCTCTTTCCTTTTCTGCTCTCTCCTCTTCTCTTCCTCTCTCTCTCCTGGTTCTCTCTCTCTCTGCTTCCTCTCTTCTTCTCTTCTCTCTCCTCTCTCTGTCTCTCCCTCTCTCTCTTCTCTTTTCCTTTTCTGTCTCTCTCCTTCTTTTGTCTCTCTCCTCTCTCCTCGTCTTTCTCTCTCTTCTCTCTTCCTGTCTCTTTGTCCCTTTTTCTTTCTCCCCGCCCCTTTTTGCTCCTTTTTTTTTTTTTTTCTTTTTCCCTTTTTTTTTTTTTTTTGTCTTTCCTTTTCCCCGTTTTTTCCCCGGTTTTTTTCTAAACCCCCACCCAATTTTTGACTAAAATATTTTAAGGTATAAAAAGTAAAATTTTTATATCATTTTAGCCTAGGTGCTTAAATTAATAGAATAAATTTTATGTGTAGGTGGGGTGGCCTTATGGTAGCCCGGCTGACTACCAACATACCACACTTGATTTCGACAATAAATATATTGTCTCACCCAGTTTAAGACTATAAATTTTTTAAAAGGTAAGAAAAGAGTGCACTGTGTGTGTATTGTACTTTTTTATTGTGTTTTTGATCCCTAGTTCTGCTAACTTAATATATGTTAGTGAAACTTTTTATCTAGATTTGAGCATTTATAAGGAAAAAAAAAAGGGTTTTCCACTTTTTGGGCTATTTCCGCTTTACAGCGGTACCGGAACCTAACCTGCCGTATAAGTGGGGCCCTTGTATACCTAGAATAATAAAAAGTCATAAAGTATGAGAGGAGTAAATGGGGGTAATTTTTGTCTTGGTTTTAAAGGGCTGTCACTGAGAGAAGCCCTGTGGGGGCGGGGGAGGGTTTGCCAACCACCATCACACTTAAACAATTTTATTTAAAAATAAGAATATTTACATTTTAATTTATAAAAATTAAATTTTTTCAGTATACCAACATTAATACATAGATTTTTCATACATACGCATATGTTTAAAAAACCCAGGGAAACCCAAAAAAATTTAAAAGTGACATATTTCCCTTGGGTCCTTTTAATTTACCCTTATTTTTTTTTATTACACTTTTAATTTTTAAATTATTTGGAGGGATTTAGCTTAATTTGTTTATTAATGAGATGTTGGGAGAGGTTTAGGGTGGTGGGAAAATAGCGGTATGATGTTCAGCATCCCCATACACATCCCAAAAACATTTGGGGGAATTACCTCAGTTGTTTTTTTTTATCGCTTACTCGCTTAAATTACTTGCTACGCTGTTAATTCTGCACTTTATCGCTGGCTGGAGCTATAGCCTTTATCGATACCTGCTGCTTTAGTATCATACATATTGTAGAATCACTGAATCACTGCAGAAGGCACATTCTCCCCTCTCTCTTCCTCCTCTACTTTAGTACTTTGCTACGAGTTTTTTCTTGAATTCTATCGTGTTTCTCACCTTTACCAAAGGGCTGGCACTAGGAGCTTTCTTTGGACCCATGGTGGCTTATTTAGCAGTTGCAAGCACAAAAAACAATGAATTATTATGAAATGTGTTGTATGAACCCGTGGGGTGATGGTCACATGCTGGTAAACAATGGCACACTAAGTGTGAATAGTGCGGGAGACTGGCTTTGTGTGTGTGCTGATGGGCAGACGCATACCAGAAGGTCGCTGAATCACAAGTCCAATCATGAACCACGAAGCTAAATTTTGCCGAAAAACTTGTCGAAAGTTGGATTTCACGCAAGTCGCGGTCGCCAAATGGCGGGGGTCCACTGTACTCTAAAATGAATAAAATTTGTCATTCGTGTAGTGGTATCGTTGGCAGATGAGAGTTTGTCTTGAGACCAGACAAAATACTACTTGAATAATTTCACTAATATCACCTATACGACTTATTTATCTATCACAGTTCATCAAATATGACATAATAAATAATATAAATAACAAACCTGATACATACTCTAGAATGAATAAAATGACATTATGTAACGGGTGGAGGCGGCAACAACCACTCCCTCTTTGTTGTGGTAAACACTACCATCTAGTGATGGCATTTTGAAGTCATCTATTATTATAATTTATTATTATAAGTACATTATTATTATATATGTACAGTGGACTCCCAACTTACGATGGCCTCAGCCTATGATAAAACCGACTTACGATGCTTGTCAGCATAAAAATTTGACCCCGACCTACGTTGAAAAACTCAACTTGCATCATTTGTCCCGAACGTGGCCGTCTGGTCTGAGCACCTCAGCTGAGCTAGTGTGACATTGTTTACAAGCCGGGGCGGACAGTTGCATGCATGCATTTGATAAATTTTGTATTCAGTGTTTTTAGTGCTTGTCACTGCTAAATAAGCCACCAAAGAAAGCCTCTAGTGCCAACCCTGTCGTAAAAAGGGTGAGAAATACCATCAAAATACTATCGTACCACAGTCAGCTGCTGCTGCACCACGGTCAGCTGTAGTACTCGAAGATGTGGAGAGACTGTTATTTTTGTGGTTTATCGAGAATACCGAGAAACAATTAACCCCAGAGGGTTAGCCACCCAGGATAACTCAAGAAAGTCAGTGTGTCATCGAGGGACTGTCGTAACCTATTTCCATTGAGGTCCTTAGTCTTGTCCCCAGGATGCAACCCACACAATTGACTAACACCCAGGTGAACAGGAAAAAAATGCCTGGAACTAGTGCTCATATTCGTGAATTTAAGGCCAGCAAAGATTGGTTTGAGAGATTTAAGAATCGTAGTGGCATACACAGTGTGATGAGGCCTGTTCTGGAAGAAAATTCCAATAGGACCTACATTACTCGAGAGGAAAAGGCACTCCCAGGACACAAACAGTGTCTCGTCACTCATCACTACATCTTCATAAAGGTAAGTGTCATGTATTCTTCATTTAGTACAACCAGTACATGCACAATATATATTGTGCATGTATCCTTCTTTTTGTGTGTAGGAAAATGTATATATTTCATGTGGTAAAAATTTTTTTTCAACTTTTGGATGTCTTGAACAGATTAATTTGATTTCCATTATTTCTTATGGGGAAAATTAATTTGACTTACGATAATTTTGTCTTACTATGTGCTCTCTGGAATTGATTAATATCGTAAGTTGGGGGTCTTACAATATTAATCCATATAATAATATAATACGATATACATATTATATTATACTATTATACTATTATTATACGTATTATTACAGTGGTCCCTCGTTTATCGTAATTAATCTGTTCCTGGAAGTGTTACTATTATCGAAATTACGATTTTCGAATCAATTTTCCCCATAAGAAATAATGTAAATACAATTAATCTGTTCCTGACACCCGGAAGTATTAAAACAAAAAAACTTTTTACATGAAATATGGATGTAGTACATAAACAACACAATGGGACATGATGAATGAAACATTAACAGCATAACACTTACCTTTATTGGCAATTCTTCTTAGTGTATGGAAGACTGGAGGAGGAGAGAGATTGGATTATTTATAGTTTGGAAGGGGAATCCCCTTCCATCAACACCTCAGGTACCAATTGCTTTTCTGGGGTTACTTCTCTTCTCTGTTTCTTAATGCCACTAGGACCAGCTTTAGAGTCACTGGAGTCCTGTCTCGCAAAATAACTGTCCGGAGAGCTCTGTTTCTGGCAACTCTCTAACACTTCCCTAAAATGGGCCAAGATTTTGTCACTGTACATTTTGCCAACATGGCTTGCAACAGCCTTGTCAGGGTGATGTTTCTCCATAAATCTTTCCATCTTACCACACATTTCAAAAATCTCCTTAATTTCTGAAGAAGGCACCTTCTTCCATCTCTCTTCCTCCTCCTCCTCTGCAGCAAGATTCTGAGCTGCGATCTGTTGCTCTTCCTGCTGAAGCTCTTGCAGCTCCTCAGTGGTGAGCTCTTTGTTGTGGTCTTCCACCAACTCTTCCACATCTTCCAAACTCGCATCCAACCCCATGGAACTCCCCAGTACCACAATAGATTTAACAACAGACATATGCTCATCAGGGTCAGCTCCAAACCCTTCAAAATCCCTCTTGTCAACACAATCTGGCCACAATTTTCTCCAAGCAGAGTTCAAAGTCCTGGTAGTCACTCCCTCCCAAGCCGTACCTATAAGGGTTATGCAATGGAGGATGCTTAAGTGTTCTCTCCAAAAATCTCTTAGGGTCAAGTGAGTGTCTGAGGTCACATTCAAGCACCTTTGAAACATTGCTTTAGTGTAGAGTCTTTTAAAGTTTGCAGTGACCTGCTGGTCCATGGGCTGGAGGAGAGGAGTGGTATTCAGGGGCAAGAACTTTACTGTGATGAACCCAAACTCCTTGAAAATTAGGTCATCCAAGTTTGGAGGATGAGCAGGTGTATTGTCCATTACTAGGAGGCACTTGAGATCCAATTTTTTTTCCAGGAGGTAATTCTTCACACTAGGGCCAAACACTTCATTGAACCACTCGACGAAAATTTCCCTCGTGACCCATGCCTTACTATTAGATTTCCAAAACACACACAATTTACTCTTCATGACATTGTTTTTCCTGAACACCCTGGGATTTTCAGAATGGTACACTAGTAACGGGTCACTTTGAAATCCCCACTAGCATTAGCACAAAAACAGAGCGTCAGCCTGTCTTTCATAGGCTTGTGTCCTGGCAGTGCCTTTTCCTCCTGTGTAATGTAGGTCATCTTTGGCATTTTCTTCCAAAAGAGGCTTGTTTCGTCACAATTGAACACTTGTTCAGGTTTCAGTCCTTCAGCCTCTATGTACTCCTTGAATTCCTGCACATGTTTTTCAGCCGCTTTGTGGTCCGAACTGGCAGCTTTACCATGCCTTACCACACTGTGTATGCCACTACAGTTCTTAAATCTCTCAAACCAACCTTTGCTGGCCTTAAATTCACTCACATCACCACTATTTGCAGGCAATTTCTTTACCAGATCGTCGTGCAACTGCCTAGCCTTTTCACAAATAATCGACTTCATAAGACTATCTCCTGCTAATTATTTCTCGTTTATCCACACCAATGATAACTTCTCAACCTCTTCGAGTACTGGTGATCTCATTTTTGTCAGCATATTTACCCCCTTTGCAACAAAAGTGTCCTTGATTTCCTTTTTCTTGGCCACCATGGAACATATGGTTGTATAGGGTTTGTTATACATCCTGGCCAGTTCGGCCACATGTACACCACTTTCATATTGTTCAGTGATATTTTTCTTAAATTCAATCGTATTTCTCACCTTCTATACCAAAGGCTTGGTACTAGGAGCTTTCTTTGGAGCCATGGTAGCTTATTTAGTAGTTGCAAGCACTAAAATGAATGGAATATGTATTATGAAATATTTCGTATGAACAAGTGAGGGGACCGTCGCTCACTGGTAAACAATGCCACACTGGCTGGGAATGGAGGCCGGGGCGGCGCAGAGCGTGAGTACGCGTCCCGGACGATCTACTACTCGCGAGTCAATCTACGATTAGCGAGCCCATGTTTTGACGAAAATATCGCTACGATTTCCGAAAATTACGACTCGAGCCCTACGATTATCGAGGGACCACTGTACGTATTGTTATTATAGGTCTCCCTCAACATTTGCATTTTCAACTTTACTGAGCTTCACACATTCGCGAATTCCCAACCACCAAATCATATTTATGTTGAGGACTTTGAAATTGGTGAACGACATTGATAGAGGCATAATTCCCTACAAAACTCTGTAAATATGAAGAAATGATCTCAGTTCCCCATCTTCAATGTTCTTCATTGCTATCCTCCTCATTCTGAGGAGGATAGCAATGAACTCCAGGAGGATTTAAGAACGCTGCAGAAGGCCTACTGGCCCATACATGGCAGGTCCTTATCAAAACAACCTCTACCCAAAGCTACCCAAGAATTTACTCCCGTACCCAATGACACCAATCAAACCCAGCCCCTCCCACTCATATATCTGTCCAATCCCTTTAAAGCTACCCAAGGTCCTAGCCTCGATCACCCTACTGGGAAGATTGTTCCATGCATCCACAACTCTGTTAGAAAACCAGTACTTACCTATGTCCTTTCTAAATCTAAATTTTTCCAACTTAAATCCATTATTTCTGGTTCTTATCTGGTTCGACACCCTCAGTACTTTATTAATATCTCCCTTGTTTACGCCCATCATCCACTTATACACCTCAGTGATATCTCCCCTCATTCTACGTCTCTCCAGAGAGTGGAGATTTAAGGCTTTAAGTCTATCTTCATATGGGAGATTCCTTACACAGTAAATCATTTTAGTCATTCTTCTCTGTATGTTCTCCAATGAGTCTATATCCATCCTGTAGTAAGGAGACCAAAACTGAGAGGCATAATCTAAATGAGATCTCACTAGTGAAGTATAGAGCTGTAAAATAACTTTTGGACTTCTGTTACTTATACTTCTAGAGATAAATCCTAGTAATCTGTTAGAATGTTGCACACACTAAGGCACTGCTGTCTGGCTTTAGATTTCTGCTTAAAATGATTCCCAAGTCTTTTTCACATTCTGTATGATCAAGCTCTACTTCACCTAGTTTATAGCTTCGAGGGTTATTTTCATTACCAAGGACTAGTACTTTACACTTATCCACATTGAACTTCATCTGCTATTTTTCAGACCAAGACATTAATTTGTTCAAATCCTCCTGAAGTTCATTGCTATCCTCCTCAGAATGAATCATACGACCTATCTTTGTATCATCAGCAAATTTACTCATGTCGCTCATAATCCCTTCATCAAGGTCATTAATGTAAATTATGAACAAGAGAGGGCTTAAAACTGATCCTTGTGGAATGCCACTAGTGACTAATCCCCATTCTGATTTGACCCCATTCGATCATGTCTCCCCTCATTCTTCGTCTAACAAGTGAATGCAATTTAAGGGTCTTCAATCTTTCTTCATAAGGAAGATTTCTAATGCTATGTATTAATTTAGTCATTCTCTGCTGAATGTTTTCTAACGAATTTATGTCTATTCTGTAATATGGAGACCAGAACTGAGCTGCATAATCTAGGTGAGGCCTTACTAATGATTCAAAGTTTATTCTCTATAAAGATTACAATGTTGAATTTACAGAATTTGGTTGTTGTGTGGTTTACATGTAGTTAAATAATGATTACAAAGTGTACCACTAGAACGCCTAGCATGGCTAGGCATTTCGGGCAGACTTAGTTTAATTCTTTATTTTAAAATATTACAAATTATGAGGTAAGTTGGTATTATGGCTAATTGACTAAATACTAGTTTGTGAGTTTAGCAATGTGAATGCTTTTGTTTTGGCACAGTACATAGTTTCAGTATTGGAGTATCATAGGATTCATTATTTTAAGATTGAGATTAATATTTCTGTTTATGGTCAAATGGGTGAGTGAGTGTAAGTGTGAACCACCAGGTGGGATTTGTGTAGTTAGTTGATGGGGTTTATCAGGGAGATAAGATTTTTTTCTAATGGTAGTTTTGAAGGTGATGAATGTGTCTGCAGTTCTAGAGTTCTCAGGTAGGGTGTTCCAGATTTTAGGGCCTTTGACATACATTGAATTTTTGTAAAGTTTAGTCGGACATGGGGAATGTCGTAGAGATGATTGTGTCTGGTGTTATGCCGTGGGTTCTGTCACAACTATCAAGAAAGCGTTTTAGGTCAAGGTTGATATTGGAGTTTAAGGTTTCCTGTAGATGTACTTGCACAGTAGTAAGTGTGGATGTACTGAACAGGGAGTAAGTTTAGATCTATGAAGAGTGGGGGGGGGGGGGTGTTGCCAGGGATGGGATTTAAATGATTATTCTTACTGCAGCTTTTTGTTGGGTTATTATTGGCTTTAGGTGTGTGCTGTAGTTGAAACCCCAAGCACAAATAACATAGGTGAGGTATGGATAAATAAATGAGTGGTATAGTGTGAGAAGGCATTTTGCGGCAAAGTTTGTATCGTATCTTGGAGAGGATCCCAACTGTTTTTGGGTACTTTTTTGGTTATGTCTTGGATATGGGTGCTGAAATTCAGGTTTTGTCAAGGTATAAAGGGCCCAGGAATTTGCCCTCATTATGTCTGGTAATTAGAGTGTTGTCGATCTTAATGTTAATTGTGCATCTCCTGGGTCTGCTAACAAACATAATAAAAGTAGGTTTTGTCAGTGTTAAGCGTAAGTTTATTGGCTGTCATCCAAGTCGATATTTTGATCATCTCCTCGTTAACAATGGTGTTGAGGGTGGCAAAAATTAGGGGGAGAGATGACATAGTCGTGTCATCAGCAAAGAAATGGGTTTCAGGTGTTGGGATACGTTTGGAAGATCATTGATGTATATGAGGGAAAAGCAGGGGACCAAGGACACTTTCCTGCGAACTCCAGTATCAAATGGCCGTGTTGTTGATGCTTGTCCCTTTTAAAGGGAACATACTGATACCTATTATAAGGTAAGATTTTGAATAAGCAAGCGCATGGCCTCTTATACCGTAATGGTCAAGTTTGTGGAGTAAGATTTTCTGGTCTACTGTGTCAAAAGCGTTTCTTAAGTCAATAAAAATTCCTAGTGGATATTCCTTATTTTCCAATGCTGTGTAAAGCAATCTAGCATTTTTATGATTGCATCATTTGTGCTTTATTTTTCCTAAATCCAAATTGGGAGGGTTGAGTATGTTTGTGCTGTTATAAATGAATATAGTCTCCTGTGCAACAGGGTTTTTCAAAAATTTTGGATAGCAATGGTAAGTTTGATATTGGCCTATACAGTTGGGCCCCCGCATAATGATTACCTCCGAATGCGACTAATTATGTAAAATGTATTTATGTAAGTGCGTTTGTACGTGTATGTTTGGGGGTCTGAAATGGACTAATCTACTTCACAATATTCCCCTTTTGGGAACAAAATTTGGTCAGTACTGCACCTGAACAAACTTCTGGATGAAAAAAAATCGTTAACCGGGGGGCCACTGTATTTTTTAAGTCTTGGGGGCACCCCCTTTATGTAAAGTGTAACCCTTGCCATCTTTTTGGGG
>NC_069399.1:56676791-56784652 GCF_026875155.1 Cherax quadricarinatus | reverse complement strand
GAGAGCCCAAGTTATTTTTTAAGGGACCAATTTTTATCTCTAACTTTTGTTCTATAAACCTAAAAAAAACTTTTTGTGTTAGTTTTTGAATCCCTAACAACTTTAATTTCATAGTCCCGTTTAGCTTTTCTTATCCCCTTTTTAATGTCCCTCTTGATGTCAATGTATTGGTTCATAAGATGACCCTCACCTTATGAGCCTATTATTAATCCATTTGGGGTCATTTCTATTCAATCTAATTTCCTTATATGGGATAAATGTCCTTTGGGCAGCATGTATTGTGTTAAGAAAGCTGTCATACTGATAGCTCTCTTCGTTACTCCAGTCTACAGATAAGTGTTCTCTAAGCCCATTGTAATCTGCAAAGCGAAAATCTGGGACCAGTACTGAATTATCCCTACTATCATACTCCCATTCAATGCTAAAGGTAACTGATTTGTGATCGCTTGTGCCAAGTTCCTCTGTAATTTCTAAATTATTTATGAGGGTTTCCTTGTTTGCCAAAACCAAGTCAAGCAGGTTATTTCCCCTCGTAGGCTCTGCGACAAACTGCTTCAAAAAACAATCCAGAACTATTTCTAAGAAGTCGTTTGATTCTAGATTCCCAGTCAAGAAATTCCAATCAATATGACTAAAGTTAAAGTCTCCTAGAATTACTACGTTATCGTGCCTAGTGGCCTTAACAATTTCCTCCCATAGTAGTCTCCCTTGGTCCCTATCTAAGTTTGGGGGATGGTATATTACACCTAAAATAAATTTTTTATGTCCCTCTGAAAATTCTATCCAAACAGACTCTGTATGTGTTACTTCAGACTTAATACCCGTTTTAATGCAACAGTTCAAGTGATCTCGGACATACAGTGCCACCCCACCCCCCTTCCCGATACTTCTGTCTACTTGGAACAATTTAAAACCCTGAATGTTACATTCGGCAGGCATGTCTCGACTTTTTTAATTAAACCACGTCTCAGTGATTGCAAATGCATCAATATTACCTGCACTAGCAACTAATCTCAACTCGTCCATCTTATTCCTAGCACTACAGGTATTAGCATAATGTACATTTAATGACCCTACTTTTTCTTTACCCTTCCTGCTCATTTCAGTTTTTCCACTAAACCTATTATTGTCCTTATTGCCTAGTGTTACTGACTTTCCAATATCCACCTCATTTTGCCTATTACTAGTTCTCCTAGAACTCATAGTATTACTACACTGGGACGTCACTGTGTTCTCGCCAAAACCCATACCACTATCTATTCCTAGTTTAAAGCCCTAACAGCTCCCTCCACTGCCGTTGCCAGTGCCCCCACCGCAGACCTAGATAAGTGAACCCCATCCCTGGCATACATGTTATTTCTGCCATAGAAGAGGTCCCAGTTGTCAACGAATGTTACCGCATTTTCCTTACAGTATTCGTGCAGCCAGCAATTGCCCTGGACAACCATTCGTTTCCAACTTCTCTCCTTGGCAAAATACCACATATGACAGGGTTCCCACCCTTCCTCCTAATTATCTCTATTGCTGACCTATACCTGCTAATCAGGTCCTCACTTCTACGTCTGCCAACATCGTTGCCTCCAGCACCGAGACAGATAATAGGATTGCTCCCATTACCTCTCATGATGTCATCTAGACGGCTAACAATATCCTCCATCCAAGCCCCAGGAAAGCAAACCCTGTCTCCTCCTCCTGTCCTTCAAGCAGAACGCCCTATCCATGTATCTAACCTGGCTATCCCCAACAACAAACAATTCTTACCTTCCTTGTGTCGTTCGTCGTGACAATCCCAGTAGTCGACTCACATTCGTCGGGTAGCACCAAGAATGCGTTGGAGGTTTCCACAACAGTTTCCACAGCAGTCTCTTTCTTCTTCACCATTTCTGGCTTTCCATTCGTCTTCTTGATCATCAACTTCGTTCCCTGCTGTCCAGCCACTGACCACGATCCCTTCTTGATCTGAGGACTCGAAACAGGAGAACTACTACGAATCCTCTTGTTTTCCTCAGTCAATCGCTGTATCTCCATCTTAGCTACACTCAATTCTTCCTTAAGCTGCTGGTAAAGTTACTCGATGGAGGGCATCTTGGTTCAGTCCACGGGGAGCACACAGGACACTTCTTCACAGAGTTAAGTACAGGTCACCACTGACAGAGTTAAGTACAGGTCACCACTGAGTTAAGTACAGGTCACCTCCCAAGCTTCAGAACCTTGCATTTAACATAAGAATATAAGAAAGGAGGAACACTGCAACAGGCCTGTTGGCCCATACTAGGCAGGTCCTTTACAATACATCCCACTAACAAAACATTTGCCCAACCCAATTTTCAATGCTACTCAAGAAATAAGGTCTGATAACTCTATCCACTAATACAGTGGACCCCCGCATACTGTTGGCATCACATAACGTTTAATCCGCATACCGCTCGCTTTTATCGCAAAAATTTTGCCTCGCATACACTCAAAAACCCGCTCACCCGCTGTTCGTCCGAGACGCGTCCAATGTGCGCCCTTAGCCAGCCTCACATGTGCCGCCGGTGGCATTGTTTACCAGCCAGCCTCCGCGGTAACATCCAAGCATACAATCGGAACATTTCGTATTATTACAGTGTTTTTTGGTGATTTTATCTGCAAAATAAGTGACCATGGGCCCCAAGAAAGCTTCTAGTGCCAACCCTACAGCAATAAGGGTGAAAAATTACTATAGAGATGAAGAAAGAGATCATTGATAAGTATGAAAGTGGAGTGCGTGTCTCCGACCTGGCCAGGTTGTACAAGAAACCCAAATCAACCATCGCTACTATTGTGGGCAACAGAAAGGCAATCAAGGAAGCTGTTCTTGCCAAAGGTTTAACTGTGTTTTCGAAACAGAGATCGCAAGTGATGGAAGATGTTGAGAGACTCTTATTGGTGTGGATAAATGAAAAACAGCTAGCAGGAGATAGCGTCTCTCAAGCGATCATAAGCGAAAAGGCTAGGAAGTTGCATGAGGATTTAATTAAAAAAATGCCTGCAACTAGTGATGATTGTGAGTGAATTTAAGGCCAGCAAAGGTTGGTTTGAGAGATTTAAGAAGCATAGTGGCATACATAGTGTGATAAGGCATGGTGAGGCTGCCAGTTCGGACCACAAAGCAGCTGAAAAATAAGTGCAGGAATTCAAGGAGTACATAGACAGTGAAGGACTGAAACCTGAACAAGTGTTTAATTGTGATGAAACAGGCCTGTTTTGGAAGAAAATGCCAAGCAGGACCTACATTACTGAGGAGGAAAAGGCACTCCCAGGACATAAGCCTATGAAAGACAGGCTTACTTTGTTGATGTGTTCCAATGCTACTGGTGATTGCAAGTGAAGCTTTATTAGTGTATCACTCTGAAACTCCCAGACCGTTCAGGCAAAAGAATGTCCTCAAGGAGAATTTGTGTGTGCTGTGGAGGGCAAACAGTAAGGCATGGTCACTAGGGACTTTTTCTATGACTGGTTACACCATGCATTTGCCCCCAACGTGAAAGATTACCTAACTGAAAAGAAATTAGAACTTAAGTGCCTCCTGGTGTTAGACAATGCCCCTGGTCATCCTACAGACGTGGCAGAGCGACTTTATGGGACATGAAATTCATTAAGGTGAAGTTTTTGCCTCCTAATACCACTCCTCTCCTGCAGCCCATGGACCAGCAGGTTATTGCAAACTTCAAAAAACTGTACACAAAAGCTCTGTTTGAAAGGTGCTTTGTAGTGACCTCAGAAACTCAACTGACTCTAAGAGAGTTTTGGAGAGAGCACCCTTTTAATATCCTCAATTGTGTAAACCTTATAGGTAAGGCTTGGGAGGGAGTGACTAAGAAGACCTTGAACTCTGCTTGGAAGAAACTGTGGCCAGAATGTGTAGACAAAAGGGATTTTGAAGGGTTTGAGGCTAACCCTGAGAGGATTATGCCAGTTGAGGAATCCATTGTGGCATTGGGAAAGTCCTTGGGGTTGGAGGTTAGTGGGGAGGATGTGGAAGAGTTGGTGGAGGAGGACAATGAAGAACTAACCACTGATGAGCTGATAGATCAACTTCAACAGCAAGAGGCCAGACCTGAGGAAACTGGTTCAGAGGAGGGAGAGAGAAATTGAAGAAGTTGCCTACTACAAAGATTAAGGAAATCTGTGCAATGTGGCTGAAAGTGCAAACCTTTATGGATGAGAATCACCCTCACACAGCTATTGCAAGCCGTGCTGGTGATAATTACACTGACAATGTTGTGAAACTCTTAGGGAAGTCATAAAGGAACGAGAGGTACAGGCCACTATGGACAGATATGTTGTGCGAAAGAAGTCCAGTGACTCTGAAGCTGGTCCTAGTGGCATTAAAAGAAGAAGGGAAGTAACCCCAGAAAAGGACTCGACACCTCAAGTCTTAATGGAAGGGGATTCCCCTTCTAAACACTAACACTCTCTCTCCCCTCCTCCCATCCCATCAATCATCACCAGATCTTCAATAAAAGTAAGTGTCATGTAATTGTGCATGCCTTTTTCAGTTTGTGTGTATTAAAATTAACATTTCATGTGGTAATTTTTTTTTTTTCATACTTTTGGGTGTCTTGCATGGAGTAATTTGATTTCCATTATTTCTTATGGGGAAAATTCATTCGCATACCGATCATTTCGCATAACAATGAGCCCTCTTGCACGGATTAAAATCGCTATGCGGGGGTCCACTGTATATGCAAGTCCCATTCAAATCCAACCCCTCTCGCTCATGAATTTATCCAACCTAAATTTGAAACTACCCAAGGTTATAGCCTTATAGCCTTAATAACCCAACTAGGTAGACTGTTCCACTCATCAACTACCCTATTTCCAAACCAATACTTTCCTATATCCTTTCTAAATCTAAACTTGTCCAATTTGAATCCATTATTGCGGGTTCTCTCTTGGACAGATATCCTCAAGACCTTATTTATATCCCCTTTGTTAATACCCATCTTCCACTTGTACACTTCGATCATGTCTCCCCTCATTCTTCGTCTTACAAGTGAATGTAGTTTAAGAGACTTCAATCGTTCTTCGTACGGAAGATTTCTAATGCTATGAATTAATTTAGTCATTCTTCGCTGAATGTTTTCTAACGAATTTATATCCATTCTGTAATATGAAGACCAGAACTGAGCTGCGTAATCTAGGTAAGGCCTTATAATGATGTATAAAGCTGCAGTATAACCTCTAGACCTCTGTTGCTAACACTTCTTGACATAAATCCCAATAATCTATTTGCCTTATTACGTACGCTTAGGCATTGCTGTCTTGGTTTAACCCTTTCAGGGTCCGTGCCGTAGATCTACGGCTTTACGTTCAGGGTAAAAAACCCTTTTGATCTATGCAATGAGTTTCAGCTCATTCTGAAAAGCTGTGTGAGGAAAAGTTCAACAGATAGGAGTTTCGAGCAAGTATATGGTAACAATAGTTTGATTGCCGGGGTACTTGCTAAGGTAGGGGAAGTCTAGCTCCCGCTATCCCTCCTTTTTCCTTTCCCCCCTTTCCCGAAAGTGATAGTTTGAGTGCCGGCTGCTTAAGGTAGAGTAAGTCTGCTCCTATATCCCCCCCCTTCCTCCCCCCCAAAAAGGTGAAGTGTGGGGCTCCGGTCCAAACAGTAATTACTCGACTCACAGCTCCCCGCACTACTGTTTAAATTCACGCCTGCTCATTTTCTAGGACTTATTGGTTGAAAGCTTCACTTTTGACCAATAATAAACTTAGTCCTTTCAGCCTTGATATCTCTTAAAGGTTTTAATAATCACCACGTCTTTTAAGTATTGTACTTATCATGGAGAGTGATTTCTTAAGCAGTGGGTAACCTGTCTCTCTCTCCAGCTTGGAATGACAGGTTGGGTCACCTGCCAACCAACGAGAAGAATTGAAGGAGACGGACTAACGTCCAGAGACGTCCCATGTTGTATCTACTTGCCTGTTAGGGATGCCGGCGCAGGGGCTAACCCCTTCAAACATAGCAGTGGTAATGAACCTGCTTTCCTGTCATCTGGATTAATTATTCACGGCTATAGACTGTGAAGAACGAGCTGGTGGGTTGTCACCAACACCTGCGTCCCCCCAAATCATCAGCAACGGCAACGATTTCAACAACACGCAGTGTCACCAACACCAGACACCCCAGTATCACTATATATATATTAGCTTTGAGTTCAAATGTCATTTTTTTCATTTCATTTTTCTTTCAAATAGGATATACCTTTCATGTTTCACTGTTTGCTTTAATAAATAATAAAGTGTTTATCTTTGTGAATCATTATTTCTTTTTCTATTCATTAATTTTCCTGAGGAGGAGCCAGCCTTGGTAATACTGTCTGAAGTTGTTACAGGGCTGAGTAAGTCTTCACAAGTGGTGACCTTGCCAGGATCAACTCGACTGAATCAAGATTCAACTCCATCTCGAATCTACCATTAGAACTTCAACGCTGCATTCCACAAACGGTTACCACCAGCCATGAGTAATCATTCTCTATGGTAGGACTACAGTACAGGTATTTAAAATGATTGGTGATTGTTATAGTCATTTATTGTAAGTCAAGTCAAGGCAGGATATACTAGTTAATTCTGCCACCTATTTTTCTGTGAGCTTGAAACACTTTGGAAGATTAGACTCCAGGGACCCGAGATTTTCCAGCGACAATTTGTTTCATTGAGCTCTTTATTATATCAAGGGAACTGTCGTAGGACACTCTTGATTTATTGGTGAGAAGATTGGATGGTCAAAGGACCACATTCTACTTACTGTTTGTTCGGAGCCGGCATAGAACCCTTCGTTTTCATTAATACATATTGTTTAATTGAAGCAGGGATCGAGCCCTCTGGTTTATTTACAGTTTGAGCGGAGCAGGAATTGAGCCCTCTGTTTTCTTTGAGACCTTTTTTTTTTCCCCTGGTAGTTTAAGTTATTCTTGCAAGTATGGAGGAATACCAGTTTTGGATGAATGCTGGAAGTTAGGAATAACAGGAAAAAATTTAGAATCTTTCATTAGTGCTAAAATCCAGGAAGAAATGAAAAGGAGAGAGGGAGAATCAAAAGAGAAGAGGAAAAGGAGAGAGAGAGAATCGAAAGAGAGAGGAGAGAGAGAGAATCGAAAGAGAAAACCAAGATAGACAGTTAGAAAGAGAGAGAGGACAAAAAGGAGCGTGATAGACTTGACCGTGAGGAGAGAGCTAAAGTACGTGAGGAACAAGTTAAATTAAGAGAACTTGAGGAAAGAGCAAAGGATAGAGAACGTGAGGAAAAAGCTAGAGAACATGAATTAAGAGAGAGAAAAAAGATCGCGAGCTTGAAAAAGCTCGCCTTGAATTAGAGAATAAAAAGTTAGCTTTTACAAAACAACAATTAGAGGAAGGAGTAATTGAACATCATGCAGCTAGTGCACATATTCCAAAACCTAATTTACCCCCTTCACAGAGGGTGAAGACATTACTTCTTACATTATCAGGTTTGAAAATCCCGCAAACCCTCTGGAATGGCCTGCTGACACCTGGGTTTCCAGGTTAGTAATGTTATTTTTGGTACAGCTTTGAATATCTATGCAACTTTTTTGCAGGATATCATATGTAATTATAACCTATGAAAAAGGGCCCAATCCTTAAAGCATAAAAAAAAAACCACAAATTCTTACGGAAAGGATTTCAGGTATGCCACCTTACAGCCTGGCCAGAACTTTCAGCAGTTACAGGTAACACTCTTTCGTTTATTTGACTTTGGATAGAGAGTTCAGGAATTGTTTCACAGCTATGAGTCTCTTGAGACTTCATGGTTGCTGACAGTTCCTGACAGCTCTTCCTCACCAGATCTGAACATTCATTAGAGAACGTAACCTGTTAAAGCTGATGAATTTTGTTTGAGGCCGCTGATTGTATGATGAGGCTCACAATTCCTATAAAGACCTAAAGGGATCGAACCTTAAGGGCAATGGTTCACTGAACCCAAAAAATTAAGAAGCCTACAGTAGAAAAAAGTCACCAGCTATTATAAACCCAAAATGTCATCGGTGTGGTGGTATTTGGACATAAACGTCCAGATTGTCCTTCCAAGAAAATAGAAAAAAGTTGGTAGATGTTTTGTTGACGGTAATGAAACCCAAACACCCTTCTGGTCAGGATCAGTTAATGGTATAAAAGTCTCAGACTATTACGTGACACTGGATGTACGTGCATCGTAATTTCGGGACAAACTGTTCCTTACTTTAAAACCTCTCGTGTGTCCTCTATTCTTTCAGTTACTTGGGTCGTGAAAATACTTTCCCTACAATACGTTGTTACTTGAAAACTAAATGGTTTACCAGTTGGACTAATGCCGGTACTAGCCCAATTACTTGTTCTATAATAGTGGGTAACATTAAAGGTGCTGTTCTTCCTTCAGAGGGGATCTTTCGTCACCACCCGTGGATTAAGTTTTCCCGCTCCTTTCCTTGCAAGTTAAATAATCCCTTAACAAATTTCCCCACCCGGGAAACTGCATTGTCTCGTACTGTTCATTTGGGGGTGGAAACAGATGATACTGCTCTCGATAGTGAGGTAGGAGGATCACCTGTCCACTCGTCAGGGTTTAAAATAAGGGTATTGCCTCCAGCACTCTCAATGTCTTGACTAGGCTCAGACCATAACCCCGGCTTCTCCTACCTCCTCTTCTCCCACCGTAAGTCCTTTTATTTTCCCGATTTTATGTCAAAGGATGACTTTGTCAAAACACAGCGCAAATTTTCCCTTCACTTCGGGACTGTCATAATCAAGCTTTTAACAACAAAGTTATCCACGGGAGATAGTATCTCATGAGTTTGAATATATTAATGGTATCTTACATAAATCTGTCTTTCAATCTCATTCTTCAGTGATAGATTATTCCCTACTTGTTGTTCCTAAACCATGTCGAGAGGACTGTTCTTCAAATGGCTCATTTATTTGCCAGTGACCAAACACTTGGCCCCATCGTAAGATGTGGCATTAACTCAAAACACATTTATTTTTGGCCAAGCATGTATCTCAGGTTACAAAGAAGTATAGTTCTTGCAATAGGTGTCAGATGCTTACTGCACAAAATACACACACTCCTAGTTCCTGTATATTTATTAAATCTAAAAATTTCCCTTTGCTCAGAAACAGATACTCATCATGGGAAAAGGAATGTTTGGCCCTTGTGTGGGGTATCTCCAAGCTTAAATTTTTTTTTACTGGGAAAAGAATTCATTTTAGAAACGGTTCATCCAATTATTTCTCTGACTGGTTAAGTCGTGACAGTCATAGAAGATTTGTTGCCTTTCAGACTTCGACGTGTTAGAACTTTTTTCCCCGCCTATTCTTCTTATACCCTCGACTATAAGTCTTGGTATGGGGGAGTGTGAGGGAAAGTTCAACAAATAGGGTTCGAGCAAGTTATGGTAACAATTTTGACTGCGGTTACTTGTTAAGGTAGGGGAAGTCCTAGCTCCGTATCCCCCCTTTTCCTTCCCCCTTCCTGAAAGTGATAGTTTGATTGCGGGTGCTTGTTAAGGTAGGGGTAAGTCTAGCTCCACTATCCCCCTTTCTTCCCACGAAAGGTGACGTGGGGGCTCCGGGCAAACAGTAATCACTCGACTCACAGCTCCGCACTACTTTAAGTTACACGCCTTTCTCATATTCTAGGACTTATTGGTTGAAAAGTTACTTTGACAATAATAAACTTAGTCCTTTCAGCCTGATATCTCTTAAAGGTTTTAATAATCCCACGTCTTTGGTATGTACTATCATGGGAGTGATTTCTTAAGCAAATGGGGAACTGTCTCTCTTTCCAGCTTTGGGAATGACAGATTGGGTCACCTGCCAACAACGGAAGAATTGAAGGAGACGGACTAAGTCCAGAGAATCCCATGTTGTATCTACTTAATGTTATGTACCCGACGCAGGAAAATTACTCCTTTTATATGCAGTGGTAAGAACCTGCTTCCTGCATCTGGATTAATTATCATGGCTATAGACTGTGAAGAAGGCTGGTGGGTTGTCACCAACACCTGCGACCCCCCCCCCAAAAAATCATCAGCAACGGCAACGATTTCAAAACAGCAGTGTCACCACACCAGACAACCCAGTATCACTTACAGTGGAACCGGTTAAGAACTTTTTTCATTCAGTAGTATGTTCAGGTGCCCGTACTGACCGAAATTTTTTCCCATAAGGAATATTGTGAAGTAGATTAGTCCATTTAAGACCCCCAAACAAAACACGTACAAATGCAACTTACATAAATACACTTACATAATTGGTCGCATTTGGAGTGATCGTTAAGCGGGGTCCACTGAATATATATTACGTTGAGTTCAAATGCCTTTTTTTTTTTCATTTCATTTTTCATTTTTCTTTCAAATAGGATATACCTTTCGTGTTTCACTGTTTTATGTTTGTTTTAATAAATAATAAAGTGTTTATCTTTGTGAATTATTATTTCTTTTTCTATTCATTAATTTTCCTGAGGAGGAGCCAGCCTTGGTAATACTGTCTGAAGTTGTTACAGGGCTGAGTAAGCCTTCACAAGCTGTGAGTGGTAAATTTGGGCCTAGATATGAGAGAATAGATTTATGTGGTATGTGTGCACTACATAAAACAAATCCTGCAGCACACAGTGTATGAGAGAAAAAAAACGAGACCGTGATTTATTAAAACAGCGACTTTGCAAGTGTTTTTTTTCGTATGTTTTTTTATAGTTGTATTTGCGATTTCTTGTCTCATTTGATAGAATGGAAGATATATTACAGAAATAAAGATGATTTTGATTGGTTTTCATACTGAAAATGGCTTGAAACTGAGCTCAAATTAGCAGAAATGTTAAATTTTTTCCGATGTTCAAGAGTAAACAAACGACCTCACACGTCTAATACACACCAGCTGGTGGGTCTAATAGATGTTCACAAATGTGGTGATGATATTTATACAATTATTACAATATTGCATACCAGTAAATCTTCTATTTTTTGGTTTGAATAAAAATTCATTATGTGAATAAAAAATCAAAATGGAATTCATTTGTAAAGCCTGAAAACATAACTAATGAAGAGAGGAAATGTTAGTTTAGTGCCAGGAATGCCTGTATTGTTTATTCTAGACCCTATTTTGAAATTGGAATATTTTGAATTTTGTGTTAAACTGGCCAAATTACCAATTTCCGATCACTTTATTTTGTAGTTGAAACAGTTGATTTGGCGATTTCTTGTGCTCAATTGACAGAACAGAAGTAATACTAGTGAAATAGCTAAGAATTTGGTCGACTGGAATAATGTAATTGGCCTAAAATGGGAGTCAAAGCCGGCAAAATCCCTGATTCGTAAATATCGCTGACACATCAAAATTCGCAAGAGCATAATTTCGTCATTTTTCCATCAAATTTCGTACTTTTTGTTTTATTACCTCCAGAAAAAGATTATCTACCATTTCATAGGAAAAAATAATTTTTTTTTTTTTTAAATTCTTGGACCCTGGTGCACACTTTGAAATTTGACCTCTGGACCCTGAAAGGGCTAAGGTTGCTGCTTACCATAACCCCCAAGTCCTTTTCGCAATCTGTATGGCTAAGTTCTACATTATTTAACTTATAAGTGCTAGGGTTATGGACACTCCCAAGCTTCAGAACCTTGCATTTATCTACACTGAACTGCATCTGCCACTTTTCTGACCAAGAATAGAGTTTGTCTAAATCCTCCTGGAGTTCCCTAACATCTACGTTTGAATCAATTATCCTACCTATCTTTGTGCCATCGGCAAATTTGCTCATATCACTAGTAATACCCTCATCAAGGTCACTGATACATATTATAAACAACAACGGGCTTAAAACTGATCCCTGTGGTACGCCACTTGTTACAGATCCCCACTCAGATTTAACCCCATTTAAGCATACTCTCTGCTTCCTATTAGTGAGCCATGACTCGATCCATGACAGCACCTTTCCCCCAATGCCATGAGCTGCCACCAATTTATCTACATTGACCTGCATCTGCCACTTACCTGACCAGTTACTGATATCTACATTTGAATCAATTTCCTACCTAACTTTGTGTCATCGGTGAATTTGCTCATTACACTAGCATTTCCCTCATCAAGATAATTGATATATATTATAAAGAACAGGCCTAAGACAGAACCCTGTGGAACGCCACTTGTTACGGATCCCCACTCGGATTTAACCCCAAATTTTAAACTACCCAAGGTTTTAGCATGTGAGTAAATAGAATTATCAAAGCTAAAACCTTGGGTAGTTTCAAATTTAGGTTGGATAAGTACATGAGTGAAAGGGGTTGGATTTGAGTGGAACTTGGTGTACTTAGCTCAGTAGCGTCGTGTACTTAGCTCAGTGGTGACGTGTACTTAGCTCTGTGAAGACCTGTTTGTGTGCTCTCTGTGAATCTGAACCAGGATGCCCTCTCTTGAGCAACTTTACCAGCAGCTGAAAGAAGAGCTTAGGGTTGCTAAGCTGGAGATACAGCGATTAACGGAGGAGAACAAGAGGATTCGTAGTAATCCTCCTGTTGTGAGTCCCCAGGTTAAGAGGGGAACTTGGTCAGTGGACGGGCAACATGGAACCAAGCTGAGGATCAAGAAGACTGTTGGAGAGGCAGAAACAACAAGGAACCAGAAGACTACTGTGGAAACTTCCCACCCATTCTCGGTGCTACCTGACGAATGTGGGTGTTCTACTGGGAATGTCACAATGAGCACCAAGGAAGCATTGGCAGACATGAGACATCCCTAGAAACCCCAATGATGACCATCGAGAACGTCTTGACGAATTCCACAACTGGGAATGTCACGACGAATGACACCAAGGAAGGTAAGAATATTGTTGTTGTTGGGGATAGCCAGGTTAGATACATGGATAGGGCATTCTGCTTGAAGGACAGGAGTAGGAGACAGAGGGTTTGCTTTCCTGGGGCTGGGATGGAGGATATTGTTAGCCATCTGGATGACATCATGAGAGGTAATGGGAGCAATCCTATTACAGTGGAACCTCAAAAATCGAACTTAATCTGTTCCCGGAGCTAGTTCTAAATTCGAAAAGTCTGAAATTCGAAGCAATATTTCCCATAAGAAATAATGGAAATACAATTAATCCGTTCCAGAAACCCAAAAATATTCACAAAAAAAAATACATTTTATAGAGATTAATTACAGTTTTACATACACACAACAAATGCTATAGTCTTTAATTATGTATAGTAATATAAAATAACATTTTTACTTACCTTTATTGAAGACTGGTGATGGCATCTGGAAGATAGGGAGGAGGAGAGAGGGAGTTGGGGTTATTGTTTGGAAGGAGAATCCCCCTCCATGAGGACTTCCGGTATCAAAGCTCTCTCTGGGGTTGCTTCCCTTCTCTGTATTTTAATGCCACTAGGACCAGCTTGAGAGTCACTGGACCACAGTCTCACAAAGTAACTGTCTACAGTCCTCTGTTTCTGTCTCACAAAATAACTATCCACAGTCGTCTGTTTCTGTTTCACAAAATAACTGTCCACAATCGTCTGTCTCACA
This sequence comes from Cherax quadricarinatus, assembly GCF_026875155.1. Classification (NCBI taxonomy): domain Eukaryota; kingdom Metazoa; phylum Arthropoda; class Malacostraca; order Decapoda; family Parastacidae; genus Cherax; species Cherax quadricarinatus. Next base: position 56,771,110 of record NC_069399.1, on the reverse strand, counting down.
AAGTAACTCCACAGTCGTCTGTTTCTGTCTTACAAAATAACTGCCCACAGTCATCTGTTTCTGTCTCACAAAATAACTCCACAGTCGTCTGTTTCTGTCTCACAAAATAACTGTCCACAGTCATCTGTTTCTGTCTCACAAAATAACTGTCCACAATCATATGTGTCTCACAAAATAACTCCACAGTCATCTGTTTCTGTCTCACAAAATAACTGTCCACAATCGTCTGTTTGTCTCACAAAATAACTCCACAGTCGTCTGCTTGTCTCACAAAATAACTGTCCACAATCGTCTGTTTCTCACAAAATAACTCCACAGTTGTTTCTGTCTCTCAAAATAACTGTCCACAGTCCTCTGTACATCCTGGCAAGCTCAACAACTCTCACTCCAATCTCATACTTCTGTATTATTTCCTTCTTCACATCTATGGTGTTTCTCACTTTCTTTACCACAGGGGTACCGCTAGCAAGTTTCTTTGGGCCCATGGCAGCTTATTTCACAGCCCCACAAGCATTAAACACAATTAAATAATCGTAAAATGTGTGAATGAGATCGCAGGTTAGTGTTCACTCAAGCATAAACAAAGCTAGACTGCTCACGGTGCTTGCGCGGGGATGCAGACAGAGCGGGCCAGCGGACAGGTCCCATACCCGGCGGTCCGAAAATAGGGCGCGTTCGATAATAGGGACACAGTTTGTCCGAAAAAATGGTCCTATTTTCAAAACGTTTGATATGTGATACGTTCGATTTTTGAGGTTCCACTGTATCTGTCTCAGTGCTGGAGGCAACGATGTTGGCAGACGTAGGAATGAGGACCTGATTAGCAGGTATAGGTTAGCAATAGAGATAATTAGGAGGAAGGGTGAGAACCCTGTCATATGTGGTATTTTGCCAAGGAGAGGAGTTGGAAACGAATGGTTGTCCAGGGCAATTGGTGTAAATTGCTGGCTGGACAAATACTGTAAGGAAAATGCGGTAACATTCATTGACAACTGGGACCTCTTCTATGGCAGAAATGGCATGTATGCCAGGGATGGGGTTCACTTATGTAGGTCTGGGGTGGGGGCACTAGCAACTGCAGTGGAGGGAGCTGTTAGGACTTTAAACTAGGAATAGTTAGTGGTATGGGTTTTGGCGGGAAAACAGTGAAGTCCCAGTGTAGTAATATGAGTATTAGGAGAATTAGTAATAGGCAAAATGAAGTGGATATTGGAAAGCTAGTGGCACTACGTGACAATGGCAGTAATAGGTATAGTAAAAAAGCAGAAACGAGCAGGAAGGGTAAAGAAAAAGGAGGGTCTTTAAATATAAATTATGCTAATTCCCATAGTGCTAGGAATAAGATGGAGGAGTTGAGATTAGTTGCTAGTGCAGGTAACATTGATGTATTTGCAATCACTGAGACTTGGCTTAATTCAAAAAGTTGGGACATGCCTGCAGAATGTCACATTCAGGGTTTTAAATTGTTCCAAGTAGATAGAAGTATTGGGAAGGGGGGTAGGGTGGCACTGTATGTCCAAGATCGCTTGAACTGTTGCATAAAAACGGATATTAACCCTTTCAGGGTCCACAGGCCCTTTCAGAGACTTGTTCTCAGGGTCCCCCAAATTTAAAAAAAAAAAATTATTTTTTCTTATGAAAAGATAGAGAATCTTTTCCTGATCATAATGACACCAAAAGTGTGAAATTTGATGAAAAACTTATGGAATTATGCTCTTGCGAAGTTAGCGGTCTCGACGATGTTTACGCATCGGTGATTTTGCCCACTTTGAGCCCTATTTTCGATCAATTCCAGTGTACTAGCCGACAAAATCATATCTATTTCGCTAGAACTCCATTTTTTCTATTAAATGAGTACAAGAAACCACCCATTTACCGATTTCAACTATCCAATGCAGTGGTCAGAATTTAGCAATTTTGCCAATTTCACACAAATTTCAAAAGATGCCAATTTCCAAATAGGGTCCAGAATAAACAAGAAAGACATTCCTGGCACTAAAATAACATTTCCTCTGTTCATTAGTCACGTCCCCACCCCCCTCTTACATTCTTTTGCTTTCCATTTTGAATTTTTATTCTCACAAAAAAAAATAGAAGATTTACTGTTATGCAGACTACTGCATTAGTGAAGAAATTGTATAAATAATATCGGCACACTTGTGAAAGAAAATTAGACTCACCAGTTGACATGTATTGGATGCTTAGCATGATTTGTTTACTTTTGAACTTTGGTAAAAATCGAACATTTCTGCTACTTTGAGCTCAATTTCAAGGTATTTTTCATTGTAAAACCAGTCAAAATCATCTCAATTTCTGTAATATGTCTTCCATTCTATCAAATGAGACCAGGAAAACTAGAATACAACAATAAATACCATACGAAAATACAGTGCAAAGTCACTGTTTTAATCCAAAAACACGGACAAAGTTTTTTTTTCTCATTACGCACTGTGTGCTGCAGGATTTTTTTTATACTGTGCACACTGACCACAGACCCATTCTTTCATATGTAGGCCTACCAGCTTTCTCTCGCTAGATTTGAAGGCGCTAGAATTTATGAGTATTAGTACGTCAAGGACCCTGGCACATAAGCCGTACTAGTACGGCCGAAACCCTGAAAGGGTTAAGTCTGAAGTAACACATACAGAGTGTTTGGATAGAATTTTCAGAGGGACGTGAAAAATTTATTTTAGGTGTAACATACTGTTCCCCAAACTTAGATATTGACCAAGGGAGACTACTATGGGAGGAAATTGTTAAGGCCACAAGGCATGATAACGTAGTACGTAATTCTAGGAGACTAACTTTAGTCATATTGATTGGAATTTCTTGACTGGGAATTTAGAATCAAACAACTTCTTAGAAGTAGTTCAGGATTGTTTTTTGAGGCAGTGTGACAGGACCTACAAGGGGAAACAACCTGCTTGACTTGGTTTTGGCAAACAAGGAAACCCTTGTTAATAATTTAGAAATTACAGAGGAATTCGGAACAAGCGATCACAAATCAATTACCTTTTGCATTGAATGGAAGTATGATAGCAGGGATAATTCAGTAATAGTCCCAGATTTTTGCTTAGCAGATTACAATGGGCTTAGAGAACACTTATCATTTGTGGACGGGAGTAACGAAGAGAGCTATCAGTATGACAGCTTTCTTAACACAATACATGCTGCCCAAAGGACATTTATCCCATATAAGGAAATTAGATAGAATAGAAATGACCCAAAATGGATGAATAATAGGCTGAAATATCTTTTAGGACAGAAGAAAGGAATTTGCAGGTGTATCAAAAGAGGTGAGGGTCATCTTATGAATCGGTATATTAACATTAAGAGGGACATTAAAAAGGGGATAAGAAAAGCTAAACGGGACTATGAAATTAACCCTTTGAGAGTTTCGGACATACTAGTATGGCTTACGACCCAGGGTTTTTGACGTACTAGTACGCCTAAATTCTAGCACCCTCAAATCTAGTGGGAGAAAGCTGGTAGGCCTCCATATGAAAGAATGGGTCTATGTGGTCAGTGTGCACGGTATAAAAAAAATCCTGCAGCACACAGTGCATAATGAGAAAAAAAAAGCTGACCATTTTTTTTTAATAAAACAGCGAATTCACACTGTATTTTCGTATGGAATTTATTGTTGTATTCTAGTTTTCTTGGTCTCATTTTATAGAATGGAAGGCATATCATAGAAATTGAGATGATTTTGACTGGTTTTACAATGAAAAGTACCTTGAAATTGAGCTCAAAGTAGCAGAAATGTTCGATATTTACCAAAGTTAAAAAGTAACAAATCATGCCAAGCGTCCAATACACGTCAACTGGTGAGTCTAATATTCTTTTGCAAGTGCGCCATTATGATTCATACTATTTTTTACACTAATGCAGTAGTCTGCATAACAGTAAATCTTCTATTTTTTGTGAGAATAAAAATTCAAAGTGGAAAGCAAAAAATGTAAGAGGGGCCTTGAAGACGTGACTAATGAACAGAGGAAATGTCATTTTAGTGCCAGGAATGTATTTCTTGTTTGTTCTGGACCCTATTCGGAAATTGGCATTTTTTTGAAATTTGTGTGAAATAAGCAAAATTGCTAAATTCTGACCACTGTACTGGATAGTTGAAATTGGTAAATGGGTGGTTTCTTGCACTCATTCAATGGAAAAAATGGAGTTCTAGCGAAATATTCATGTTTTTTGTCGACTAGTACAGTGGAACTGGCCGAAAATGGGGCTCAAGTGGGGCAAAAATTGCCGATCCGTAAACATCGCCAAGACCGCTAACTTCGCAAAGAGCATAATTCCGTAAGTTTTCCATCAAATTTCATATTTTTGGTGTCATTATGATCGGGAAAAGATTCTCTATCTTTTCGTAAGAAAATTTTTTTTTTTTTTTTTTTAAATTTGGCCGAAACTGAGAACGATTCTCGGAGAGGGCCTGTCGACCCTCAAAGGGTTAAAGTTGCTAGGGATTCAGAAACTAACCCAAAAAGTTTTTTCCAGTTTACAGAACAAAAGTTAGAGATATGATAGGTCCCCTTAAAAATAACTCTGGGCATCTCACTGACAAGGAAAATGAAATGTGCTCTATTCTTAATAATTATTTTCTCTCGGTTTTCACTTAAGAAGACACTGACAATATTCCAGTAATTAATTCTTATAATGGTCTTGAAGATGATAAATTATGCAATATCACAGTCACTACCGAAATGGTTATCAAACAGACCGGTTAAAGCAAAATAAATCCCTGGGCCCTGATGAACTTTTTCAAGGGTTCTTAAAGAGTGTAAAATGGAAGTCTGCGAGCCTTTAGCTAATATTTTCAATTTATCTCTTCAAACAAGTGTGGTGCCTGATATGTGGAAGATGGCTAATGTAATTCCTATTTTTAAACCAGGGGACAAGTCGTTACTGTCAAATTACCGCCCAATAAGCCTAACCTCAATTGTAGACAAATTACTCGAGTCAATTATAGCTGATAATATAAGAAGCCATCTCAATAGGCATAATTTTATTAATGATACTAAACATGGTTTCACCAGGGGCCGTTCCTGCCTAACTAATTTATTAACCTTCTCCAGCACAGCTTTTGAGGCCGTTGATCAGGATAAAGAATTCGATATTGTTTATTTAGATTTTAGTAAGGCTTTTGATAGAGTACCACATCAGAGACTGTTGAAGAAAGTGGCTGCTCATGGCATTGGGGGAAAAATGCTGTCATGGATCAAGTCATGGCTCACTAATAGGAAGCAGACAGTGTGTATAAATGGGGTTAAATCTGAGTGGGGATCTGTAACAAGTGGCATTTTGCAGGGATCAGTTTTAGGCCCATTATTGTTTATATATATATATATAAACGACCTTCACAAGGGAATTACTAGTGACATAAGCAAATTTGCTGATGACACGAAGATGTCTCACAACTTCAGGAGGATTTAGACAAACTCAATTCGTGGTTAGAAAAGTGGCAGATGCAGTTCAATGTAGATAAATGTAAAGTTCTAAAGCTTGGAAATGTCCATAACCCTAGCACCTACCAGCTTAATAATGTTGAACTTAGCCGTATAGAATGCAAAAAGGATTTGGGGGTTATGATAAGCAGCAACCTTAAACCAAGACAGCAGTGCCTAAGTGTGCGTAATAAGGCAAAAAGATTGCTCATATTAGACCATATTGCAATTACTAGTGAGAGACTGGTGCTATTTTTAATTTGTATTTTTATATTATTAGATTAAATCTAGTTGTACTATAGCTCATTCTAGCTCAAAACATAGACTCCACAAAAGTCATTATATTAGACCTTAGTGCAATTACAAGTGAGAGTCTTGTTCTATTTTAAATTTGTATTTTTATATTAGTAGTTTATACCTAGTTGTACTTTAGTTCATTCCAGCACAACACATAGACAACATCAACTTCATTATGTGTATAGTGACTATACTCTATATGACCAAAATACTTAGCTATATACTTATCCAAGCTTCCCACCACTACAGATATCAGTACTAGAACTCAACACAAACTCAGGATATAAATAACCATAATTTAAACCTAGAAGATGATTGATCACGTTGACCCTGATCTAAACCTCCATAATCTGACACCCAATCAAAACCTATTGGAAAGTAACTGCCTTTTTTACACAGCATCACAAGCCAGCACTATCCTAAACAATGCTAAAGCCCATCAGTACTTAAATACAACATCAGGTTCCTTAAGCAAAAAACTATGATGACCTCCTGGCACTCTTGAATCATAAAAGGACACCCTTCTCTGCATTATTCTTACTGAGACCTGGCTTAAGCAGGACACAATAGATATCTACCCTCTACCAGGAAACACAGCAATTCACAACTGCAGACCAAACCAAGTTGGGGGTGGTATTGCAATCTATTACTCTAACCAATTATTTTTATTAGCACCACTTGCTTTAGTGATGAATTGGGGAATACATTTTTGTTAATTTTACTGTAAAAAAAACCCTTAAGACACCTATAACAATCGGTGCCCTTTACCGGATACCTCACACAAACATCCCAAATTTCAGTGAGAAATTAAAATCACTAATAACAAACAACAAATGAATAGCACCACCTTCTCTTAGCTGGAGACTTCAACATCAACCTTGGCTTACTAGAATATCAGCCTGTAACTGATTTCACAACAATATGAACAACACACTTCTCATACCAACAATAACTAAACCAACCAGGCTCACTGAGACAAGTGCAACCATAATAGACCACATATGACCAATATACTAGCCCCCTTAAATCAGGGGTAATCACAGATAGCACTACAGCCCACTACCACCTTCCTCCTGACAAACATTAATAAACCACCACTTGAATACAACAAAGTCTCATTTAGACTCCATGACGAGGCCTCAATAAGGAAGTTCACAACTGACCTAGAGATTGTTGACTGGCCTACAGAATTCTCCAAGGCCAATGGTATTGATGACTGGACAGACATTTTTCTTAACAAATTACTTAGACTATACAACAAACATTGTCCTATAAAAACGAAAAAGATCACAAACAAACGGCTTGGTTGCCCATGGCTAACCAGCACCATTCTGAAATCCATTGACAAGAAACACCAATATGAAAAGCAATATAGACAGGGCTTAACCCTTTGAGGGTTTTGGTCGTACTAGTACGTCTTACGCGTAGGGGTTTTTGACGTACTAGTACGCATAAATTCTAGCGGCCTCAAATCTTGCAGGAAAAGGCTGATAAGCCTAGATGTGAGAGAATGGGTCTGTGTGGTGGGTGTGCGCAGTAGGAAAAAAATCTGGGACCCAGTGGTGCATTGTGGGAATGCCATCATAGTACACAATTCCACCGTGCCCTGAGGTAAGAAGTTCCTCACTCCTCGGCGAATTGGACATTTTGTTTTCCCCCGTGAAAAGTTCTAATACAGATGGAAGTGACAGTGAAGAAGAGTTTCAAGGTTTGGTGAGGTTTTGACCGAACTAATGACCATAATATGGTAAAGTGAGGGAAAACCCAGACAACCCACAGCCTTCCCCCTCTGGTGCTGGGGCCGTCTTGTTCACGTTCAGTTGTACCAGAATCAAAGAGGAAACTCCTTTTTTCCAAAATCCCAGACTCAGATAGTGAGATTGGTGATGATAGTGATAGTGATTATGAACTACAAGCTCTTCAGAACTTGTTCAAGAAGATGGAGGATGAGGAGGGAGCAGAGGAGGAGGTAGCACATGAGGAGGAGCGAGCAAGAGGAGGAGGAGGCAAGAGGAGGAGGAGGCAACGAGGAGGGAGGAGGCAGAGGAGGAGGCAGGAGGGAGGAGGAGTGAGGAGGATGAAGAAGAGAGGGAGGAGGAGGAGGAGGAAGAAGAGGTAGGAGGAGGAGGTGGAGGGGAGGAGGAGGTAAGAAGAATACGGAATGATAACAATATATATAGAATAACAATTAATACATAATAACAATAATAATCATAATAATACATAATAACAATAATAATAGGTAATAATAATAATAATAATATGTAATAATAAATGTTCACCCATGACAGTCAACAAGATATGGGGGTGATAACATCTGATAAGTGCTGGACGTTGATTGAGGGTAAATGAGGGGTAGAGCTGATACCAAAAGATGAGATGAACATCGCCCTACCTTTGTTTTTGCTGGTATAACTTACATTTCTGTTGTCTATTTGCCTGTCTATCAGCTCTCTTGTCTATCCGTCTAGCTCTCTGTCTCGAGAGACACAAGACTGTCGTATCACTTTTTCTCACATCTTCAAGCAGAGCTATAGCACTTTCGTTCTGGGTTTCTTGGGTTTATCCTACGGTAATTTATACTATGTATACTTGTATTTATGTGTACCTGTGACGTCAGAGATAGACAGGGACAGATAGAATGAGGCGAGAAAGATAATTAGATAGGAATGGGGGAAGGGACAGCAGTCATCCGACCCTCATTGTTTTGACAGGCGGGTGGGGGAGTGAAGTAATGATACAATATGTCCATTTTGAACAGCTGATGACTCCTGTAATTTACACTATGGAGGAGGAGGAGAAGAGAAGGAGGAAGAGTTAGGGGGAAGAGGAAGAAGATGAGGAGGAGGAAGAGGAGGAGGAGGGAAGAGGATAGAGTAGGAAGAAGAGGATAAGAGGAAGGGTGGAGGAAGAGGATAGTTAGGAGGAAGATTTAAGATTAGGCGGGAAAAGGAGGAAGAGGAAAAGAAGAGAGGAGGAGGAAAGAGTAGTATGGAAGAGGAAGAAGAGGAGGAGGAGGAGGAAGAGGAAAGGTGGAGGAGAGGAAAAGAGGAGAAGCAGAAGGTATGAGGTAAGAGTAGGGGGCAAGAAAAGGAAGAGTAGGGGAAGAGGAGGAGGGTGGAAACACTAGTACACTGGTACTGGTACACAAACACTTATGCTGTCTAGTTAGTCTGTCTTGTCAAGCTCCCTGTCTATCTGTCTATCCTCTAGCTCTCTGTCTCGAGCCAAAAGACTGTATGTCATCACTTATCTCACATCTTCAAGCAGGTATTATAGCACTTTGTCTGGATTTATTGGTTACTCCTGGGTATATTTATACTATGTATACTTGTATTTATGGTGTACCTGTGAGACAGAGTGACAGACAGATCAGAAAAGAGAAGAGCACAGATTGAAAGAGATAGAATGAGGGAGAAAGATCAAAACACCAATGTTTTATGACACCATTGTTTCAGTAGTTCCACATGCTGCAGAAAACTATAGGAATTATGTTCACGTGACTGTATATTTGGTATATATATTATGAACCAATAAATAATAAACAATGTTTTGTATTGTTGGTTTTGTAAAACACGTTTTGTAAACATATATTGGATAATAATGTTTGTGTGCTTATTGTGTTGTATACAACGAGTGTATCAGTGGTCCCGCATAATCCGATTTTAATCCGTGCAAGGAGGGGTAATTGTTATGCGAAATAATCGGTATATGAATGAATTTTCCCCATAAGAAATAATGGAAAATAAAATTAATCCGTGCAAGACACCCAAAAGTATGAAAAAAAATTTTTTTTTACCACATGAAATGTTTTAATTTTAGTACACACAAACTGAAAAAACGGCATGCACCAATTACATGGACACTCTTTCTTTTATTGAAGATCTGGTGATGATTGATGGGGATGGGAGAGGAGGGGAAGAGAGTGTGTTTGTGTTTAGAAGGGGAATCCCTTCATTAAGATCTTGAACGGGTGTCGAGTCCTTTTTGGGGTTATTCCTCCTTCTTCTTTTAATGCCACTAGGACCAAGCTTCAGAGTCCATGGACTTCTTTCGCAACAACATATCTGTCCATAGTGGACCTGTACCTCCTCGTATCCTTTATGACTTCCCCTAAAGTGTTTCACGTCGCATTGTCAGTGTAATAATCATCCAGCACGGCTTGCAATAGCTGTGTGAGAGGTGATTTTCTCAAAAAAAGGTTTGCACTTCAGCCACTTCTTTGCACACATTTCCTTAATTCTTTGTAGTAGGCAACTGCTTCAATTTCTCCTCCCCTCTCTGAACCAGTTTTCTCAAGGTTCTGGCCTCTTGCTCTTGAAGTGATCTATCTCAGCTCTCAGTGGTTTAGTTCTTCATTGTCCTCCTCCACCAACTCTTCCACATCCTCCCCCACTAACCTCCAACCCCACGGACTTCCCTCAATGCCACAATGGATTCCTCAACTGGTCATAATCTCTCCGGGTTAGCCTCAAACCCTTCAAAATCCCTTTTGTCATTCGACATTCTGGCACAGTTTCTTCCAAGCAGAGTTCAAGTTCATTCTTTGTCACTCCCTCCAGCCCTTACTATAAGGTTTACACCAATTTGAGGATATTAAAAGTGCTCTCTCAAAAAACTCTCTTGAGACAGTTGAGTTTTGAGGTCACTACAAAGCCACTTTCATACTGAGTTTTGTGTACAGTTTTTTGAAGAGGTTTTTGGCAATAACACTGCTGGTCCATGGGCTGCAGGAGAGGAGTGGTATTAGGACGGCAAAAACTTCACCTTAATAATGAAGCTCATGTCCCATAAAGGCGCTTGCCACCGTCTGTAGGATGATCCAGGGGCATTGTCTAACACCCAGGAGGCACTTAAGTTCTAATTGTCCTTTTCAGTTAGGTAACTCTTTCTCTCATTGGGGGCATTGCATGGTGTAATAAGTTATAGAAAAAGTCCCTAGTGGGACCCATGCCTTTATGTCTTGCCTCCACAGCATCACAACAAATTATCACTTGAGGACATTCTTTTGCCTGAACGCTCTGGGAGTGTCAGAGTGATACCCTATAATGGCTTAACTTTGCCAATCACCACTAGCATTGGAACACATCAAAAAGTAAGCCTGTCTTTCATAGGCTTACTGTCCTAGGAGTGCCTTTTCCTCCTGACGTAAATTAGGTCATGCTTGGCATTTTCTTCCAAAACAGGCCTGTTTCATCTCAATTATAACACTGTTCAGGTTTTGTCCTTCAGTCTCTATGTCTCCTTGAATTCTCATTGCACATATTTTTTCAGCCGCTTTGTGGCCGAAACTGGCAGCCTCACATGCTTATCATCACTATGTATCAATACGTTTCTTAAATCTCTCAACAACCTTTGCTGGCCTTAAATTCACTTTCATCATAAAGCATAGTTGCAGGCATTTTTTTAATTATAATCCTGATGCATCTTCCTAGCCATTTTTGTTTATGATAGCTTGAGAGATGCGATCTCCTGCTAGCTGTTTTTCATTTATCCACACCAATAAGTCTCTCTCAACAGTCTTCCATTCACTTCGCGATTTTGTTTCGAAACACAGTTAAACCTTTGGCAAGAACAGTTCCTGATTGCTTTCTGGGCCCACTTAGTAGCGATGGTTGATTGGCGGTTTTCTTGTACAACTGACCACCAGGTCGGCGACGCAGCCGCACTCCACTTTCATAGTTTCAATGATCTCTTTCTTCCTTTCTCATTGGGAAAACTTCTCACCCTTATTGGTTGTAGGTTGGCACTAGAAGCTTTCTTGGGGCTCCATGGTCACTTAATGTTTCTAGAACTGCACCGCTAAAACACTGTAATAATACGAAATATATCCGATTGTATGCTTGAATGTTACCGCGGAGGCTGGATGGTAAAACATTTGCACGGGCGCACATGTGAGGCTGGATGAGGCGCACATTGGACGCGTCTCGGACGAGAAAATCGTATCCGGCGTTGAGCGGGTTTTTAAGCGGTATGCGAGGCCAAAATTTTTGCGATTAAAGCGCAAGAACCGGTTATGCGGGTTTATTAATCGCTATGTCTGGTGCCATTACGGTTTGCGGGGTTGTCCACTGTTATATGTAACATTGCACCTTACTTTGGTCTCATAGGCCACATAAGATTATGTGAAAAAATAAAATAGTTGAAAAAAACAACAAACTTTCAAATAAAGTAAACTAAAAGTTTACGGCGTGTGCGGCAGTCGTCGCTGTTGCCATAGCGAGCTTCATTTTCTGACATCTTCATGCAATCCATATCTCCGTAAGTATTGATGGTAAATTTTTTTGTGTTTATCCTATAATGTTTGAAAAAAAAACTATTTTTTCATAAGAAAATTTTTTTTTTTTTTTGGAAATAGTTGGCCGACCCGACCCTTGAGAACGAGTTTCGGAAAGGGCTGTGACCCTCAAAGGGCTTAATAAACAAAGATATTCTTAAATAATATTCATCAGTTCTCACCAAAGTAATAAAGAAAGCCAAACAACTATACTACTCCAGTAGATTCACGACACTAGAGGAGATATAAAAAAGACCTGGAAAACACTCTCTCAGATTCTAGGGACCCACAAACTGAAAAAAACCAAGAATATTGTCCTAACTAAACCTAATGAAACACCACTACATCCCACTGACACAGCTAACAAGATAAACGACTTCTTCTCAACCATAGGATCTAATCTCGCCAATAAAATCCAACATACTAATGCCCATGCCGGGGACTACCTAGATGGGAATTTCCCAAATTCCTTCTATCTTGCACCAACTGAGCCCTCGGAAGTCACCGAGATTATAAAGTCACTTAAAAACAACTCAGGGAATCTGTCTAATGTCCCACCATTACTGAACAAGCGAGCGTCCCATATCCTTTCACATGCTATTTCATTACCTTTTAACAAGTCACTAGAAACTAGCACCTTCCCGAAACTACTCAAGATGGCAAGGGTTACACCAATACATAAAGGTGGTGACCCTACAGACTTAAACAACTACAGTGGACCCCCGGTTAACGATATTTTTTCACTCCAGAAGTATGTTCAGGTGCCAGTACTGACCGAATTTGTTCCCATAAGGAATATTGTGAAGTAGATTAGTCCATTTCAGACCCCCAAACATACACGTACAAACGCACTTACATAAATACACTTACATAATTAGTCGCATTCGGAGGTAATCATTATGCGGGGGTCCACTGTATAGGCCAATATCAAACTTACCATTGCTATCCAAAATCTTTGAGAAACTCGTGCACAGGAGACTATATTCATTTATAACAGCACAAAACATACTCAACCCCTGCCAATTTGGATTTAGGAAAAATAAAAGCACTAATGATGCAATCATAAAAATGCTAGATCTGCTTTACACAGCATTGGAAAATAAGGAATATCCACTAGGAATTTTTATTGACTTAAGAAACGCTTTTGACACAGTAGACCACGACATCTTACTCCACAAACTTGACCATTACGGTATAAGAGGCCATGCGCTTGCTTATTTCAAATCTTACCTTACTAATAGGTATCAGTATGTTACCATTAAAGACACAGCATCAACAACACGGCCACTTGATACTGGAGTTCCGCAGGAAAGTGTCCTTGGTCCCCTGCTCTTCCTCATATACATCAATGATCTTCCAAACGTATCCCAACACCTGAAACCCATTCTCTTTGCTGATGACCGACTTATGTCATCTCTCACCCTAATCTTGCCACCCTCAACACCATGTTAACGAGGAGATGATCAAAATATCGACTTGGATGACAGCCATAAACTTACGCTTAACACTGACAAAACCTACTATATTATGTTTGGTAGCAGCAGGAGATGCACAAATTAACATTAAGATCGACAACACTCTAATTAACCAGACATAATGAGGGCAAATTCCTAGGCCTATACCTTGGACAAACCTGAATTTCAGCACCCATATCCAAGACATAACCAAAAAAGTATCCAAAACAGTTGGGATCCTCTCCAAGATACGATACTAACGTGCCGCAAAATGCCCTTCTCACACTATACCACTCACTTATTTATCCATACCTCACCTATGTTATTTGTGCTGGGGAACAACACAGCAACACACCTAAAGCCATAATAACCCAACAAAAAGCTGCAGTAAGATAATCACTAAATCCCATCCCTGGCAACACCCCCCCCCACCCACTCTTCAAGATTCTAAACTTACTCCCTGTTCAGTACATCCACACTTACTACTGTGCAAGCTACTCTACAGACCTTAAACTCCAATATCAACTGACCTAAACGCTTTCTTGATAGTTGTGACAGAACCCACGGCATAACACCAGACACAATCACATCTCTACGACATTCCCCATGTCCAGACTAAACCTTTACAAAAATCCAATGTATGTCAAGGCCCTAAAATCTGGAACACCCTACCTGAGAACATCTAGAACTGCAGACACATTCATCACCTTCAAACTACCATTAGAAAACATCTTATCTCCCTGATAAAACCCCATCAACTAACTACAAAATACCACCTGGTGGTTCACACTTACACTCACTCACCCATTTGACCATAAATCAAGAAATATTATCTCAATCTTAAAAAAATGAATCCTAATGATACTCCAATACTGAAAACTATGTACTGTGCCAAAACACAAAGCATTCACATGCTAAACTCACAAACTAGTTATTTAGTCAATTAGCCATAATACCAACATACCTCATATTTGTAATATTTTAAAATAAAGAATTAAACTAAGTCTGCCGAAATGCCTAGCCATGCTAGGCGTTCTAGTGGTACACTCTGTAATCATTATTTAACTACATGTAAACCACACAACAACCAAATTCTGTAAATTCAACATTGTAATCTTTATAGAGAATAAACTTTGAATCATTAGTAAGGCCTCACCTAGATTATGCAGCTCAGTTCTGGTCTCCATATTACAGAATGGACATAAATTCGTTAGAAAACATTCAGCAGAGAATGACTTAATTAATACATAGCATTAGAAATCTTCCTTATGAAGAAAGATTGAAGACCCTTAAATTGCATTCACTTGTTAGACGAAGAATGAGGGGAGACATGATCGAATGGGGTCAAATCAGAATGGGGATTAGTCACTAGTGGCATTCCACAAGGATCAGTTTTAAGCCCTCTCTTGTTCATAATTTACATTAATGACCTTGATAGAAGGATTAATGAGCGACATGAGTAAATTGCTGATGATACAAAGATAGGTCGTATGATTCATTCTGAGGAGGATAGCAATGAACTTCAGGAGGATTTGAACAAATTAATGTCTTGGTCTGAAAAATAGCAGATGAAGTTCAATGTGGATAAGTGTAAAGTACTAGTCCTTGGTAATGAAAATAACCCTCGAAGCTATAAACTAGGTGAAGTAGAGCTTGATCATACAGAATGTAAAAAAGACTTGGAATATTTTAAGCAGAAATCTAAAGCCAGACAGCAGTGCCTTAGTGTGTGCAACATTCTAACAGATTACTAGGATTTATCTCTAGAAGTATAAGTAACAGAAGTCCAAAAGTTATTTTACAGCTCTATACTTCACTAGTGAGATCTCATTTAGATTATGCCTCTCAGTTTTGGTCTCCTTACTACAGGATGGATATAGACTCATTGGAGAACATACAGAGAAGAATGACTAAAATGATTTACTGTGTAAGGAATCTCCCATATGAAGATAGACTTAAAGCCTTAAATCTCCACTCTCTGGAGAGACGTAGAATGAGGGGAGATATCATTGAGGTGTATAAGTGGATGATGGGCGTAAACAAGGGAGATATTAATAAAGTACTGAGGGTGTCGAACCAGATAAGAACCAGAAATAATGGATTTAAGTTGGAAAAATTTAGATTTAGAAAGGACATAGGTAAGTACTGGTTTTCTAACAGAGTTGTGGATGCATGGAACAATCTTCCCAGTAGGGTGATCGAGGCTAGGACCTTGGGTAGCTTTAAAGGGATTGGACAGATATATGAGTGGGAGGGGCTGGGTTTGATTGGTGTCATTGGGTACGGGAGTAAATTCTTGGGTAGCTTTGGGTAGAGGTTGTTTTGATAAGGACCTGCCATGTATGGGCCAGTAGGCCTTCTGCAGTGTTCCTCCATTCTTACGTTCTTAAATCCTCCTGGAGTTCATTGCTATCCTCCTCAGAATGAGGAGGATAGCAATGAAGAACATTGAAGATGGGGAACTGAGACATTTCTTATATTTTACAGAGTTTTGTAGGGAATTATGCCTCTATCAATGTCGTTCATCAATTTCAAAGTCCTCAACATAAATATGATTTGGTGGTTGGGAATTCGCGAATGTGTGAAGCTCAGTAAAGTTGAAAATGCAAATGTTGAGGTAGACCTATAATAACAATACGTACAGTGGTCCCTCGATAATCGTAGGGCTCGAGTCGTAATTTTCGGAAATCATAGCGATATTTTCGTCAAAACATGGGCTCGCTAATCGTAGATTGACTCGCGAGAGTAGTAGATCGTCCGGGACGCGTACTCACGCTCTGCACCGCCCCGGCCTCCATTCCCAGCCAGTGTGGCATTGTTTACCAGTGAGCGATGGTCCCCTCACTTGTTCATACGAAATATTTCATAATACATATTCCATTCATTTTAGTGCTTGCAACTACTAAATAAGCTACCATGGCTCCAAAGAAAGCTCCTAGTACCAAGCCTTTGGTATAGAAGGTGAGAAATACGATTGAATTTAAGAAAAATATCACTGAACAATATGAAAGTGGTGTACATGTGGCCGAACTGGCCAGGATGTATAACAAACCCTATACAACCATATGTTCCATGGTGGCCAAGAAAAGGAAATCAAGGACCCTTTTTTTGCAAAGGGGGTAAATATGCTGACAAAAATGAGATCACCAGTACTCGAAGAGGTTGAGAAGTTATCATTGGTGTGGATAAACGAGAAATAATTAGCAGGAGATAGTCTTATGAAGTCGATTATTTGTGAAAAGGCTAGGCAGTTGCACGACGATCTGGTAAAGAAATTGCCTGCAAATAGTGGTGATGTGAGTGAATTTAAGGCCAGCAAAGGTTGGTTTGAGAGATTTAAGAACTGTAGTGGCATACACAGTGTGGTAAGGCATGGTAAGGCTGCCAGTTCGGACCACAAAGCGGCTGAAAAACATGTGCAGGAATTCAAGGAGTACATAGAGGCTGAAGGACTGAAACCTGAACAAGTGTTCAATTGTGACGAAACAAGCCTCTTTTGGAAGAAAATGCCAAAGATGACCTACATTACACAGGAGGAAAAGGCACTGCCAGGACACAAGCCTATGAAAGACAGGCTGACGCTCATGTTCTGTGCTAATGCTAGTGGGGATTTCAAAGTGAACCCGTTACTAGTGTACCATTCTGAAAATCCCAGGGTGTTCAGGAAAAACAATGTCATGAAGAGTAAATTGTGTGTGTTTTGGAAATCTAATAGTAAGGCATGGGTCACGAGGGAAATTTTCGTCGAGTGGTTCAATGAAGTGTTTGGCCCTAGTGTGAAGAATTACCTCCTGGAAAAAAAATTGGATCTCAAGTGCCTCCTAGTAATGGACAATACACCTGCTCATCCTCCAAACTTGGATGACCTAATTTTCAAGGAGTTTGGGTTCATCACAGTAAAGTTTCTGCCCCTGGGAATTACCACTCCTCTCCTCCAGCCCCTGGACCAGCAGTCACTGCAAACTTTAAAAGACTCTACACTAAAGCAATTTTCAAAGGTGCTTGAATGTGACCTCAGACACTCACTTGGGCCCTAAGAGATTTTTGGAGAGAAACACTTAAGCATCCTCCATTGCATAACCCTTATAGGTACGGCTTGGGAGGGAGTGACTACCGGGACTTTGAACTCTGCTTGGAGAAAATTGTGGCCAGATTGTGTTGACAAAGAGGGGTTTTGAAGGTTTTGGAGCTGACCCTGATGAGCATAAAGTCTGTGTTAAATCTATTTGGTACTGGGGAGTTCCATGGGTTGGATGCGAGTTTGGAAGATGTGGAAGAGTTGGTGGAAGACCACAACAAAGAGCTCACCACTGAGGACTGCAGAGCTTCAGCAGGAGAGCAACAGATCGCAGTCAGAATCTGCTGCCGAGGAGGGAAGAGAGATGGAAGAAGGTGCCTTCTTCAGAAATTTAAGAGATTTTTGAATGTATGGTAAATGGAAAGATTTATGGAAAAAACACACCCTGACAAGGGTGTTGCAAGCCATGTTGGCAAATGTACAGTGACAAATCTTGGCCCATTTAGGAAGTGTTAGAGAGTTTCCAGAACAGCTCTCCGGACAGTTATTTTGCGAGAAGGGCCCAGTGACCTAAAGCTGGTCCTATGGCATTAAAGAAACAGAGAAAGAAAGTAACCCCAGAAAAGCAATTGGGGACCTGAGGTTTGTTTGATGGAAGGGGATTCCCCTTCCAAAACAAAAATAATCCCATCTCTCTCCTCCTCCAGTCTTCCATACACTAAGAAGAATTGCCAATAAAGGTAAGTGTTATGCTGTTAATGTTTCATTCATCATGTCCCATTGTGTTGTTTATGTACTACATCCATATTTCATGTAAAAAGTTTTTTTGTTTTAATACTTCCGGGTGTCAGGAACAGATTAATTGTATTTACATTATTTCTTATGGGGAAAATTGATTCGAAAATCGTAATTTCGATAATAGTAACACTTCCAGGAACAGATTAATTACGATAAACGAGGGACCACTGTAATAATACGTATAATAATAGTATAATAGTATAATATAATACGTATATCGTATTATATTATTATATGGATTAATATCGTAAGACCCCCAACTTACGATATTAATCAATTCCAGAGAGCACATCGTAAGACAAAATTATCGTAAGTCAAATTAATTTTCCCCATAAGAAATAATGGAAATCAAATTAATCTGTTCAAGACATCCAAAAGTATGAAAAAAAATTTTTACCACATGAAATATACATTTTCCTACACACAAAAAGAAGGATACATGCACAATATATATTGTGCATGTACTGGTGTACTAAATGAAGAATACATGACACTTACCTTTATTGAAGATGTAGTGATGAGTGACGAGACACTGTTTGTGTCCTGGGAGTGCCTTTTCCTCCTGAGTAATGTAGGTCCTATTTGGAATTTTCTTCCAGAACAGGCCTCATCACACTGTGTATGCCACTACGATTCTTAAATCTCTCAAACCAACCTTTGCTGGCCTTAAATTCACGAATATGAGCACTAGTTCCAGGCATTTTTTTTCCTGTTCACCTGGGTGTTAGTCAACTGGTGTGGGTTGCATCCTGGGGGACAAGACTAAGGACCTCAATGGAAATAGGTTACGACAGTCCTCGATGACACACTGACTTTCTTGAGTTATCCTGGGTGGCTAACCCTCTGGGGTTAATTGTTTCTCGGTATTCTCGATAAACCACAAAAATAACAGTCTCTCCACATCTTCGAGTACTACAGCTGACCGTGGTGCAGCAGCAGCTGACTGTGGTACGATAGTATTTTGATGGTATTTCTCACCCTTTTTACGACAGGGTTGGCACTAGAGGCTTTCTTTGGTGGCTTATTTAGCAGTGACAAGCACTAAAAACACTGAATACAAAATTTATCAAATGCATGGATGCAACTGTCTGCCCCAGCTTGTAAACAATGTCACACTAGCTCAGCTGAGGTGCTCAGACCAGACGGACCAGACGGCCACGTTCGGGACAAATGATGTAAGTTGAGTTTTTCAACATAGGTCGGGGTCAAATTTTTATGCTGACAAGCATCGTAAGTCGGTTTTATGATAGGCTGAGGCCATCGTAAGTTGGGAGTCCACTGTACATATATAATAATAATGTACTATATAATAATAATTATAATAATAGATGACTTCAAAATGCCATCACTAGATGGTAGTGTTTACCACAACAAAGAGGGAGTGGTTGTTGCCGCCTCCACCTGTTACATAATGACATTTTATTCATTCTAGAGTATGTATCAGGTTTGTTATTTATATTATTTATTATGTCATATTTGATGAACTGTGATAGATAAATAAGTCGTATAGGTGATATTAGTGAAATTATTCAAGTAGTATTTTGTCTGGTCTCAAGACAAACTCTCATCTGCCAACGATACCACTATATGAATGACATATTTTATTCATTTTAGAGTACAGTGGACCCCCACCATTTGGCGGCCACGACTTGCGTGAAATCCAACTTTCGACAAGTTTTTCGGCAAAATTTAGCTTCGTGGTTCATGATTGGACTTGTGATTCAGCGACCTTCTGGTATGCGTCTGCCCATCAGCACACACACAAAGCCAGTCTCCCGCACTATTCACACTTAGTGTGCCATTGTTTACCAGCATGTGACCATCACCCCACGGGTTCATACAACACATTTCATAATAATTCATTGTTTTTTGTGCTTGCAACTGCTAAATAAGCCACCATGGGTCCAAAGAAAGCTCCTAGTGCCAGCCCTTTGGTAAAGGTGAGAAACACGATAGAATTCAAGAAAAAACTCGTAGTAAAGTACTAAAGTAGAGGAGGAAGAGAGAGGGGAGAATGTGCCTTCTGCAGTGATTCAGTGATTCTACAATATGTATGATACTAAAGCAGCAGGTATCGATAAAGGCTATAGCTCCAGCCAGCGATAAAGTGCAGAATTAACAGCGTAGCAAGTAAGTTAAGCGAGTAAGCGATAGAAAAACAACATGAGAGTAACTCTCCAATGTTGTTGGATGTGTATAGGACTGCTGAACATGCATCACCCTGCTATATTCCACCACCCTAAACCTCTGCCAACATCTCATTAATCAAACTAATTAAGCTAACATCTCCTCCAAGATAAGTGTAAATATAAAAGTGTAAGTATAAAAGAAAATATAAGTAAATATAAAAGGACACCAATGGA
Organism: Cherax quadricarinatus; assembly: GCF_026875155.1. NCBI lineage: Eukaryota > Metazoa > Arthropoda > Malacostraca > Decapoda > Parastacidae > Cherax > Cherax quadricarinatus. The sequence continues at coordinate 56,750,453 of NC_069399.1, read as the reverse complement.
AATATGTCACTCTTGAATTTTTTGGGTTATCCTGGGTACTTTAAACATATGCTGCTATGTATGATAATCTATGTATATAACTGTATGTGTATACCTGAATAAACTTAATTATTTATAAATTAAAATGTAAATATTCCTTATTTATAAACTACATTGTTTAAGTGTGATGGTGGTGGTGGCCAAAGCCTCCACCGCCACCAACACGGCTTCTCTCAGTGACAGCCCTTAAACCCAACGACAACACTTACACCATTTACTCCTCTCATACATTATGACATTTTATTCATTCTAGAGTATACAGAGGGCCCCACTTATACGGCAGGTTAGGTTCCAGGCTACCGCTGTAAAGCGGAAATAGCCATAAAGTGGAACACCCTTTTTTTCCTCCTTATAAATGCATACAAATACTAGATAACAAGTTTACACTAACATATATTAAGTTAGCAGAACTAGCATCAAAAACACAATAAAAAAGTACAATACACACACAGTGCACTCATTACTTACCTTAAAATATTTATAGTCTTAATCTAGGGTGAGACAAGTAGTATTTATTGTACGAAATCAATGTGTATGTATGGAGTCGGGGTACCATACCAGGCCACCACCTACACATAATAATTCTATTACATTATAAGCATCCTAGTGAAAAAGCATATACAGTTTACTATTACTCACCTAAAATTTGTAGTCTTAATGTAGGGTCAGGGAGTGAGTAAACGAGAAAGACGAGAGACAAGATGGAGAGACAGAGAGAGAGAGACGAGAGAGAGAGAGAGAGAAGAGAGGAGAGACAGAGAGAGAGAGAGAGACAGAGACAGAGAGAGACGAGAGAGAGAGAGAGAGGGACAGAGAGATGGAGAGAGACATGAGAGAGAGAGAGAGAGACAGAGAGAGAGAGAGAGAGACAGAGAGAGAGAGACAGAGAGAGAGACAGACAGAGGAGAGAGAGAGCACAGAGAGAGAGAGAGAACAGAGAGAGAGAGAGAGAGACAGAGAGAGAGAAGAAGAGAGAGACAGAGAGACAGAGAGAGAAGAGACAGAGAGAGAGAGAGAGACAGAGAGAGAGAGAGACAGAGCAGAGAGACAGAGAGAGAAGACAGAGAGGCAGAGAGAGAGAGAGACAGAGAGAGAGAGAAGAGAGAGAGAACGAGGACAGAGAGAGAGACAGAGAGAGAGAGAGAGAGAGAGAGAGGAGAGACAGAGAGAGAGAGAGAGGAAGAGAGAGAGAGAGACAGAGAGAGAGAGAGAGAGAGACAGAGAGAGGACAGAGAGTGCAGAGAGATGAGACAGAGAGAGAGAGAGAAGAAGAGACAGAGAGAGAGAGAGAGAGAGAGACAGAGAGAGAGAGAGAGAGAGAGAGACAGAGAAGAGAGAGACAGAGAGAAGGAGAGAGAGAGAGAGAGAGAGGAGCAGAGAGAGATGGACAGAGAGAGGAGAGAGAGAGAGAGGAGAAGAGAGAGAGAGAGAGAGAGAGAGAGAGAGAGAGAGAAGAGAGAGAGAGAGACAGAGGAGAGACAGAGAGAGACAGAGAGAGAGAGAGAGAGAGACAGAGAGAGACGAGAGAGAGAGAGAGACAGAGAGAGAGACAGAGAGAGAGAGAGAGAGAGACAGAGAGAGAGAGAGAGAGAGAGAGACAGAGAGAGAGAGAGAGAGAGAGAGACAGAGAGAGAGAGAGAGAGAGAGAGAGAGAGAGAGAGAGAGAGAGAGAGAGAGTACATGAGGGAGGACAGGCACAGTGTTATGTAAACAAAGCAGATGAGCGCAAATTTTGTAAACAAAGTGTACACGTCTGGTTTGTGTACAAGTTACACTGTGTACAAGTTGTCTCTACATTGATACGGTAGAATAAATAAAGAAGAACACTCCCATTCTCACATAACACCATTTTTAGAAGAAATGACGCTCTGAGCAAAGGCAATTGAAATAAGTCACTCTGAATTTTTTGGGTTATCATAGGTACACATATGCTGTTATGTATGATAATCTATGTAACTGTATTTGTGTATACCTGAATAAACTTACTTACATACATACGAAAGGAATAATTTTCTACACTTACCCCCAGTAACACATTTTCTCTTATGTTTGACTAGAGAAAATGTTATTCTTGCCATCACTTGTACAAGTTATCTGGCTACGACATCTCATATTTATGTTTATTTATTCTATTGTGGGGTGTATTTATCATCTTCATATGTTATGTATCGTGTTTATTATATAATTTTGAAAAAAATATCATGGATGGATTTATGAAAATGTGTATAGTAACGTAATATATAACATTTATTTTATTTATTTTATTTAGTAATTTAAGCATACAAACAGAGGTACAAAAAATACAGGTAAGAGCAGCATGCCAAAGCCACTTACATGCATAGCATTACGGGCTGGCTTAAAATTAACTTGAGATTAACAAAGCAATGATGAAATCAGTGATAAAACATTATTGTAAACAGATAACTATAAAGCACAAATGAGTATTACAAAGACAGGTCATATGGTTGCTTGCATTGCTGTACATTCAGTAGAATGGAGTATTCTGTTAGGTAGTGTATTTAAAAAAATAATAAAGTTAGATTGGGTCCTAGGTTTAACATTTGTGTGATATAATTGTGAGTAACATATAGGATATACAATTTATAAGGTTCAGTTATTCAGTATTTATTTCGTTTTGAGTAAGTGATCTTTGAGAAGAGACTTGAATTTATAAACAGGTAGTGTTTCTTTTATTTTATTTTTATTTTTTTTTTTTCAACAAGTCGGCCGTCTCCCACTGAGGCAGGGTGACCCAAAAAAGAAAGAAAATCCCCAAAAAGAAAATACTTTCATCATCATTCAACACTTTCACCACACTCACACATTATCACTGCTTTTGCAGAGGTGCTCAGAATACAACAGCTTAGAAGCATATACGTATAAAGATACACAACATATCCCTCCAAACTGCCAATATCCCAAACCCCTCCTTCAAAGTGCAGGCATTGTACTTCCCATTTCCAGGACTCAAGTCCGACTATATGAAAATAACCGGTTTCCCTGAATCCCTTCACTAAATATTACCCTGCTCACACTCCAACAGATCGTCAGGTCCCAAGTATCATTCGTCTCCATTCACTCCTATCTAACACGCTCATGCATGCTTGCTGGAAGTCCAAGCCCCTCGCCCACAAAACCCCCTTTACCCCCTCTTTTCCAACCCTTTCGAGGGCGACCCCTACCCCTCTTTCCTTCCCCTATAGATTTATATGCTTTCCATGTCATTCTACTTTGATCCATTCTCTCTAAATGACCAAACTACCTCAACAACCCCTCTTCTGCCCTGACTAATGCTTTTATTAACTCCACACCTTCCTAATTTCCACACTCCGAATTTTCTGCATATATTTACACCACACATTGCCCTTAGACAGGACATCTCCACTGCCTCCAACCGTCTCCTCGCTGCTGCATTTACCACCCAAGCTTCACATCCATATAAGAGTGTTGGTACTACTATACTTTCATACTTCCCTTCTTTGTCTCCATAGATAACGTTTTTTGACTCCACATATACCTCAACGCACCACTCACCTTTTTTCCCTCATCAATTCTATGATTAACCTCATCCTTCATAAATCCATCCGCTGACACGTCAACTCCCAAGTATCTGAAAACATTCACTTCTTCCATACTCCTCCTCCCCAATTTGATATCCAATTTTTCTTTATCTAAATCATTTGATACCCTCATCACCTTACTCTTTTCTATGTTCACTTTCAACTTTCTACCTTTACACACATTCTCAAACTCATCCACTAACCTTTGCAATTTTTCTTTAGAATCTCCCATAAGCACAGTATCATCAGCAAAAAGTAACTGTGTCAATTCCCATTTTGAATTTGATTCCCCATAATTTATCCCACCCTCTCCCGAACACCCTAGCATTTACTTCTTTTACAACCCCATCTATAAATATATTAAAAAAACCATGGTGACATTACACATCCCTGTCTAAGACCTACTTTTACCGGGAAGTATTCTCCCTCTCTTCACACACCCTAACCTGAGCCTCACTATCCTCATAAAAGCTCTTTACAGCATTTAGTAACTTACCACCTATTCCATATACTTGCAACATCTGCCACATTGCTCCTCTATCCACTCTATCATATGCCTTTTCTAAATCCATAAATGCAATAAAAACTTCCCTACCTTTATCTAAATACTGTTCACATATATGCTTCAATGTAAACACTTGATCTACACATCCCCTACCCACTCTGAAGCCTCCTTGCTCGTCCGCAATTCTACATTCTGTCTTACCTCTAATTCTTTCAATTATAACCCTACAGTATACTTTTCCTGGTATACTCAGTAAACTTATTCCTCTATAATTTTTACAATCTCTTTTGTCCCCTTTCCCTTTATATAAAGGGACTATACATGCTCTCCGCCAATCCCTAGGCACCTTCCCCTCTTTCATACATTTATTAAACAAAAGTACCAACCACTCCAACACTATATCCCCCCCTGCTTTTAACATTTCTGTCATGATCCCATCAGTTCCAGCTGCTTTACCCCCTTTCATTCTACGTAATGCCTCACGTACCTCCACCACACTTACATTCTGCTCTTTTATATTTACAGGTAATGAATTCCAGATTTTAGGGCCTTTTATGTGCATCGAGTTTTTGCATAGCGTGAGATGGTCTCGAAGGAAATCAAAGAGTGATCTGTGCCTTTGTGTTGTTGGGTCCATGGTGTTCTGGTGAGGTTGGGCAAAGAGATGTTTGAGGGGAGGGTTAATATCAGAGTTAAGTGTTCTATGTATGTAATAGGTGCAATAATAAGTATGGATGTTTTGTATGGTGAGTAGGTGAGTGTTTTGAATATAGGGTGAGTGTGTTGCTGTATAGTGAGAATTTGTTATCATTCTAACTGCAGCCTTTTGTTGGGTAAGTTGTGGTCTGGATGGTTAATGTTGTTGAGCCCATGCACTAATTACACAGGTGAGATAGGGGTAAATAAGAAATAGAAAGTAATAAAGAGCCAGGAAGCGCTGGATGTGCGGAACATAGTACAGTATCTTCGATAGTATGCCATACAGATTTTCTTTGAAATTTGTTGTATATGTGTATGAAATTTGAGTCTATTATCGAGGTGGATTCCTTGGAATTTTCCCTTGTTAGCTGTGTGACGGTGATCCGTTTTTTGTATGTTTAGAGCGTACATCTGTAGCTCTGTTACCAAATGAATGAAGTAGGTTTTGTCAATGTTTAAGGTAAGTTTGTTAGTCCTCTCACAGGTAGATATTTCTGTATTCGGTGTTTACATAATTGGCTAGCGTGACTGGGCTAGGGTGAGAGAGTAGAGTATTAGATGTCATCTGCAAAAAGTGTGGGTTTGAGTAATGCGAAGCATTTGGTTAGGTCATTTATGTATCTGAGAAAAGAGAGGGGCAAGGACAATTCCCTGTGGGACCACTACTGTAATTGGTTGTGGGAAGGCTTGCCCATTTGCGTCACATATGGCTTTCTGTTGCTGATGTAAGACTGAGGTAAGTTGAGGGTGTGCCCTCTAATCACCATAGTGTGACAATTTTCGTGGAGCAAGTCATGGTCAACTGTATCAAAAAGCTTTACGTAAGTCAATGAGGATCCCAGTGGGACTTCTTTTTTCTCTATGGCAGTGTTTATTTGTTCTAGCTTGTTGTATAATAGCATCATTTAGTATTTTTTTGGCCTGAATCCAATTGGCAGGGGTGAGAATGTTTTGGGTGATGAGGTAGGAGTAGATGCGTTTATTGAATTATTTTCGAAGATTTTTGAGAGAGGGTGTTTAAAGTGGAATATTGCCTATAGTTATTATACTCTGTTTGTCTCCTCCTTTTTGGATCGGGGTGACCCTAGCGATTTTGAGACTGTAGGGAAGGGTGGAGGATTCAATGGATTTGTTAAGAGTGTTGCAAATGATTGGTGATTGTACTTGTAGACGCTTTTTTGTATATAATGGGTGGTAAGGAATTTAAATCCTCCTGCCTTGTTTTTCAGTGCGTTGATAATAGGGAGACTTCGTATGGGTTAGTCCGGAAGATAGGACAGTGTGTTCGGGTAATTGCCAGTGAGGTAGTCATTTGGTGGGGTATCTGAGCTTGGGATTTTATTTGGCAAAGTTTTGGACCTATAGTTGGAGAGAATATTGAGTTGTTTGCTGTTTCTTGTTGGTGGGAGTTGGGGGTTCATCTGATTTTGCTACATTTTATTTCGCTATGGTATGATATCTTTTTTGTTCCCAGAATTTCTGTTAGGTCTTCCAGGTCTTTTTTATTTCGCCTCGTAAGTTGATTAATCTGTCGCATAATGAGAATTTTTTTGCACCTTCTTATATGGAGGGTTAGGATTTGACGGTAACGTTTTTGTTTGGTCTCGGGTTATGTGACCCATTCTTTACTGTTTTTCATTATCGGTGTTTTGTATTTATGGATTTGAGAATGCTGGTGTGTTAGCCCAGGACTGTTCAGTCTCTTATGCTGTCATCTCGTTTAGTTTTTTTTAGGGCAGTGCTTGTTATCGAGGTATTGGGTCTTTTTTAGATAAATTTATTAAAACAATTCGTCAATTTCTGTATAGATTTCTAGCTCAGTGTGCCAGTCAATGTTGTTACTGCCTGTTGTGACGTTATTAATGGCTGCCTCATTGTGAAGTCTGAAGTGACCTTTAGTAGTTGTCTTGGGGTATTTTACAAGAGTTGTTATGAGGTAAGTAGGGTAGTTAGTGTTCTGTGGTATTATCTGTAATTTGCTGATCTTTTAAAGGGGATATGGTTGTGGTCCGATTTTGGTCAAGTAGGGAATACACTGTCTCGTAACTCTTGGAGTTTTGTTACTGTTGGTTGCAACATGCAGTTATCATTGTGTTTGTGAATCAGTAACGTGTGGGTCCTGGATCTTGCCAGGAGATTTATTATTTGAAGTCACCTGATAGAAGTGATCTTTGTTCATGGTGATCAGTTATCATATTCTAGGTTTGAGTAATTGGCTAATGTTTGATTGTGGAACTCTGTAGATGTTTATCTCTTGTGAGAGGTCACTTTTGTAGGTATTTGGATTTGAATTTAGCTTTATATATTCCCCTAGTTCATCCCTGTGCAATATTAGTGATTACATCTAGTATGGTCTGTGTAGTATATAGCAGTGCCACCCCTTGTTGGTTGGCTACAGTTGTGTAGGCTGTTGTAAACCAGAATGGATAGACATCTTGTAGTATCAGGCTTCGACCAGGTTTTCAGTTAGTGTAATGATGGGACATAATTGGCTATGCAAGGAATTTAGTAATGCAGGAGGTCATCATAAGGCTGTGCTTTAAAGATCTGATATTGTAGTTAAAGATAGTTTATGTGTTGTTAGTCTGAGAAGTGCCTTTGATAGTTTGCTGGGTAGTACTCGTTACAGATAATTCGAGTCTGTGATGTTGAATCATTTAAGTCATTAAATAAGAGGTTTAGTGTATCCGGCTGATCCAAAATGGCTTGTATGTAATCATAAGATTTGTAGTGGAAATCTTTAGTTAGAATAAAGTAAAAAATAAAGTAAATATTCTAATGCTAAAAAAATAGCCACCTGATTTATTTAACAAATGTAAAATAATAATGAGCTAGGTCGTTTTTTAAAGCTAAAATAAAGGGGACATATAAAAGGGACTAAAAATAATTTGTGGAGTGAAACAAATAAGTGATGTAAATAATGGAGCTTGGGAATATACTAGTAGGTAGTATTTAAAGGTAATTCCTGTAAGTTAGATTTATAATATGAAAATTATAATATAAAAGAGGGACTAATATAAGTTTGTAGGTGAACAATAAAGTGGTAATCAAATAATTGCCACTAAAGGTCTAATTTAATGACTTCTTTTGTGGGTCTATGTTTTGAGCTGAATGAGTATAGTACAAACTAGATTTAAATCTAATAATATATAACAATTACAAATTAAAAATAGCACTGTCTTCACTAGTAATTGCAATATGGTCTATATAATGATTTGGTATTGACTATAGTACAACTGAGTTTAATCTAATAATATAAAAAGCACAAGACTCTCATTGTAATTGCACTAAGGTGTTTTATAAGTTGTTTACAAGAATTAGAGTATAACTAGATTTAAATTGACAAGATAAAAATATGCAAGTTAAGGTAGCAAAAAAGAATAAAAAAAAGTAGCAAATAAAAATATATGTGGGAGTGGTACTCGTTAGGCAAAAGATAGTTAAAGGCCTTGAACAAATAATATAATTTGAAAAAAAATACATTTATGGCACACACAATATAGTCACTAAGATATGATCATCTTAAGAGTAGGAAAAAAATTATAATACAAACTTATAATATAAAAAAACAAATGAAAATGTACCTTGCAATTGCAACTAAGAGTCTGGTATAGGTTGTTGACAAGTTCTGGAGTATAACTAGATTTTTAAATTGACAAAATAGAATTTACAATTAAAGTAACAAAAGATAATAGTAAAAATTAACAAGGGTAATGTCTTGGTTATATATGTTAGTAAGATGGTAGACAGGTACACGGTACAAGGATAATTATAAAGGTTGGTGTTGAATATACAAACTTGAAAATTTGCAACAAATTGTTATGGGGAAGTATAAAATATGTTTAGTGTACAAAAGTAAAAATTGACTGGTACGTAATATGGTGTTTAATAAAATTTTTGTAAGTATAATGATTACAAAAAGTGAAAAAGTAATGTTTATTTCATTCAATATTGCACTGGTAGTTTTATACTAGTGGTTTTATGCAGCAAAGGTAATAAGAGTACTCTAAGATAGTAAATGTGTATTAAAACAGGTAATGGTAATTAGACAAGTAATGGTTTTAAAATGTCAAAAATGTTTATAGAGTAAATTGAAATTATAGTAAAAAAATGTATTTATTAATTTTAGTAAGTAGTAATATCAATTGTTAGTATTTAAAAAAATGAGGTAATAATATGGACAGAGAAAGTATCAATTCAACTAATGTTTTAGGCAAACATAGTAAATAGAAAATTACATTAGGTGACTTATGATACTATGTAAAATCACAAAATTGAGTTAGTGGATTATTTAATTACTAAGAGATTGTACAATGAAATTTGAACATAATGGAGCAAAACATTCACTACACTTCGTAGGCTTTTTTAAAGGTTTTTTTTTTTGGGGGGTGGACATTGTTTAGTTATTCTCTGTAAGATTAGTTTCCCTGAGAAATCGTGAAGTCTTCTCGTCGTAATTGTGTACAGTTGGACCTACATCTTGTTTTCCTAACAAGAATTTTCCCATCTCGTGTTGGGTGAAGCATTGGTGTATTGTGTCTTTATTCTCACGCTTAGTTTTCTGACTTATTAAAGGAGGTTCTGACGTTAGTTGGTAAGTCACTGTTTATGTATACCTCTTTCTTTTTACATTAATAGATGCATAATAAGTCTGCTTTTTCCTGTCATGTGAGTGGAATCTAAAGCATAACACTTTTTTACATGGGATCCTAGTAACGGCTTCTTTTATTTTTACTCTGGTACATAAAACTTGTTTGGTCCTTCTATGATCTGACAGAGTAATTTCTTTACTGTTTGTTTGGTCATATCACTGGGAAAAAAAAGCTGGACTGTTAACTATTACTGCGTCTTTGTCTGATAGTTTATCTTGCCTCAGTTTTATCTTCTTGGAGAGCAAAAGTAGTCACTGAATGGTTATTAAGTTGTTCTTCCATTCTTTTACTGTTTCTTCAACCTTTGTATTAAGAGGATATATTTGCTGGGTATGGCTATCTATGACTGCTTGGATGGTTTGTCACAGTTTGTCATTCCTGGTGTTGATAACTTATGTCAAAGACTGAGGATTTTGTTCTCGAGTTGTGCATCCTGGTGTCTGGTTTTTTGTTAGCGTCTCTCGAAGTTTCATATTTCAATAACTAGTTGGAGATGTTATGTTTGTAGGGTATCTGGACGTTGGTCATTATGAGAGCCTACTTGTAGGTTGAATCAGGGACGAGGAGGGGAGAGGGTGGTGGCATCCATGTTTGTTGTTATTGTTGTGTTGTCGCCTTGAGCGGTGAGTGGGTGGGCCGGGGTCCTCCTGACTACACTTGTTGAATAGTTGATTATTCGGTGTTTCTTGCTGGCCTTGGTGCTGTTTCTCTTAGATTGCGACCTCATAATACTGCAAGGATTGTTGAAGTTAAGAAGAAGTTGTAATTATACAAAGCTTATGGTTACGTTGTTCGGCTGGCAGCGGGGTGTTTCTTTCGGTTTGTGGGCAGTCTTCCTTTGATCTCTATTATTTTCGATTTGTAGGTTTCACTGTTGGTAATCTTTGGTCATTCTGGGTGCTACGTTGGGTAGTGCAGTTTTGCTTGTAACTAGGTCATCATAGGTGCATGGTAGCTCTGATGTGGAGAAAAGTACGGAGCTTGGAAGTCGCTGCTGCCGCTGCCGCTAACCCAAAAACAAGATGGCATCATTTAATGAGACTCGGTGATTATTATCATCATTTCTAATATGGCGTCATTTGTGCAAGTTGTCTGGCTATCACATCTCATATTTATGTTTATTTATTCTACTGTGGGGTGTATTTATCATCTTTATATGTTATGCATCATGTTTATATATAATTTTGAAAAATTATCATAGAGGGCATTAATGTAAATGTGTTATTACGTTTTATACGACATGTATGAGACTCGAGGTGATTATTATCATTATAATTTGACGTCGTGAGAATAATGTCACACTGATGATTTTTCTGTGTACCTGCACGCCAGCACAGTATGTAAGTTTATTTAGGTACAGGTATACGAAAGAGAAGTTGCAGAGATTGGTGGGTTGAATTTGGTTGGGTGTGCAAAAGAAGTAAATTAAAGGGGAGACAGGAAAGGAGTAAGGTTATGAGGATAACAAAAAGATTTAGGTGATGAAAGATGAATATCAGATTGGAGGGAGAGAGTATGGTGGTGGTGAATGGATTCTGATATTTGGGGCTGTGAAAGTGTCAGCGGTTGGGTCTATGAAGAGAGGTGAATCATAGAATGTTGAGGGAAAATGAGTGGTGCACTTACGGTCTGTGGAGACAAAAGAACTATGTCCTTGGAGGCAAAGAGGGGAATGTATGTGAGTAGTTGTTGTACCAACGCTTTATATGGGTGGTGAAGCAATGGGTGAGCGAATGTTGCAGCTGGGAGATGGTGGAGGCAGTGGATATGTACTGGGTCGGAGGGCAATGTGTTGTGTGAATATAATGCAGAGAATTCGTAGTTTATGGAAGTTAGGAGAAGTTAGGAGGAGGTGCGGGATTACTAAACAGTTGTCCAGAGGGCTGAGGAAGGGTTGTTGAGGGTGGTTCGGACATGTAGAGAGAATGGAGCGCCGAAAACAGAATGACTTCAAGAGTGTATCAGTCTGTAGTGGAAGGAAGGCGGGGGTGGGGTAGGGGTCGGCCTAGGAAAGGTTGGGAGCGGAGGGGGTTATTAAAGGAGGTTTTGTTGTTGAGCGAGGGGCTTGGATTCCTGCAGGTATGCATGAGGTGTTGATAGGAGAGTGAATGGAGACAATTGGTTTTTAATATTGCTTGGTGCTGTTGGAGTGTGAAGCATCGTAAACATTTATGAAGGGGTTCAGGGCAAAAACGCAGGCCGGGACTTGGAGGCTGGAGATGGGAAGTACAGTGCTGCACTCTGAAGGAGGGGTGTTATGTTGCAGTTTTAAAAACTGTAGTGTAAAGCTCCTTTCTGGCAAGACAGTGATGGAGTGTATGATGGTGAATGTTTTTCTTTTTAGGGCCACCAGCCTTGGTGGAATCGGCCTGTGTGTATTAAAAAAAAAAAAAATATAAAATATGAATTAATTTTAAAACACTTGAAATTTTTGGAGTTTCCAGGACATTAATGGATAGACTTAGTGCTTACGGATTCAAGAGAATGTAAACAAAACCGTGTGGGGCGGCGAGTGACCGTATTAGAAAGTCAGGTGGGGGGGGGAGCCGTACAGCGAGTTTGGTCATAATTTGACGAAATGTCGTATTAGCGAATGCATAAAGCAAAACGCTGTAAAGCGGGGCAGTTATCCCTCTGTAATAATCATGTTTTCCATGTTATTATATTGTTTTACAAGGCATATTAGATGATTGTGATATATAAATAAGCCGTAGGATGATATTAGCATCTTATTGAAGATAATTATACTCGCCTTCCTCTTGCCTCTACCTACCTCTTTCTCCGACAGATCAATTAAAGGTTAAGTGTGATGTAAATGTTCATTTATCCATTTTATTAGTGCTTATATTTTATTTGTCATTATTTTCTGTATGTAAATCTATATTTAATCTTTAAAAAAAATATTTTTTGTTAATAATTTTGGCTGTCTGAAACAGATTTAAATGGGGTTTCCAATATTTCGTATGGGGGAAAATAGATTCGCCAAAGTGATTCGCCAGTCGGCAGGATCTCTGGAACGGATTAACACGAAACTCGGGGGGGTTCACTGTATATACCATGTTTCTGTTATTTATATTGTTTATTATGTCATATTAGATGAATTGTGATAGATAAACAAGCTGTATAGATGATATTAAGGAAATTAGTGAAGTTTAGAATTCCACTGAATAGTTTAATTTAACTGCATTTCAATTAATTTAAATGAGGAAAATTGACACTGCAATGAAGCAAATCCAGTTGCAAGCAAGGTCTTGGAATGGATTAAATTGGCTAGCAGAGGTTCCACTGTAGTCCAAGAATTATACAATGTAGACATTCCTGGCACAACCAAACAAAAAAACATTTCTCTGTTCATCGGCTATGTCACCAGGCCTTTTTATTACACTTTCTTTCCATTTGAATTTTTATTCACACAAAAAAATAAAAAGATGATTTCTTGTTATACAGACTACTCATGACTGTAAATAACGATAAATATTGTCAGTGCATTGTGACACGTATTAGATCGGACTGGTTGGTCACAAATTGGACAAGTGACCAAAATTTGTATCCTTGGAATATCAGCAAAATAAAAAAATTCCACTACTTCGGAGCGCAGTCCTTGAACTAATCAATTTCTGTATATATCAATTTCTTGTATACATATCTTCGTTTCAAATGATACAGGAACTGAAAATTACTCCATAATTAAAGTTATTTTATACCAAACACAGGATCACAGAATTTTTTTCCATCATGCACTGTGTGGAGCAGAATTTTTTTTTTTATTTGGTGTAATCACTGCATAGATCCCATTCTATCATATGAAGCCCAAATTGACCACTCATTGACGTATCTGTGTGAGCTGGAGCTAATCATGTAGTACTATGGCACAAACCTTGACAATCTGAACACAGGAAACTTGCCCAAACCCACCCCCCCCCCCGGCCTATAAAATGTCTTCCACATGAGTAAAATTGTTCTGTTAAAGTGGCTTCCAACCTCAAACTTTGTGCCTGATAATTATTCTAAGTAGTGTTTCAAATTATGCTCAATTTTGCCCCATAACCTTCGAAAAGATTTTCTTCGCATTTTAGAAAATAATTTTTAAAAATTTGTGGACATAGAGGACACTTTCAATTTAAGAGGTGTAGACAGTTTAACCCTTAAACTGTCCAAGCAGATCTACATTCACAAGCGTAGTTCTCCAAAAGTAGATCTGTTTTTTTTTTACATATTTTCAATAACAAAAAAAAAAAAAAAAAGTAGATCAAAGTTTTTTTACACTTTTTCAAGTGTAAAAAAAGAAAAGATCTACTTTATTTACATACTTTCAAATGTTGAAAAAACATAGATCTACGTTTGGACAGTTTAAGGGTTAAAGGTTAAGACTGAGACACATTTTACTGTGGCTGGTACCCGCCTAATTTACTTGAACATAATATAATGCAAAAGACTTGAGTTAAGCTAGAGTTAATCGCAAATACATGCAGAAACTTAATTGTGGAGGAGTAGCATGCAAAACCAATATATTCATGGTGTACCAAGAGCCTGCTAGGAACAGTTCAGTCAAAACCAAGGTAGGAAGGCCATATTCCAGCAAGCCTAGAGTTCTATAGCACTTTGCCATTAAGCTTTTCTTCATTACAAAAGGATTTTAGGAACTTAATTTTGCATTCCTCTTTTGGTTTTAAATTCTCCTAACAATAATAAACCACAACTGAACAATTTTTTTTATAAATTGAAAATAATCATTAAGAACATTAATATAAAGGGAAAAAATAAAACACATACCTCAACTGGTTTATCACCATCTGTTTTCTGCTTTCCCAAGACATTTACAACTCCTAGGCCCTTTACCACACGACCAAACACCACATGTTTCCCATCCAGATGAGGAGTATCCGAGAGAGTGATAAAAAACTGAGATCCATTTGTGTTTGGGCCAGCATTAGCCATGGAGAGAATGCCAGCAGAAGAATGCTTACATTCAAAGTTCTCATCTTCAAATTTCTCCCCATAAATGCTTTCACCACCTGTGCCATTGAAGTCAGTGAAGTCCCCTCCTTGTATCTTTAAATTTTTTTCGAAAACTGAAAATATAGACATCATAAACAGGATACCGGAAGAGCATTAAATATAAGGCTGAAAATTTAGATCCCAAGGGCATTGAAAAGGCAGAAAAGTTTTTAAGCTACGTGGAACCCAGTTTCCCAATTTTTAACCCCGTTCCCGGACCTTGTTCATACCCTGATTTTTTCATATGTCGAGTAAATTTTTCCTCATATTTTTTAAATTAAAAATACAATTAATCTGTTTCCGGGCCTCTCGGGAAGGCATGACAAAATAATGCAAATTTCAATCTCAGCTTATTTTTAAAAAATCAAAATTCATCAAAATTTAATAATAAACAATATTAAAAAAACAAGAAAACATAATTTATTTCTCTAAATAAAAAAATAGGCCCAAAAAATATAGAAAAGTGATGGTGAGGAAGGCGGGCGGCAAAAAAAGCATCTGCCTTTACTCCCCCTTTTGAAATTTTTCCATGCCCAAAACCCCCACACCTAGCTTGTGTTTAATATATTAGTGGTGAGGTTTTTCACATATGAAACCCACAGGTTTTGGTCAAGCAAAAGTATAAAAGGGTGAAGCCCATGATCACTGGGGCCCGGGGGGTGGTGGGGGTGGTGGGGGCGGGGGCCCACAGGGTGGTGGGGGTTGTGGGGGTGGTGGCGGCCAGTTTCCCTTTCACTATCTGCTGCCTTCTTCGTTTCTCTAGCTTTTTTCCCTTTTTTTTTAAATCGTTTTTCCTGAGTTCTTGTAAATTGACTTGAATACTGTCTTTTTGGGTAAAAGCTTTTGTGTAAAGAAATTTGTACAAAAAACAGGGGCCCCCCCCCCATGGGAAACTTTTTTCCGGGGAAAGAGGACCTTTTTTAACCCGAAATGGTCGGTTTTGGGGAATAAAATTTTCCCCATAAAAAAATGGAAATAAAATTTTAAAATCCGGCAAGACCCCAAAAGTTGAAAAAAAAAAAAATTTTCCCACATAAAAATTTTAAATTTTTAAATTTACACAAAAACCCAAAAAAAGGTTTCCCAAATTACGGGACACTTATTTTATTGAAGATCTGGTGTTGTTTGATGGGATGGTAGGAGGGGAAAGAGGGGTGTTGGGTTTTTTGAAGGGGAATCCCCTTCCATTAAGACTTGAGGGGTAACCCCTTTTGGGGTTACTTCCCTTTTTTTTTAATGCCACTAGGACCAGCTTCAGAGTCATGGACTTCTTTCGCAAAAAACAATCGGGCCTTTGGGGCCCCGTCCCTTTCCCCTTCCTTTATGCCCTTCCCTAAAGTGTTTCACAACTTTGGTCAATGAACGGGGTTCCCAAACAGGTTTAAAAAAATTTGCTGTGTGGGGTGATTTTCATCCATAAAAGGTTTGCCTTCAAGCCATTTTTGCCAGTTTTCCCTTTTTAATTTTTTGTATGGGAAAACTTTTTTCAATTTCCCCTCTCCCTCCTTTTAAACCAGTTTCCTCAGGTCGGGGCCTCTTGTGTTAAATTTTGATCTATCGCTCATCTTGGTTAGTTCTTCATTCCCCCTCCTCCCCAACTTTTCCCATTTCCTCCCCACAACCCTCCAACCCCAAGGATTTTCCCAATGCCACAATGGTTCCTCAACGGCTTAATCCTCTCGGGGTTTTGCCCTAAAAACCCTTTCAAAATCCCTTTGTTACACATTCTGGCCAAAAGTTTTTTTTCCAAGCAGAGTTAAAGGGCCCTTTTTTGGGTCACTCCCCCCCAACCCCTTCCCTAAAATTTTTAAACACAATTGGGGATTTTAAAAAGTGCTCTCCCAAAACCCCTTTTAGAGTATTGGGAGTTTCTGAGGTCATACAAAGCCCCTTTTAAAACAGAGTTTTTTGTGTAAAATTTTTTAAAGGTTTGAAAAACCCTTTGGGGCCCCTGGGCAGGAAGGAGTGGTTTTGGGGAGGAAAAAAACTTCACCTTAATGAATTTCATGTCCCCAAAAGTCGCTCTGCCACGTCTGTGGGATGCCCGGGGGCCCATTGTCTAACCCAGGGGAAATTTTAAGTTCTTTTTTTCTTTTCATTTTAGGTAATTTTCACATTGGGGAAAAATTCATGGTGAAAAAAAACCCCATTTAATGGAAAAAGTCCCTAGTGCCCCCATCCCCTTTCGGGTTTGGGCCCTCCACAGAAACCAAAAATTTTTCTCCTTGAGGACTTTCCCTTTTGCCCTGAACGGTCTGGGAGTTTCAGAGTGTTACACTAAAAAAGGGCTTCCCATTTGCAATCCCCGTAGCTTTGGGAAAACACTTTCAAAAAAGTAAGCCTTTTTTCATAGGTTATGCCCTGGGAGTCCCTTTTTCCCTTTTCCAAGTAATGTAGGTCCTCCCTTGGCATTTTTCTTCCAAAAACGGGCCTTTTTCATCACAAAAAAAACCCTTGTTCGGGTTTTCCCACCCTTCACTGTCTATTTTACTCCTTAAATTCCGGCACATTTTTTTTCACCCTGCTTTGTGGCCCAAAAACTGGCAGCCTCCCACCAGCCTTATAAACACAATGTATGCCACTCCCTTTTCTTAAATCTCTCAAACCCAAAACCTTTGCGGGCCCTTAAATTCACTCACATAAAAAAGGGTTTGCAGGCTTTTTTTTTAATTAAATCCTCTTTCAACTTCCAAAGCCTTTTGCTTATGACGCGGGGAAAACGCTTTTCCCCCTTTTTTACCCTGTTTTTCTTTATCCACCCCAAAAAAAGAGTCTTCAACATCTTCCATCACTTGCCATCTCGTTTTGAAAACACAGTTAAACCTTTGGCAAGAACGCTTCCTTGTTTCCCTTTTTCTTTTTGCCCACAATGGGTAGCGTTTGGTTTGGGAATTTGGGTTTTTTGGGTCCCAACCGGGCCCAGGTCGGCAACACCACCCCATTTTTAAAACTTAAAATTTATCTTTTTCTTCTTTCTATTGAAATTTTCACCTTATTCTGTGGGGTTGGCCTAAAAGTTTTTTTGGGGCCCAGGGTTCACTTATTTGGTTTTTTAAAATCCCCAAAAAAACCCCTTTAAATAATACGAAATTTTCCGATTGTTTGCTTGGTTTTTCCCCCCCCGCGGGGGCAGGTTTGGTAAAAAATCCCAACCAGCCACATGTAGGCGGGGCAAAGGGGGCGCACATTGGACGCATCTGGGGACAAAAAAGGCGGTGAGGGGGTTTTTTGATTTTGGAAATGCAGGAAAAAATTTTTGCGTTTTAAAAGGGGAGCGGTAGCGGATTGTACTTTATTTTGTTTGGCGAGGTATGGGGGGGCCCAAATTTTTAAAAAGGCAAATTTGGCTTTCCCCAAGGGTCTGCTGCGGCCCGAGTGAACTTCCTTTTCCCTTTAAACCCCTTTGGGTTTTGGGAAACCGGGGATACCTGTGGTCTAGAAGTACCTACGCCACCCGGGGGGTTTCCAAATTTTTTAAATTTTAAAAGCTTTTTGGGAAACAAAAAATTAAAAAAAATTTCGAGAAATGTAAAAAAAATGACAAAAATTATTTTTTCTTTTATATTGAAATTTTTATTATTTTTATTCTTGTGCATATGTTTTAATTTTTAAAAAAAGCATATGTAAAATAATAATAATTTTTTTATTTTTATTTTTATTTATTATTATTATTTTTTTTTAGGGAAGGAGCACAACCCAATTCCCTAGACCCAAAGCCATCACCAGTACATACTAAAAATATAAAAAATTTTTTAAAATTTAAAATATTAAAATAATAATAAAAATTAAAAATAAAAAAAATAATAACAGCAAGGAAAAAAAACTTAAAAAGGGGCTCCCAGTATTTTGGTTTCCCCACCATCAAAAAACCATTGGTAACCACTACTATTTACATTTTTTCCCCATTCTTGGATTTTAGTAGTCTAAAAGTACAGGGGGACCCCCAATTTTGTGTTTTTAAACCATTTAGAGAGCCTGCCAAAAGTCAAAATTCCCCGGAATGGCGAAACCTTTTTTCCCAAAACAAATAAGGGAAAATTTAACATTAACCCGTTCCAGAACCCAAAAAATATTAAAATAAATTTTTTTTTTTTTCAAATTAAATAAAGATTTACATCTGAAAACAATGGGGAAATCAAGTACATGCATATAAAAATAAAAAACAACTTTACATTACCTTTACTTAAGACTTCTAGGTGGTTTAAAAGACAGGAGGAGGGGAAGGGGAAAGGGAAATAAAAAAAAAAAATTTTTAGGGGAAGGAGAATCCCCTTTTCCATTGGGTTTAAAGGTTGAATTTCCTTTTTTGGGGGTTACCCCCCTTCTTTGTTTTTTAAAGACATTGGCACGGGGAAAAAAATTGAGGGGTTATTTTGGGAAACCCTTTTGGGCACAAAAATCTGTCCAGAAGAGCTCTTTTTTTTCTGGCATTTTTTTAAGATTTGTCTAAAGCGGGACAAAACACTGTCTTGGGTACTTGTTGCCAATAGGGCCCTGCAACAGCTTTTTTTGGGGTGAATTTTAAACCAAGCTCTGAAAACCCGGAAAATCCACCCCTCATATTTTTAAATGATTTCCCTTTTGAATTCGATCGGGTTTCCTCACTTTCTTTACCCAAAAGGGTTTGCAAATTTTCCCTTGGGGCCCTTGGTACTTATTTAGCATTTTGCAATTGCAAAAAAAAATTTGGAGTTTTTAACTTATAAACCCCCCGGGGTAAAGGTCATGTGTTGGAAAACCCAAATGGCCCCACTGAGCTTTGAAGGGCGGGGGAGACTGGCTTTGTGTGCGCGGTGATGAGCGGGGGGTACCGGACGGTTGCCAAATCTGAGTAAAAAACACAACGCGGGGCCAAATTTTCCCGGGAAAAAATTTTGCTGAAAGTTGAAGTTCCGAAAGTAAAATCCCTCCCCCAAACTAAAGGGGTTTCCACTGAAAATTGGGTTTAATTTTCTCCCCCGAAATCCCTCAGCATAACAGTGGCTTTCTTTGCTCCAATTATTGTAAAACACACAAACCCTTTTGAAAAGAAAAAAATATTTTTTTTTTTAAATTTAAGGAACCCCCCTTGAGGGGGGAATTTGGGCATTAAAAATTTCCTTCATATCCGAAGCAAAAAAACAACCGAACTTATTTTTCCGAAATTCCCTGAAAAATTCGCAGGGTGAGGCGCTTGTAAGCCGGGGTTCCATTTGTATAAAAAAAATAATGGAAAAAAAACTGCAGGGGGGGGAGAGACTTGAATTATGAAGGTTAAACCCCGGAAAAATGGTCCAAACGTACATTTATTTTCTTACCGCTAGTACCCCAAAGTTATAAAATTTTTATTTTCCGCCTTCAAGTATGGCTTGTTTTGGCCCCTAAAGATCCCTTGTCACTAGAAGGAATCATAACACTCAGTGTGCACTGTATTAAAAAATCGGGAAACCACTTAGTCCCCTTGGGGGAGCACCAGTTAAAATACGCCAGCTAGGGGAAACAGCGCAGCAAACCCCGGGGGTTTCTTTTTTCATTAGTTTTTAAACTCCCCCCTTTTTAAGGGAAGTGTTGGCCCCCGATTTTTAGGGGATTGAGGGGGATGTGCCATAATTGGTGAGGAAATTTTATATAAAAAAAAAACTCCATAATAACCCATGTGCAACATTTTGAAAACACCTTTCAGAATTTTTTAAAACCCTATGCCCTAATTTAAAGGAAACAATTCTGAAACATAATATTTTTTTTCAGCGGGCCGGGGCGGGCCACCCTGCTGGGGCCTGGCCCATTTTTTTTTCTGTATTTTGTCTCTCTGTCCTATTTTATCTTTTTTTGTCTCTGTCTATCTGTCTCAAATCTCTTTTGTTTTGTCTGTTCAATTCTCCCCTCACAGGTACACAAAAAAATCCAAGAAATACATAGTGAATTTTCCCTAGGAAAACCCCAAAAAAACCAGAAAAAATTCTATACAGTAAGGCCCCGCTTCATGGATTTTCCCCTTCCCGGGCGTCCCCCCTTAATACGGTGTTTGTCAAATTTTAACCAAAATTTCTTTTACTGAAAGCATTTTTTTAAAATTACAGCGCCCCCCCCCCTTTTTTTCCCTTTTTCCGGGGACCACACCCCCCCTTTTATGTCGGGGAAAATTTTTCCAAATTTTTTAAAAGGGGTTTTAAAAAGTTACTGCATTTTTTATATGTCTCTGATAATTAACTTTTGGGGTCCCTGAAAACTTAAATATACTTACACATGTGCTGGTGTGGAGGGTCCACTTTAAAAAACCCTAATCTCTCTCAAATCATAACCCCCTTTATTTTGTAATAATAATCCCCTTTTGGGGCACACTGTTTTAAATTTTCATCAATAAAGGCATTTTCAATTAAATCCATCTATGTTTTTCCTCAAAATTTTTATTTTTTTATTATATTTTTTATTATCACACGGGGTCCAAATTCCCCACCGGGGGCAGGGGGGCCCCAAAAAAAGAAAAACTCCCCCCCACCCTTCACTCCCAACACGGGTTTTGCCAAAAGGGTGTTTAAACACTCAGTTCCAAAATTTTGAAATTTAAAAACCAAACCCCTCCTTCAGAGTGCAGGGGCACGTACTTCCCAAAATTATATATAAAAACCCATTACATAGCATATAAACATGATACATACCCCAGAAAAAAAAACTGAGGGAAAAATATGAATTTTTTTTTTTACAAAGCAGCTGTGTGGGTTTAGTGTCGGAAGAATTACGTTTTCTCTAGTAAAACCCCTTTGGGGGGTAACTGTAAAAAAAATATTTTTTCGTTTGCCTTTACTCATAAATTAGAAATTCAGGGACCCTTGGGGGTTTAGTGTTTTTTTAAAATAAAAAATAATAATAATTATTATTATCTTGCTATCCTACTTACACTTTGGTCAATTTCACAGCACGCACTTGCATATTTTTTTATAAAACATACTCAGGTTTTTCCCCCTTTTTTTAAAATAGCTTTTTTTCTCTTTTTAATTTTTCTTTTTGTCCTGGGGAAAAGGGAAAAAGGGAATCTTTCCTCCGGAAAAGCCATGCGTGTCGTATGAGGCGACTAAAATGCCGGGAGCAAGGGGCTAGAAAACCCCTTTTCCTGTATACAATTATTTAAAAAAGAGAAGAAAAAAAACCTTTTAAAAAACTGGGTTGCTTAAATGTGCGTGGATTAGTGCGGGATGACAAAAACAGATGATTGCTGATTTTTTATGAATAAAAAAGATTTTGGGATGCCCTGGCCCTAAGCAAAAACAAACTGAAGGGGGTAGGAGATTTTCCCAGGGGGGGGGAAAAAAAATGGGATTAAATCTGGAGAAATTGAGAGAGTTAGAGAAAGGGAAAGGGGGGTAGCAGAAATGTTAAATGATCGTTTGGAAGGAGAAAAGATTTTTAAAAATGTGTAAATTCAAAAAATTATGTGGTTTAAAGAAAATTTTGGGCGAGAAGTGGGTCTTTTTAAAAAAGCGTGTATGCCCTGGAGAAGAAAAAAAATTGCAGAGGAGAGGGGAGAGTTTTTTGGGAGAGTTAAGTAAAAGTATAGGAGCCTTTAAACCCAAGTGAGGGGGAAATTTTTGGGGGTAGGGACTTGAATGCTAAAGTAGGAGAAACTTTTAGAAAGGGTGTGGAAAGGTTTAATTTGGGGGGTCCCAGGTGAAAAATGATAATAGGGAAACCCCTTTTGATTGAACTTTGTAAAAAGGGGGTTTTATTTTATAGGTAATAATATTTAAAAAAAAGAGGATAAAAAAATATAAAACAATAGGGATGTAGGGCGAAATGACGGGTATTTTTGTTGGTTAGTTTTGGGTTAATAAAAACTGTTGAGTAGATTTCAGGAGGGTACATGTTTATAGAGGGGGCCCAGAATATCGGGTTCACTTTCTATTGTAGTTTCACGGGAGAGTAAAAGGTAGAGGGGATAAAAAGGAAAAAAGGGAACCCTAAAGGGGAAGAGAGAGGTGGGGTTTTTAATAAACTAAAAGAGGAGGCAGGGGGGGAAAGTTTATAAACAGCTATTGGGGGGATAGATGGGCTAAATGGGGAGCATGGGCAAGGGGGGTCGAAGAGGTAGGGGGGTGGGTTTTAAAAATGTGTTTTGAGTGTTAAAGCAGAAGTTTGGGGGTTACAGGAAAGTGGGTGCAGGAGGGAAAGGGAGGAGCGATTGGTAAAATGATAAATTGTAAAGAATTTAGTAAGGGGGGAAAAAGTTTTCATATGAGAATTTTTTAAAAAGTAGAAGTGTTTAAAGGGAGGGAAAAAGGTAAATGGAGAAAAAGGGGAGAGGTTAAGAGAGTGGGGGGAAAGAAATGAAAAAAAAAGAGCAAATGAGAGAGTGGGTGAAAAATGTTACCCAAAAAATTTTTGTTGAAAAAAAGGGAAAAATTTTTGGGGGGGGAGTGAGATTAACAAGTTAAAAACCCCTAAGAAAAAATTTGATTTGTCAGTTAAAATAGGAGAGGAGAGTTTTTTAAAATTTAAAATTTTTTGAGGTATTGGGAAGGGGGGAAGGGAAAATTTTTTTGAGGAATTGTTAAAGGGTTGTTTGAAGATAGGGAAGCTGTGATTTCGTGAAATGGGGGAAAGGGGGAAAAATAACATCTTTTTTTGGGAAGGGGAAAGAGCCAGGTTGGTGGGGGGGGAAGTTCGTGAGGCGTAGGAAAAATAAAAGGGGGGTAAGGCGGGGGGGGATTGATGGGAAAAGATTAGAAATTTTTTAAAAAGCAGGTGGGGATATATTTTTGGGAAGTGGTTGGTGCAATTATTAAAAAAGATGGAAGGGGTAAGGTCCTGGGGAAAATTGGCAAGACATGCATATTTCCTTTGTATAAAGGAAAAGGGGGAAAAAAGGGAGGTGAAAAAAAAAAATTAGGGGGATAAGTCTGTTGAGTGTACCGGTAAAGTGTAGGGTTTTAGAGTTATAATTGAAAAATTAAAGGATAAGAGGGAAAAAGGGGGGGCCAGATAAACAAGGAGGCTTTGGGAAAAAAGGAAAGGGGGTGTGTGGACCGGGTGTTTACATTTGGAAACATATAAGTGAACGTTTTTAAAAAAGGCCCTAAAGAGGCCCTTTGTGGCTTTTAAAAGGGTTTTGGGGAAAAAGGCTTTAGGGACAGGGGGGATGGGGGGGGCAATGGGGGAAAGATGTTGCAAGGTATGGTGAGGAGGTTTGGGTTTTTACTAAAGCAGTAAAAGGAGTTTTTACGAGGAAAAGGGGGGGGGGGGGGGGGGGGGGGGGGGGGGGGGAGGCTCAAGTTGAGTATTTTAGGAAAGAGGGAAATTTTTTTCCCAGAAAAAGTGGGCCTTAGACAAGGATGTGTATGTCACCGTGGTTTTTAATTTATTTATAGATGGGGTTGTAAGAGAAGAAAAATCCCAGGGTTTGGAAAGGGGGGGGGAGGGCGTGGAGTTAAAAGATAAAAAAACACACAAAAAGGGTGGGATTTTTGTCACAGTGCCTTTGCTGAGGGACACTTGCCTTTGGGAGTTTCTAAAAGAAATTTTGAGAGTTTGGGGGGAAAAATTTGGAAAGGGGTGAAAAAAGAAAAAAAAATTTAAAGGGTGAATACAAGGAAAAAGAGAAAGGTTATGAGGATAACAAAAAAAATTAGGTGATGAAAGATTGAATACAGATTGGGGGGAGAGAGTATGGGGGGTGGTGAAAAAAATTCAATATTTGGGGGGTGGACGTGTCAGCGGGGGGCCCTATGAAAGAGGGGGGGAAATTATAGAATTGATGGGGAAAAAAGAGTGATGGGGGGAAATTTTGGAAATTCTTTTTGGGACAAAGAACTTTGCCCTTTGGGAAAGCAAAGGGGGGAATGTATGAGAGAAATAGTTTTTCCCAAAACCCTTTTCCTTTTTTGGGTGTAAAAGCGTGGGGGATAAATGTTGCAGCGAGGGAAAAGGCTGGAGGCGTGGAGTTTTCCCATGTTGAGGGCAATTTTGTGGTGGAAATTAATGCAGAGTTTTTGTATTTTGGAAGTTAGGAGGAGGTGGGGGATTACCAAAAATTTGTCCAGGGGGCTGAGGAAAGGGGTTGTTGAGGTGGTTCGGGACATGTAGAGAGAATGGAGCGAAACAGAATAAACTTCAAGAGTTATCAGTCTTAGGGGAAGGGAAAAGGGGGGTGGGGGGTGGGCCTAAAAGGGTTGGTGGGGGGGGGTAAAGGGGGTTTTTTTGTGTGCGGGGGGCTTGGACTTCCAGCGGGCTTTGCTTTGAGCGTGTTTGATAGGATTGAATGGAGACAAATGGTTTTTTTAAAACTTACTTGCTGTTGGGGGGGTGTGAGCAAAGGGAAAATTTATGAAGGGATTCGGGGAAAACCCGGGAGGGCCCGGGCTTGAGTTCTGGGTGGGAAAAATCCCGTGCCTGCACTCTGAAGGAGGGGTTTTTTAAAGTTGCAGTTTTAAAAAATGTAGTGGGAAAGCACCCTTTGGGGAAGACAGGATGGAGTGAATGATGGGTAAATTTTTTTTTTTTCGGGCCAAAAATGCCTTGGTGGGAATCGGCCGGTGTGAAAATAAAAAAAAAAAAAAATAAAAAAAAATAATAAAAATAATAATAATTTCAGTGGACCCCCTTTGCGACCTTTAACCGGCAAGAGGGTGGCTGTTATTTCAAAATGTTCGCTATGGGAAAGAAATTTTTTTTTCCCAAAAAATAATGGAAAAACAAAATTTAAACCTTTCAAACACCCAAAAGTTTTTAAAAAAAAAAAATTTTTTTTACAAGAAATTTTAAAATTTTCCTAAAACACAAAGGAAAAGGGTTCCTGCACAATAGTAGAGTAGTACAAAGAAAAAATTTATTTTGTGCATGTACTACTCTACTAAATGAAGAATAAAAGACACTTACCTTTTTTGAAGATGGGAAACAATGCTGATGGGGAAAAAACTGTGTCCCCGGGAGTGCCTTTTCCTCCGAGTAAAATGTAGGTTCCCGGTTGGTATTTTTTTCCGAAAAGGCCCTTTTCACACTGTGTAAATTTTACTACGATTTCTTAAAACTTCCCAAAAAAACCTTTGCTGGCTCTAAATTCACCAAAATTTTGCAAATAGTTCCAAGGGTTTTTCCCCTTTTCACCTGGGTGTTTGTCCACTGGGGGGGGTTTTTCCTGGGAGACAAAATTAAAGGAACCCCCCAAAAAAAATAAGTTAGAAAAGTCCCCTTTATTGGGCACTGACTTTTTTGGGGCTAAAAAAGGGGGGCAAAACCTCTGGGGGGTTAAATTTTTTCTTGGTATTCCCCAAAAGCCACCCCCAAAAACGGTGCTACAGCAACACACAGCAGCAGAGCTGACGAAGTTTTCGCGCAGCAGACGATGCTACAGCAGCCAGCAGCAGGAGCGATGCTACAGCAGCAACAGACGAAAGCTACACACAGCAGACATTCAAAAAGGGAGCAACTGACGATGTTAACCCGCAGCAGACAAGCTACACAGCAGCACAGCAGACGATGCTACAGCACAGCAGCAGCTGACGGTGGGAAAAACAGGGAACAACGATGTACAGCACAACAGACGATCTAAGCAGCGCAGCAGCTGACGGGGGGGAACGCCTCAACAGACGAAGCTACGCAGAACAACGATGCACAGCAGGGAGCAGACGATGCTACAGCAGCAGCAAAACATGCTTTCAGCAGCCCGGGGAAAAGATGTACGCAGCAGCAGACGGGACCAAAGCAGCGGAGCAGGGACGGTGGTACAGGGAGCCAGGGTGGGAAAAGGGAGCAGCAGCCCGACGGTTTTTACAGCAGCAGCAGCAGCTGTACCCCAAAGTACGATGGTTTGGGTTGGGGGGGTTTTTTATTTTAAAATTGGGCCCGCCGGAGACACGCACTCCACTTTCATACCCTTAAACCCAAAGATCTTTTTTTTTCTTTTCCAAAAGTAAAATTTTCCCCCCCTTATTGCCCGTAGGGGGGAAATAGAAGCTTTCTTTGGGGGCCCCTTGGGCACTTTTTTCCCGAAAAAAATTTACCAAAAAAACTGTAAAAAAAATAAAGTTTGATTGTTTTTGCTTGGGTGTTTCCCGCGGGGCCCGGCTGGGTTTAAAAAAAAGCCACCCGCGGAACATGTGGGGGGCCCCGGGCCCCACATTTGGGGCGCGTCTCGGACAAAGGCCCCCTGAGCGGGTTTTTTTTCCACTAGGCGGGGCCCAAAAATTTTTGCGAAACAAAACGTCCGCTATGCGGATTTTTCCCGGGGAAACAAGGCGTCCGTTTTTGCGGGGGTTTCCCACTGTAAAAATAAAAATATTTTTATTTTTATTATTATTATTTTTATCTTCATTCACTCTAAAAATGGTGTGTTTTTCGTTTGTTTTTTCTGAACTAAATTTGTACAACTTGTAACAATTTAAGTGTATTTGTTTTGGGGTAATTATTAAAATTTAAAAAAAAATTAAGGTAAAAGTTTTACAAAATCTTACAAATGGTTTGTGAAAGAACTAAAAGTAGCCCCAAAAATTTTAAAAGACTTTGCCTGACCAAGTGATTTTCCCACTACTGTTCGTTTTTGTTCTTTCATTTCTCAAAAAAACCCGTATCTCGTTTTTCTCCTTTGTTTAAATCTTTCGTTAAATAGTTTGGGTCTCATTGATTTATGGCGTCTAAGGTTAGCGTAAAAAAAAGAGAATCGGAAAACCCCTTGCTTTAAGTGCCAAGTTAGAGGATGATGGTGTGCCCTTTTGATTTTTAAATTTAATAAACACCCTGCCCCTCCCCCTCTCCACATTAATATTAAAAAATTTTAAGGGGAAGTTTAATTTTACTTTTGTGTGGGAACTTTCCTTTTTTTGTGTTTTTAATTTCCTATTTTTAACTAACTTAATTTAAAATTAAATTTTGTAAACTTGTTGGGTTTGGGATTTATTGCATATTTTTTTATGCCTGATAAAAAAATTTCTTGTGGAGCCGGGTGGAGGGAAAACATTTCGTTTTCTCTGTTCCCGGCCCCTCAAAAAAACGTGTATGAATTTTGGGATTTTGGGCCCAAACCACTCCCCCACTCCGCTTTTTTTTACAATTTTTTGGCAGGGAAAAATTTATTACTTTTTCCCCCTTCGTTTATGATGGATCTAAAGGCAGTTGGGTTTGAAAAGTTTTAATTCAGTTTAACAAGGCATGTCGATTTTAATAATATGGCTTGGGCCCCCAGGGGGGGTTTGCCCGGGGGGGTGTTGCCCAGGGTTTCACCTCCGGGTACACCCCAACGGGTACCTACACCTGATTTTATTTCAAATTTAAAAACAAAACCCCCTCTCTTCCCCATTTAAAAACTAAAATATTGTAAGGTAAATAATGAGTGTAAGTATTTGCATTTTAAACCCCTTGGTTGCTTTAAAATTTTCGTATATTAATATAAAACGGGGAGCCAGTGCTACCTACACCCGGGGGTTTCCTGCACCTAAATTCCTACAAATAAGAAATACTCACCCTCTCCCTTCATTAAGTTTCAAATTCTTTAAGATAAGTAATGGGAAATTTTCTGGGACTGTAAAAATTTCTTTGGGGGGGTTTTTAATTTCCCAGTTATTTTACAAAATTAATTTTGTTTTGTGTAAAAATTGTTGTCTGGATTTAAAATGTATTTAAAAGAAAAAAAATGGGTTTTTGCCCTTTCCCGGGGGATGGGCCCCCCTTTCCCCCAACAGCCGGGGAAACCCAACCCGCGTATAAGTGGGGCCCTACTGGGACTCTGCTTGAAGATATAGGGAAATGGGGTCGCAGTCCCTTGGGGGGTCTGAGGGCAGGAGCAAAAACTGAAAAGACAACAGGAAACGGAAAAACAGACATGTTTGTGTGCCAGCACCAACAAAAGGGGCAAAAGAGGGCCCATGCTCATCAAAGTTACCTCTAATCTTTTCAAGTCTTACCAATGCACCCTCAAAAAAAGCCCCATCAAATGCAGTTTTTCAAAAGTTTTTCATCACGTCACTGTCAGGGGGGGGGCTTTTTTTTCATGCCTTTAAGGGGAAATTATTTTTCATCATCCTCATCCACCCCTTTTCTCATCTCCCTCCTCCTCATCTCATCCCTCCTCCCAAAACATTGGGTGGGACCTATAAATACTTTGCATATATTCCAAGACAATAGTAAAGGCCCAAAACAGGTGTAAAGTCCAAATGTCAGTTCTTTGTGACAATTTGGGGTTTCAATTTCAGTTTCCCCAACACTTTGTTTCAGAAAAAAAGATTGGTTATGAAAAGACAAAAAAATTTATAAATTTTTAATTATCAGAGCAAAAAAAAAATTATATAAAATATGAAAAACACTTTTGGGAAGCGGCAGGACTCCCTTTTCCGTCACGCGAGCCCAGGCCAAAATTTTCGGCCTTTATTCAAGTTCTGACCCTAATTTTTTTTTTTTCCTTTAACACTTAGAAAAAAAGTGCTCCCTTTTTTTTTTATTAAAAAAAAAAAAATTTTTTTTTTTCAAAAAATTTGGGGGACTGGGGGAGTGAAAAATATATATATATTTTTATATTAAATTAAATTAAAATTTTATTACAGTGGACCCCCCGGGATTTCCGCCCCCATCACTAACGTACAATCCCATTTCAGCTCGTTTTTTCGAAAAAATTTTTCCTCGCATAAGCCCAAAAACCCGCTCACCGCTTTTTCTTTCCCAGCCCCCGTCCAAAGTGCGCCCTTAGCCGCCTCACATGTGCCGCCGGGGGCATTGGGGTTTTCCAACCAGCCTCCGCGGGGAACATCAAGCATAAATCGGGAAAATTTCGTATTAAATTTCCCGGTTTTTTTTTTATCTGCAAAAAAAAGTGACCATGGGCCCCAAGAAAGCTTTTAGTTTCCAACCCAAAAGCAATAAAGGGGGAGAATTTCCCATAAGATGAAGAAAAAAAATCATTGTAAAATATGAAAGTGGAGTGTTTTGGGCTCCAAGTGGCCCGGGGTTTTTTAATAAACCCCAATTTTAAAACCCTCGCTACTTTTTGGTTGGAAAAGCTGCTGCGCTGCTGCTGTACCACCTTTAGCGCTGCTGGGTTTCGCTGCTGCTGTAGCCCCCATCAGCTGCAGGCTGTTTTTACCACCCTCCCCTGCTGTGCTGCTGCTGTAAAATTTCCGTCGCTGCTGCTGTAGCCGTTTTGCTGCTGCTGTAGCACTGTCAGAGCTTTCGCTGCTGTAACCCCCCGCCAGCGGGTGCTGCTGTGAAATCCCCTCTGTGTTTCTGTAGACCGCTGGGGTGGGGGTGTACACTGTCCCCTTTCTGCGTGCTGTACCCCCGTCATGCTGGGTGTAGAAACCTCTGCTGCCCGCTGTGCCATTTGTCTGTGGTGCTATGGGACGTTTAAACTTTTGCTGCTGCTGTACCACCGTAGTGCCGCTGTATTTTCCCCTCTGGGCTGCTTGGGGAAACCCTCTGCTGCGCTGTGCAGCCTGTCAGCTGCTGGGGTGCTGCTGTACCCCGTCAGCGCTGCTGCTGCCCGCTGTAGTACCGCTGTGCTGCTGTAGTACCGTCTGCTGCTGCTGTAGCCTTTGTCTGCGCTGCTGTTGCACTGTCAGCTGCCCGCTGCGGGACCACCATCAGCTGCTGCTTAGTAACCGGGCTGTGCCCGCTGTAGCCTCGGGCCCGTGCTGCTGAAACCTGGGCAGCTGCTGCTTTTGTATACCCCCCCTCTGCTGTGGGTGGGGCATCTCTGTGCTGCTGTAGCAAATGTTTAGCTGCTTCTTTTAGCATGTCAGCTGCTGCTGCTGCTGTACCCCCTTAGCTTCTGCGGGAGTACCGTTGCTTCGGGTGGGAGCATCGTTGCTGTGCTGTGCACTGTCAGCTGCTGCTGCTGCTGCTGCCTTTTAGCACCGTTGTTGGTGTGGCCCTTTTTGAGGGAAAACCAAGGGAAAAAATTAAAAACCCCGAGGGGTTTGGGCCCCCCAGGGTAACCCAAAAAAGTCGGGGTCACGAAGACTGTTTTAATTATTTTCCCTTGGGGTCCCTTTAAACTTCTCCCAGGATGGGGCAACCCCCCCCAGTCGACTAACACCCGGTGAACAGGGAAAAAAAGCCCGGAAAATTGTGCTCATATTGGGAAATTTTTAAAAACACAAAGGTTTGGGTTTGGGGGATTTAAAAAATCCAATGGCATACACAGTGTGATTTTTGGCCTGTTCTGGAAGAAAATGCCAAACAGGAACCCCACATAAATCAGGGGGAAAAGGCACTCCCCGGACACAGGTCTCATCAGCCCTTGCCCGCATTCTTCAATTTAAAAGGTTAAAATGCATTTATTCTTCAAATTTTTTAAGGGAGTTCATCACAAATTATATTGTGCATGTTTCTACTTATATTTTGCTGTATCCTTCTCTTTGTGTGTGGAAATGTTTTAAATTTTATGGGTAAAATTTTTTTTTTTTATATTTTTTTGGGGGTTTTTTTGCTGGATTTAATTTGATTTCCATTATTTCTTATAAGAACAAAAAACATAAAAAAAAAGGAAGGAAAACTGCAGCAGGGCCCGTTGGCCCATACAAGGCAGTTCCCCCCTTTTCAATTCATTCGCATACCGATCTTTTGGGGGGGGGTTTTTTAACCATGAGCCCTCTTGCCCGGGGTTAACCCTTTCAAAGGGGCCAAGGGCCCAAAAACGGAGTCACGCACCGTTTTCCAAAAAATTTTCCAAAAAAAAAAAATTTGTTATTTTTTCTTATGAAATCGTGAGAATCTTTTTGTGAAGGGAATAAAAACCCAAAAAATACGAAAAATTTTTGGGAAAAATTTACGAAATTATGCTCTCGCGAATTTTTTATGTCAGTGATATTTACGAAACGGCGAAATTTTTTCCCACTTTGACTCCCATTTTAGGCCAATTACATTATTCCAAAAACCAAAATTTTTAGCTATTTCCCCTAGTTTATTTTATCTATCGATTGAGACAAAAATCGCCCCAAATAAATGTTTTTAACACAAAATAAAGTGGGTCGGAAAATTTTTAATTTGGCCCAAATTTTAAAACAAAAATTTAAAAAATTCCAAATTTTAAAACAGGGGCCAGAATGAAAAAAATGTAGGCAATTTTCCCGGCCCCCTTAAAATAACATTTCCTCGTTTTATTTGTTTTTGTTTTTAGGGTTTTTCCAAAAAAATTCCATTTTGATTTTTTATTCACATAATGAATTTTTTTTCCCCACCAAAAAATTTTGAAGATTTACTCTTATGCAATACGTTTTTAATTGAAAATATCAAACACCCTTATTTGGAAAAGAAAATTAGCCCACCGCTGACGTGTATTGATGTTTGAGGGCGTTTGTTTTCTCTTGGGAAAAATTTTGGGAAAAAATTTTAAAATTTCCCCTACTTTTTGGTCAGTTTTCAAAGCCATTTTATGAAAAACCCAAACAAAATCTCCCCTATTTCTGTTAAAATGTCCCTTTCCCTTTTTATCAAATGGGGACCAAGAAAACGCAAAAAAAAACTATAAAAAACATCGAAAAAACACGCAAAGGTTTTTTTCTTTTTTTTTTTTTTTTTTAA
This sequence comes from Cherax quadricarinatus, assembly GCF_026875155.1. Lineage (NCBI taxonomy): Eukaryota > Metazoa > Arthropoda > Malacostraca > Decapoda > Parastacidae > Cherax > Cherax quadricarinatus. The sequence goes on along the minus strand of NC_069399.1, from coordinate 56,718,522 downwards.
ACGAAAAAAAACATGAATTTTTATTTTTTTTTTTTTCATTATACACAGTGTGCTGCGGATCTGTTTTTTTTGTGGTGCACCCAAACCAACTTAAAGTTTTTCTCTCATATCTGGCCCAAATGTACCCCTCACATTTATCAGAGGGAAACTGAGCTCATTGGGTAAAAAAATCTACGGTTTGGCCCTAACGTAAAGCCGTAGATCTAGGGGGCGGACCCCGAAAGGGTTTAAAATCGCTTTTGGGGGGGGGTCCCCCTGCATTAAAATACAGTGGCCCCCCCGGGTTTAATTTATATTTTTTCATTCCAAAGTATGTTTCAGGTGCCTTTCTGACTGAATTTTTTCCCAAAAGGAATATTGGGGAAGTAATTTGTCCATTTTTTAAAACCCCCCAAAAATACACGTACAAACGCACTTACATAAATTAAATTAAAAATAATTGGTCGCATTGGGAGGGGGATCGTTTTGTTGGGGGGGCCCAAAATTATTTATATATTATATATATATATATAAATATATATATATATTATATATATAAATATATAATTTTATATTATATAATATATAATATATAAATATATATATATATAAAAATTTTTAAAAATAATAAAATAATTATATATATATATATATATATTTTTATATATATAGGATATATATATATATTTATTATTATAAAATAATATATATTTAAATATTTAAAATATACACACACACACACACCACACACCCCAAACTACCATCCGGGCTTTTCGACCACTCGTTTTTAAAACCCTTGTTTTTTTTTGCCAAATTTCTGGGGGAAAAAAAACAACTATTTGTGTTGACCAGTGTTTATCCTAAACCTTAAAAGTATAAAAAAAAAGTACTAAAAAGCATAAAAAGGGAAATAAAAAAATTAAATACCAAAATAAAACAATAAAAAAAAGTCACTGAAAAAAGTTTTGCGATATTCAGTAGTAATGTTTTACTTAAAGACCGGTTTTTTCAAACCCAACCCGGTTTTATAAACGGGTGGTAGGGGGTACACGTTTTTGGGCCTTTAAAAGGGGTTTAAACCCCTTTTTGGGTTTCGAACGAAATAGTAAGGTTATGCACCCGGGTTTTTGATTACTAGTAAAGCCCCAAATTTTAGCGCCCTTTAAATTTTAGCGGAAAAAGAAAACTGGAGGCCCCATTAATTTAAAGAATTTGGGGCTAAGTGGTCAGTGGGCACATTAAAAAAAATCCGCAGCACACATTGGTTTAAAGAGAAAAAAAAACTTTTTACCCTGTTTTTGGATTAAAACAGCGACCCTTTTCACTGTAATTTTTTTTTTTGGGATTTATTTTTTAAATTTTTTTTTTTTTGGGTTTATTTTAAGAATTTGGGGACATATTTCGAAATTGAGATAATTTTTTACTTTTTTTTACAAAGAAAAGTACCTTTAAATTGAGCTCAAAGGGGGCGAAATGTTCGATTTTTTTCCAAAGTTCCCAAAAATAAACAAATCATGCTAAGCGTTTTCCCAAAACACATTTAAATGGTGAGTCTAATATTCTTTTAAAAGTGAGCCCCATATTATTTTTTAACCCTTTTTACAAATAATGAATTTGTCTGCATAACCCCGGGAAAATCTTTGTTTTTTTCGAGAATTTAAAAAATTTAAATTTAAAAGCAAAAGAATGTAAGAGGGGCGTGGGGACATAAAAATAAAAAACAGAAAAATGTTATTTAGCGCCCGGGGTTTTTTTCTTGTTTATTCTGGGCCTATTTGGGGAAATTTATATTTTTTGAAAATTTTTATGAAATTGGAAAATTGCTAAATTCTGAAACCCGTGTATTGGATAGTTGAAATTGGGAAAAGGGGGGTTTTTTGTATCCCTTTGATAGGAAAAAAAACGATTTTAGTGGAAAAAGTCATGTTTTTTTTCGACTAGTACACTGGAATTTTGGGCCCAAAATAGGGCTCAAAGTGGCCCAAAAATCACCGATGGGGTAAACATTGTTTTGGAAACCCCTAACCCTTTGTTTTAGGCAAAAATTCCGTAAATTTTCCCTCAAATTTTTAACTTTTGGTTTCATTATGATCGGGAAAAAAATTCTCCCATTTTTCATAAGAAAAAAAAATTTTTTTTTTTTAAATTTGGGGGGGGCCCGGAAACAAAATCTCTGAGAGGCCGTTTGACCCCGAAAGGGGGGTTTAAAAAGCCATACTGTTTTGGGACGAGCCTGGGGTTGCAGATGCAAATAAACAATAAATTTACATTCCTAAAAGCAGACAAAACTTTTAAACCCCTTTTAAAGGGGCCAAGGCCCAAAACTGGAGTTTTCCCCACCCGTGTCCAGGAAAATTTTTAAAAAAAAATTTGTTATTTTTTCTTATAAATCGTTTGAGAATTGTTTTTTTTTTAAAAGGGAAAAAAAACCAAAAAAATCCCAAATTTTTTTTGGTGGAAAAAAATTTACGAAATTTTGCTCTGCAAATTTTTATTTGTCAGCGATATTTACGGGACGGCGATTTTGGGCCCACTTTGACTCCCCTTTTTGGCCCAAATTTCATTATTTTTCCCAAACAACCAAAAAAACCTTTGCTATTTCACTAGTATTATTCTATTCTAATTTGATTTAGCCAAGGGAAAACGCCAAGTCCAATGTTTTTTAACTTCAAAATAAAATGATTTCCGGAAAATTGTTAATTTGGCCAAAATTAAAAACAAAGTTCAAAAAAAACGTTTCCCAAATTTTTAAAAAGGGTTTCCCAAAAAAAAACCCAAAGTAGGCAAATTCCCCGGCACTTTAAAATAACATTTCCTTGGTTTATTATTTTGTTTTGAGGGTTTACAAATAAATTCCTTTTTTATTTTTTATTCACATAATGAATTTTATTCACACCAAAAAATAGAAGATTTACTGTTATGCAATACTGTAATAATTGTATAAATATCATCACCATATTTGTGAATGTATATTAGACCCACCAGCTGATGTGTATTAGATGTGTGAGGTCGTTTGTTTACTCTTGAATATCGGCAAAAATTTAACATTTTCGCTACTTTGAGCTCAGTTTCAAGGGCATTTCCGTTGCTAAACCAATCAAAATCATATCTATTTCTGTAATATGTCTTCCATACTATCAAATGAGACCAAGAAATCGCAAATACAACTATAAAAAAACATACGAAAAAACGCTGCAAAGTTGCTGTTTTAATCGAAAAATCATGATTTCAGTTTTTTTCTCTCATTATACACAGTGTGCTGCAGGATCTGTTTTATGTGGTGCTCACATACCACATAGATGTATTCTCTCATATCTAGGCCTAAATGTACCACTCACAGTTTATCAGAGTGAGCTGAGCTCATGGCGTAGATCTACGGTTTGGACACTCACCGTAAAGCCGTAGATCTACGGGACGGACCCTGAAAGGGTTAAGGAATCAATTCGTTCACCAACCAATATGTTAGCCACGGTGGCGCTCATTCTTTTCTGCCATGCAACACCTTTTACAAGTATCTGATAAACAAAAGTAGAAAAAATATACAGCAGACCCTAATGAAATATTTTTCATTACCAATATATAGGTCTTATTTATGTTGCCCCCATGCCTCACCATTGTACACAAACTTTTTAGCTATGTCATACATCTGAAAATAAAACAATTTTACAAGCACACCAACTCAATGCCAGCATCACTGCAATGTGTATTTTTTTATTGCACAATACATCTACCATCCGACTTACGACCAAGCTTGGTTCCGACCAACCGGTCGTAAGTCAAAATGGACGTAAGTCGAACCTTTGAAAATTGCTGACATATTGGGTAGGGCATAATGTCAAAACTTTCCTATATAAACTACCTACATAATACTGTAATGTACAATCATTATTTCATTCTTTTTACCATAATTTACTTCTATTGTTGTATTTTAATTATTTATGTACTGTATATAATGTATACATGGTAGTGATATGTAATGTAAATTTTACATCGCATACAGTATCATATATTACTATTATCTTTATGTATTGTCAACACAGTGGAATGGGAGAATACCACTGGTAGTGTCTTTCCTGCCAGAATGTTGTATAACCTATACCTAAGTAAAGAGAAACAATCTGGAACATGTGTAATACGTATCCGGCTGGGTGGCCGGGTCTGTGGTTGGCTGGGGTGGGTGGGTGGGTGGGTGGCTGGATGGGTGGGTGGCTGGATGGGTGGGTGACTGGATGGGTGGCTGGATGGGGGGGTTTGTTGGCTGACTGGCTGACTGAATGTGGCTGTCTCTTTGTATCTCTCTCTCTGTATCTCTCTCTCTCTCTCTGTATCTCTCTCTCTCTCTGTATCTCTCTCTCTCTCTGAAATCTCTCTCTCTCTCTCTGTATCTCTCTCTTCTCTCTGTATCTCTCTCTCTCTCTGAAACTCTCTCTCTTTTGTATCTCTCTCTCTGTATCTCTCTCTCTCTGTATCTCTCTCTCTCTCTAACTGGTACACGTAAGACATCATACATATTATAAATTACCTAGGATAACCCAAAAAATCCAGACAAAGTGCTATACAGTGGATCTGTGCTCCAGTGCCCTAAATTAATAATAATATTAATAATCATTATTATTACAATAATACATATGTACTAATCTTAATATTATTATTATTAAGCTATAATATAACAATCGTGTCCACTCATTACTTACCTTAAAATATCTGTAGTTTTAATGTAGTGAGAGGTGAGTAAACAAGATTAAATTAATAAATGAGAGAGAGAATGAGAATGTAGAATGTTCACGAGTTATGTAAACAAACGTTGTTGTTGTTGTTGCTGCTGTTGTTACCAGCCCGGACACGAACGGCTCCTGTTCACTGTCAAGCCGACCAGAAAAAATCTCATATTTGTTAATTTATATGTTATGTAGCATGTTTATTATATAATTTTGAAAAAAAAATCATAGATGGATTAAGCAAAATGTCTATATTAACGTTTTACACATTTAATGTGCCTCAGTGATTATTATTGTTATTATCATTATTAATATGGCATCTTCAAGACCAGGTACACTCTTAATGAGTGGCTCTGAGACAGACAAGCAGACAAAGACAGACACACAGGTAGACAGACAGAAAGACAGACACACAGGTAGACATAAAGACAGACACAGGTAGACAGAAAGACAGACACAGGTAGACAGAAAGAGACACAGGTAGACAGAAAGACACACACACAGGTAGACAAAGACACACTAGTAGACAGACACAGACAGATATACAGGCAGACAGATACAGACAGGTTTATGTGCAACAGTGAAAACAAATAAGAGTGTTCGAGAGTAAGAGCCTTTCTTGCCACAATCTCCAGTGCAAGATTCAGAGTTCATCTTAGGGGCCATGGTGAAATTTACTGTCCAGTTAGTACAGTTAATACAGTATGATGCTGCTGATAGGATAGGGTTACTCAAACTGATGCTGCCGGCATGACACATTGCCCCCGCGAGTATTGTCAAATATTGTACAGTGGTGTGCTTCAGCCGGCCCAGCCCAGCTGCCAGATGCACGGTCGTAAGTCAAGTGGACGTATGTCGAGCAGGTCGTAAGTCGGATGGTAGGTGTATTTTGTTATAAATACTGTAGATGGTAGTCATGCCTGAGATGAACACAACTAAGAGAACATTCATGACATTGTAATTTGCTAGAAATAACTGGCAATAGTATTTATAAACTGTAAGGTCTCAAAATTTTTTTATTAACCCTTAATTAACCCTTTGAGAGTCCGTGCTATTGTTCTACGGCTTTGAAGCCACAAGGTCCAAGCCAGGGTCCAAGCCGAGGTCCAAGCCAGGGTCCAAGCCAGGGTCCAAGCCAGGGTCCAAGTCAGGGTCCAAGCCAGGGTCCAAGCCAAAGTCCAAGCCAAGGTCCAAGCCAGGGTCCAAGCCCAGGTCCAAGCCACAGTACTACGTGATGAGCTCAGCTCACTCAGATAAGCTGTGAGTGGTAAACAGCGACTTTGTGGTGTATTCCTGTATGGTTATCATCATACTCATGGTTTCTTGGCCTCATTGATAGAAAGGAAGATATATTACAGATACAGAGGTTATTCTGATTGGTTTTAGGATGGAAAATAGCTTCAAATTGAGCTGAAAATAGCAGAAATGTTCAATTTTTTCGATGCTCAAGAGTAAACAAATCACATCAAGCATCCAATACACATCTGGGGAGTCTAACATGCATTCAAAAATGCATGGATATCCCCTTATCCCCTTTAAAATCAGGCATAATCACAGAAAACACAACAGACCACTACCCAAGCTTTTTCATAACAAATCTAGGTAAATTGCCCCAAGACATTACTAAAGTTATCTTCAGACTACATAACGAGACAGCTGTTAACAACTTTATAGCAGCTATGAATAACATCGACTGGCAAAACGAGCTTGAAACATATGCAGATATGAATGAATGTATAAGAAATTTTCTAAAAAAAAAAAAGCCCATTACAGAGGACCCCCGGTTCGCGATGCTATCGGTATCCGATAAATCCGGTAACCAATGCATTATATCACCAAAAATTTGCCTCGGTTCCCGTTACAAAACCCAGTATGCGATACAATTCGTACAAGACGTGTCCAGTGTTTACAAGCCAGCCAGTGTGCGCGCTTCTAAGGATACATTCGGTACATTCCATATTATCCATATTATCACTGTTTTTGGTGCTTGTTTCTGCAAAATAAGTCACCATGGGCCCCAAGAAAGCTTCTAGTGCCAACCCTTCGAGACCAAGGGTGCTAATGACTATTGAAATGAAGAAAGAGATAATTGCAAAGTATGAAAGTGGAGTGCATGTATTGGAGCTGGTCAGGTTGTATAGTAAACCCCAATCAACCATCTCTACTATAGTGAGCAGGAAAACGGCAATCAAGGAAGCTGTTCTTGCAAAAGGTGCAACTGTGATTACGAAACAGCGACCGCAAGTGTTAGAAAATGTTGAGAGACTGTTATTGGTGTGGATAAATGAAAAACAGATAGCAGGAGATAGCATCTCTCAAGCGATCATTTGTGAAAAGGCTAGGCAGTTGCATGACAATTTGGTAAAGAAATTGCCTGCAACTAGTGGTGATGTGAGTGAATTTAAGGCCAGCAAAGGTTGGTTTGAAAGATTTAAGAATCGTAGTGGCATACATAGTGTGATTAGGCATGGTGAGGCTGCCAGTTCAGACCACAAAGCGGCTGAAAAATATGTGCATCAATTCAAGGAGCACATAGAGGCTGAAGGATTGAAACCTGAACAAGTGTTTAATTGTGACAAAACAGGCCTGTTTTGGAAGAAATTGCCAAGCAGGACCTACATTACTCAGGAGGAAAAGCTACCTCAAGCCCTAATGGAGGGGGATTCCCCTTCTAAACAATAGGTTCAACACACTCCCCTCCTCCCATCCCATCAATCATCACCAGATCTTCATTAAAGGTAAGTGTCAATTATTCTATTGTTATTGTTGTTATTGTAATTATTCTATTGCATTAAACTTAATATTTCATGTGGTAAAAGTTTTTTTTTTCATGCTTTTGTGTGTCTTGCACGGATTAATTTGATTTCCATTATTTCTTATGGGGAAAATTGATTCGCTTTCCGATAATTTTGGTTTACGATGACCTCTCAGGAATGGATTAATATCGCGAACCGGGGGTCCACTGTACTTCTACAACAAACACTGCCCCAAAAAAACTAAACAGATCATAGCAAAGAGACTGAATAGTCCCTGGCTAACACCAAGCATCCTCAAATCCATTAACACAAAGCACAAATATGAAAAACAGTACAGAATGAGTCAAATAACTAGAGACCAGTCGAAACGTTACTCGTCAGCTCTTACCAGCCTGATAAGATCTAAAAAATTGTATTATGAAAATAGATTACATAACATCAAAGGTGATATGAAAAAGACCTGGAAAAAACTATCTGAAATTCTTGGAACTAAAAAGTTATCCAAAAACAAAAACAAATTAACAAAATCAGATGAACCCTTACTCACACCAACTGAAACAGCAGATAGACTCGATGTTTTCTTCTCCACCATAGGAAAAAACTAGCGAACAAACTACCAAGCTCAAATACCCGTCCATCAGACTACCTCATAGGTACCTAATCAAATACACTATTCCTAGCTCCAACCAACCCACCAGAAGTCTCGCTCATCATCAGCACCCTTAAAAACAAGGCAGGAGACATAAACAACTTGCCTGCTTTTATGTACAAAAAAGCTTCTCAAGTATTGTCACCAATTATTGTAACACTCTTTAACAAATCCATTGAATCATCTACCTTACCAACAATCCTCAAAACAGCGAGGGTCACTCCGATCCATAAATGAGGTGACCAAGCTGACTTGAATAACTATAGACCAATATCTAACTTACCACTGCTCTCTAAAATCTTTGAAAAATTAATTCATAGACGGATATATTCCTACCTCGTCTCACACAACATATTAAACCCCTGTCAGTTTGGATTCAGGAATAATAAAAGCACAAATGATGCTATCATACACATGGTAGAACTAATATATACCACACTCGAAAAGAAAGAAGTCCCGCTGGGAATTTTCATTGATTTACGTAAAGCTTTTGATAGAGTCGACCACGAACTGCTGTACTCTAAATTTATGCACTATGGTATCAGAGGCCACTCCCTCAACTACCTAAAGTCATACCTTAGTAGCACAAGTCAATATGTGTACACAAATGGTGCAAACTCTGCTACCCAACCAATCACAGTAGGAGTCCCACAGGGAAGTGTCCTTGGACCACTCCTCTTTCTCATCTACATCAATGATCTACCGAATGCATTACAGCTACTCAAACCCATATTATTTGCAGATGACACTACATACGTCTTCTCCCACCCAAACCCAATCATACTTGCCAACACTGTCAATGCCGAATTGCTGAAAATATCTACCTGGATGATGATTAATAAACTTACCCTGAATACTGATAAAACCTATTTCATTCAGTTTTGAAACAAAGTTGCAAATGTTCCACTTAACATAATGCTAAACGGATCACCAGTCACAAGACTTGCAGAGGGGAAATTCCTAGGTATCCACCTTGACAGTAGCCTTAAGTTCCAGACACACATACAACAAATCACCAAGGAAATCTCTAAGACTGTAGGCATACTATCAAAGATACGGTAATACGTTCCATAATCAGCTCTCCTGGCACTGTATCATTCACTCATATACCCTTATCTCACATATGGAATTTGTGCATGGAGATCAACAACATTAAATCACTTAAGAAGTCTAATAACCCAGCAAAAGGCAGCAGTCAGAATGATAACAAATTCCCACTCCCAACAGCATACTCCACCAATTTTCAAATCTAAATCTGCTCACCATTAAGAACATCCATACTTATTCATGTGTCTACTACATACACAGAACAATACATACAAATATAAACCCTCCACTCAAACTTCTCACCAACCTTAACAGGACACATGACATGACCATAACACAAGACACAGATCTCTTTTTGATGTACCCCGTGTCCATATCACACTGTGTAAAAACTATGCACATAAAGGGCCCCAAAATATGGAATTCATTACCAGAGGATACTAAAGTAACCCAGTCTGAAAATCAATTTAAGACTTCTCAAAAGCCACTTAATCACCCTAGACTAAATGCTCAATACTCAGTACAGTGGACCCTCGACCAACGATATTAATCCGTTCCTGAGAGCTCATCGTTAATCGAAATTATTGTTAGTAGAGTTAATTTTCCCCATAAGAAATAATGGAAATCAAATTAATCCGTTCCTGACACCCCAAAGTATTGAAAAAAAAATTTTTTACCACATGAAATATTAATTTTAATACACACAAACTGAAGAAGACAAGCACAGTTACATGACACTTACCTTTATTGAAAATCTGGTGATGATTGATGTGATGGGAGGAGGGGAGAGTGTTGATGGTTTAGTGTTTAGAAGGGGAATCCCCTTCCATTAGGACTTGAGGTGTCAAGTCCTTTTCCGGGGTTACTTCCCTTCTTCTTTTAATGCCACTAGGGCCAGCTTGAGAGTCACTGGGCTTCTGTCGCACAACATATCTGTCCATAGAGGCCTGTACCTCCCGTTCCTTTATGACATTCCTAAAGTGTTTCACAACATTGTCAGTGTACAGGTTGCCAACATGGCTTGCAGTAGCTGTGTCAGGGTGATTTTCATCAAAAAAGGTTTGCACTTCAAGCCACATTGCACACATTTCCTTAATCTTTGAAGTAGGCAACTTCTTCAATTTCTCTATCCCCTCCTCCGAAGCAGTTTCCTCAGGTGTGGCCTCTTGCTGTTGAAGATGATCTAGCAGCTCATCAGTGGTTAGTTCTTCATTGTCCTCCTCCACCAAATCTTCCACATCCTCCCCACTAACCTCCAACCCCAAGGACTTCCCCAATGACACATTGGATTCCTCAACTGGCATAGGATTCTCAGGGTTAGCCTCAAACCCTTCAAAATCCCTTTTGTCTACACATTCTGGCCACAGTTTTTTCCAAGCAGAGTTCAAGGTCCTCTTAGTCACTTCCTCCCAAGCCTTACCTATAATGTTTACACAATTGAGGATGCTAAAGTGATCTTTCCAAAACTCTCTTAGAGTCAGTTGAGTTTCTGAGGTCACTACAAAGCACCTTTCAAACATAGCTTTTGTGTACAGTTTCTTGAAGTTTGCAATGACCTGCTGGTCCATGGGCTGCAGGAGAGGAGTGGTATTAGGAGTCAAAAACTTCACCTTAATGAAGCTCATGTCCGCAGAAAGTCGCTCTGCCAAGTCTGAAGGATGACCAGGAGCACTAATACCAGGAGGCACTTAAGGTCCAATTTATTTTCCAGGAGGTAATTTTTCACAGTGGGGGCAAATGCATGGTGTAATCAGTCATAGAAAAAGTCCCTAGTTACCCATGCCTTACTGTTTGCCCTCCACAGCACACACAAATTAGCCTTGAGGACATTGTTTTTCCTGAACACTCTGAGAGTTTCAGAGTGATACACCAATAAAGGCTTCACTTTGCAATCACCACTAGCATTGGCACACATCAACAGAGTAAGCCTGTCTTTCATAGGCTTATGTCCTGGGAGTGCCTTTTCCTCCTCAGTAATGTAGGTCCTGCTTGGCATTTTCTTCCAAAACAGGCCTGTTTCGTCACAATTAAACACTTTTCAGGTTTCAGTCCTTCACTGTCTATGTACTCCTTGAATTCCTGCATATGTTTTTCAGCCGCTTTGTGGTCAGAACTGGCAGCCTCACCATGCCTAATCACACTATGTATGCCACTACGATTCTTAAATCTCTCAAACCAACCTTTGCTGGCCTTAAATTCACTCACATCACCACTAGTTGCTGGCATTTTTTTAATTAAATCGTCATGTAACTTCCTAGCCTTTTCACATATGATCGCTTGGGAGATGCTATCTCCTGCTATCTGTTTTTCATTTATCCACACCAATAACAGTTTCATTTATCCACACCAATAACAGTTTCATTTATCCACACCAATAACAGTCTCTCAACATCTTCTATCACTTGCGGTCTCAGTTTCGAAAACATAGATGCACCTTTGGCAAGAACAGCTTCCTTGATTGCCGTTCTCTTGCCCACAATAGTAGTGACAGTTGATTGGGGTTTTGTGTACAACCTGGCCACCTCGGAGACACGCACTCCACTTTCATACTTAGCAATGATCTCTTTCTTAATATCCATAGTAATTCTCACCCTTTTTGCTGTAGGGTTGGCACTAGAAGCTTTCTTGGGGCCCATGGTGACTTACTTTGCAGGTGCAATCACTACAAACGCTGTGATAATATGAAATGTTCCGATTGTATGTTTGGATGGGACCGCAGTGGCTGGCTGGCTTGTAAACACTGGCACCCACGGGACAAGTGAGGCGCGCTCAGGCCACAAGTGGACGCGTCTCGCATGGAACGAATAGCGTTGGTCGGGTTTTTTAGCGCTAGTCGAGGCAAAATTTTTGCATTAAAATGTACCACTAGTCAGAATTAACGTTAGACAATGCCAACATTGGTCGAGGGTCCACTGTATTCCCATACTCAATACGTATTCCCATATCATAATTTCAATAATTACTTTTGAACCTATTATCCATTGTCGACAGGAATATAATTGAATCATTGTTTCACAAAAAGCATATATAAATATATAAATATGTATATCTTTTGTTTTATATAAATTAGATTCACTTATAATTATAGATTACTGTAGCATTATGATATAATTCTATATGTTAGGTAGTGCAGTAAGCAATAATGTAAGTGCCCAATGCTAGGCAAATAGAGGCTCTTTGCATGCAACCATTATTAAAACAAATCTCAATGTATATTGCAAGAAAATAAATAAATATAATTTGCATTGACAGTAATCTTCGTACTTTGTGTGAAGTAAAAATTCATTGTGGTGAATAAAAATCAATGGATTCATATGTAAAGCCTGAATGTAACTATAAAAGAGGAAATGTATTTAGTGCCAGGATGCTGCACTTTTATTCTAGACCTAATTGAAACTGAGCTTTTGGAATGTGTGGAAATTGCAAATTACATTTCTGATCACCTTATATGGGTAGTTGAAATAATGATTGGCTAAAATGAAGAAATACTAGCAAATAACTTAGAATTTGGTCGATTGGAAAACTGTAATTGGCCTTAAACAGGACTCAAAGTGGGCAAAATCACTGATACGTATATATCAGTGATGCACCAAAATTTGTGATAGCATAATTTCGTCAATTTTCTATCAAATTTCGAACTTTTTGTTTCATTATCTTTAGAAAAAAATTCTCTACCATTTCACAAGTAAAAATAAATTTTTTTGAAAATTCTTGGACCCTGTGAACAAGTCTCAGATTGGAGCTCTGGATCCCTCAAAGGGTTAAGCTGCCAATGACAAATTTATGCCAACTGGAAAGTGCTGTTACCTTCCATTTATACCAAAATTCTAGGGCCTCTAAAATGGTCTCAAGTGGCCTGGTTAGGACTACAGTGAACTCTCTGTTTTTGTGATTAACCCTTTCAGGGTCCAAAGGCAAAATCTTAAGGGGTGCCCCAGTGTCCAAAAAATTTGGGGAAAAAAAAAAAAATTTCTTACAGAATTAACCCTTTCAGGGTCCGTCCCGTAGATCTACGGCTGGTCGGTGAGTGTCCAAACCGTAGATCTACGCCAAAATTCTAGCGCCGTCAAATTTAGCGCGAAAGCGCTCATAGGCCTACATGTGAGAGAATGGGTCTGCGCCGTGGGTGTGCGCCATAAACAAAAAATCTAGGCGCCTGCATAGCATTGTGGGAACGCCGGCTCAGTCACCCTTGTTCACCATGCCTCGTCGCAAGTCAGCTCTCACTCCCCGGAAAATTGGGACTCTCCTCTTCCTGTCTGATAGTTCTGACACTGATGGAAGTGGAAATGAGACGAATTCTACGGCTTTGTAAGTTAGTGACCGAAAATAATGACCAGGATATCGATAATAGTGCAGAAAACCCCGACGATCCTCGACCTTCTACCTCTGGTGTGGGCACTCGTGACTCACCGTCGGGTGTTCCTAAACGTAAGAGAAAAACTAATATTTTCGCGTGGCCTGGCCTCTGACTCAGTAATGACGATGATTCTGACGTGGATTGTGATTTTATTGCGCTCGACGATCATTCGAGTAGTCATAGTGAGGAAACAATTCACCAGTGAAGCGTCGGTATGTTCGCCGCCGCATGCGCTCGGGTAGTGTACCCTATGCTGTGCCCAGGGACGGAGTACATCCCGAGTACATCCCGTGGCCCTACACCCGTTTTAGGTAGTGATAGTGAGGATGATGTGGCTACACTTGGCATGATGGGCCACAGACATCAGTGGATGGTGTTAGTGGGGCTGGTGGTGGTAGTGGCACCGCCACGCGTGACTCGCTGTGCCACGCGGGAACCCACGCTGCTGACTCGTCAGTTCAAGGACAAAGCGGAGCGTCACCCACCAGCCCGCCACAACCCACCCGTACAACCAGCCTATGATGTCCAGTATCCACCAGCAAACCGTATCTGGGATTGGCAGCAAAATCCCATTTTGTTCCCAGCCCTCACCACTTTGATGACTCGCAAAGTGGAATTCTACCTACCTGTCCCCTTGGAACCACGGCCAATGAACTGGAATTCTTTGAATTATTCTTTGATCAGCCATTGATGGAAATTATTGTCAGGGAAAGTAATACGTATTTTCAGTACACCATTGCAAATACGATCTTATCACCACAGTCAAGACTACACAGGTGGAAAGAGACGACTGTTGCAGAAATGTATTTGCTTTTTGCAACAATAATGCTTATGCCTCACGTCTATAAGCATAATATAAAAGCATACTGGTCCACAGATCGGCTAATTTGTACCCCATCCTTCAGTGAAATAATACCAGTGAACAGGTTTATCTTACTGTTACGTATGTTGCACTTCTCTGACAAAACCAGGCCTGACAGAAGTGACAGGTTATACAAGATTAGAAATGTTTTCATGTATCTCAAACAAAAGTTCAGGATATACTTTTATCCATTCAAGAATCTTGTAATTGACGAGTCTTGATTTTGTTCAAAGGTAGACTGTCATTCAAGCAGTATATTACCGAGCAAGAGGAACCGCTTTGGTATAAAATTGTTTGTACTCTGTGATTGTGACAGTGGCCTGGTGTTGGATATTGTTGTATACACGGGTAGTAAAACATTGAAATATACCAAGATGTTATTGGGTATATCAGTGACGTAGTGAGAAACATGATGGCACCTTATCTTGGTAAGGGCCATACATTATATACCGATAACTGGTACACAAGCCCATTACTCAGTGATTTCATGCGAGTGAACAAGACAGATGTGTGTGGCACAGTGCGTTCTAATCGTAAACATATGCCCAGCTCAACGCAGGTGTTCGTGGTGATGATGTGCAGGTGTTTACTGCCAATGACATCATGGCATTACGGTGGCATGACAAACGAGATGTCACATTGTTGACAACCATTCACCGTAATGAATGCAAGACAGTGGCAAAGTTGATCGAGTGACTAATGAACGTATTCGAAAACCAGTGACAGTGATTGATTATACACACAAAACATGCGCTTGGTGACAAGTGTGACATGCAGATTGGTTTTGTTGACTGTGTTCGTAAGAGTTACAAGTGGTACATGAAACTTTTCTTCCATCCATGGACATTTCAATGCTGAATGCATATAATATGTACCAAATAAAGACTGGTAACAGACCACCATATGGTGAATTTTGTTTGTCTGTTGTCAGACAACTCATAATGAAGTACCAGGTAACAACACCTGCAATACAACATGGTCCTCGAATTCATCACAATAACCCAAGCGTTTGAGAAGAGAAGGTGATCATTTCATAATACAGCTTCCTTCAACTCAAAAGAAATTTGCTCAGAAGAGATGCATTGTCTGTGCACAAACAAAACGACGGCAACAAAGACGCAAAGACACTCGGTTTATGTGTGAGGAATGTAAGGTGCCTCTGTGCATGGTGCCTTGTTTCAAGGAGTTCCACAAGCTCCAGCAGTTCTAAAACCATGTCCAGTGATTGTAAATATGTAAATATATAGAACATTAGTATTATACAATATTTGTGCATGTTTATTGTAATAAACAACAGTGGTAAACAATAATATGATAATAACTTTAGTGCGGTTATTGTGTTCAATACAGTGAGTATATATATACAATTATATACAGTATTGGTCTCTCAGGCCCCAAATGTTAGTAGGAATAGAAAAAAATTGGAAAAGAAAAGAAAAACAACTAAAACAAAATAATATAATACGCGTATGTGGAATTCGTCGATGTTGCCGCCACCACATCATTTTCTACAAACTTCTTGGCACTGTATCTCGGTAAGTACTGATCAGATTCTAATTTTTTTTGTTTTATTACCTTCACAAAAATATGCTCTTTAAATTCTGTAAGAAAAAATAATTTTTTTTTTTTTCAAAATTTTCTTGGATACTGGTGCGTGACTTCAGATTTTGGCCTTGGACCCTGAAAGGGTTAACCCTTTGAGGGTTTTGGTCGTACTAGTACGTCTTACGCGTAGGGGTTTTTGACGTACTAGTACTCATAAATTCTAGCGGCCTCAAATCTAGTGGGAGAAAGCTGGTAGGCCTTCATATGAAAGAATGGGTCTATGTGGTCAGTGTGCACAGTCTAAAAAAAATCCTGCAGCACACAGTGCATAATGAGAAAAAAAAAACTTTGACCATTTTTTTTTAATAAATCAGCGACTTTGCAGTGTATTTTCCTATGGTATTTATTGTTGTATTCTAGTTTTCTTGGTCTCATTTTATAGAATGGAAGACATATTACAGAAATTGAGATGATTTTGACTGGTTTTACAATGAAAGGTGCCTTGAAATTGAGCTCAAAGTAGCAGAAATGTTCGATTTTTACCAAACTTCAAAAGTAAACAAAATCGTGCCAAGCGTGCAATACACGTCAACTGGTGAGTCTAATATTCTTTCACAAGTGCACCAATAATATTTATTACCATTTTTTACACTAATGCAGTAGTCTGCATAACAGTAAATCTTATATTTTTTTGTGGAGAATAAAAATCAAAGTGGAAAGCAAAAGAATATAAGAGGGGCCTTGAGACGTGACTAATGACTAGAGGAATGTCATTTTAAGTGCCAGGAATGTCTTTCTTGTTTATTCTGGACCCTATTTCGGAAATTGGCATCTTTTGAAATTTGTGTGAAATTGGCAAAATTGCTAAATTCTGACCACTGTACTGGATAGTTGAATTTATAAATGGGTGGTTTCTTGCACTCATTCGATAGAAAAAATGGAGTTCTAGCGGAATATTCATGTTTTTTGTCGACTAGTACAGTGAAATTGGCCGAAAAATGGGGCTCAAAGTGGGCAAAATCGCCGATGCGTAAACATCGCCGAGACCGCTAACTTTGCGAGAGCATAATTCCGTAATTTTCTATCAAATTTCAAACTTTTGGTGTCTTTATGATCGGGAAAAGATTCTCTATCTTTTCATAAGAGAAAATAATTTTTGTTTTTTTTAACCCTTTGAGGGTCGACAGGCCCTCTCCGAAACTCGTTCTCAGGGTCGGCCAAATTTCAAAAAAAAAAAAAAAATTATTTTTTCTTATGAAAAAATAGAGTTTTTTTTTCTAAACATTATAGGATAAACAAAAAAATTTTACCATCAATACTTACGGAGATATGGATGCATGAAGTTTGCAGAAAATGAGCCGCGTATGGCAACAGCGGCGACTGCCGCTCACCCGGTAAACTTTGATTTACTTGTATTTGAAGGTTTGTTGTTTTTTTCACTATTTTATTTTTTCACATAACTTACGTGGCCTATGAGACCAAAGTAAGGTGCAATGTACATATATACACTCGTTGTATACAACACAATAAGCACACAAACATAATTATCAATATATTGTTTACAAAACTTGTTTACAAAAACAAACAATACAAAACATTGTTTATTATTATTGTTCTATAATATATATACCAATATACAGTCACTGAACATATTCCTATTAGTTCTGCAGCTTGTGGAACTCTGAAACATGGTGTCATACACAATGGTGTTTTATCTTTCTCCCTCATTCTATCTCTTTCAATCTGTCTCTCTCTTTCTATCTGTCTGTCTATCTCTGTCTCACAGGTACACATAAATACAAGTATACATAGTATAAATTACCTAGGATAACCCAAGAAACCCAGACAAAGTGCTATACTCTGCTTGAAGATGTGAGTAAAAGTGATGACACAGTCTTGTGGCTCTCTGAGACAGAGAGCTAGATGGATAGACAGATAGACAGGGAGCTTGACAGACAGACAAATAGACAGACAGAAATGTTAGTGTACCAGTACCAGTGTACTAGTGTTCCACCCTCCTCCTCCTCCTCTTCCTCTTCCTCCTCTTCCCCCTACTCTTCCTCATACTCTTCCTCTTCCTCCTCTTCCTCCTACTCTTCCTCTTCCTCCTCCTCCTCTTCCTCCTCCCCTCTTCTTCCTCTTCCTCCTCCTCCTCTTCTTCCTCTTCCTCCTACTCTTCCTCCTCCTCCTCTTCTTCCTCTTCCTCCTCTTCCCCCTAATCTTCCTCCTACTATTCCTCTTCCTCCTCCTCTTCCTCTTATTCCTCTTCCTCCTCCTCCTCTTCTTCCTCCTTCTCCTTCTCCTCCTCGTCCATAGTGTAAATTACAAGGAGTCGGCAGCTGTCAAAGTGACATATTGGCTAATTACTCTTTCCCCTCCGGCTGTCAAAACAATGGGGTCGGATGCTGCTTCCCCTCCTCCATTCTATCTAATTATCTTTCTCCCTCATTCTATCTGTCTGTCTATCTCTGTCTCACAGGTACACAAATACAAGTATACATAGTATAAATTACCTAGGATAACCCAAGAAACCCAGACAAAGTGCTATACTCTGCTTGAAGATGTGAGTAAAAGTGATGACGCAGTCTTGTGGCTCTCTGAGACAGAGAGCTAGATGGATAGACAGGGAGCTTGACAGACAGGCAAATAGACAGAAATGTTAGTATACCAGCAAAAACAAAGGGAGGGCGATGTTCATCTCATCTTTTGGCATCAGCTCTACCCTCATTTACCCTCATCAAACGTCAGCACTTATCAGATGTTATCTCCCCTTATCTTGTTACTGTCATGGGTGAACATTTATTATTACATATTATTATTATTACCTATTATTATTATTATGTATTATTATTAATGTTTTTCACTGATTTCATCATTGCTTAGTTAATCTTAAGTTAATTTTAAGCCAGCCCGTAATGCTATGCATAGTATAAGTGGCTTTGGCATGCTGCTCTTATCTGTATTTTTTTTGTACCTCTGTAAGTGTGCTCAAATTATAAATAAATAAATAAAAATAAATTATTATTATGTATTATTATTATTATGTATTATTATTATGTATTATTGTTATCATTACGTATTCTTCTTCTTCCTCCTCCTCCTCCTCCTCCTCCTCCTCCTCCTCCTCCTCCTCTTCTTCCTCCTCTTCTTCCTCCTCCTCCTCTTCTTCTTCCTCCTCCTCCTCCTCTGCCTCCTCCTCCACTTGCCTCCTCCTCCTCTTGCCTCCTCCTCCTCTGCCTCCTCCTCCTCTGCCTCCTCCTCCTCCTCCATTCTTGGAACAAGTTTGAAGAGCTTGTAGTCATAATCACTATCATTATCATCACCAATGCTCACATCTGAGTCTGGGATTTTGGAACAATAGGAGTTTCCTCTTTGATTCTGGTACAACTGAACGACGGCCCAGCACCAGAGGTGGAAGGCTGTGGGTTGTCTGGGTTTTCCTCACTATTACTCATATTATGGTCATTAGTTTCGGTCAAAACCTCACCAGAACCTTGAAACTCATCTTCACTGTCACTTCCATCTGTATTAGAACTGTCACTGGGGAACAAAAGTGTCCCAATTCGCCGAGGAGTGAGGAACTTCTTACCGCAGGGCACGGTGGAAATTGTGTACTATGATGGCATTCCCACAATGCACCACTGGGTCCCAGATTTTTTTCCTACTGCGCACACCCACCACACAGACCCATTCTCTCACATCTAGGCTTATCAGCCTTTTCCTGCGAGATTTGAGGCCGCTAGAATTTATGCGTACTAGTACGTCAAAAACCCCTACGCCTAAGACGTACTAGTACGACCAAAACCCTCAAAGGGTTAAATTTGGCCGACCCTGAGAACGAGTTTCGGAGAGGGCCTGTCGACCCTCAAAGGGTTAAAGATAATATTTTTGTGAAGGCAATACAAAAAAATTCTGATCAGTACTTACCGAGATATAGAGGTGGGAAGTTAACCCAAAATGACCAGGTGGCGGAAACATCAGTGACTTCCACAAAATCGCATTTCTTTATTTTATGTTTTTTGTACTTTTTTCTTTTTTCTAATTTTTTTCTTTTTCAAGTAACATTTGTGGCCTGTGAGACCAATACTGTATATAATGTATATATATATATATATATATATATATATATATATATATATATATATATATAATATATATATATATATATTATATATATATATATATACTCACTGTATTGAACACAATAACCACACTAAAGTTATTGTAATATTGTTTACCAGTATTGTTTACAATAAACATGAACAAATGTAAAATACAGTGGACCCTCGACCAACGATATTAATCCGTTCCTGAGAGCTCATCGTTAGTCAAAATTATCGTTAGTAGAGTTAATTTTCCCCATAAGAAATAATGGAAATCAAATTAATCCGTTCCTGACACCCCAAAGTATTGAAAAAAAAATTTTTTACCACATGAAATATTAATTTTAATACACACAAACTGAAGAAGACATGTACAATTACATGACACTTACCTTTATTGAAGATCTGGTGATGACTGATGGGATGGGAGGAGAGGAGAGTGTGGATGGTGTTAGTGTTTAGAAGGGGAATCCCCTTCCATTAGGACTTGAGGTGTCAAGTCCTTTTCCGGGGTTACTTCCCTTCTTCTTTTAATGCCACTAGGACCAGCTTGAGAGTCACTGGACCTCTGTCGCACAACATATCTGTCCATAGAGCTCTGTACCTCCCGTTCGTTTAAGATTTGTCTAAAATGGGCAATAACATTGTCATTGTAATAGTCATCAGCACGGCTTGCAATAGCTGTGTTAGGGTGATTTTCATCCATAAAGGTTTGCAGTTCAACCCACTTTGTACACATTTCCTTAATCTTTGAAGTAGGCACAATGGATTCCACAACTGGTATAGGCATCTAAGGGTTAGCCCCAAACCCTTCAAAAGCTTTCTTAATTTCCATACTAATTCTCACCCTTTTTATCACAGGGTTGGCACTAGAAGCTTTCTTGGGGCCCATGGTGACTTATTTTGGAGGTGCAGTCACTAAAAACGCTGTGATAATATGAAATGTTCCGACTGTATGTTTGTATGTTGGATACGACCGCGGTGGCTGGCTTGTAAACACTAGCACCCACGGGACAAGTGAGGTGCGCTCAGGTCACACGTGGACGCGTCTCGAACAGAACGAATCACATTGGCCGAGTTTTTTAGAGCTAGTCGATGCAAAATTTTTGTGTTAAAATGTATCGCTAGTTGGATTTAACGTTATACGATGCCATCATTGGTCAAGGGTCCACTGTACTAATGTTCTATTATATATTTACATATGCAGAGTCACTGGACATATTTCTAGAACTGCTGCAGCCTGTGGAAGTCCTTGAAACAAGGTACCATGCAGAGGTACCTTACATTCCTCGCACATAAACCAAGTGTCTTTGCGTCTTTGTTGCCGCCATTTTGTTTGTGCACAGACAACACGTCTCTTCTGAGCAAATTTCTTCTTAGTTGCAGAAAGCTGTAATATGAAGTGATCACCTTCCCTCCTCAAATGCTTGGGTATTTCCTGAGGAGTTCGAGGACGGTTTTGTATAGCAGGTATTGTTACCTGGTACTTCATTATGAGTTGTCTGACAACAAACAAAATTCACCATACGGTGGTCTGTTGCTGGTCTTTATTTGGCACATATTATATGCATTGAGCATTGAAATGTCCATGAGATGGAAGAAAAGTTTCATGTACCACTTGTAACTCTTACAAACACAATCAACAAAGCCGATCTGCATGTCACATTTGTCAACCAAACGCATGTTTTGTGTATAATCAATCACTGTCACTGGTTTTTGAATACATTCATTAGTCACTCTATCAACTTTGCCACTGTCTTGCATTTTGTTAGGGTGAATGGTTGTCAACAATGTGACATTTCGTTTGTCATTCCACCGTAATGTCATGATGTCATTGACAGTGAACACCTGCACCTCACCAGCATGAGTGCCTGCGTTGAACCTGGGCATATGTTTACGATTAGAATGCACTATGCCACACACATCTGTCATGTTCACCCGCAAGAAATCACTGAGTAAAGGGCTTGTGTACCAGTTATCACCAAGATAAAGTGTCATCATGCTTCTCACTACGTCACCTGAGATACCCAATAACATCCTGGTATCTTTCGATGTTTTACTTCCCGTGTATACAATAATATCCAATACCAGGCCACTGTCACAGCCACAGAGTACAAACAGTTTTATACCAAAGCATTTCCTCTTGCTCGGTATATACTGCTAGAACGACAGTCTACCTTTGAACAAAATCACTCATCAATTACAAGATTCTTGAATGGATAAGAGTACATGTTGAACTTTTGTTTCAGATACATAAAAACATTTCTAATCTTGTATAACTTGTCACTTCTGTCAGGCCTGGTTTTGTCAGAGAAGTGCAACATATGTAATAGCAAGATAAACCTGTTCACTGGGATGATTTCACTGAAGGCCAGGGTACAAATTAGCTGATCTGTGGACCAGTATGATTTTATATTATGCTTATAGACATGAGGCATAAGCATTATTGTTGCAAAAAGCAAATACAGTGGACCCCCGCATAACGATTACCTCCAAATGCGACCAATTATGTAAGTGTATTTATGTAAGTGCGTTTGTACGTGTATGTTTGGGGGTCTGAAAGGAATAATCTACTTCACAATATTCCTTATGGGAATAAATTCGGTCAGTACTGGCACCTGAACATACTTATGGAGTGAAAAAATATCGTTAACCGGGGGTCCACTGTACATTTCACCCCCAGTTGTCTCTTTCCACCAGTGTAGTCTTGACTGTGGTGATATGATCGTATTTGCCATGGTGTACTCGAAATACCTGTTACTTTCCCTGACAATAGTTTCCATCACGGGCTGGTCAAAGAATAGTTCAAAGAATTCCAGTTCATTTGCAGTGTTTCCAAGGGAACAAGCTGGTAGGATTCCACTTTGAGAGTCTTCAAACTGGTGAGGATTGGGAACAAAATTGGGATTTTGCTGCCAATCCCAGATGTGGTTTGCTGGTGGATACTGGACATCATAAGCTGGTTGTGGTGGGGTGGTGGGTGATGCTCAGCTTTGTCCTTGAGCTGAGGAGTCAGCGGCGTGGGTCCCAGCCTGGGCTGGCGAGTCATGCATGGCCGTGGCACTGGCACTACCACCACCATCACCACCAATACCACCACCTACTGATGCCTGTGGTCTATCCATGCCAAGTGTAGGAACATCATCGTCACTTTCACTGTCTATTCTTGGTGTAGGGCCACAGGATGTACTCCGTCCCCCGGGCACTGCATAGGGAACACTACCCGAGCGCATGTGGCGGCGTATATACCGACGCTTCACTGGTGAATATGACTCTTCACTATCACTACTCGAATGATCATCAAGAGCAATAAAATCACAGCCCACATCACTATCATCATTACTGAAGTCTGAGGCCTGGTCACGCAAAAATGTTAGTTTTCTCTTGCAACGAGGTACAACTGAATGTGACTGAGACGTGCCCACACCAGAGGTAGAAGGTTGAGGATCGTCAGGATTTTCTGAACTATTTTCGATATCCTGGTCACTGCCTTCGGTCACTAATCGATCAAAGGCATAGAATTCTTTTTCTTTTCCACTTCCATCAGAGTCGGAACTATCAGTTATGAAGAGGAGATGCCCAATTCGCCTCGGAGTGAGAGCTGCCTTGCGGCAAGGCATGGTGAACAAAGGTTACTGAGGCGGTGTTCCCACAATGCCATGTGGGCGCCTAGACTTTTTGTTTATGGCACACATGCACCACACAGACCTGTTCTCTCAGATGTAGGCCTACCAGCCTTCTCGAGCTAAATTTGACGCCGCTAGAATTTTGGCGTAGATCTACAGTTTGGACCCTCAACGTATAGCCGTAGATCTATGGCATGGACCCTGAAAGGGTTAATCCATTCCAGAGAGTCTGACGAAACTTGAAAATCACGAAAACTGAAATTATTTTCCCCATAAGAAATAATGTAAATCCAATTAATCTGTTCTTGACACCCGAAAGGATTAACAAAAAATTTATTTTTTAGAGATTGAATGTAGATTTACATACAGAAAACAACGACAAAGCAATATAAAGTACAGTGGAACCTCTATTTACGAGCTTAACCCTTTCAGGGTCGACAGGCCCTCTCCCAAACTTGTTCTCAGGGTCGAAAAATATTCAAAAAAAAAAAAATTCTTATGATAGCTTTTTTTGTGAGTATTACAGGCCAAAAAAATTTTTTTGTGATGAATACTTACGGAGATATGGAGGTGTGAACCTGACAGACATTGAACCGCATACAGCAACATCGCCAACTGCCGGTCACCCGATAACAGTTTATTTTGTTTTTTCTACTTTTTTCTTTTATTTTTTAATATTTTATTTTTTCAAGTAACTTTTATGGCCTCTGAGATGAATATAAAGACTACTTGGTATATATTCACTCATTGTATACTACACAATAACAGCACAAACTTTGCTGTCATTATATTGTTTACAAAACATGTTTACACAAACCTACAATAAAAAATGTTGTTTATTACTATTTTTCTATCATATATATATACATATAGAGTCACTGGACAGCTTCCCATAACTACAAGAGGTTCTGAAAGCTTGTAGTTGTGTGGGGGTGGACTTGTAAATATGCTGAGTCACCAGCATGTCTTGTGTCACAATGATGCATCATACCACCACTCACTAATCCTCACTGCCTTCCACAACACATCCCTTCCTCCCCACAAACCTACCTTCCTTCCATCCTCTCATCTCTTCCTACCTACCTACCTTCCTTCCTTCTTCCTCTTATCTGTCCCTACCTACCTTCCCTCCTTCCTTCCTCTCATCTGTTCCTACCTACCATCCCTCCTTCCATCCTTCCTCTCATCTCTTCCTACCTACCTACCTTCCCTCCTTCCTTCCTCTCATCTGTTCCTACCTACCATCCCTCCTTCCTTCCTTCCTCTCATCTCTTCCTACCTACCTACCTTCCCTCCTTCCCTTCCTCTCATCTGTTCCTGCCTACCTTCCCTCCTTCCTTCCCTCCTCCTTCCTTCCTTCCTCTCATCTCTTCCTACCTACCTTCCCTCCTTCCTTCCTCTCATCTGTTCCTACCTACCATCCCTCCTTCCTTCCTTCCTCTCATCTCTTCCTACCTACCTACCTTCCCTCCTTCCCTCCTCTCATCTCTTCCTACCTACCTTCCCTCCTTCCTTCCTCTCATCTCTACCTAACTATCTACCTTCCCTCCTTCCTTACTTCCTCCTTCCTTTTTTTTCTTCATTCAAGTAATTTTATGGCCTGTGTGACTAAGGTATACTGAATGTATATTCACTCGTTGTATGCTACACAATAACCGCACAGTCATTATATTGTTTACAAAACATGTTTACACAAACCAACAATAAAAAAATGTTGTTTATTACTATTTTTCTATCACATACATACACACAAAGTCACTGGACACTTCCCAGAACTGTTACAGCTTCTGTAAAGCTCGTAGTTGTTGTGTGGGGGTGGACTTGTAAATATGCTGAGTCACTGGCATAATTAGTTTCACAATGACAAATAACACCATCACTCACCACCCTCACTGCCTGTCAACTTCCTCTTCACCCCACCAACCCACATGGAAATACATTACTGTCTGAATTTTTTGGGTTATCCTAGGTTGATGGTCTCCTTCCTTCCTTCCCTCCTTCCTCTCATCTCTTCCTTTCTTCCTGTCATCTCTTCCTTTCTTCCTCTTTCTTCCTTCTTCCTTCCTTCCCTCAGGCTTCCTGGGCATTGCTTTTGGTCACAAACTCCTCAAAACCACGAAATTCACCTTCACTGACACTTCTATCTGTGTTTGAACTGTCACTTGGGAACAAAAGAGCCCCAATTAGCCGAGGAGTAAGGAGTTTCTTAGCGCCAGACATGGTGAACAAAGTGTAATAAAATGGCTTTCCCACAATGCACCACTGGGTCCCCGATTTTTTTTGTACCGCACACAATGACCAGGGAGACCCATTCTCTCACATCTAGGACTACCAGCCTTTACCTGCTTGATGTGAGGACACTAGAATTCATGGGTACTAGTACGTCAATAACCCTGGAGCATAACACGTACTAGTACGTCGGAAACCCTGAAAGGGTTAATCCATTCCATGATCTTGCACGCATCTGGATTTGCTCATTTGCAGTCAATTTTCCTCATTTAAAATAATTGAAATGCAATTAATCCATTCTGGCTCTCAGGAAGCACGACAAAAAAACTTCAATATTTTGCTAATATCATCTATACGGCTTATCACAATTCATCTAATATGACATAATAAACAATATAAATAACATAGAAACGATACATACAGTGGATCCTCATTTTTCGTAATTAATCCGTTCCAGAGAGTGTGATTAAAGGCGAAATTGACAATTTCCAAAACCATTTCCCTCACAAGAAATAATATACGTAAATCCAATTAATCCGTTCCAGACACCCAAAAGTATTAAAACAAAATAATTTTTTTAAATGAAATATAGATTCACATACACAGAAAACATTGAGACATGAAGAATAAAACAATAATAACATGACACTTACCTTTATTGAAGACCCTTGTTGGTGTATGGAAGATGGGAGGAGGGGAGACGATGGAGAAGTTACTGTTTGGAAGGGGACTCCCCTTCCATAAGAAGTTCAGATACCAAGTCCTTTTCCGGGGTTACTGCCCTTCTTTGTTTTTTAATGCCACTAGGACCAGCTTGAGAGTCACTGCACACCTGTGGCACTAAATATCCATCCAGAGAGCTGTTTCTGGTGTCTCTTTAACCCTTAAATGTCCAAACGTATATATACGTTCACACGCGCAGCGCCCCGAATATTTTGAAGAAAAAAAAAAAAAATTATAGAAAAAAGAGCACATTTTTTAAAGTGTTTTAGAAAAAAAAATAGGGTCAGTACTTACAGAGACACAAGGCCAAGAAGTTGGCACTGCATAATTTCATGTTCTCATAATTACAATTTATAGTAGTTCTTGTCATTTCATAACCAATCTTTGTTCTGACACTAGTACAGGAGGGTCCCGCTTTACGGCGTTTCACTTTACGGCGTTCCGCTAATACGGACATTTCAAATTATGACCAAAACTCGCTATACGGCTCCCCCCACCTGACTTTCTAATACGGTCACCGTGCCCCACCCTGTTTGTTTACGTTCTCCATGAGCTCAGTAAGCACTAAGTCTCTCCATTTTGTCTGGAAACTCCAAAATTTCAAATGTTTTTAAAAGTTATTTCATATTTTATATATACTCTGATAATTATACTTATGTATACCTGTACCTAAATAAACTTACATACTGTACTGGCATGCAGGTACACATTAAAATCGGTAAGTGTCTTATGTCTCCAGACATCATATTAGTAATGACAATAATAATCATCGAGTCATTTAAATGTCGTATATTACGTTAATATACACATTTTCATTAATCCATCTATGATATTTTTTTCAAAATTATATAACAAACAAGATGCATAACATATAAATAAGATAAATACACCCCACAGTAGAATAAATAAACATAAATGTGAGATGTGGTAGCAGACGACTTGCACAAGCGACGCCATATTAGAAATTATAATAATAATAATAACAATACTCACCGAGTCTCATTAAATGTCGTATATTACGTTAATATACACATTTTCATTAATCCATCCATGATATTTTTTTTCAAAATTATATAATAAACACGATACATAACATAAAAAGATGATAAATACACCCCACAATAGAATAAATAAACATAAATATAAGATGTGGGAGCCAGATAACTTGTACAAGTGATGGCAAGAATAACATTTTCTCTAATCTAACATAAGAGAAAATGTGTTACTGGGGATAACTGTAGAAAATTATTCCTTTCGTATGTATGTAAGTTTATTCAGGTATACACAAATACAGTTACATAGATTATCATACATAACATATGTGTAGAGAACCTAGGATAACCCAAAAAAGTCAGTGTGACTTATTTCCATTGCCTTCACTCAGAGCTTCATTTCTTCTCAAAATGATGTTACATGAGAATGGGAGTGTTCTTCTTTATTAATTCTACCATATCAATGTAGAGACAACCTGTACACAATGTAACTTGTACACAAACCAAACGTGTACACTTCGTTTGTTTACAAAACTTACGTTCGCCTGGTTTGTTTACATAACTCTGCACCTGTCCCCTCTCATGTACTCATTCTTTCTCTCTCTCATTTATTCGTTTTATCTCATTTACTTACTCCTGACCCTACATTAAGACTACAAATATTTTAAGGTAAGTAATGAGTGAACTGTATATACATTTTATCGCTCTGGGATGCTTAAATATCATAGAATATATGTGTGGGTGGGTTGGCCTGGTATGGTAGCCCGGCTGACTACCATACATACCACACTTGATTTTTTACAATAAATGCTACTCATCTCACCCTAGATTAAGACTATAAATATTTTAAGGTAAGTAATGAGTGCACTATGTGTGTATTGTACTTTTTTATTGTTTTTTGATGCCTGGTTCTATTGCTAACTTAATATATGTTAGTGTAAACTTGTTATCTAGTGTTTGTATGCATTTATAAGTGGAAAAAAAGGGTGTTCCACTTTACGGCGGTTTCCGCTTTACGGCGGTAGCCTGGAACCTAACCTGCCGTATAAGTGGGGCCCTGCTGTATTAGGTACTGAAATTGTACTCAAATTGTCACAAACACAATGACAGGTGGACATTTACACCTGCCTTGGAACGTATACAAAGTAATTAAATGCCCCAGTAATGTTTTGGATATGTGGAAGTATATGGAGGAGGAGCAGGAGGAAGGAAGAGGAGGAGGAGGAGGAGGAGGAGGAGGGAAAAGGAGAGGAGGGAAGAGGAGGAGGGAGGAAGAGGAGGAGGAGGGAGGGAGGAGGGGAGGAGGAGGGAGGGAGGAGGAGGAGAGGAGGAGAGGGGGGAGGAGGAGGGAGAGGAGGGGAGGAGGAGGGAGGGAGGAGGGAGGAGGGAGGGGAGGAGGAGGAGGGAGGAGGAGGGAGGAGGAGGAGGAGGAGGAGGGAGGGAGGAGGAGGAGGAGGAGGAGGAGGGAGGAGGAGGGGAGGAGGAGGAGGAGGAGGAGGGAGGAGGAGGGGAGTGGGAGAGAAGAGGAGGAGAGGAGGAGGAGGGAAGGAGGGGAGGAGGAGGGAAGGAGGGGGGATGGGGATGGAGGTGAGGGGAGGTGGAAGGAATGGGGGAGGGCAGGTGGAGAGGGGAGGAGGAGGAGGAGAGGGGGAGGAGGGAGGAGGAGGAGGGAGGTGTGGATGGAGGAGGGGGGGGGGGGGGGTAAGGGAGGGAGGGGAGGAGTGGAGAGAGGGAGGTGGAGGTGGGGAGATAGAGGATGAGGGGAGGGTGGGGGTGGAGGAGGAGGAGGGGAGGGGGTGGAGGGGAGGGGTGGGGGGTGTGGGGGGGTGAGGAGGGGAGGGGTTGGTGGGAGAGTGGTGCGGGGGTGGGGGGGAGGGGTGGGGGGGGGGTGTGGTGGGAGGAGGTGGGGCGGAGGGGGGTGGGAGGGGGGGAGTGGTGTGGGGGGGTGGGAGTGGATGGTGAGGAGGTGGAGGCGGGGTGGTGAGGGTTGGGTGGGGGGAGGAGGTGGAGGGAGGTGGGTGGGAGAGTGGGGGGGAGGAGGGTGGGGGGTGTGTGGTGGTGTGTGGGGGGTGAGGGTTCGGTGGTGGGGGAGTTGTGGGGTGGTTGGTGTGTTGTTTTTGGGGGGCGTGTTCTTGTGGGTGCGGTGGATGTTTGTTTTGTTTTTGGCTGTTTTCTGTTTTTTGTTGGTGTTGTCGGGCTGTGGGCGTGTTCGCTGGCTGGGTGTTTGCGGGTTGTGCGTGGTGGCGCTCGTCTTATTCTCCCTCACCCATGCCAACACCCGTCCCCCCTTGCAATGCCATGATAGCTACCCCTCATACAGCTCGTTAAAAGCATACACCAGGGTGGGGGAGCGAAAGAAACAAGGTAACATTTGTGGCATCGCCCTGCTTTGTTTTCACTGGTACACAAACATTTCTGTCTGTCTCTTTGTCTGTCAAGCTCCTTTATCTGTCTATCCGTCTAGCACTCTGTCTCAGAGAGAGCCACAAGAATGTGTCATCACCTTTACTCACATCTTCAAGCAGAGTATAGCACTTTGTCTGGATTTTTTGGGTTATCCAAGGTAATTTATACTACGTACACTTGTATTTATGTGTACCTGTGAGACAGAGATAGACAAAGACAGATTGAAAGAGATAGACAGACACAGATAGACAGAGATCGACAGACCCTAAACTTGGGGTTAACATCACTTTCCTCTTAAAAGAGGGGTGTTAATATTACATCAGTGAATCCTTGGTGTTTACTGCACTATTTGCTCTAGCTGGGGCTCAGTTTAACTGGCACTCCCACAAGGTACTAAGTGGTCCCAGATTTTTTTTAATACTGCACACACCGAGTGTTAAGACCCATTCTATGCTGACCAGGCATCTAAGGCCAATCGTGCCAAATTTGGAGGCAGGAAAATTAAAACGTATATATACGTTTGAGGCACTATGCCTAAGAACGTATATATACGTTTGGACTGTTTAGGGGTTAAAGTAAAAAAAAAAATTTTTTTGATACTTCTAGGTGTCTGGAACGAATTAAGTAATTGTATTTACATTATTTCTTATGGGGAAAATGGATTCATAAATCGTCAATTTCGATAATAGTCACACGCTCTGGAACGAATTAATTGCGAAAAACGAGGGTCCGCTGTAATTGTATCATTGAACTCCAGTTGAGAAAGATCGTTTACATAAATTCTGAATAGTATTGGGCTAAGACATGAGCCTTGTGGGACACCAGCTGCCGGTATAAAAGGCTCTGTCGACCTGCCGTGAAAGGTAGGAATGATTTTTCTTTGATAAGAAGTTATATATAAATCTGAGAAAGGACCAGTTATGGTCAGGTAGGCCAACAAGTTTATATATAAGACCATCTTGCCATAAGCTATCAAAAGCTTTGTTAACATCCCTGGTGGCAATTAGGGCAAGATTGCCCTGATGTTTCAGGCTCGCTACAGCATCGAAAATAATATTTATTGCATGATGGATATCTCTATGAGCCCTGAAGCCAAACTGTTTTTCAGTAAAGAGGTGATTATACTCCATGTAATAGTTCAATCTATTGGAAATGATTTTCTCAAGAACTTTGCCAGTGACTTCAAGTAAGGATATAGGTCTATAATTCCCAGGTTGGTGAATGCAGCAGGCCTACTGACCCATACAGAGCAGGTCCATGTCCCCCCCCCTCCGGATTAACCCAATGACCCACCCAGTCTGGTCACCTCCACTCAAGGAAAGAGCACGGCACCAGACCCAGCAGCATAAGCTAGTCAGGTCCAACTCACACCCACCCACACCCACTCATGTATTTATCTAACCTATTTTTAAAACTACACAACATTTTAGCCTCAATAACTGTACTAGGGCGTTTGTTCCACTCATCCACAACTCTATTACCAAACCAATGCTTTCCTATATCCTTCCTGAATCTGAATTTTTCCAACTTGAAACCACTGCTGCAAGTCCTGTCTTGGCTGGAAATTTTCAGTATGCTATTTACATCCCCTTTATTTATTCCTGTTTTCCATTTATACACCTCGATCATATCCCCCCTGATTTTAAGCCTTTTGAGAGTGCAGATTCAGCGCCCTCAGTCTATCCTCATAGGGAAAATTTCTGATACATAGGATCATCTTTGTCATCCTCCTCTGTACGTTTTCCAGAGCATTTATATCCGTTCTGTAATACGGTGACCAGAACTGAGCAGCATAGTCTAAATGAGGCCTAACCAAGGATATATAGAGTTGAAGAAACCTGAGGACTTTATTATTTATACTTCTAGATATGAAGCCAAGAATTCTGTTAGCTTTATTGCAAACACTAATGCACTGTTGTCTTGGTTTTAGATTACTGCTAACCAGAACTCCTAAATCCTTTTCACAATCAGTAGTATTAACATCTACATTATTTAGTTTATATGTCGCATGGTTATTTTCCTGTCCAACATCTAGAACTTTGCATTCGTCTATATTAAACTGCGTCTGCCACTTCTCCGACCATTGCATCAGTCTATTCAAATCATCCTGGAGTGCTCTAGTGTCCTCATTAGAATGAATTGGACAGCCTATTTGGTGTCATCAGCAAATTTGCTTATGTCGCTATTTATTCCCACCGCTTGTGATGTGCCCCCATTCTGATTTCTCCCCATTTATGCAAACTCTCTGCTGCCTATTTGTCAGCCATGCCTCTACCCAGGAAAAAATTTCTCCTATTCCGTGTGCCTTAAGTTTCCTCAAAAGCCTCTGATGTGGAACTCTATCGAAAGCCTTACTGAAGTCCATATACACAATATCATATTCAATACCATGATCTACCTCCTCAAACACCTTATGGAAAAAGTTAGTAAATTCGTAAGACAGGAACGCCCCTTTGTAAAACCATGTTGAGATTCATTAATCAATCTGTGCCTATCAAGATGGCTACGAATTGCTTCGGCAATTATTGATTCCATAAATTTTCCCACTATGGAGGTAAGGTCATCTTTAAGAGTGGATGTATCGACGAAAGGTAGTGGTTGGAGATCAGCTAAGTTGTTATCTCTCCATTCAGTGACCAACTGATAATGGTTATTATTAAATCGGCGACTGTTGCTGTGGGAGAGAATTTTCTCTCACACATCACCCATCAGACTGGCCTGATCCTGTGGATCATCAAGTTTTTTCTCAACCTCCTCCTCCTCATCATCATCATCATCAGTAAAAGTATGAATTATGTAACTGGGAGCCTTGCATTTTGCCCCTAAAAGCTGCCGGATCTTGCTCCAGAATTTTTCAGGATGACGCCTATGCTGGTTAGCTTGGAGAACTAGATTTTTCCATAAGTCACATTTGTGATGACTAATCATGGTAATTAACCCCTTGACTGTCGCAACCCCCAATCCTGAGGTGTCTCCTGGTGTCGCAAAATTTCAAAAAAAAAAAATTATTTTTTTCTTATGAAATGATAGAGAATCTTTTCCCGATTGTAATGACACAAAAAAAAACAAAAAAAAATTTGATGGAAAACTAATGGAAATACGCTCTCATGAAGTTAGCGACCTCGGCGATATTTACGAATCGGCAATTTTGCCCACACTGAGCACTATTTTTGACTAATTCCATTGTTCCAGTTGACCAAACTCATAATTATTTCTTTAGACCTCCATTTTTTCTATCGACTGAGTACAAGAAACTGCCCATTTACTGATTTCAACTACCCAATAACGTGGTCAGAAATTTGCAATTTGGCCAATTTCATGAAAATTAAAAAATATGACAATTTCAAAATAGGGTCCAGAATGAACACTGCAGACATTCCTGGTTCTAAAATAACATTTTCTTTGTTCATCAGTCACGTCTCCAGGCCCCTATGATATTACTCTTGCTTTCTATTTTGAATTTTTATTCAAACAAAAAATAGAAGATTTACTGTTATGCAGACTACTGCAATATTGTAATAATTGTATAAAGTATGTCAACCCATTCATGACTGCATATTAGAATGGCTACTTGAACATTTATTGGAAAATGACATCATTTGTTTACTTTTAAACATCGGCAAAAATCAAACATTTCCCCTATTTTGAGCTTCATTTCAAAGTTGTTTTCATAGTAAAACCAATCAAAATCACCTCTATTTCTATATGTTTTCCATTCTGTCAAATGAGACCAAGAAAACGAGAATACAACCATAAATACTAAGCAAAAATAGACCACAAAGTTGGTATTTTAATTAAAAAAACAGTCGGAGTTTTTTTTTCTCATTATGCACTTTATATGGTGCACACTGACCACACAGACCCATTCACTCATATGTGGGCCTACCAGCTTTCTCCTGCTCGATTTGAAACCGCTAAAATTTATGAGTACAGGAAGGCCCCACTTATACGGCGGGTTAGGTTCCAGGCTACCGCCGTAAAGCGGAAACCGCCGTAAAGTGGAACACCCTTTTTTTCCACTTACAAATGCATACAAACACTAGATAACAAGTTTACACTAACATATATTATGTTAGCAATAGAACCAGGCATCAAAAAACAATAAAAAAGTACAATACACACATAGTGCACTCATTACTACCTTAAAATATTTATAGTACTTAATCTAGGTGAGACAAGTAGTATTTATTGTTAAGAAATCAAGTGTGTATGTATTGTAATAGCCAGGCTACCTCACCAGGCCACCCCACCACACATACTATTCTATGATATTTAGCATCCCAGAGCGATAAAATGTATATTACAGTTCACTCATTACTTACCTTAAAATTTTGTAGTCTTAATGTAGGGTCAGGAGTAGTAAATGAGATAAAACGAATAAATGAGAGGAGAAAGAATGGTACATGAGAGGTAACAGCGCAGAGTTTATGTAAACAAACCAGGCTCCCACATCTTATTTTATGTTTATTTATTCTATTGTGGGGTGTATTTATCATCTTTTTATGTTATGTTATCGTGTTTATTTATAAATTTGAAAAAAAATATATGGATGGATTAATGAACATGTGTATATTACCGTAATATAACGACATTTAATGAGACTCGGTGACTATTGTTATTATGGCGTCACTTGTGGAAGTCGTCTGCTCACATCTCACATTTATGTTTATTTATTCTACTGTGGGGTGTATTTATCTTATTTATATGTTATGCATCGTGTTTATTTATATAATTTTGAAAAAAATATCATGGATGGATTAATGAAAATGTGTATATTACCGTAATATACGACATTTAATGAGACTCGGTGACTATTGTTATTATGGCGTCACTTGTGGAAGTCGTCTGCTCACATCTCACATTTATGTTTATTTATTCTACTGTGGGGTGTATTTATCTTATTTATATGTTATGCATCGTGTTTATTATATAAATTTTGAAAAAATATCATGGATGGATTAATGAAAAATGTGTAATTACCGTAACATACGACATTTAATGAGACTCGGTGACTATTGTTATTATGGCGTCACTTGTGGAAGTCGTCTGCTCACATCTCACATTTATGTTTATTTATTCTACTGTGGGGTGTATTTATCTTATTTAATTGTTATGCATCGTGTTTATTATATAATTTTGAAAAAAAATATCATGGATGGATTAATGAAAATGTGTATATTACCGTAATATACGACATTTAATGAGACTCGGTGAGTATTGTTATTATGGCGTCACTTGTGGAAGTCGTCTGCTCACATCTCACATTTATGTTTATTTATTCTACTGTGGGTGTATTTATCTTATTTATATGTTATGCATCGTGTTTATTATATAATTTTGAAAAAAATCATGGATGGATTAATGAAAATGTGTATATTAACGTAATATACGACATTTAAATGACTCGATGTAATGTAAGTTTATTTAGGTACAGGTATACATAAGTATAATTATCAGAGTATATATAAAATATGAAATAACTTTTAAAAACATTTGAAATTTTGGAGTTTCCAGACAAAATGGAGAGACTTAGTGCTTACTGAGCTCATGGAGAATGTAAACAAACAGGGTGGGGCACGGTGACCGTATTAGAAAGTCAGGTGGGGGGAGCCGTATAGTGAGTTTTGGTCATAATTTGAAATGTCCGTATTAGCGGAACGCCGTAAAGTGAAACGCCGTAAAGCGGGGCCTTCCTGTATATATACATGTACTTCAAACACGGTGGCTCGAAACAGTCAAAGGCTTAAAGAAATGTTGAACATTAAGTTGGAAAATTGTAATCCCCATTATTTCTTGCACTTTGAGCATTTCCTG
The DNA here is from genome assembly GCF_026875155.1 of Cherax quadricarinatus. Lineage (NCBI taxonomy): Eukaryota > Metazoa > Arthropoda > Malacostraca > Decapoda > Parastacidae > Cherax > Cherax quadricarinatus. The sequence continues at coordinate 56,682,713 of NC_069399.1, read as the reverse complement.
CAGACATAGGGTGGACATCTGCAAGTAACATTACAATTGGCACACACACACACACTCCCTACTCGACTCATCAAGGGAAAGAGGGTAATTCTGAGTAGTTGCTTGCATACTGACCATGTCACCATCCTCACTGGTGGTGGTAATATCAACAGAAGCATTTGAGTCATCACTGGATAACTGAGGTGTGATATCCCCAGTTACAGGAAGCAGAGGCACATGAGTATCCAAAGGAGACCGTGGGGGCTCCAAGTGAAAATTTGGTAGACCAGGTGAAGTACCCTGGGAAAGTTCTTATTCCACAAGATCAGCTGCAATAGTGGAAGAATAAGCACCAATACCTGGGGCAAGGTTAGGGGCAGGTATTGACTCATCAGGCAGAGGGGAGCTGACAACTGGGGTATGCAAGGCAGGTGAGCCCTGTATGAGAGATGAACTAGGCATATTTGTAGGGGTAGAGTAGGGCATATACTTCCTATCTTGAAGGGGCTGAACCATAAAAAACTTCACATTGTCTGGGATTTTAATGGGACTGATCCCATTAGCCCTTAACAAATCATTGAAAACATTAGAACAGAGTTAAATATCACCACCTGCTATGTTCTTGGCCAACATGTACATTAGTTGAGCTCTCGTCATATCCCAGGCTGAGAACCCCGGAGACATGGAGAGTGAGGAAGAACCATGTGCCTGTGTTTGTTGTAGGTGAGGGTTAGGGGGAGGGTGGGGCACTGCAGGAGGGGCAGAAGTCCAAACATTGGAACCAGTAGAGGAGGCTTGAGGAGTCCCACTAGATCCAGGCAGAGCAGGGAAAGAATCCTGGGACATTGTTGGTGGTACCCGGGAAGGGGTCTTCGAAGAATTGGACAGTTTCCTGGTGTCTAGAATTTTCTGGATCGCAATTTTCCTCTCAGGACAGGTAAGGGAAACAGCATGGTGTTTTCCATTACAAAGGACACACTTGGGTTTAGTTTTGTTATGACAGTCTCGAAAAGAATGCTCAATAGAGCATATGCTGCAAATTGTCGATTGGCTACTGCATTTACTGGTGGTATAACCAAACGCATAACATTCGAAACATTGTGTAACACTGACAAATCATTCAAGAGAGATTTGGTCAGGTGTACATCCGGTGCAAATACATTTGAAACCACACTGACACACGAGTTTGGCTTCTTCAGGTGTCTGTAGGATTAACTTCAATGCTACCTGTTTTCTGGCAGGTTTAGGGAATTTATATGCATTGAGAACCTTAAATTCAGAATTCTCCTGAGTAAGTTCTGCAAGAAGTTCCTCCACAGAGCTGTCTCTTATGAAGCTGTTGATTCTCGCCACAAAAACAGTTCGCTGGGCTTGATAGCTATCAGGTGGAATGGGGACAATAAACAAAGCCTCCAATTTATCAAGAACGTCATGCTTAAGCAGTTGGAGTAACTCCTCTTCAGAGGAGAGTTGAAGTACTGCCCTAGAGTGGGTTTGAAAAACATCCACTAGTGCAACAGTTGAATTTGAACAAATACATTCGAGAATTTCCTTTTTAGACTTTTGATTGTCAATGACACGTATTCGTACTCTTATTCATGCCATGATGTCCAGGAAGGTACATCTGACACAGATAAGTTGCTTTAACAAGAAAGACTTTCCTTGGTGGTAACCCTAAATATCCCAAGTCAGCTGACTTATGAAGGTCAGCCCCTAAGATAGCCTACCCTTGAGGAGTGAGAGAGAGAGGGCCTAAGGCAAAGATCGGCCAGATTTTAAAAAAACCACACGGGCTACTGGATGGTCAAAATGCCTTGTGTTAACTCACCGAAGGCGAAGTTGCTGAAAAAGAAGAAAATAGGAAAGTCAGAAGGATAGCAGTGTAAGCAGACTGTTAGAATGTGGGCCAGTGTAGATGTTTGGGTGAGAGGAGGAAGGGGAAGGATGAGGAGATGGGAAAAAGAGGGATAAGAACATATAAGAACGTAGGAACACTGCAGAAGGCCTACTGGCCCATGCGAGGCAGGTCCAAGTCTCCTACCGGCTTAAGCCAATGCACCCAACCTAGTCAGGTCAGGTCACATTGACTTAAGGGAGGAATACGGCAACCGACCTGGTAGCACAAGCTATCAGGTCCAACTCACACCCACCCACATCCACTCATGTATTTATCCAACCTATTTTTAAAGCTACACAACATTCTGGCCTCTATAACTGTACTCGGGAGTTTGTTCTACTCATCCACAACTCTATTACCAAACCAGTACTTTCCTATATCCTTCCTGAATCTGAATTTTTCCAACTTAAAACCATTGCTGCGAGTCCTGTCTAGGCTAGATATTTTCAGCAAACTATTTACATCACCTTTATTTATTCCTGTCTTCCATTTATACACCTCAATCATATCCCCCCTAATTCTACGTCTTTCTAGAGAGTGCAGATTCAGGGCCCTTTAGTCTATCCTCATAGGGAAGGTTTCTGATACATGGGATCAACTTTGTCATCCTCCTTTGTACATTTTCCAGAGAATTTATAACCATCCTGTAATACGGTGACCAAAACTGTGCAGCATAATCTAAATGAGGCCTAACCAAGGATGTATAGAGTTGAAGAACAACCTGAGGACTCCTTTTATTTATGCTTCTTGATATGAAGCCAAGGATTCTATTAGCTTTATTGCGAACACTTATGCACTGTTGTTTTGGTTTCAGATTACTGCTAACCAGAACTCCTAAATCTTTTTCGCAATCCGTAATATTAAGATCTACATTATTTAATTTATATGTGGCGTGGTTATTGTCCTGTCCAACATTTAGAACTTTGCATTTGTCTATATTAAACTGCATCTGCCACTTCTCCGACCACTGCATCAGTCTATTCAAATCTTCCTGGAGTGCTCGAATGTCCTCGTCAGAATGAATTCGACGGCCTATTTTGGTGTCATCGGCAAACTTGCCGATGTCGCTCTTTATGCCCTCATCTATGTCGTTTATGTATATTGTGAACAGCAGGGGGCCCAACACTGACCCCTGTGGAACACCGCTCGTAACGCTTCCCCACTCTGATTTCTCCCATTTATGCAAACTCTCTGCTGCTTATTTGTCAACCATGCTCTATCCAGGAAAAAATTTCTCCTCCTATTCCATGTGCTTTAATTTTTCCTCAATAGTCTCTGATGTGGGACCCTGTCAAAAGCCTTACTGAAGTCCATATACACAATATCATATTCATTACCAATGATCTACCTCCTCAAATACCTTAGTGAAAAAAGTTAATTTAAATTCGAAAGGCAGGAACGCCCCTTTGTAAAACCATGCTGAGATTCGTTGATTAATTTATGCTTTTCAAGGTGGCTACGAACTGCCTCGGCAATTATTGATTCCATAAATTTTCCCACTATGGAGGTTAGGCTTATTGGTCTATAGTTCGAAGCTAAGGACCTGTCACCTGTTTTGAAAATAGGTATCACATTTGCCATTTTCCACTTATCTGGCACCATGCCAGTTTGTAGTGATATGTTGAAAAGATTAGCCAAAGGTGTGCTAAGCTCCTCTTTACATTCCTTTAGAACCCTTGCATACAGTTCATCAGGGCCTGGGGATGAACAAGCAAGCAAGTCACTGCCTTACCCTCTTGAAGGGATGGGGCTAGAAGTGACTAAGCAAGTTTCCTCTCAGCTCTGGTTAAGAATTACTCAGGATAACCCAAGAAAAAACTCGAGGCACAGTGCTCAGAGCTGCTCTGGTCAAGAATTACTCAGGATAACCCAAGAAAAAACTCGAGGCACAGTGTTCAGAGCAGGAACGAAGACATCTTCTCTCCAAGGCAGCTGCACGACGACCTGTCTGTGTCTGTGAATCAATGTGTGTATCTGTGAACATGAATTTTTTTCGCTATGATTACAGTAGGGCCCCGCTTTACGGCGTTTTGCTTCACAGCGTTCCACTAATACGGTCATTTCAAATTATGATCAAAACTCACTATACGGCTCCGCCCACCTGACTTTCTAATACGGTCACCGCGCCCAACCCGGTTTGTTTACATTCTCCGTGAGATCCGTAGGCACTAAGTCTCACCATTTTGTCCGGAAACCCCAAAATTTCAAGTGTTTTTAAAAGTTATTTCATATTTTATACCCTGATAATTATAATATGTATACTGTTCCTAAAATAAAACTTACTGGTTGGTGTGCAGGCACATATAAATCAGTAAGAGTTCTTATGTCTAGAATATTAGTAAATGATAATAATAATACGAGTCTCATTTAAATGTGTATAAATTTTAAAATACACTTTCCATAATCCATCTATTGATATTTTTTCAAAATTATATAATAAACCGATGCTTTAACATATAAATATGATAAACACACCCCCAGTAGAATAAATAAACAAAAATATGAGATGTGGTACCGATGACTTGACAAGGGGGACCCATATTAAAATTTAATAATAATATTCATCACGGTCTCATTAAATTCATATTTACTTTTAAATATACACATTTTCATTAATCCGTCCATGATATTTTTTCAAAATTATAAAATAAACCGATACATAAATTAAGATGATAAAAAACACCCCACAATAGAATAAATAAACAAATATGAGGTGTGGTAGCCAGATAACTTATACAAGTGATGGCAAGAATAACATTTTCTCTAATCTTACATAAGAGAAAATGTGTTATGGGGTAACTTAGAAAATTATTCCTTTCGTATGTAAGTTTATTCAGGTATACACAAATACAGTTACATAGATTATCATACATAACAGCATATGTGTTGAGAACCTAGGATAACCCAAAAAAGTCAGAGTAACTTATTTCCATTGCCTTCACTCAGAGTGTTATTTCTTCTAAAAATGGTGTTACATGAGAATGGGAGTGTTCTTTTTTATTTATTCTACCGTATCAATGTAGAGACAACTTGTACACAATGTAACTTGTACACAAACCAGATGTGTACATTTTGTTTGTTTACAATACTTACATTCACCTGGTTTGTTTACATAACTCTGCACCTGTCCTCCCTCATGTACTCATCTTCTCTCTCTCTCTCTCTCTCTCTCATTTATTCGTTTTATCTTGTTTACTTACTCCTGACCCTACATTAAGTCTACAAATACTTTAAGGTAAGTAATGAGTGAACTGTATATGCATTTTATCGCTCTGGGATGCTTAAATATCATAGAATAGTATGTGCGGGTGGGGTGGCCTGGCATGGTAGCTCAGCTGACTACCATACATACAATAAATACCATTTCTTACAACAAATACTACTCATCTCACCCTAGATTAAGGCAACAAATATTTTAAATTAAATAATGAGTAAACTGTATATGCATTTCATCACTCTGGGATGCTTAACCCCTTGACTGTCGCAACCCCTAATCCTGAGGTCTCTCTTGGTGTCGCAAAATTTAAAAAAAAAAAAAAAAAAAAAAATTCTTATGAAATGATAGAGAATCTTTTCCCGATTGTAATGACACCAAAAAAAACGATATTTAATGGAAAACTGATGGAATTACGTCCTCGCGAAGTTAGCAACCTCGGTGATATTTACAAATTGGCGATTTCGCCCACACTGAGCACTATTTTTGGCTAATTCCATTGTTCCAGTCGACCAAACTCATGGCTATTTCTTTAGAACTCTGTTTTTTCTATCGATTGAGTACAAGAAACTGCCCATTTACCAATTTCAACTACCCAATAATGTGGTCAGAAATTTGCAATTTGCCCAATTTCACGAAAATTAAAAAATATGACAAATTTTAAAATAAGTTCCAGAATGAACAATGCAGACTTTCCCGGCTCAAAAAAAACATTTTCTTTGTTATAGTCATGTCTCCAGGGCCCCCTTTATATTACTCTTCTTTTTATTTTGAATTTTTATTCAAAAAAAAAAATAAAAAATTTACTATTTTTCAAAAAACTAAACTTAAA
>NC_069399.1:56652892-56676291 GCF_026875155.1 Cherax quadricarinatus | reverse complement strand
TACTCTATCAAAAGCCTTACTAAATCTAAATGAACAATATCGAATTCTTTATCCTGATCAACGGCCTCAAAAGCTGTGCTGAAGGTGGTTAATAAATTAGTTAGGCAGGAACGGCCCCTGGTGAAACCATGTTTAGTATCATTAATAAAATTATGCCTATTGAGATGGCTTCTTATATTATCAGCTATAATTGACTCGAGAAATTTGTCTACAATTGAGGTTAGGCTTATTGGGCGGTAATTTGACAGTAACGACTTGTCCCCTGGTTTAAAAATAGGAATTACATTAGCCATCTTCCACATATCAGGCACCACACTTGTTTGAAGAGATAAATTGAAAATATTAGTTAAAGGCTCGCAGACTTCCATTTTACACTCTTTAAGAACCCTTGAAAAAGTTCATCAGGGCCCAGGGATTTATTTTGCTTTAACCGGTCTGTTTGATAACCATTTCGGTAGTGACTGTGATATTGCATAATTTATCATCTTCAAGACCATTATAAGAATTAATTACTGGAATATTGTCAGTGTCTTCTTAAGTGAAAACCGAGAGAAAATAATTTTAAGAAATAGAGCACTTTTTCATTTTCCTTGTCAGTGAGATGCCCAGAGTTATTTTTAAGGGGACCTATCATATCTCTAACTTTTGTTCTGTAAACTGGAAAAAACTTTTTGGGTTAGTTTCTGAATCCCTAGCAACTTTAACCCTTTGAGGGTCGACAGGCCCTCTCCGAGAATCGTTCTCAGTTTCGGCCAAATTTAAAAAAAAAAATAAATAATTTTTTCTTACGAAAAGATAGAGAATCTTTTCCCGATCATAATGACACCAAAAATATGAAATTTGATGGAAAACTTACGGAATTATGCTCTCGCGAAGTTAGCGGTCTTGGCGATGTTTACGGATCGGCGATTTTGCCCACTTTGAGCCCCATTTTCGGCCAGTTCCACTGTACTAGTCGACAAAAAACATGAATATTTCGCTAGAACTCCATTTTTTTCCATTGAATGAGTGCAAGAAACCCCCATTTACCAATTTCAAAATATCCCAGTACAGTGGTCAGAATTTAGCAATTTTGCCGAATTTTTCACACAAATTTCAAAAGATGCCAATTTCCGAATAGGGTCCAGAACAAACAAGAAATACATTCCTGGCACTAAAATGACATTTCCTCTGTTCATTAGTCACGTCTCAAGGCCCCTCTTACATTCTTTTGCTTTCCACTTTGAATTTTTATTCTCACAAAAAATAGAAGATTTACTGTTATGCAGACTACTGCATTAGTGTAAAAAATGGTATGATTCATAATGCGCACTTGCAAACGAATATTAGGACTCAAAACAGTTGACGTGTATTGGACGCTTGGCCACGATTTGTTACTTTTGACTTTGGAAAATATCGAACATTTTCTGCTACTTTGAGCTTCAATTTCAAGGTACTTTTCATGTAAAACCCAGTCAAAATCATCTTCAATTTCTTGATATGCTTCCATTCTATAAAATGAGCCCCTCCCCACTGAATACAACAATAAATATCCATACGAAAATTAACAGTGCGAAATTCGCTGTTTATTCAAAAAAAAAAACGGTACTTTTTTTCTTTCATTATGCACTGTGTGCTGCAGGATTTTTTTTTACCATGCCACAAACTGACCACATGCCCATTCTTTCATATGAGGCCTTACCAGCTTTCTCACTAGATTTGAGGGCGCTAGAATTTAGGCGTAATAGTACGTCAAAAAACCCTGGGTCGTAAGCCATACTAGTTTGTCGAAACCCTCAAGGGTTAATTTCATAGTTCCCGTTTTAGCTTTTTTATCCCATTTTAATGTCCCTCCTTAAATGTTACTATTACCGAATTCATTAAGATGACCCTCACCTCTTTTGATACACCTGCAATTCCTTTCTTCTGTCCTGATAAAGATATTCAGCCTATTATTTCATCCATTTGGGGGTCATTTCCTATTCTATCTTAATTTCCTTATATGGATAAATGTCTTTGTGCAGCATGTATTGTGTTAAGGAAAGCTGTCTACTGATAGCTTCTCTTCGGTATCCCGTCCACAAATGATTAAGTGTTCTCTTAAGCCCATTGTAATCTGCTAAGCAAAAAATCTGGGACTATTACTGATTATCCTGCTATCATACTTCCATTCATGCAAAAGGTAATTGATTTGTGACTCGATTGTTCCGAATTCCTCTGTTAATTTCTAAATTTATTAACAAGGGTTTCTTGTTTGACAAAACCAAGTCAAGCCGGTTATATTCCCTTGTAGGTCTGTACACTGCCTCAAAAAACAATCCTGAACTACTTTAAGAAGTTGTTTGATTCTAAATTCCAGTCAAGAAGAAAATTCCAACAATATGATAAAGTTAGTCTCCTAGAATTACGTACTAAGGTATCATGCCTTTTTGTGGCCTTAACAATTTCCCTCCCATAGTAGTCTCTTGGGTCAATTATCTAAGTTTGGGGAACAGTATGTTACACCTTAAAATCAATTTTTCACGTCCCTTCTGAAATTTATCCAAACACTCTGTTGTGTTACTTCAGACTTATCCCTTTCAGGGTCGGCCGTACTTAGTACGGCTTTATGTTGCCAGGGTCCTTGACGTATAATACTCATAAATTCTAGCGCCTTCAAAAATTAGTGAGAGAAAAGCTGGGTAGGCTAATATTAAGAATGGGGCTGTGGTCAGTGGCCACAGTATAAAAAAAATCCGCAGACACTGTGCGTAATGAGAAAAAAAACTTTAGTCCGTGTTTTGTTTTTGGATTAAACAGTGATTTGCATGTATTTTCCGTTATGGTATTTATTGTTGTATTCTAGTTTTCTGGTCTCATTTGATAGAAATGGAAGACATAGTACAGAATTGAGATGATTTTTTTTGACTGGTTTTACAATGAAAAAATACTTGAAATTGTGCTCAAAGTAGCAGAAAACCAGAAATGTTCGAAATTTTTTACCAAAGTTCAAAAGTAAACACCTCTTCAAGGGGGGCCCTTGGCTGTGGTGTGAAGAGGTCTTGGTCTGAGGAATTAGCCCTGTCGGTCTTCTTCCTCATGACCGACCTAATTACCCCCCCATCTCCCCTCCCCTTATCACGTCCTCCCCTCAATCCTTCCCCTTTTTCCATTCCTCCTCCTCCTCCTCACCCCTCCCTTTTGCCCTTCCTCTTTTAAGCTTCGTGATTTTCTCCCACAGAAACAAAAAAAAAAATAAAAGAACAACAGCGCGCTAGTTCCTAGGTAGGGGGAAAGGACACGGGGTCCATCCCATTCCGTTGAGGGTTTTTGGCGGTGGCGTAGTTTGACCGTGGAATATGGATTGCCTAGGGGACAGTCCCGTCCCTTCTCGGTACCCGGAGTGCTTGGGTGTCTTTTGGGCGAGGGTGGTAATCTCTGGAAAGCCACTTTCGGATTCCGGGGGTGGTGCTGAAAGGAGGTATGCTTTTGTGGCGGATATCCGGCCGCCCTCTCTTTTGTCCAATGAGGGTAGCTCGGGCAGATGTGAGGTTTGCTATCCCAGATTGCTGGGTTACTGGCTGAGGGTAGGGTTATGGCAGGGTTCCATGCTGCATCTGCGCTACTAGCTGTGTCGAGTCCCTCTTGGGCGGGAGGAGATTTCTGGCCTTTCATTCCTCCTAGGAACTATCCCTCCCCGGTCCCCCCCTTTTTTTTGCTTTTTTTTTATTTTTATTTTCTTTTCTTCTTTCTTTTTTTTTCTGAAAAACAAAAGAAAGAAGTACCTAACCATGGCAGCCCTTAGTCCATGAACCTGGTACCCGGGCCCTTTTGATACCGCACCCCGTTCTGACCCCGCCTGTCTTTGGATACAACTCTTCAGGAATTTCCTCATGCTCTGTACCTACATTGACGGTGCTGTTTCCTCACCCGCTTCAGGTATGAGCCTCGATGACTCCTTCGATTTATCAAGACCTTCGCTCTCCTTGACTATGCTTCCGGCCTCTCCCTATACGGTGCGGCAATTTTCAATCGCCGACCCGTTCCACGTCGGACCAACTCTTGGTCCACGCTAAACGTAACGACAATTACCTGCTGATGCTAGCTTCTCCCCATCACACTTCTCGTTCTTCTCAGAAACGAGCGACACGTCCTTCACTACCTTTTCACGCTCAGTTTTCGAGAACAGTGGACTAAATTCTTTCACTTTAGACCAACTTCCTCTACTGCCTATCTTTCTGACCCATAGTATTGCAAGGCAATCTACGCCATGTGGTAAAGGTATTTCTTTTTCATGCTCTTAAGAGCGGTCTACGCGCATCATTACCGTACAGAATGCTTCCCAGGCCTCGTGAGCTCTCTCGTCTTTCCCATATGATTCTGTTCCTGTCACCCTTGAAAAACATCATTCCTCAATTCTTGTTGTGGTACCGTTATTCTGCCCCATACATAGTTCAACAAAATTTCAGACATGTTGGCACCGACATTCTAGAACAGCTGGAACTCCAAGATCTCCCAATCCTCAAGGTGACCACTTTACGTTCTTCCTGCCGTGGGCGGAGACGATTACCTAGCATGTGGCTCGTTTAACTTTGGGACAGCCGAGAACTCCCATCTCCGTTTATATAGAGGAATCGGTTACAGTTCGAAAGGATGATCCCTACACCACAAACAGTGTAGAAATTGCTGGCGATTTGGCCATCCAGCGAATATTTGCAGATCTATCGCCGAATGCCCAGTCTGTGGTGCCGATGACATTCTAACACGTCTTTGCAATCGATCTCCACTCTTGCCTTAACAGTCATGGAGGCTCACCCTTCGTACTCTCGCCGTTGTTCAGGTCTATTTTAAACGAGCGGGAAATCCGATACCTCAAAGAGACAGAGGTCTCCCTTATTGCCATTGGCAGTTTCTCATCTCCGCCTCCAAGGGGAGACTCCCACGTGTTTCTTGATTCCGTGTTTCAAAACGTCCCCCACTTCTGTATCCCTCTTCTACACCCACTCTGTGGTTACCTCTCCCATAATCACTCCTGTTCTAATCCTTTTGCTGTCCTCGGGCTCAGACCGTCCCTACTTCATCGCCTCAGTATAATCTCGCTTCTTCGAGTTCTCTTCTTTACAAGCGCTCAAGTATCGACCGAGTGCTCGTACGACACCTTTCCCAATCGTCCCTCTACTCTCAAAAGTCAAAAAAAGGTCCGTGGTAACACCTCCTACCATCTTCCACTCCTCATTTTACCCTCCCTGTCTCTGTCCCTAGTACTTCCCCTCTCACGGCTCAGGTACAAGTGAGAGGTTCACCCTCCTCTCGTAATGTACCTTCTCCCCTGTTCCCTCCCAGTTTCTTCCTCTTCTGCCACCTCCCAGGTTCCTGTCTCTTCTGTCCCCTGCCAGCTTCCTCCAGTTCCCTCCACCTTTTCGCCCCCCCCTACCTTGTACAGTCCAATTCAGTTCAATCTTTATCATCCTCCCCTACCATTCCCAAATATTGTCTCCCCTACGACTTCTCTGAATTCCGAAAACTTGAAGCAATTCTGAATATATTGCAGAGACAAAACATCAATGGACACTGATCCACCTTCCGTCTTTCACTTCTCTGCTCCATCTGCGCAACTCCTTTCTTCACAGCGCACGTTCCTTCGCTGCTTGAAAAACATTCTTCCACTGCCTTACGCATGTGGACTTTTCTAACCCTTCTAGTCCGTAGGAACCCTTACCTGCGGATTTCAGTTTCTTTATCATTGGCCATCATGGCCTTCTTACAGTGGGAATATACGCGGGCCTCAGGGGTAAATCGGGGTGAGCTTCAGATGTTACTCTCCCAGTTTGCCCCTGTTGGGGTTTGCTTACAGGAACCAAAATTACACTTGCTGTTATTTCTCAATCTCAGGTATAATTTATTTGTATTTTCAGATCCTTTTCCTGATGGGACTTTAATGAAAGTGCCCTTTCTTTTTTTATTTTTCTCCGCACTGATATTCCGTTACCATCAGCTATTTATTCATATTCGCTGCATTACACAGCAGCCCGTATCCACTTTACATAGGGAAAAAAAGTGGTATACGCTCTGTTCTTTATATCTCTTCTCCTTCTCGGGCATTATTCTATTCGGATTTTGCCTTCCTTGTTTCGTTCATTACCGCCACCGATTCTGTTACTTGGTGACTTTAATGCCACCATTCCTCTGGGAGGGTCTCACTGTGATTCCCGTGGAATTCAGTTAGAGGTTTTCTTGCCACCCACCCCCTCCATGTTTTAAATACAGGTACTTCACACCCATTTTGATCCTCGGATCATAACTCTCTCTTGCATCGATCTCTCAGTTTGCTCTTCCTCGCCGACATTAGACTTAACTTGGTCTGTTCTCCCGGACTTACATGACAGTTGTCTTTTCCCAATCATTCTGATTCTTACTTCCTTCATATTCGCCCCTCTTCGCCGACCCCCCCCCCCCCCCCCCCCCACCCAGGGCTAGAGTGGAGGAAGGGGGGCTCAATCCCCACGCTGGCAATTTAATCGGCAACTTTGGAACCTTTACTCCACCTGACTGTTTTTAAAGAGGTTCTACTTCGTCCTCCATCGATGAGCTTTTACACCTCTTCTCGTCCTCGTTTTCACTGCAGCTTCTCATTCTATACCCCAAACTTCGGGCAGGATTCTCAGAAATGCGTGCCTTGGTGGTCTCATGCTTGTGCTCGTGCAGTACGTTTGAAACGCGCTGCTATGGGGCAGGTCGGTACAATAGAACCACAGAGGCGACTCCTTGATTTTAAAACAGAAGCGTGCGATCGCTCGCCGTGTCATCCGTGACGCTAAAACGCCACTTGCTGGCGAGATTATGTCTCCACCATCACCTTATTCCTCTATGAGTGCAGTCTGGAAAAAAAGTACGAAAAACTTGAGTGGTAAATATTCTCCGGACCCGGCTCCTGTTCTGCGGGTTGCCGGTGTTGATATAGCAAACCAACTGATCGTTGCCAATGAAATTGGCAATCATCTGGTCCCGTATTCTCAGGGGACTCCATCTTGCCCCTCATTTACTTTCCTCAAGTTCTGCCAGAGAGTTAGCACCACTTGGACTTTTCTTCTCTCAGAGAAAGAAACAGTTAATGTGCCTTTTTACACTTCAAGAACTGGAGGCAAACACTCTCAGCTTGTCGATCATCGCAGCTAGGCCCGCGGGACATGCATATTCGTAATGCTACAACATTTACATCAGTCAGCACTTGCAGTCCTACTTACGGCCTTTACAAATCTTATTTGGTCACAAGGGAGTTCTTCAACAGCTGTGGGAAATCACGCCATTGTTCTCCCTTTCCGCAAACCAGGCACTACGGGCGGGAAACCTCCCACATCGTCCCCATTGCTTTCCCCAGTGCCGTTTGCAAAGTAATGGAAGTCTAGTAATGACTTTAGTGTGGATTTGGAACACAACATTTCCCCTTTCCCTCGAAATATGGTTTTGAAGGGGACTTCTACCAAGCCCCCTTACTGCGCTTGGGGATCTTGTTGTAATCCCTTTTGCGAAAAACCCCTCATTATTGCCATTTTTTTTGACTGGAAGCATTGACACAACTTGGGGGTATAATTTTTTTAGCCCAAGCCCATCCTTAGGCCTTCGAGGCAATCTCCCACCCTTTCCTTTAAAGAACTTTTTAACTGACAGGCATTTCCGTGTTGGGTTAATAATGTGCTCCCCCCGGGATTTATCCAAGTAAAGGGCCCCCCCAGGGAGGGTTTTTGACACAACATTTTTCTCCTTGCTTTTAAAATGTTTTGGGCCCTTTAGTCTTCCATCAATTTTTGGTCATCATCTATGTTGAGTTTTTCGCTATTGCCTGTGCAGGCGCTGACTGTCCCTCCTTACAGTTTCTCCCCAGCATGCAGTCGACCGTTTTTCCATTGGGACCACACAGGGGTTTTAAATTTTCCAGCCAAAAAACCCACCAAATCACTTTCCTAGACCTCTGCATCTTAATCATCCTTTGTACCTCTATGGCCAGTATCCCTGAACGTGAAACGTAAGTTCGGGGGCCTCCTCTTTGATCGAGGTTTTCCTGGAAACCTCCATTACTCTCTAAAGGCAACTTGCACCCCCGCTGAACCTTTTAAAAACCCTTGCTATCTTTCGTGGGGAGTGATCGTCGAACCCCCTCCCTACATTCCCCCTTATTTATCAAACTTGTTATGGGACCAGATCTTTTCAGCGGCATCCCCTGCTACTCTCTCTACCCTTTAACCCCTTCATCACCAAGGATTTTTTTATCCCTTTGGTGCTTTTCGCTCTTCCCCGTCGAAAGCCTCTAGCAGAAGCAAAACGTTCCACCCTTATCCGATCGCCGTGATGCCCATTGCCTGGCTACTTGAAAGCTCTCATGATCTCCGCAATCCTTCCATTTATAGAATGTCACTGATATTAGTAGACATTCTTTATTTGTTTCGCCGCCCTGCTTTCTCCTCCCTTCTCTCTTTGCCTTTATTGCTCTTGTTTCTCTTCAACTACCCCCTTTTAGTACATGTAGCATCTACTTTTTCCCCACCCCCCTGGGAAGTTCCAGTGTTCGGTCGTTTTTTTCCCTCCCTTGTCGAAAAAAAAACCAACTGTCTTGGTCGTTCCCCCTCTCTTTTTCTTGACCACTTTACTTCCCTTCTCATGCCTTGCTGTGTACACGTGGCTTAAGTCTTCTGAGGCGTGGTTCGCAGCAGTGTTTCCGGACAGCGTCGTACAAGGGATTTTTATTTCACTGTATTTTTTCTGCGAATTATATGCCATCCTTACAGCCTTTCCGTATTTCATCTATGCCTGTGTCATCATTTGTGGGTTTTCTCAGACTCCTTTGTCTTTTCAGGCTTTTCAAAAATTTGTAACCTACCCCTTAGTCCCCCGATCCAATTTTTGGCTCGCCGCATCTTTACAAGCATAAAATATTGTTTTTTTTTGGGGCCTGGTCATGTTGACGACAGGGGAATGAACAGGCGACACTGCTCGCGGTCAGCAGTACATGACCACCATTTTTAGAGGTATTTCCGTACGGCTATTTTTTCTGTAATATCTTCCCACCTCACACCCGTTTGGCAACAACGTTTGGGTTTCTTGCTCGGAACAAACTTCAGTCTATTAAACCCAGTTAGGTTACTGGCCGTCTTTTTATCACATGTCGAGGGTTGGGGAATACTCTCTCCCCTCTTCGCATTGGCCCTACCGTTTATCATGGATATCTCATGGGAGGCGTCTTGCTCCTCTCTGTGAGAATTTCCAAGCCCATTATAGCGCCACATCTGTTGGATGCCCACTTTTTTCAACGAGCACGCAGAAATTTTTCCCCTGTCTCGTCTTCGCCCCCCTGCTCTCTTTTACCTTTCCCCTTTTCGTGATGGCCCACCTTTTACCGGGTCTCTTTATTGACTTTTTGAAACGAGACTTTTCTTCACAAATTCTGATACTTTAGCCCTTTTCTCTTGTATCTCTTGCTACCCTCTCCCCCGTCCCACCCCTGCCCCGTGTTTTCTGAACCCGTGATCATCCCCCCCCCTTCTGCCATCCAATTTTCCCCTTCTTCCTTCCCTACCCCGCAGCCCTTTTATAGCCCCTTTTGTTAGCGCTTTTTTTGATTATAATAATAATCAAAAGTAAAAAAAATCATGCTAACATCCAAACATGTCAACTGGTGAGTTAATTTTTTTTCACAATGGCCCATATTATTTATACAATTTTTTCACAATTTTCGTAGTTTTGATAACAGTAAAACTTTTTTTTTTTTGGAATAAAAATTTTAAAATGGAAAGCAAAAGAATGTAAGAGGGGGTGGGGGGACGTGGGTAATGAAAAAGGAAATGTTATTTTATGCCAGGAATTCTTTCTTTTTTATTCTGGCCCTATTTGGAAAATTTGGCATTTTTGAAATTTGTGTGAAATTTGGGAAAATTGCAAATTTGACCCTGCATTGGATTTGTTGAATGGGAAATGGGTGGTTTCTGTATCATTTAATAGAAAAAAAAGGAAATTCAGGAAATAGATTGATTTTGTCGGTTGTACATGGAATTGACGAAAAAGGGCTCAAAGTGGGCAAAATCACCGATGCGTAAACATGTCGAGACCCCCTAACTTCGCCCAAAAGATAATTCCGTAATTTTTCATCAAATTTCACACTTTTGGTGTCTTTATGATCGGGAAAAGATTCTCTATCTTTTCATAAGAAAAAATAATTTTTTTTTTTAAATTTTTTGGGGGACCCGGAACAAGTCTCTGAAAGGGCCTGTGGACCCTAAAAAGGTTAATATCCGTTTTTATGCAACAGTTCAAGCGATCTTGGACATACAGTGCCACCCTACCCCCCTTCCCAATACTTCTATCTACTTGGAACAATTTAAAACCCTGAATGTGACATTCTGCAGGCATGTCCCAACTTTTTGAATTAAGCCAAGTCTCAGTGATTGCAAATACATCAATGTTACCTGCACTAGCAACTAATCTCAACTCCTCCATCTTATTCCTAGCACTATGGGAATTAGCATAATTTATATTTAAAGACCCTCCTTTTTCTTTACCCTTCCTGCTCGTTTCTGCTTTTCCACTATACCTATTACTGCCATTGTCACGTAGTGCCACTAGCTTTCCAATATCCACTTCATTTTGCCTATTACTAATTCTCCTAATACTCATATTTACTACACTGGGACTTCACTGTTTCCCGCCAAAAACCCATACCACTAACTATTCCCAGTTTAAAGTCCTAACAGCTCCTTCCACTGCAGTTGCTAGTGCCCCCACCCCAGACCTACATAAGTGAACCCCATCCCTGGCATACATGCCATTTCTTCCATAGAAGGGGTCCCCGTTGTCAATGAATGTTACCGCATTTTCCTTACAGTATTTGTCCAGCCAGCAATTTACACCAATTGCCCTGGACAACCATTCGTTTCCAACTCTCTCCTTGGCAAAATACCACATATGACAGGGTTCTCACCCTTCCTCCTTTAAATTTTCTCTATTGCTAAAACCCAAAACCTGCTAATCAGGGCCTCATTCCTACGTCTGCCAACATCGTTCCCTCCAGCACTGAGACAGATACAGTGGAAACCTCAAAAATCGAACGTATCACATATCAAACTTTTTGAAAAAGGACCATTTTTTCGGAAAAAAACTTTTTTCCCCCCCTTTTTTTATCAAAACGGCCCTTTTTTCGGACCCCCCGGGTATGGGACCTGTCGCGGGCCCGCTCTTTTCCGCATCCCCCCCCCGCAGGAAACCGTGGAGCAGTCTAGTTTTGGGTTTATGTTTGGGAGTGAAAAAAAACCCTTGGGGATCTCATTCACACATTTTACGTTATTTTTTTTGGGTTTTTAAATTTGGCTTGTGGGGCTTTTGAAAAAAAGCGGGCCAGGGGCCCAAAAAAATTTTGCTAGGGGAAAACCCTGGGGGTAAAGAAAGTGAGAAACCCCATAGATGTGAAAAAGGGAAAATAATACAGAAGTATGAGATTGGGGTAAACCCTTGTTGACTTGCCAAAAATGTAAGAGGACTGTGGACAGTTATTTTGTGGACAAAAACAGACAAACGTGGAAATTTTATTTTTGGGGAACAGAAACAATGATTGTGGACAGTTTTTTTTGTGAGACAGAAACAAAAACTGTGGAGTTTTTTTGGGTGAAAAAACAGACGATTGTGGACATTTTTTTTGTGAGACAAGCAGAGACTGTGGACAGTTTTTTTGTGAGACAGAAACATGAGGGGGAAAGTTATTTTTTTAACAAACAGACGACTGTGGCCCAGTTATTTTTGGAGACAGAAACAGATACTGTGGAGTTTTTTGTGAGACAAACAGACTTTGTGGACAGTTATTTTTTGGAGACGAAACAGATGACGTGGACAGTTTTTTTTGGGTAAACAAAAACGTTTAATGGGGACAGTTATTTTGGGGAGACGGAAACAGCGCCCGGGATTTTATTTTGAGACACGGGACGATTGGGGAAACATTTTTTTGTAAAAACAAAAAACAGACGACTGGGATAGTTATTTTGTGAGACAAAAAACAGGGGAATGTAGACATTTTTACTTTGTGGACTGTGGACAAGGGATCCCCCCAATTTGGTCCTAGGGGGCCATTAAAATACAGAGAAGGGAAAAACCCCCCAGAAAAGGCTTTGTTCCGGGAAGTCCCCCATGGGGGGGGGGGAATTCCTTTTCCCAAAAAATAAACCCCCCGCTCCCTCTCTCTTCCTCCCTTTTTCTTCCAGATGCCCTCACCAGTCTTCAATAAAGGTAAGTAAAAATGTTTTTTTTATATTACTAAACTAATTAAAGACTTTTAGGGATTTGTTGTGTGTTTTGTTAAAAAATGTAATTTTTTCTCTATAAAATGTTTTTTTTTTTTTTTGTGATTTTTTTGGGTTTCGGGAAAGGGGATTAATTGTATTTCCATTTTTTTCTTATGGGAAAATTGTTTTAATTTCGACTTTTCGAATTTAGAACTAGCTCCGGGAACGGTTTAAGTTCGATTTTTGAGGTTCCATTTTAATAATTCTCCCATTACCTTATGTTTCATCGATGGCTAACAATTCCTCCATCCCAGCCCCGGGAAAGCAAAAAACCCTGCTCCTACCCCGTCCTTAAAGCAGAATCCCTATCCATGTTTTAAAACCGGGTACCCCCAACAAAAACATATTCTTCCTTTCCCCTTGGGTGTCGGTCGTGACTTTCCCCAGTTGTGGAATTCGTAAAGATTTTTCCGAGGGTCCATTGGGGTTTTAGGGTGTCTCTGTCTGCCAATGTTTCCCTTTGGGTGCTCATTGTGACTTCCGTAAACACCCACATTCGTCGGTAGCACGAGAATGGTGGGAAGTTTCCACAGTATTTTCTGGTTCCTTGTTGTTTCTCCCTCCCCAACAGTTTTTTGATCCTGTTGGTTTTCCATGTTGCCCGCCACTGCCCAAGTTCCCCTTTAACCGGGGGACCACAACAGGGGTTTTACTACAAAATCCTCTTGTTCTCCCCCTTTTTTAATCGCTGTATCTCCGCTTAAAACCCCTAAGCTCTTCTTTAGCTGCGGAAAAGTTGTCAAGAGGGGGCTCCTGGTTCAGATTCACAGAGAGCCACAAAACAGGTCTTCACAAGTACACGCACCACTGAGCTAAGTCCCGAGCTACGAGCAAATACACCAATTTTCCCCCAAAAACCCAAACCCCCTTTCACTCATGTACTTATCCAACCTAAATTTGAAACTACCCAAGGTTTTTAGCTTTGATAATTCATTTACTCACTGCTAAAACCTTGGGTAGTTTTTAAAATTTGGGGGTTAAATCTGATGGGGACCGTAACAAGTGGCGTTTCCCCAGGGGTTTGTCTTTGGTGTTCTTTTTAAAATTATCAATTATTTGATGAGGGAAATATGTGTAATGAGCAAATTCACGATGACACAAAGTTAGGTAGGAAATTGATTCAAATTTTAAGATCAAAAAGGTCAGGTAAGGGGAAAGATGCGGGTTTAAATTGTAGTTTAAATTGGGGAAAGGCTCTTGGCGGGGGGGGGGAAAAAAGGTGCGGGTATGGTTTCGATCAGGGGCTCACTAATAGGAAGCAAGAGAAATGTTTAAAAGGGGGTTTAAAAATCGAGTGGGGATCTGAAAAAGTGGCGTATTTTGGGAAAACCCCTGAAGGGGTTTACAATGATTTTTAATGTATTTTAAATGTATTTTACCTTTTTATTTTAATTTTTATATTGCTTATTTTTGGGCGAAAAAAACCCTTAAACTAAATGTATGACTTTATATTATTATTTGACTGTTTTTATTGTTTTTTAGCTTATGTTGTTAGGTTGTATATAAAATGTGCTCAGTTAGGTTTGGGATTGTCAAACGACTGTAATTATCGCTTGTCGCTCTTTTATACGCCGGTTTGGCTGCAGTTGTCCCCCGAGCTTTTGGGGGGGGGGGGGGGTTCGAGGGGGGGGTGTTCCCCTTTTCGTAAAGTAGCCGCCCCTGCTAGAGCCCTCGCTTGCTGGTTGGACATTGTCGGTCTGAGTTGCTGGAGACTCGCTTGGGGTTTGGAAAAATTGGGTCTGTCTCATTATTCTTGTTAGTTCTGTGAACTCTTTCTCAGAAACTTTTTTAAAGCTTAGGGGTTTTTCCCAAACGTTGAAAACTGAGGTTGTGTGTCACTTGGGACACTCTGAACATCTAAATTTCCCGGAGTATACTTCTGACCTAATTTTGTACGGGTTTCCTGTGTTTTGTCCCCAGTCACATTTTTACCTATGCGAAAAAAAGATTCGAAATTAGGGGAGTTTTGTAATTTTTGTGGGGACTGCGAGGGCCCCTACTTAGTGTCTTTTTTATATTAATCTCCTTTTTTCCTGTTTCCTGTGTGGGCGGTCGTTGTTTTGCATTGCTTTTTGGGCTTAGAATTCTTTTTTGTTCAAGCAGACGTTTCGGGTTCCCAATGGGGCCCAAGAATTTTATTTTTATTGAGGATTTTTGTCAGTCACTTTTTAAAGGGTCTTATTCGAGTTTGGGGACATAGTTTTAAACTATTTAAAAGGGGCATTTTACCGCATAAAAAAACACTTATTTTGTACATATTTGTAATATCTTTTTTAAATTTTTTAATGAAACCTGCCCGGTCCCTTAAAGAATTATAAATGTGATATGTGTTTTTTCAGCACAATAAAATGAAACTCGAGAGATTGATTTTATTTTGTTTCTGTAATTAATTTAATTTGATAATATACCTCTAGAAAACTTACTACTTAATAAATTTTTTAAATTTTAAAATTTCTTTATTTTGTAGCCAACCGTTGTAATCCTAAAAAGCTATTAAACCCCTACGGGTTTTCAAGGAATAATTGGACAAGGATACTGATACTTTTTTTCAAAAACCCAGTAACAGGCTTTTTGGGGTAAAATTTTTTCTAGAAGGGCAGCCCTTTCTAGAAATTCACTGGAGATCTCTAAGCTTTTAGAATCGCTTTTTTTGTAACAAATGGGTCCTTTCCCCGGGGATGCTCTTGTTTCCAAAGGGGGTTGGAAAAAAACTTTTCCGGGGGGCTTTTGATCCAAGGGGTTGGAAAAAAACTGTCGGGGAAGTTTCTTGATCCAAGGGTGTTGGAAAAATTGTCCAGTTTGACATATGTAAACCCTATGATCAAACATTTTGGAGTATTTTCCTAATCTGAAGACTTGGAGTTTGGGTCTTTACAACATACCAGGTGGATGTATGTACATGATTTATTTCTTTGCCCAAAGGGAAAAGGAAAAACTTTTTTATGGTCTAGCTCTAAGCCCAAACCAACAAAAAAAATTCCCTTTTGGGATTAAAAATTCCCAAAATCACTCTCTTTAGTAAAATTTTTTTCGGAGGGAAACCCAAAGTAAAACATTTTAAATTTAATACCCCGGACTTTGTCTGATTTTAAGTACTTTAAAAAACTTCAGACGTTTTTGGAAAATAGCCAAGTATTTTCTGGTGTGGGGTTTATAACGGGAAAATTACCCCGCAGAAACTGTCAGAGCATTAATTAAGATTTTTTTTTTCCGGGCTCATAAGAGATTTCGATTATGTTTCAGTTTTTCAGAAACCTAGTGTCACAATTAGGAAGTATAAACTCTTTTTTAAATGAAGATGAAAAGCAATTTGGGGCAGAAGTGAGCCTAGTTTCTGACCCTAGTGTAGTCAGTTCTCGCTCACACCTTCCCCCCCCTTTCCTTTGACACAAAAAACAGGGGGTAAAAGCTTTTTGTTTTTACACACCCTTTAATTTACTAGTACAGTGTATACTACACCTGTTTTTTACTTACCCTGGGCCCAGATCTAGACTCCCCTAGAGACGGCTGGACAAAGTTTTCCGACCAAGGACAGTCCAAAAAAGGGTTAATTTCCCTACTCCCCCTTTTCCCCACGGTCCATCTCTAAGGAACATTTTTGAGAGGTTTGAACCCCTCCTTATGTTGCGGGCTGCACAAATAGGGGCAAAGAGGAGGAAATTGAAAGGAAAAGATTTCCAAAGAGAAAATTTTTCGTCTTTTAAAAGAAAAAAGGACTGAGGGATCACGGGAAAAAAACATTTAATGTCCCGAAAAGCGCTTTCGGGGGTTTTCCTAAGTTTTTTAAAAAGTGATTTAGCCCAATATTTTAGGGTGTTTGAAAACCGGGCTCGTGCTATGAACGGGCCCCACTTTAAAGCCTGGGCAACATTGCTTCTTACTGTTTTGGAACGGGAAGAGCTCAAACTTGTACTGCACCCTTTACCATTTGTTTGTACATTATTTTAGGGACACTTTTAAAACCCAAACCCCAATTCTAGAGAGAAATATCTTTTTACCTGAAAGTTATAAAAGAGCATTTCGTACTTTACAACGACGAAAAGACCCAAACTTGTGTAAAATTTTGCCCCGTGAGAAAAAGTTGCATTTGAGGATGGTCTAAGCTGCTAAGTGAAACCAACTACGACAGCCTTTTTCCCGTTTTTTACAAACACGAAGAGTTTAAAAACTGTATGTCGGGTGACATACAAAAAATTTCGGGTTCGATCATCCCTCCCTCAGATATTTTTGGAAAAACGGGCGCATTAGCGGGGACAATTACAAATTTTTTTTCCTTTTTTCCAAAATTTTGTACGTACAAAAACACTCAAAAAAAACAAGGAAAACAAAAAAATTTGTCCTAGAAGTTGGCAACCTAAACAGTGTCTTTTCCCGGCCCTGATGCCCTGCTACAAAAAACTTCTCGTCCCTTCACCGGGAAAACTCAAAACCTGAATCTGCCCTCTGTTTTGGGCAGACAAAATCTGGTTTTTCGAGAAGAAGAAAAGGTTAAATGAAACCCTATTGTAACAAAAAAGGGAAAATTTCTAGAGAGTATTGCTAAAAAGTTAGAAAAAAAAATGCGAGTTACAGCCCCGTGCGGCTGGCCCCCCCACACAAGTTTATCCTTTTTCCGTGAAAAAACAAAGAACCAAACCCCAAAGGCAATACCTCTAAAACCTACTGTTTAAAAGATAATTTTAAACCCCAGGACAGATGACTAGCGTCAAAGTGAATCGGACAAAAAGATTCGTTCAGCGATGATTCCTTACTTTTCAAAGAGAAAAGTAGGATTTAAAACCGAATCAATCAAACTGAGAAAAATTTTTTTCAGAGAATTTTGGAGTTATCTCACGTTAAAAAGAGAAGATGTATGCCCAAACTGACGATCCCTATTGAAAGTAGATGTATTGTTAGAGGGCCTATGGAGGGGGTTTTTAAAAAAAAGTGCCTCCCGCACAAAGTTTATATTTAAAAAAAGCTATTATACTGGTTATATTTTAGTGGGGATATCCAGTGTGTATTTCCCCCTAAAGGGAAATGGCCCTTTTTGATTTGGGAAACGATATCCTTATGGGAAAAGTAAAGAACCCCTTGTGATTGTTTAAAACCACTGATGATAATTAAGCCATTGAAAAGCTTGTAGAGAGAAACCTAATTTTTTTTCCCCCCTCAGCGCAAATTTCTAGGGGCAAAGTCAAAGAAAACAACAACCATTTCCCTTTTTTCTCCTGTTGATTATTTGGGTGACAATTTATTTGGGCTTGAAAATGTTGTTTAGTGACGCTCGCGCCCAAGGGTCATTAACACTGACCCCCCGGTCATCAACCTAGTTTAAGGGCACAAAAATGACGTAAATTTTTTACTCATGTGGGTTTTAAACAAGGAAACAGTTTGTTGATCAGTACTGGAAAGACTGGAAATAAAAAGAAATTACTGAGAGTGAAAGGGAAAGGAATCTCGAAAAATTGGGAAAATTAAAAAAACGGTGTACTGTTTGGGGAAAAAAACATGAAAATTGTCAGTGATAGTTTTTTTCTACCACAGTCAAGGGTCTCGTTTGTTTCCAGTTACATTTCGTGAAAAAAGCCAATTTTATTTTGCTCCAATAGGCCCAAGGGGGACATTTGGGTGCAAAAGACACTTCGGAAACTGGCAAAACATTTTAAATTGGCCCAAAAAAAGAAGGGAAAAAAATAGCTGTCATGTGCGCGTTTTCCACGTGTGGGCAAGTACAGGCAAACCAAACGCACTCCGGGCCCCCCCTAAAACCTCCACTATTTTTCTTTATAGCAAAAATTCAGTTCACCTGGAAATAGAGATTGTTTTAGACTCGTTCAAAAAAGGGTTTAAAAGGGGTTGCAAACCTCTGCTCCTGTGTTTTTTGGTCCTAATTTCAATCTTCCCTTCTTTTTTAAAATATAGATGCGGAAATGGTTAAGCAAATGGGGGCTGTGGGGTGCTTTCCAAAAAGTCCCAACCCTCCACTGACAATTTTCCATCCTATAAAGTTACAAATTTATCCCAAGCTTAAACAACACCAAAAAAAATTTTGCCACTTTGAGAAAAAGGCTCTACTTTTTGTGGTGTCCTTAGAACATTTTTAAAAGTGTATTTGGGGCATTCCCCTTTAAAATTAACGTTTTTTCAGACCCCAAACCCCCTCACCTACATAAAAACTATGAAAAGTAAAAAAAGCTAGGGTCATGAGGTGGGCCCCCCAGAATCCAAACCTTTTTTTATTAGTTTAAAACACTAAGTGGTCAATTTTAATGGAAATTTCCGACGCTCTGCTCGGGCCTTAATAATTATCAATTACATTAATTAACGAAAATTTTAAAGCCCAAATACCTTTTTTACTTGCTATGTCAAATTCAGTTTAAAAGGGAAATTAATCCCTCCCCCAATTAAAATATATATACCATGTTTATGTCTAAAATTTTTTTTTTTAAAAGTTTCCCCAGTAATTTTTGTGTGAAGGAGACAAGCTGAGTGTTTAGTGGTAGTGTTTGCGGGTGATGTCGCCCTGACGCAACACTGTCCTGCCGGGAGGGCCCCCCCCCTCATAAAACACCTTAAGGGTGTTTCCCTACTCAGATGTTCATACTGCCTAGCCCTTCCCCAACCACAAATAAGATTGGGGAAAGCAGTTCCTCTACTATGTCAAGCCTCAAAAGTGCCCTCCTTGTCAGCGCTATCCTGTCCTCAAATGAGGTACATAACCCCGAGTATGAAGAGGATAAAGATACTGTGTACTGGGCCCCGTACCTAGGGGCATATCCTAGTGGGCGGGACGCTGTGAAATTGAGAGGTGCTTAGGGGACAAGAGGGGACTCGTTTTAAAAATTTAAATTTATAAAATTGATTGGGGTAACCAGAAATTTAAAGTTAAAGACTTCATGCAACTCCCAGTGCGGGAACCCTCTGTCGTGGTTGGGGGGGGTTTTTGCCCAAACCCCGAATGGGTTACAATGATTTTTAGATAATAATGTTATTACCTTTTTCATTTAATTTTATATTTTCTTATATTTGCGATAATAGCTAAAAACGTAAAAGTATGACTTTATAAATTTTTATTTGATGTTTTTTTGTTATTTAGCCCTTTTTTTGTTTTGGATGTATATAAAAAGGCTCAGTTTGGCTTATGTCAAACGCTGAAATTATGCTTGTCGGGTGTTATACTGCCCGGGTTCTGAGCTGCAGTTTCCACGTTTGCTTCACGGGGGATCGAGGGGGGGGGTGTCCCCACCTCTCGTAAAAATAGTCATTTTGCTGAGACTCGCTTTTGGTTTTCATTGGGCTGTCTGGTCGCCCGGAGGGCTCGCTTGCTGGTTGGACAGATTGTCTGTCTCATTAAATTTTTGTTATTTTTGTAGAAACCCGTTCTCGAACATTGTAAAAAACTTAGTGATTTTCGCGTGTACTGAGGTTTTGGTCACTTAAAACCCCTTGAAAATACAGGTCCCCCAGCTTTTTAGCTTCTGACCTAATTTTTTATGGTTCCTGTTTTATTTTTTCACAGGGCACATTTTACCCCATGGGTGAACAAAGAATTTAGTAATTAAAGGGATTTTTAAACCCTTTTTTGGAGGATCTGCAGTGGCCCTACTTAGGTTTGGGGGGGCGTTAATTATTTTCCCCGTTTTCCCGATTCTGTGGCGCAGTCGCTTGATATTGGGATTTTTTTTTGGGCCCTTTGCAAATTTTTTGTTGTTAAGCAGACTTTTCGGAATTTCCAGTCGGGCAAGAAGTTAGTTTTTTTTGGGGGATTTTTCATCCCTTGTTTTTAAAGTCTTTTTCGAGTCTTGAGACATAGCTAACTATTAAGAGCACTTACACCATACACACATTTTCTTGTACATTTTTGTAAATCTTTTTAAATTTTAAATGTACCTGAGGTACTTAAAAATTAAAAATGATATGGCTTTCAGCACAAAAATAATGAACCGAGAGTTTGATTTTATTTTTTGCTGTAATTAATTTAATTTATAATATACCTCTAGAAAACTTACTACTTAAAAATTTTTAAATTTTTAATTTCTTTAGTTAGTGCCTACCAGTTGAATCCAAAAGCTTTGACCATACTGAATTTTTCAATGGAAATTGGACAAGATATGACTATTTGTTACGAAAACCCAGTAACAGGCTGGAGCAGAAGGGCAGTCCTTTCTAGATTCACGGAAAACTCTAATTTTTAGAACTCTTTTTTTGTAACCGTACCACAGGGATAGTTTTAACCCCGTGTTGTTTTAAAATATGTATCAGTGACCTTGATGAGGGTTTTACTAGTGATATAAGCAAATTTGCCGTGCACAAAGATAGGTAGGATAATTGATTCAAACTAGATGTTGGGAACCCCAGGGGGTTTAGACAAACTCTATTTTTGGTCAGAAAAGTGGCAGTCATTCAGTGTGATAAATGAAGGGTTCAAAGTTTGGGATGTCCAAAAACCCTAGCCTTATAAGTTAAAATTAATGAAAAATTAGCCATACAGATTGCGAAAAGGACTTGGGGTTAGGGTAAGCAGCAACCTTGCCCTTTGGGGGTCCAGAGGTCAAATTTCAAAGTGGCACCAGGGTCCCCAAAAATTTAAAAAAAAAAAATTTTTTTTTCTTTGAAAAGGTAGAGAATCTTTTTTTTGGAGGAATAAAAAAAAAAAAAAACGAAAATTTTTGGAAAAATTTCGAAATTATGCTCTCGCGAATTTTGATGTGTCAGCGATATTTTTCGAATCAGCGATTTTTGCCGGCTTTGACTCCATTTTAGGCCCCAATTTCACTATTCCAGTCGACCAAATTTTTAGCTATTTCACTAGTATTACTTCTGTTCTGTCATTGAGCACAAGAAAGCCAAAACAACTGTTCAACTACAAAATAAAGTGATCGGGAAATTTGGGAAATTTGGCCAGTTTAACAAAAATTCAAAAAATTTTTAATTTCAAAAAAAAAGGGTCTAGAATAAAAAATACAGGGATTCGGGAAAACTAAATTTCCTCTCTTCATTAGTTATGTTTTCAGGGTTTACAAAGAATTCCCTTTTTATTTTTTATTCACTAATAATTTTTTTCAAACCAAAAAAATAGAAGATTTACTGGGATGCAATATTGTAATAATTGTTAAATATCACACCACATTTTTGAAATCTTTAGACCCCCCAATGGTGTGTATTAGACGTGTAGGTCGTTTGTTTTCTCTTTAACATCGGGGGAAAAATTTTAAAAAAATTTTTGCTAATTTGAGAGTTTACCCTTTTCAGTACGAAAACCAAACAAACACTTTATTTCTGTAATAATCTTCCATTCTATCAAATTTGACAAGAAATTGCAAATACAAACTATAAAAAAAAATACGAAAAAACACTAAAGTCAATGTTTTATAAAAAAAATCACGGTCTCGTTTTTTTCTCTCATACACTGGTGCGCAGGATTTGTTTTATGTTGTGCACACAACCACATAAATCATTCTCTATATCTAGGCCCCAAAATTTTCCATCACAGCTTGTGAAAGGGTTACTCAGCCCTGTAACAACTTCAGACAGTATTACCCAAGGGTGGCTCCCCTCAGGAAAATAAGAAAAGAAAAAGAAATAATAATTCCAAAAAAAAACCTTTATTATTTATTAAAAAAAACCTAAAAAAGTGAAAACGAAAGGTATATCTATTTGAAAGAAAAATGAAAAATGAAATGAAAAAAAAAAAGGCATTGAACTCAACGAATTATATAAGTATACGGGGTGTCTGGTGTTGGTGACTTTGCGGTTTGTTGAAATCGTTGCCTTTGCTGTGTTTTTTTGGGGGGGGGGGGTGCAGGTGTTGGTGACAACCCACCGGCTGTTCTTCACATCTAACCCATGAATAATTAAATCCAGATGCAGGAAAGCAGGTTCGTTACCACTTATGATGAGGATTTTATGTCCTGCTTGGTGCATAACACAAGTAGATCAACAGGGGAGTCTCTGGACGTTAGTCCTTTCCCCTTCAATTCTTCTCATTGTTGGCAGTGACCCAACTCTCTTCAATCTGGGAAAAAAACAGGTTACCCAACTTAAGAAATCACTCTCCATGATAAGTACATACCAAAAGACGTGGGATTTTTAAAAACCCTTTTAAAAATATCAAGGCTGAAAGGATAATTTTTTTTTTTGGCAAAAGTGAAGCTTTCAACCAAAAAATCCAGAATAAAGAGCAGCGTTTACTTTCTTAGTGCTGGGAGCTGTATGAGGTTCGTTTTTACCCGGACCCCACACGTCCCTTTTTGGGGGGAAGAAAGGGGGGGGGGGGAACGGGAGCTAGACTTACCCACCTTTAACAAGTAACCGGCAGTCAAATATTTTTAACCATATACTTCTCGTTCCCCATTTGTTGAACTTTTTCCCCCACACTCCCCCCAAACCCAAACTTATATCAAGGAGTATAAAAAGAATAGGGGGGAAAAAATTCTAACACCAAGTCGGTAAGGCAACAAACTTCTACTGAATGTCAGACTTAACCCGTCAGAAAATAATTTGGGTGAACCGTTTTTTAAAAAGAATTTTTTTTCCCCGTAAATAAAATTTAAGCTTGGAGATACCCCACACAAGGGGCCCAAAAAAATTTCCCTTTTTAAAGATGGGGTATCTCGTTTTGGGGAAGGAAATTTTAGATTAATAAATACAAGAACGGGTGTGTTATTTTTTTGGGATAAGCATCGACACCTATTTCAAAACTATACTTTTTTGTAAAACCGAAGTACTCTTGGCCAAAAAAAAATGTGCTTGATTTATGCCACTCTTACATGGGGCCCAAATTTTTTGGGCACTGGCAAAACAGGCCATTTGAAGAACAGTCTCCTCGCATGGTTTAGGGAAAAAAAGTAGGGGGAAAAATCTATCACTGAAGAATGAATGAAAGACGATTTTTGTAAGTACCATTAATAATTTAAACTCATGAATCGTATCTCCCGGGAAACTTTGTTGTTAAAAGCTTGATTATGACAGCCCAAGTGAAGGGAAATTGCGCTGTGTATTGACAAAGTATCCTTGACATAAAATCTGGGAAAAAAAAAAAAGGACTTAGGGGGGGAGAAGAAGGGGGGGGAAAAAGCCGGGGTTTTGGTCGAGCCTAGTCAAGACATTGAGATGCTGGAGGCAATACCCCCTTTTTTT
>NC_069399.1:56619638-56652392 GCF_026875155.1 Cherax quadricarinatus | reverse complement strand
CTCGGTGCTGGAACAGTAGTATGCCTGTGAATCACCTCTTCACTTCACACACACCCAAGTTCTTGAGTTTATCAAGCCTCTACGTTTCACCTTCAGTAACAAGGCTAAATTATACCACCTATCTAGGAGCAGCTTCAAAAAGTTCGAAAATGGCTCCACTGCAAACCTGCCTCCTCAGTTACTCCTATAACTCCCATATGTGTTCTACCCTCTGATGTGACCTAGCCTGCTGCCAGATACTCAAGATTCAAGACTTCAACTACAACAAGTTCAATGCAAAAGTCCCTGCTATTCCTGTTCTCAAGTCTGCCCCCACGATTGCCTTAGCTGCTGGGTTAAGCCCTGGCTCTATTTCTACGACTAAGAACACTCCTCTCCAGAGCTACTCTTCGTCTGTCCCGTCTTCCCTGCTTATCCCATTGGGATCTTACCTGAACTTGTTTCATATCGTTCGTACTCCTCATTAGTGTGACTTTGTAAATGGTCCAAGTCGGACCAAAATGTCGTCGTAAGCTCCTCTCTTCTATGTGCAGGTTATTTGTGTATCGTTCCAGTCACGGTATTGTGCCTTTTTTTGTTATTCATGGTCAACTGTATCAAAAGCTTACGTAATCAATGAAGATTCTCAATGGTTTTCTTTTCTCTTGAGATCGTGTATATTAGTTCTAGCACGTGTATAATAGCATCATTCGTGTTTTTATTTGGCCTGAATCCAAACTGACAGGGATTGAGTATGTTGTGGGAGACAATGTAGGAATAGATTTGCCTATGAATTAATTTTTCAAAGATTTTAGAGAGAAGGGGTAAGTTAGATATCGGCATATAGTTATTCAGGTCTGCTTGATCTCCTTTGTGGATTGGAGTGACCCCTTGCTATTTTGAGAATTGATGGGGAGGAGGATGATTCAGTGGATTTGTTAGAGAGTGTTGCAGTAATTGGCAACAATACTTGAGAAGCTTTTTCTGTACATAAAAGGTGATAAGTTATTTAAATCTCCTACCTTGTTTTTAAGTGTGTTGATGATGAGCGAGACTTCTGTTGGGTTGGTCGGAGCTAGGAATGGTGTATTCAGATAGGTGTCGGTGAGGTAGTCTTTTGGTGGGCGTTTGAGCTTGGGATTCTGCTCGCTAGGTTTTTTTCCCATGGTGGAGAAGGAGACCGAGTCTCAGTGCTGTTTCAGTCGGTAGGAGTAGGGGTTCATCTGGTTTTGTTAGTTTGGTTGCTCTGTTTCTGGATATCTTTTTAGTTCCTAGAATTTCAGATAAGGTTTTCCAGGTCTTATTCATATCAACTTTTAAGGGAGGGGCGAACAAAATCACCAAATTTTTTTTTTGGTCAGATCTCAATGAGATTTTGACAGTGGATTAAGCAGCATAAAAAACATATAGACTTTGTTTTGACTGTTAGCCTTCAATTTAGACAGAAAAAATAAATTATGCACAATTTTGTGGTCATAAAACTCCTTTTTCTACTAAAATGGGAAGATGCGCAATGCTCTAGTTGACTTCAGATGAAAGATAAAGGCTAGGTTATTTGTTGACCCAGGGCATTTCAGCAATAATGTCAGTAGATTCCATAAAAAAAAAAAATGTTGAAGTTAGTGATTTCTTTTTTAATTTTTTTTTTTTGTGTGGAAAAAAAAAATAATTAACAACAAAGCTGTAAACAATATCGCAAATCCCCCCTGATGTTCGTAGAACCATCATTCGTCAGTAACGTGTGCAAAAATCATGACAATCCTATTAATACTTATCACAGAAAAAGGAACACAATGTCAGTAACTTATTTCTGAGCTATTATTATTATTGTTTGTGTGAAATTCTAAGGTCACGACATGATAAATCTCAGCGTGTTGCATCCATTCTTGTTGACAGCCTGCTAAGGGACGGACACACTGCACTCTACACTTTAGTCAGCACAGAAGTTGCCATGTGGAGTAGTATTTAGAATGAAACGATCATAAAAATCATAATTTTTGGAGGAAAAAAAAAAAACTAATTGTCAACATGTATTTTTGACGACAGCAAGAACACAAACATTACATTTAAATGAAAAACATACTTATAAATATGATAGAAACAAGCTGATTACATCAAAATGTTGCCAGAATTTTACACTATTTTTCAGTAAGAAAATATTTTTTTTCCATAATTTTTCAATCTTAATTTCCTGATCGCCCCTCCCTTAATTAAAAATAAAAATGGGTAAAATTGAAAGCCACTGCACTAGCGAAATACTGTAAAGAGAAGTGTTGTAAAGCAGGGCCCTCCTGTATTGTACTGTATACATCAGGTTTTGCATTTTTGCTGTCTTTACTTCCAGAAGATTCTCTACCATATTAAAAGAAAATATTTTTTTTCCCAACTTGTGAACACGGAAAAGGCTTTTAATTTTATCTAGGGGGAGGACAGTTGAAGGGTTAGACTGCTATACGTAAATGTGATCATGCAGAATGAGGCTACATCAGTTCTCATTCTACTCACATACTCGAGTCATATGGTTGTGATTCTGCTGTATAGTATATAGGAAAAAGAATTATAGAGATTACACTGAAAAAATTTTTATTTTGTAGACAGTATACATTGTTTTTGTATGTGGGAGGTACTGTCTGAAAGAGACTTCAAAAATTTTTTAAGCCCATGCAGGCTTTTTCTAGAAAATTGCATTTATAAAGATTGTGCAGTAATAAATACAATATCATAATTCTTTATTACTTCATTAATATGGAAATTCTGAAGAAAATATTTATTCAACATGGAACAAGTCATGGTATATATAATATATATTTATATAAGAGTCAACTACATCAGTCTGCAAACAATTATGCAACAATTCCCTCACTTGTCAACATCGTGCCATGTCCTGAGTGCAAGACACATTGTCCAGAGGGATGAGTAGCAAGTATAGACTCCATAACAGAGGAATGTTGTGGCACATGCTGGTAGTTATGTTAAGACCTGATGATGGAGTGAGCAATACCTTGAGTTAAGAGACTTAGCAATTCCAAAAATATAATGCAGATGTGTTGGCATTGAACACAGATCTGCCCAATATCTGGATAAAAGGTGCAGCAAAGCTATTATTCTCTCACTACTGTACTGTATCCTTACATACTTAAAAAGCTCTGCAGATGGTCAAAACAAGAGAAGAATCCTTAATGATTCTGTACAATAACTTATTCTTAAGTTGAAGAGCTATGAAGAGTTGGAGTAGAGGGGAAAATTCTATTTGTAGTCAGAGCATTGGTCCATGTGGATCAATTTTTATCACATTGCTCTCCATCTGTTACTGCTGCACTCAAATAATGGTTTCTCCCAGCATGAACAAAGTTAAACATGTTAGTTTCTCTATACAATGTCTAAATACATTATCTGGCAGTGTTGACTAATCCTCTGCACTTTATAAATCACAGCAGTTTTTATTATCAACTACTTGAATTGAAGACAATTTAAATTATATGATAAACTGCAGTCTATACAATATTATTAAAGTTAAGAAAATTAAATGTAAATAAATATAACAATATAAATAATAGCTTATGTGACAAATGCAGATTAACTACCTACTAGAAAATAGACATACTGAATGCTCACAATATCCTAAATGTTTAAAACCAATCACATTTGCCCTCATAACTAAAAAAAATTCAGTCGGTACAACTGATCCACACCGTACATAAACGGCAGTTTGAAATTTCATTCCACTTAGCATATATACATAAATGCATTTGCTCAGTTTTGATTGTATATACATTTTGTGTCAAAACCCCTATCATTAATCTGTGCCAAAGTACTTCTGTCCAAAATGATTTGGTGCAACTGGATGAACTTCTGATGTGAGAATGTGCATCTGAAAAATAATATAATTGAGTTGTATGATTTGCAAAGCACGAACTGATTTGGTTATTCAGTGCTTTTAATAAAAGCACTAAACTAATCTTCAACTGTCTTAACAGTTTGCTATTATCAACACTATTTTGCTGTTTTTATGAATAACAGAGTACATTTTTTTTTTCAACAAGTTGCCTGTCTCCCACCGAGGCAGGGTGACCCAAAAAGAAAGAAAATCCCAAAAGAAAATATTTTCATCATCATTCAACACTTTCACCTCACTCACACACCAATCACTGTCTTTGCGGAGGTGCCCAGATACAACAGTTTAGAGGCATATATAAAGGTATATAAAATATCCCTCCAAACTGCCAATATCCCAAATCCCTATTTTAAAGTGCAGGCATTGTACTTCCCATTTCCAGTGCTCAAGTCAGTCTATATATAAAAATCACTGGTTTCCCTGAATCCCTTCACTAAATATTACCCTGCTCACACTCCAACAGCTCATCAGTCCCAAAAACCATTTGTCTCCATTCACTCCTAACACGCTCATACATGCTTGCTGGAAGTCTAAGCCCCTCACCCACAAAACCTCCTTTACCCCCTTCCCTCCAACCTTTTCGAGAATGACCCCTACCCCGCCCTTCCTTCCTCTACAGATTTATACGCTCTCCAAGTCATTCTTTGATCCATTCTCTCTAAATGACCAAACCACCTCAACAACCCCTCTTCAGCCCTCTGACTAATACTTTATTAACTTCACACCTCCTAATTTCCACACTGAATTCTCTGCATAATATTTACACCACACATTGTCCTTCCCTTAGACAGGACATCTCCACTGCCCTCAGTTGCCTCCTTGCTGCGGCATTTACAACCCAAGCTTCATACCCATATAAGAGTGTTGGTACCACTATACTTTCATACGTTACTCTTCTTTGCCTCCATGGATAACGTTTTTTTGTCTCCAGAAATACCTGAATGCACCACTCACCTTTTTTTCCCTTCATTCAGTTCTATGATTAACCTCATCCTTCATAAATCCATCCACTGACATGTCAACTCCCAAATATCTGAAAACATTCACTTCTTCCATACTGTTATGGGACCCAAGACATATTGATGTATTTAAATAACCATTACGCTGGAATACCTAATTATATTGAATTGATGGGGACACAGCACTAAATGGTCCTAAGGTCAGATCTCTCTAGGGGCTGAGAGGCAGCTGGGTCAAACCTGTTTTTCTCAATATAATAGGTTATACTATAGACACACATTTAAATAAGTAGTTTATAAAGCTGTATTTCTTTTGTAAAAGTAAAATAAAGTGTGGTAGAATTGTGGTAACCAGAGAATTGTGCTTGGCAACAGTCTTTTGTTTGCTTTGGTGGGCGTGGAGGAGCTTAGCTAGGTCCCTCCCTCCCTCCCTCTCTCTCCTTGGTGGCTTCAAGCTGGTAGGACCTCTGGGTCCTTTTTTATTTTCTGGGGTATTATGTGTGCTCCAGAGGTGAGTTTTATACCTTAAGTTGTAGCCATCATACCCAGGGTGACTAAAGTGTGTCAAAACACTGGTTAGTCCAGAGGTTAGTCAAGAAGAAAGAAGGGCTAATTGCTTCAGATGCACCATGTGGGCTGTCCTAGGGAGCAGCTAAGGGGTGTGCAGGTTATATTTTGAATAGGAGTGCTAAAATTGTATATTCTGTATCTACCTAATATATACATCTATTTTTGTAATAGTGGTTTAAATAAGCTTGTGAAGAGGGCTGGAGAAAGGATTTCAGAGACACTGAAGACGATCAATCATGAATGTAAGTATTACCTAGACTGATAAGGCCTTTATGTAAAAGGTACCCCCACACTAGAACATGTAGTAAGAACCATACCATCAAAGTTAAAAGGGACAATGAAGTAACACATACTCCCCTCTCTCCAATGTGATATCCAATTTTTTCTTGATCTAAATTGTTTGATACCCTCATCACCTTACTCTTATCTATGTTCATTTTCAACTTTCTACCTTTACACACCCTCTCAAACTCGTCCACTAGTCTTTGCAACTTTTCTTTAGAATCTCCCATAAGCATAGTATCATCAGCAAAGAGTAACTGTCAACTCCCATTTTGTACTTGATTCCCCATAATTTAATCCCACCCCTCTCCCCAACACCCTAAAATTTACTTCTTTTACAACCCCATCTATAAATATATTAAACAACCATGGTGACATTATACATCCCTGTCTAAGACCTACTTTAAACTGGAAAGTAATCTCCCTCTCTCCTACACACCCATACCTGACCTCACTATCCTCATAAACACACTTTACAGCATTTAGTAACTTACTACCTATTCCATACACTTGTAACATCTGCCACATAGCTCCCCTATCCACTATCATATGCCTATTCTAAATCCATAAATGCAATGAAAACTTCCCTTCCTTTATCTAAATATTGTTCACATATATGCTTTAATGTAAACACTTGATCTACACATCCCCAAAAGCCTCCATGCTAATCTGCAAATCCCACTCTCTGTCTTACCTCTAATTCTTTCAATAATAATGAATATAATAATGAATAATAATAATGAATATAATGAAATAATAATGAATAATAATAATGAATATAATGAAAAAAAGGTCAGGTCTATTAGTTGTAGCCTCAATCATATTAAAATCATATTATTTAGAGCAAATTTTGACTAAAGGAAAAATCTTCCCTTATTTATACTGAAATAATGGGTTGCTGGATTAAGTCAAGCATTTGAGCAACTTGAAACCTGCTCACAAGAGAAGGTGGCCAGCATATGGGTAAAGTAACATTAAAAGGATGATTAAATGATGCTTAACATTAACCCTTTGACTGTCGCGGCTGTATATATACGTTTGTGTGAGGTACCGTGTTTGACGTATATATACTCATAAATTCTAGCGGCTTCAAATCAGGCAGGAGAAAGCTAGTAGGCCCACATGTGAGAGAAGGGTCTGTGTGGTCAGTGTGCACCACATAAAAAAAATCCTGGAGCACGCAGTGCATAATGAGAAAAAAAAAAACTCCGACCGTTTTTTTTTAATTAAAATGCCGACTTTGTGGTCTATTTTCGTATAGTATTTGTGGTTGTATCTCGTTTTCTCTGGTCTCATTTGATAGAATGGAAACTATATTATAGAAATGGAGGTGATTTTGATTAATTTTACTATAAAAAGAACCTGGAAATGGAGCACAAAGTACAGGAAATGTTATGATTTTTTGCCGATGTTCAAAAGTGAACAAATGATGTCATGTCCAATAAATGTCCAAATAGCCATTCTAATACGCAGTCATGAATGGGTTGATGTAATTTTTACAATTATTACAGTATTGCAGTTAGTCTGCATAACATAAATCTTCTATTTTTGTTTGAATAAAATTTCAAAATAAAAAGCAAGAGTAATATCACAGGGACCTGGAGACATGACTGATGAACAAAGAAAAATGTTATTTTAGAGCCAGGAATTTCTGCATTGTTCATTCTGGACCTTATTTGAAATTGTCGTATTTTTTAATTTTCGTGAAATTGGCCAAATTGCAAATTTCTGACCATGTTATTGGTAGTTGAAAATCGGTAAATGGGCAGTTTCTTGTACTCAATCGATAGAAAAAATAGAGTTCTGAAGAAATAGTTATGAGTTTGGTTGACTGGAATAAACGGAATTAGCCGAAAATAGGGCTCAAAGTGGGCGAAATTGCCGGATTTTTAAATATCGCCGAAGTCGCTAACTTCGCGAGAGCGTAATTCCGTCAGTTTTCCATCAAATTTCGTTTTTTTGGTGTCTTTAACAATCGGGAAAAGATTCTCTATCATTTCATAAGAAAAAATAATTTTTTTTTTTTCGAATATTT
This sequence comes from Cherax quadricarinatus, assembly GCF_026875155.1. Classification (NCBI taxonomy): domain Eukaryota; kingdom Metazoa; phylum Arthropoda; class Malacostraca; order Decapoda; family Parastacidae; genus Cherax; species Cherax quadricarinatus. The sequence continues at coordinate 56,644,672 of NC_069399.1, read as the reverse complement.
TGCGACACCAGAAGCAACTTCAGGATTTGGCCCTTCGACAGTCAAAGGGTTAAAATTTATTGAGAATGAAACCTGTTTTCACTATTTAGAAGCAACAAAGCAGCCTGATGAGAAATATTCATAGTTTTGTTTCCCTCCTAATCCCTTTTATTACTGTATTACCTCACATTAAATTCAGGCTTTCTTTACTGTAATCACTCAATATTTAGTATTTTCTAGATTACAATGTAAGATTACTTGTTAATTTTTGCAGACTACTGTCTAACTTTGCCTTGTATATTTAAAGGACATACAGTGTTAACCCTTTCAGTGGCCATCACGTAGAATTACATCATTGAGGCCATGACAATGCAGTTCTATGTCATGAGCTCAGCTCACTTTGATAAGCTCCAAGTGGTAAATTTTGGCCTAGACGAGAGAATGGGTCTGTGTGGTGTGTACGGTATGAAATAAAAATCCTGCCCCATGCAGTGCATGATGGGAAAAGCAAAACTCTGATCATGTGTTTGGTGTTTCCTAAAAAAAATGTTATGGTTTTATTGGCTGTTTGGTATCATTTGATAGAAGACATACTACAGAAATAGAGATGATGATGGTTGTGATGAACGGTTTTGGTTTAGAAAACCGTCAAGTTGAAGAACTGAGACACTTATGCAACACATGGGAATCTTTATTGAAGAAACATTTCACCACACAGTGGCTTCATCAGTCCAATACAAAGTAGAAATGGGTAAGGGTAACCGTTTATCACATCTGTCAGACACTGCAACATAATGGGATCTTGGTACAAAGACTTCAACCTTGCCCAACCTTTGGACGACGACCTACTTACACTAGTGGCAGGTCCCACTGTGACCCGCCTCCTCCTGCTTCACCTCATCTGACTGCAGTATATAAGCCACCTACTCTGGCCCTATGCTGCATTTCCTACAAGAGTGATGGACTGAACACATCGATTCCAGGTTGAGGGACTGATTACCTCAAACTTCTCCTCTCCTTACCCATTTCTACTTTGTATTGACTGATGAAGCCACTGTGTGGTGAAACAGTCTCTTCAATAAAGATTCCCATGTGTTGCATAAGTGTCTCAATTCTTCATCATGATGATGGTTGATATCAGGACTGGAAATAACTTTAAATTGGGCTCTAAGTCTGCTTGATGGGTTTTTAAATAGGTCTGATTTAATTATTGGGATGTCAAACCATGACCAATCATTTCTGATATTTTATTATCCAGGAAACAGAAGTAAATCTTCTATTTTTGTGCAATATGAATTCAAAATGGAAGGTAAATGGAATACAGGAGATGCCTGGGGGCGTGATTAATGAACAGAGGAAATGTTTTAAATGCCAGGAATGTCCAAATTGTTTATTTTGAACTCATTTTTTAAATTGGTATTTTTTTTAGTTTTGTGTAAAATTGGCAAAATTACAAACTTCTGTGCATTTTGTAGGGTAGTTCTAATAGTTTAATGGGAGCTTGTGCTCAATCAATAGAAAGGAAAGCCTACTAGTGAAATAGCTAAGAAATTTGGTCGAATGGAGCAATGGAATGGCTAAATAGGACCCAAGTCGGGAAATCGTTAATGCATAAATTATGCCTGCATAATTCTGAAAATTTCGTACTTTTTTGTCATTACCTTTAAAAAAATTTCCCTACCATTTCAGAAGAATTTTTTTTTTAAATGAGAGCAATAATAATTTTGGGAGGGTCTGGGCAGTGAAAGGGTTAAAGTGTTAAAAAGTTACTTGTTCCAGCCACAGTGTTGTGAAATCCCTTCTACAGTATGGATTTTATGGAACTCTTCCCGAAGTCCAAGGCCTTTAAAAAATTAAACATCATTTCTAATGTTAGGTTCATTCCATCATGTAGCAAGATAATTTTATAATCATCCTTACAAACCAATGCTCCTACTCTCACATAACAGTAATAGGTACCTGGGTGTTAGTGAGCTGTTGTGGTTTGCATGCTAGAGGAAGGTTAATTGCTTGGCTAGAGGGACCTAGAGCTTCCTATCTCTGACATTATTATTATTATATCAAAAAGAAGCGCTAAGCCACAAGGACAAATACAGCGCTGCAGGGCAGGAAGGAAGCGAGGGCATCAGGTGGCCAAAAGGGAGATGGATGAGTAATAGGTACGGATAACAGGGGGGTAGTGGATGGTAAAAGGGTAAAGGGCAGAAAGAGACGAATAGAAAGGGCGGGAGGGGAGTGCGAAAAGTATCATCAGAGTTTGTGGAGTAAATCAGTCGTTGTCAAGAAGTCAATGAGAGAGTCAGGATTAAAGGAGGGTCCATCAGCAAGAAGGGAAGGTAAAGAGAGAGAGTAGAACGAAGACGACTTGGAGGTAAATTCGCGTGCTCGTTGAAAAGAGAGGGCAGTCTAACAGAATGTGGCTAATCGATACTGGAACTTGACACTGCTCACAGAGAGGAACAGGGTGCCTCTCCATGAGAATACCCATGAGTAAGACGAGTGTGGCCAAGCGAAGGCGGGAGAGAGTGGTCCCCCAAACCTCGCCACGATGACAAAAGACGGCCAGTAACCTATGCTCGGTTTAATAGAATGAAGTTTGTTACCGAGCAGAGTTAAACCAACGTTGTTTGCCAACGGTGCGAAGGTGGGAAAGCAAATTGCAGCAAAATAGTCCAGAAATGGAACACCACGATAGGAAATTGGTAGGTCATGTACTGCTGACCGCGCAGCAGTGTCTGCCTGTTCATTGCCCTGTAACGTCGAAAAAATGACCAGGGACCCAACAAAAAACACAATATCTTTAATGTTTGGTAGAGATAACGGCGTAGCCAAAGTTGGATACGAGAACTAGGGGATGAAAATGATCAAATTTTCGTATAGCCGTAGAGCACTAAGGGAGTCTGAGACTACTACAATGATGACACAGGCATAGATGCGATACGAATAAGTGCTGCAAGAATGGAAATACAATTCAGCAGAAAAAAATGCTAGCTGAAGATAGTAAAATGCCCCCCGGTATGACGCGGGTCCCGGAAACACTCCCTGCGATCCAAACGCCGCAAGACTTGGGAGCCATCTGTGTACACAGCGGGTGGCATGAGAAGGGGGAGTGGAAGTGATCAAGAAAAAGAGAGGGGGAAGCCACCTAGGCAGTTGAGCTTTCGAGCAAGGGGAGTGAGAAAGAACAGACCCGAACAGCTGGAACTTCCCAGGGGGGTAGGGAAAAGTGAGATGCTACATGAACATATAAAGGTGGTAACTGAAGGGAAGACAAGAGTGAATGTAGGCGAAGAGAAAAGGGACGGAGAAAAAACAGGGGCGGCGAACGAATAAAAAAATGTCTACAAATATCGGTGACCATTCTATAAATGGAAGGATTGTGTAGATCGTGAGAGCGTACATAGTAACGAAGGCAAGGGCATCACGGCGATCAGACAAGGATGGAACATTTGCTTCTGTAAAGAGGCTCTCAACAGGGAAGAGCAAAAAGCACCAAGGCACAAACGTAAGCCTTGGTGATGGATAGAGTTAAGGGCAGAGAGAGTAAGCGGGAGAGGCCGCGGAATAAATCTGGTCACCATAATCGAGTTTCGATAAAACGAGGGCTGAATGAGGCGAAGAAAGAGTTCGACGATCAGCTCCCCAGGAAAAGATGAGCAAGGGTTTTAAGAAGGTTTAGCCGGCTGTGACAAGTTGCCTTCAGAGAGGTAATGTGAGGTTTCCAGGTTTAACCGCCCGGTCAAAGAGAAGGCCTAGAAACCTGACTGTATCACGTTCGGGGATACGGGAGCCATAGAGATACAAAGGATGATCGGAAAATAACAGAGTGTCTAGTGAAAGTAATTTGGTGAGTTTTGGTACTTGAAAATTTAAACCCATGTGTCGTGGCCCAAGTGGAAACACGGCGACCGCATGCTGGAGAGAAACTGCAATAAGGTGACAGTCAAGCGCCTGCACAAGCAATAGCGAAGTCATCAACATAGAGTGATGACCAAATATTGGGTGGAAGAACAGAGGCCAAATCATTTATAGCAAGGAGAAAAAAAGTGTTTGCTTAGAACACATCCCTGAGGGACACCTTCAGCTTGGACAAGTCCGGGGAAAAAAACATTATTGACTCGAACACGGAAATGTCTGTCATTTAAAAAGTTCTTAAGGAAGGATGGTAGATTGCCTCGGAGGCCAAAGGGAATGGGCCTGGGCCAAAATATTATACCTCCAAGTTGTGTCAAAATCCCCTTTTTCCCAAGGTCAAAAAATATGGCAATAACTGAGTGATTATTCGCAAAGGCATTACGAACATACGTATCCAAGCGTAGAAAGGGGGGTCTAGGGTAGAACGACCCTACGAAACCCCATTTTGACTAGCGGAGAGACTGTTGCGAGTCTCTAAATACCACATTAAACGTCGATTTACGAGGCGTTCCATCACTTTGCAAACTGCACTAGTAAGAGCGATGGGGCGATAGTGGGAGGCATCATGTCCTGTAGTACCCGGTTTGCGGAAAGGGAGAACAATGGCAGATTTCCACAGCTGGGGAAGAACTCCTTGTGCCCAAATAAGATTGAAGAGGTGTAAGAGGACTACAAGGGCTGACCGATGTAAATGTTGTAACATACGAATATGAATGTCATCAGGCCCAGCTGCCGATGATCGCAAGCTGAGAGCGTTGCCTCCAGTTCTTGAAGTGTAAAAGGCACTTTAAATACTGTTCTTCTCCGAGAGAAGAAAAGTCCAAGGGTACTAACTCTCTGGCAACTTTGAGGAAAGAAACGAGGGGCATAGATGTAGCCCTCGGGAAATACGGACCAGATGTTTTCCAAGTTCAATGGCAACGTCGAGAGGGTTTGCTATATCAACACCAGTGCCCCGTAGAACGGACCGGGTCAGGAGAGTATTTACCACTAAATTTTCCTCACTTTTTTCCAGACTGCACTCATAGAAGAAGCAGGGGTGATGGTGGAAACATAGTCTCGCCAACAAGTGCGTTTAGTTTTCCACGGATGACACGGCGAGTGTTTCGCACGCTTCTGCTTAAAATCAACAAGTTTTCTCAGCGGTTCTTTTGTACCGGTACCTGCCCCATGCAGCACGTTTAAAAACGTACTGCACGAGCACAAGCAGGAGACCACCAAGGCCACGCACTTCTGAGAATGCCTGCCTGAGGTTTGGGGTATAGAATGAGAAGCTGCGGTATAAACTGATGTCGAGAAAAATTGTAGGAGCTCATCAATGGAGGAGAAGAAGGAACCTCACTAAAAGCAGTGAGGTGTGAGTAAAGATCCCAATTTGCCCGATCAAATTGCCAGCAGGGCTATGAAAGGTGGTGAATGGGAAGGAGAAGTAAGAAGATCGGAAAATGATCGCTGTCATGTAAGTCTGGTAGAACAACCGGGTGAAGTCTAGTGCAGTGGAGGGAAGAGCAGACTGATAGATCGATGCAAGAGAGAGTAAGAGTACGAGGATCAAAATGGGTGGGGGGTACCCGATTTAAAACATGGGGGGTGAAGGCAAGAAAAGCCTCCAACTGAATGCCACGTGAGTCACAAAAAGGGGACCCCCCCCCCAGAGGGAAAAGGTGGGCATTAAAATCACCAAGTAACAGAAGTGGTGGTGGTAAGGATGAAACAAGAAAGGCAAAGTCTGGGATAGAAAATGCTCGGAAGGAGAGAGATATAAAGAACATATTGTAAACCACTTTTCAATGGATACGGGCTGCAGTGTAATGCAGCGAGGTATGGACAAAAAAGTTGACAGTACGGAATATCATGCGTAGAAGAAGGGCTCTTTCATTAAAGGTCCATCTGAGAAAGGATCCGAAGAATACAATAAATATAGCCTGAGATAGGTTGGAAAACAGCCGAGTGTAATTTTGGTTTTTTGTAACAAGCACCAACAGGGAAAACCTGGAAAGCAACATCGAAGCTCACCCCAAATTACCCCTGAGGCCGGCGGATATTCCACTGTAAAAAAGGCCATGATTGGCGATGAAGAAAATATCAGGATCTGTAGGTTAGGGACCTACGGACTAGAGGGGTTAGAAAAGTCAACTGTGGTGGCATTGGAAGAGTTTTAAGTAGCGAAGGAACGGAGCGTTTTCGAAGAATGGGGTTGTGAAAAATGGAGGGGAGGGAAGAGAAGGAACAGGAAGTGAATCAGTGTCCATTGAAGGTTTTTGTCTCTGCAATAATTCTGAATGGCTTCAAGTGTTTCTGAAATTCAAAGATGTATGGAGGCCATATTGGAGATAGGAGGAGGAGGGTGATAAAGATTGGGACAGAAATGGACTGTACCAAGTAGAGGGGGAGGGAAAAGTGTAAGGGACTGGAGATGAAGTGTGGGGGGGACAGAAGAGGCAGAAACCTGGAGGTGGACAGAAGAGGGAGAAACTTGGGAGGGGACGGGGGTGGGAAGGCATAGTACGAGGAGGAGGGTGAAATCTCCACACTTGTAATAGAGCCAGAGAGAGGAAGAACTAGGTACAGAGACTGGAAAGGTAAAGTGTGGAGGTGGAAGAAGGGAAGGAAGAGGCAAAGAAATTTGAGCAATGTGGATTTTTTGGACTTCTGAGTAGAGGGCGATTTGGAATTAGGTGTCGTAAGGTCTTGTCGAGACTGGGGCTTGTGAGGAAGGACGCGAAGATGTGAGAACAGACTGAGTTGTAGTCGGGACGTCAGAGCCAAGGACAGCAAAAGGATTAGATGCCGTAGTGGCTAGGGAGGGGTAACAACAGAGGAGGCTGCAGAAGATGGGACCCCAGAAGTGGGGGGACGTTTGGAAACACGAGAATAAGAAACACGGGTAGTCTCCCTTGGAGGCGGAGATGAGTAACTGCCATAGCATAAGGGAGACCTTCTGCCTCTTTGAGGCAACGGATTTCACGTTCATTTAAGTAGACCTGGCAACGGCGGGAGTACGAAGGGTGAGCTTCATTACAATTAAGGCAAGATGGAGGTTGACTGCAAGATGTATTAGAAAGGGCGTCGGCACCACAGACTGGGCATTCGGCCATAGATCTGCAAATTTCGCTGGGTGACCCCAAAAAGCCAGCAATTTCTACATTGTTGCGGTGTAGGTATCAAACCCTTTTGAACTTTAACCGATGTCCCCCGACATATACAGAGGACGGGAGTTCTCGGTTGTCAAAAGTTAAACGACCACATTGCAAGGGTAACGCTCCGCCCCGGGGAGGAAGGACATAAGTGTCTACTTTGAGGATTGGGAGATCCTGGAGTTCCAGCTGTTCAAAATGTCATTGCCACATGACTGGGGAAAATTTTGTTGGACTATGGTATGGGGCAGAATGGGCAGTACCACTACAAAATTGAGAGAAAGAGTTTTTTCAATAGTGATAGGAGTAGTATCGATATTCGAAAGGAGAGAAAGATCATGAGCTTGGGTAGCATCTGGACAGTGACATGCTCGTACCGCTCTTGAGGGCATGAAATGAAATATCTCTGCCAACTGACGCAGAGCGCTTGAGGGAATACTATGGTCCCGAAAGGTAGGCAGAAGAAGAAGATGGTCTTAAAGTAAAAAAATTTAGTCCATTGTGTGGGCCGAAACCCGAGCGTGGAGAGGGAGTGCTTGACTGTTGGTCTTTTCCGAGTAGAATGGGAAGGTAACGACAGAGCATCATCAGGAGATTGACGTTGGCGTTTAGGAGTAGGACCGGAGTTGGTCCGGCAGGAAATGGGTGGGCGATTCGAAAATTGCCGTACCGTAGAGGGAGAAGCCGGAAGCATAGTCCAAAGGAGAGCGGAGATCAGACAAAATCGAAGGAGTCAGTCGAAACCCCGGTACCTGAAGCGGGGAGGAAACAGCACCAGCAAGAGGGACAGGGGCATCAGGAGTGTCCGAAGAAATGGTCTAAACACAAGGCAGGGTCAGAATGGGGTGCGGTATCAAGAAGGGGCCCGGGGTAGTGTTTCATGGACTAGGGGTTCCATGGTTAGGTTACTCCTTTGCTTTTGTTTTTAAGAAAAAAAAGAAAGAAGAAAAGAAAATAAAAATAAAAAAAAGAATAAAAAAGGGGGGAGCGGGGAGGAAAAAGTTCCTAGGAGGAATGGGAAAAGGGGCCCGGAAATCTCCCTCCGCGCCCAAGAGGACCTCAAAAACCGCTAGTAGCCCCAGATGCAGCATGGAACCCGTGCCATACCCTTACCCTTCCTGCCAGTAAACCAGCAATCCGGGAAAAGCAACCTCACATCTGCCGAGCTACCCCGGTGGACAAAAGAGAGGGCGGCCGATATCCGCCACAAAGCATACCTCCCTTTGGCCACCACCCCCGGGAAACCGAAAGGTGGCTTCCAGAGATACACCCGTCGCCCAAAAGAAACCCCAAGCTACTCCGGGATAAACCCGGGGAGGGATCGGACATCCCCAGGCAATCCAGATTCCACGGCAAACTACGCCACCGCCAAGAAACCTCAACGGAATGGGATGGACCCCGGTGTCCTTTCCCCTACCTAGGAACTAGCGCGCCTGTGGGAGAAATCCCCAAGGCCAAAAAGAGGAAGGGCAAAAGGGAGGGGTGAGGAGGGGAGGAGGAATGGAAAAAGGGGAGGATGGGATAGGGGAGGGGGGAATGGGGGGTAATTTAGGTTCGGTCTGAGGAAGAAGACCGACAGGGCTAATTCCTCAGACCAAGAGCCTCTTCACCACGCCAAGGAGCCCCCCTTGAAGAGGCCCATCTCTGACAGATATTTTTTTTTTTTTTTTTTTTGACATGCTGGCCGTTTCCCACCGAGGCAGGGTGACCCAAAAAGAAAAAACTTTCTTCATCAACACTTTCACCATCATTCATACATATCACTGTTTTTTGTGGAGGCACTCAGATATGACAGCTGACACAGATATACCATAAAATATATACAGTAGGACCCCACTTATATGGTTGGTTAGGTTTCAGGCTACTGCCGGAAAGCAGAATGCCATGTTTTCCACTTATAAAATGCATATAAATGCCAGATAAGTTTACACTAACAATATTGAGTTACCAATAGAACTAGGCATTAAAAACAATAGAATGTAAAATACACACACTACACTCATTATTTACCTCAAAATATTTGTAGTCTTAATGTAGGGCAAAAGGTAAGTAGTATTTATTGTAAGAAGTCAGGTATGGTAGCCCTCCTAGCCATCCCACCCACACATAATATACAGTGGACCCCCAGTTTACGATATTATTTCATTCCAGAAGTATGTTCAGGTGCCATTACTGAATCGAATTTGTTCCCATAAGGAATATTGTGAATTGATTAGTCCATTTCAGACCCCCAAACATACACGTAACAAACGCACTTACATAAATACACTTACATAATTGGTCGCATTGGGAGCTGATCGTCAAGCGGGGGTCCACTGTACTATGATGCTTAAAGTGCCCTAGAGTGATAAAATGCATATAGAGTACACTCATTACATACTTACCTTAAAATATTTGTAGTCTTAATGGTCTTAATGTAGGTTGAGAGGTGAAGAGTATTTATTTGTAGAAAGTAAGGTGTGGGAGGTAGGGTAGCCCGCCTAGCCACCCCACCCACACAGACTACTATCAAATCAAATCAAAGTTTATTCTCTTTAAGGATTACAATGCAGGGTTTACAGATTTTGGTTATTGTGTGGTTTACATGTAGTAAAATAATAATTACAGAGGGGGCCACTAGAACACCTAGCATGGCTAGGCATTTCGGGCAAACTTAGATTAATTCTTAACCCCAAATTATAACAAATTGTGGAGTAAGTTGACTAAATACTAAGTGACAAATACTAGTTTGTGAGTTTAGCAATGTGAATGCTTTTGTTTTGGCACAATACATAGTTTCTATATTGGAGTATCACAGGCAAACTTATGACTAGTTTTGGAATCATTATTTTAAGATTAGATATGTATTTCTGTGCTTATAGTCAAATGGGCGAGTGAGTGTAAATGTGGACCACCAGGTGGTTTTTATGTAGTTAGTTTGATGGGGTGTAATCAGGGAGATGAGAAGTTTTCTAACAGTAGTTTGAAGGTGATGAATGTGTTTGCTGTTCTAGAGTTTTCAGGTAGTGTTTTCCAGATTTTAGGGCCTTTGACATACATTGATTTTTGTAAAGGTTTAGTCGGACACGGGGAATATCGTAGAGATGTTTGTGTCCGGTGTTATGCCTGTGGGTCCTGTCACAACTATCAAGAAAGCATTTTAGGTCAAGGTTAATATTGGAATTTAAGGTCCTGTATATGTAGATTGCACAGTAGTAAGTGTGGAGTTCTGAACAGGGAGTAAGTTTAGATCTATAAAGAGTGGGGGGGGGGGTGTTGCCAGGGATGGGAATTAGTGATTATTCTATTGCAGCTTTTTGTTGAGTTATTATTGGCTTTAGGTGTATTGCTGCAGTTGATCCCCAAGCACAAATAGCATAGGTGAGGTATGGATAAATGAGTGAATGGTATAGTGTGAGAAGGGCATTTTGCGGCACAATGTATCGTATCTTGGAGAGATCCCAACTGTTTTGGATACTTTTTTGATGTGTGTTGGATATGGGTGCTGAAATTCAGGTTGTTGTCAAGGTATAGGCCTAGAAATTTGCCCTCATTATGTCTGGCAATTAGAGTGCTGTCGATCTTAATGTTAAGTTGCGCAGCACCTGCTCTGCTACCAAACATAATATAGTAGGTTTTGTCAGTGTTAAGTGTAAGTTTATTGGCTGTCATCCAAGTTAATATTTTGAGCAGCTCCTCATTAACAAGGTGTTGAGGGTGGCAAGATTAGGGTGAGAGATGACATAAGTTGTGTCGTCAGCAAAGAGAATGGGTTTTCAGCTGTGGATACGTTTGGAAGATCATTGATGTAAATGAGGAAGAGCAGGGGTCCAAGGACACTTCCCTGCGGAACTCCAGTATCAGTGGCCGTGTTGATGATGCAGTGTCTTTATTGGTGACATACTGATACCTATTAGTAAGGTAGGATTGAAATATGCAAGCGCATGTCCTCTTATACCATGATGGTCAAGTTTGTGGAGTAGGATGCCGTGGTCTACTGTGTCAAAAGCTTTCTTAGGTCAATAAAAATTCCTAGCGGATGAAGTGTCTGTTTATGGTTCATACACATTCATACAAACCTTTTATTGTATACAAGTTGTCTCCACAGTGGATACAGTAGAATGATGCTCTTATACGTTAGTACAGAATAAACAGCAACACTCCCATTCTCATACAACACACCATTTTTAGAGTGAATGATGAATATAATTATACTCATAAATAAAAAAGAAGTGCTAAACCCATAAGGTCATGAATAGCTATAAGAGTGAAGGCTTACAAAATGGAATATTTTTGTATCAGTTAAGTAACTGGGTTTTGACTCAGAGAAAAACGTAATTCTTCGGACACTCCTACAATCCCACTTGGTAAACAAATCTCACATTTATGTCAGTTTTTTTATATACTGAGGTGATGGTAACATGTTTATGTTACGAGTGTGTTTATTACATAATTATGAAAGAATATCATAGATGGATAATGGAAATGTCAATAAATAACGTAATACAGTGGACCCTCATCTAACGATGGCAATCAACGAAACGTTAAATCACAGCAACGAAACATTTTAAAACGCAAAACTTGGCCTCAGCTAATGCTAAAAAAAACTCACCTAACAATATTCATTCTCAGGTAACAATTAATATTTGTTAGAGAGGTCCACAGTAAAAGACATTTATTGCGCCACGTGATATTATATGACGTCAAGAGTAGATAGACTCTAGTTTTTAAATGTGTAAAACCTGCATGCCAGCACAGTGTGTAAGTATATTTAGGTGCAGGAACACAAGTGTAATTATCAGAGTTACATATAAAATATGCAATAAACTTTAAAAACACTTGAAATTTTTGAAAATTTCCAGACATAAGAAGTAGAGTGTGCTCACGGAAGAAAATGAAAACATAAACCGGGTGGGCGATGCCAAGGGCGACCGTTAAAGGGGGGGGAGGCGGGGGGTCGGGATGACACCATTTAGGGGTGACACCAAAGAGACTAAAGAAGGTGACACTAAGAACATAAGAAAAGTAGGAAACAACTGCAGCAGCCTACTGGCCCAAACTTAGTCAAGAGGCTGTCAGCAACAAAGAAGAAAAATCCTGGTTTCTAATATGAAAAGCCTATTATATGAATACAGAGTACAAATAGCCAATATGGGAAAATCAATGACTGCTGTATGGTAAACTATGATAAATCGATAATTTAATATATGAATGTTTTGTGAAAGAACCTAAATCCGCCTTTGGCCATAACTATGATCAGTCATCAGTGACGTTAACATACTGTGTCGCTGCACCGCCCACCAGTGAGTTTTGGTCCATGTGGTTATATGAGGCTGGGTTAAACAGACAAAGGTCAGTAATTATCATATTTTTAGCTTTACTTAGCCCTTTTGGTGATTATCAGTCATTTTCATGAACCAAGATAATATTAAACGGGTGAGAACTGAAATTCATGAAATGTTTAAATAACCGTGTATGTAGAAGAACACAATAATGGAGGAACAACAGCAAGAAACCCTACTGGCCCATACAAAGGCAGGTCTTAATCAAAACTACCCCTACCCAAACTTTTCCACCAACATGTAAGAGTGTAGAACACACTACAACACTACAGCCTCAACTTGTACTACACCTCACTCAAAGCCTATATATACCCTCTGTGTCCTGAATAGTTTGTATCGGCTTGACTAAACTCCTGGAAAGTGAAACGATGCCCACTCTACTTTTATTGGACTGAAGAAACCATTGTGTGGCGAAACGTTTCCTCCGTTAAAAAAAAAAAAATAATGATTCCCGTAAGGTGTCTCAATCATCAACTGTCAGTTTTCAACCATTATATCACAGTAGTGAATGTATATGCCACTCGTGCAAGGTCTTGGTGCTACATGAAAAAACCAAAACCAGTGGTCTGAGAGGTGGAAATTAAACATCAAGGAAAGGAAGCAAGGAATTACATTCCCATTGAAGACAGACACTTATACGATGAAAGAACGAAAGAAAGGAGGAGATACACAAAAACTGCAGCAGCCTGTGGGCCCACTTAGTATTCAAAACTGATTGAAGCTACTACAGTGGCTAGTCATCAGGAGCAAAGACAACGAGTCATCTACAATACACTACTTTTCCTTGTATGAGTCAATATCAAAATGGTATACAATAACCGACAGGTTGGTAGGTAAAAGAACACATAGGCCAACAGTTAGGCAACTTTATTCCAAAATGGTTTGCCTACACAGTAGGCATCCCGTTCAGTTCTTCAGTTCGAGTACAGAAAGTAAGAGCAGGAGCAGATAAGAGATGTGAAGACGAAGTAATCAGCCCGAAAATTCACCCTTGCAGCGGAGGGAATTTTTTGCAGGTTGTCAGTCCCTCAGCCTGAGATGTTCAGTACCAAAGTCTGGAGTATTTGACTCGCTCCACTATACAACTACTACCTCTCTTTCCCCTCCTTTCCTACTAAAACCTCTCTTAGCCCCGATCCCTGATCTGCTGCCTATATATACACCCTCCTCCTCTGCTTTCTGATATTATTATTATTATAATAATCAAAAAGGGAAGCGCTTTTAAGCCAAAAAAGGGTTTTGTTGGGGGTGGGGGTTTTGGGGGGGGTTGTGGGTGGGGGGGGGGGTGGGGGGGGGGGGGGGGGGGGGGGGGGGGGGGGGGGGGGGGGGGGGGGTGTTTTAGTGTATAATGGATGTTTTTATTTTGGTGATTTTGTGTGATATGGTATTTTTATAATGATAGTACGGGGTAAGGGTAGCAAGAGAGATACAAGTAAAAGGGCTGAAAGTATCTGAATTTTGAAGTAAGTCAGTCGTTGTCAAAAAGTCAATGAGAGAGTCCGATTAAAGGTGGGTCCATCAGCGAGAGAGAGGAAGGTAAAGAGAGAGCAGCGGGGGTCGAAAGACCACTACAGAGGTAAATTCTGCGTGTCACGTTGATAAAGTGGGCAGTCCAACAGAAGTGGCTGACTATAGGACTTTGGCAATTTCTCATACAGAGAGGAGCAAGACGCCTCTCCATGAGATACCAAGAGTAGACGAGTATGGCCAATGCCGAAGACGGGAGAGAGATGTAGTCTCCCTACCTCGACACTGGTGATAAGAAGAACGGCCAGTTACCTAATACTCGTATTTAATACGAACCTGAAGTTAGTTGCCGAGCAGAGTAGAACCAACGTAAGCCAACGGTGTGAAGGTGAAGATATAAACCGCAAAATATCCGTACAATGGAATACCTCTATAAGAAACTGGTAGTCATAACTGCTGACCGCGCAGCAGTGGTCTGCCTGTTCATTTGCCCTGTACTTCAACAATGACCAGGACCCAACAAAACACATATCTTTATGCTCTTAGAGTTAAAGATGCGGCGTACCCCAAAGTTGGAATACGAGGACTAAGGGGTAGGAGTATCAAATTTTTTGTAGTATAGCCAGAAAAGCACTAATGGAAGTATGAGACAACCACAAATGATGACACAGGCATAGATGCAATACGGATAAGTTGCTGTAAGATTGGCATATACTTCAGCAGTAAAAAACTAGCTTAAATAGTAAATGCCCCTTTAACGACGGCCCAGTCCGGAAACACTGCTGTCGAATACATACCGCCGTCAGAAGACTTAGATCCATCTGTGTACACAGCAATGCTATGAGAAAGAGAGTGAAAGTGGTCAAGAAAAAGAGAGCGGGAAAGCGACCGTAACAGTTGGGCCTTTCGAGCAAGGTAGGAGAAAGAACAGACTCGAACAGTCTGGAACTTCCCATGGGGTAGGGAAAAGTGAGAATGCTACATGTACATAGAAAGAAGTAGTTGAAGAGAAGACAAGAGCGAATTGAAGGGCGAATAAAGAAGGGACGGAGTAAACAGGGGCGGCGAACAAATAAAGAATGTCTACTAATATCAGTGACCATTCTATAACTATGGAAGGATTGCGGAGATCATGAAGCGTACATTAGTCGCGCAGCAATTGGCATCACGGCGATCGGATAAGGATGGAAACGTTCGCTTACTGCATAGAGGCTTTCGACAGTGGAAGAGCGCAAAGCACCAAGTCATAAACGAAATCCATGGGTGATTGAATGGGTTATGGTTAGAGAGAGAAAGCAGGAATTCGCTGAAATATATCAGGTCCCCATAATCAAGTTTCGATAAAATAAGGGAGGAAAATAGGTGAAGGAGGTTCGACGATCAGCTCCGCGCACGAAAGATGAGCAAGGGTTTTTAAGAAGGTTCGAGCCGGCTGTGACAAGTTGCCTTCAGAGAGTAATGTGAGGGTATTCCAGGATAACCTACGATCAAAGAGGAGGCCCAAAAACTTTGACAGTATCACGTTCAGGGATATAACGTGAGCCATAGAGGTACAAAGGATGATCAGAAGATGACAGAGGCTCTATTGAAATAGTGATTGGTGGGTTTATAGTGCAAGGAAAACTTTAAACTCACCTTGTGTGGTGGCCCAAATTGGAAACACGTCGACTGCATGCTGGAGAGAACTGTAAGAATATGACAGTCAGCGCCCTGCACAGCAATAGCGAAGTCATCAACATAGAGTGATGACCAAACTATTTGATTGGAAGACTAGAGGCCCAAATCATTAATAGCAAGGAGAAAAAGTTTGTGCGTCAGAACACATCCCTGGG
Organism: Cherax quadricarinatus; assembly: GCF_026875155.1. Lineage (NCBI taxonomy): Eukaryota > Metazoa > Arthropoda > Malacostraca > Decapoda > Parastacidae > Cherax > Cherax quadricarinatus. The sequence goes on along the minus strand of NC_069399.1, from coordinate 56,629,021 downwards.
GGACACCTTCAGCTGTACAAAGTAATCCGGGGAGAGCACATTATTAACCCCGAACACGGAAATGCCTGTCAGTTAAAAAGTTCTTAAGGAAGATGTAGATTGCCTCGAAGGCCTACAGGAGTGGGCTTGGGCTAAAATATTATACACTCCCAAGTGTTCATAAACCTTCTCAAGGTCAAAAAAATGGCAATAACTGAGGGATATTTCGCAAAGGGCATTACGAACAATGACGTATCCAAGCGCAGTAAGGGGACATATATGGTAAGAACGTCCCTTACGAAAGCCATATTGACGAGTGGAGAAAACTGTAGTGTGTCTCCTAAATACCACACTAAACGTCTATTTAAACTAGACTTCCATTATCTTATGCCAAACTGCACTGGTAAGAGCGCCATGGGGGTACAAAAGTGGGAGTTTTCATTCCCCGTAGTGCCTGGTTTGCCCCGGGAAGAAGGGAGAACAATGGCGGAATTTCCACAGTGTGTGCTTTGGACGAAACTCGCATGAGACCAAATAAGATTGTAAAGGCGTAATAGAGGACTGCAAGGGCTGACTGAGTAAATGTGTAGCATACGAATAAGAATGTCGTCGGCCAGCTGCCGATGATCGCAAGAAACAGAGAGTGTTGCCACCAGATTCATGAAGGTGATGATAAAAGGCACAATATACCGTAACTTCTCAGAGAGCAGAAAAGTCCAAGGGTGCTAACTCTCTCTGGCAGACTTAGAGAACGAAATAGAGGGCATATAAGGAGTTCCCTGAAGAATACGGACAGATGCAAGCCAATTTCAATGGCACCATCAATGGGTTTTGCTATAATACCAAGCACCGTCCACACGCAGAACAGGAGCCGGGTCATGAGAATAATTTACCACTCATTATTTCGTACTTTTTTCAGACGCCTCATAGAGGAAGCAGAGGTGAGGTGGAGAACATAAACTCATGCGCATCAAGATGCGTTTTAGAGGGGGTACGTCAACGGATGAACACGGCGAGCGATCGTCGCACGCTTCGTTATCAAAATCAATGAGTCGCTCTGGTGGTTCTATGTAGCCGTTACCCCTGCCCATCAAGCGCGATTCAAAACGTACTTGCACGAGCATCAACAGGAGACCACCAAGGCACGCAATTCTGCGTAATGCCTGCCCGAAGTTATAGGGGTATAGAATGAGAAGCTGCGGTGAAAACGGAGTGCGAGATAGGTGTAAAACTTCATCCGAGAAGGAGGACGAAGAAGAACCTCTTAAAAAAAACAAAACAGTCAGACGGTGTGAGTAAATGGTTCCAATTTGCCCGATTAAAAATTGCCATCTAGGGGATGTCTCCCTGGCGTATTCGCCGACATCCTGTTGCCCTACAGCCATCATGGGCCAAGCTCCCAACCTGACGGACCGGTCGACCCAGACCAGGAACACTCACCAGCGTCGGCGGTATCTCCCCCAGCGCCTGCACGCACCCCCGCGCGTGAGAGACCGCGGCACCCCCATTGAGTGTACTCGACCCAGACCTAACCCCCCAGGCGTGGGAGGTAGGCCCTAACCCTCCACAACCCAGCCAATACCCCGGTGCAACACCGGCCCCACCCCAGCTGCCCTGGAGTTTACCAACAAACTCACCCCTACACAGCAACTGGAGCGGACCTGACTCCACCAGGACGGCACAATCCGAATAGATTATGCCCAGAATGAGAGAGAAAAAAAGACCAGAGCGTCAACCACCTAAGCCCGTGGATACGGGCTTGCTGATGTAAAAGAGCAGCTAATATGAATAACAAGCTATGATGGAAACGGATAATACAGTGCGGAGAAGGGCACCATATCATTAAAGGACCATCAGGAAATAGGATCTGAAGAATACAATAAATATATAGCCTGAGATGTGAGAAATAACAGCCGTAGGTAATTTTGGTATCCTTTAAGGCAAACACCAACAGGGGGGCCCCAAACTGGGGAAGTAAGCATCAGAGATGCTCACACCCGATTTTATACCCCATGAGGAGGCCGCGTCTATCCACTGTAAAAATGCCATGAAAGGCCAATGATAAAGATACATTGAAATCGCAGGATAAAGGGTTTCCTACTGACTATAAAGGTTAGAAAAAGACCACATGCGAGGCCAGTAGGAAAATGTACAAGCAGCGAAGGAACGGATGCGCTGTTGAAGAAAGGATAGCGCAGATGAGCAGAGGAGAGAGAAAAGAGCGGAAGGTGGAAACAGTGTCCACAGAGTATGGTCTCAGCATATCTAATCAGAGGATTGCTTCAACGTGTTTTCGGAATTCAAGAGATGTCGTTATGGAGACAATATTTGGGAATGGAAGTTGGAGGATGAGTAAAGATTGGAACTGTAATTGGAACTGTACCAATGTAAGGGGGGGGGGCAAATGTGTGAGGGGGAACTGGGAGAAGCGAGCAGGGGACAGAAGCGTAGAGAGGTGCGACAGAACCAGGCGGTGGCATCCGCTGCCGACCCAAGGGTAGGGCCCCTGGGGGGGGCTGACGTGACCATTACCGAGGGTGGGGGGGGGGGGGTGGGGGGGGGGGGGGGGGGGGGGGGGGGGGGTTGGGGGGTGGGGGGGGGGGGGGGGGGAAGGGGGGAGGAGGGTGAACCACTGCAAACATGTAACCAGCGCCCCGAGAGAGGGGGAGCCCCAAGGACAAGAGACAGGGAGGGAACACAAGAGGCGGTGGCCGATGGGTAAGTTGTAACCAGGAGACCATATAATTGACTATTGCGACGTAGAGGGAGCGCTTGGGAAGAGGTGTCGTACGAGGTTCAACGTCGATCTGATGCTTGTAAGAGAGAACTCAAGAAGCGCGATTAGACTGAGGCAAGAAGTAAGTGACGTCTGAGTCCGAGGACAGCAAAAGGATTATATACAGGAGTGATTAAAGGATAGGTAACCACAGAGGTGGGTAGAAGAAGATAGGGATACCAGAATTGGGGGGCCGTTTTGAAACACGGAATAAAGTACACACGAGGGAGTCTCACCTTGGAGCGGATATGAGAACTGCCAAGGCATAAGGAGACCTTCCGTCACTTGAGGAACGGGATTTCCTGCACGATAAAAAAATAAAAAAAATAGACCTGACAACGGCGAGATACGAAGGTGAGCCTCAAGACAGTAAGGCTAAGAGGGAGAGAACGCATTGCAAGACGTACAATATAGAAGGTCCATGCCGGTCACCACCGACTGGGCATACGCGATAGATCAACAATATTTCGCTGGATGGCCAAATCGCCAGCAATTTCTACACTGTTGAGTGTAGGAATCACCTTTCGAACTTTTAACCGAAGACCTGCTAATATAAACCGGAGAAGGGAGTTCTCGGCTGTCAAAAAGTTTAAAACGAGCCACATTGCTAGGGGGTAAAATCGTCTCCGCCCACGGCCAGGAAGAAGTAAGTGTCTACCTTGAGCTTGGGAGATCTTGGAGTTCCAGCTGTTTAGAATGTCGGAGCCACATGTCTGGAAATTTTTGTTAACTATTGGAATTGGGGCAGAATAACGGTACCACTACAAGAATTGAGGGAAAGATGTTTTTCAAGGGTGACAGGAACAGTATCTATATGGGAAAGACAGAGAGCATCACGAGCCTGGTAGCATTCTGTACGGTAAAGTGCCGCTGAACCGCTCTTAAGAGCATGAAAAAAAATATCTTACCAAAGCATGGGCGTAGGAGTGCCTAGCCAATTACTATGGACCAGAAAGATAGCAGTAGAGGACAAGTTGGTCGTAAATGAAGAAACTTAGTCCACTGTTCAGTCTGAAACTGAGCGTGGAAGAGTACGGGAAGACGTGTCGATCGTTTCTGAGAAGAAACGAGAAGGTGAAGGTGGAGAAGTTTCATCAGCAGGTAATTGTCCGTTGAAGTTTAGGACCTGCTTGGGACCAGAGTTGGACCCGACGTGGGAACGTCCGGCGATTTGAAAAATTGCCAGGCACGTAGACGAACAAAGGAGAGGCCGGAAGCAAAGTCAGCAGAGAGAGTGAAGGTCTGAAAACATCGAAGATTCATCGAGGCCTCATAAACCTGCAGCGGGTGAGGAAACACACCGGCAATAGGTACAGAGGCATGAGGGCATGTTCTGAAGAGTGGTCCAAAGACTAGGCGGGGTCAAAACGGGGTGCGGTAATCAAGAAGTGGCCCGGGGTAAACCAGGTTCCATGGACTAGGGCTGCCATGGTTAAGGTTACTTCTTCCTTTTGTTTTTAAGAAAAAAAAAGAAAGAAGAAAAAGAAAATAAAAATAAAAAAAAAGAAAAAAAAAAAAAAAAAGGGGAACCGGAGGGATAGAGTTTCCTAGAGGAATTACAGGGCCAAGAAAATCTCCCTCCGCGCCCAAACGAGACTCGACTTCCGCTAAGTACGCAGATGCAGCAATGGAACCCGTGCCATACCCTACCCTTCAAATAGCCAGAAAACCACAATCAGGATAAGAGCAACCTCACATCTGCCGAGCTAAAACTCTGGTGGACAAAAAGAGAGGGCGGCCGGATATCCCGCCACAAAGCAAAACCTCCCTCAAAACACCACCCCCGAATCCGAAAGGTGGCTTCCAGAGATACACCCCGTCGCCTATAAAGACACCCAAATCTACTCCCTGGATACCGGAGAGGGATCGGGACATTCCCTAGGCAATCCAGATTCCCACGCAAACTACCCACCGCCAGAAACTCAATGGAAAGGTATGACCCCGGTGGTCCTTTCCCTTTGCTAACGCTCAGGGGGAAATAGCGCGCATGTTGGAGAAAATCAACGAAGGCTAAAAAAAGAGGAGGGCAAAAGGGAGGGTGAGGAGAGAGGAGGAAATGGAAAAAGGGGTAGGATGGGGAGGATGGGTAAAATAAAAACATTAGGGGGAGGGGAGAATGGGGGGTAATTTAGGACGGTCCTGAGGAAGAAGACCGACAGGTGCCTAATTCCTCAGACCAAGAGCCTCTTCACCACGCCAAGGAGCCCCCCTTGAAGAGGTCTGCTTTCTGTTAACGTTTGTTCGTTCGTGCTTTCTGCTAGTGTGACTTTGTAAATGGTCTAAGTCGGACTGCAAACGACGTCGTGGAGCTCCTGTCTCCCGTGAGCGGGTTATTTTGTGTATTGCTCCAGTCACGGTAAAATTTGTGCCTTTTTGTTATTGATATCCATTTTAACCATGCACTGTTGTTACCAATCCTTGTGGAGTAAAGCCTATAGGGCCAGGAGGCTTACCAAATAATATGGTATACATTAGTATTACATCCATAATGACCATTATGATTATTTTTACCAATTCATTGGAAAGTAAGCTTAATTTTTTCTGCTTTGCTCTCATTCTGGTTAAAGTGAATTAAATATCCAAATTGGGTTCTACTGAAAAAATTAATGCAATCATGAAACAGCAGTTATTAATAGTTAGTCTTAATTTTATCTGAACTTCACCCATTTATTTCCTTTCCTAACTTCATTATTTTGTTTCCTAACTTCATTTCATCCTCAGTAGCATAATAGAATTGGCACCATTTATTTCTTTGTCACCATTAAAAATTACCGAATATTCAGTAGAACCAAAACAGTGAACCTGGCATTCTTTTTTTCAGATCATTGATATAATATCATGCCTCATGGAGTGCATAAATCAGAGACCTCGTGGATGTCAACAAAGGAAGGCAAAAAATGAACAAGTTCAGCTAATGGTTGAATTAATAGCTAAGTATGATCCTGTGCTAAAAGAGCACCTAATGAGACTGAAGTGCAGCTCAAGTGAACACAGGTCATCAGTTTCGTATCTCTTCAGCCATCACTCAAAATGATTTTTCAAGTGTTTTTTCGGGCAAATTGAGTCAAAGAGAAAACTTGTTTACTGAAGTCAAGAGAGCTGTACACACAGCGACCCATGTTTGACAGTGCATAACCAATGTGACACACACCCTGACCAAGATTCAAATTATCAGGTATGCAAATGGAGGATGGAAGAGTTGCACAAGTGAAGGAAGTTCATCTTGATTATATCCTTTGAAGGTACAAAAAAAGCTGCTGATATCAGTTCTTGATATCCGAAAAAAGCTAGAAATATTGACTGAGACTATCAAGCTTGCTGTGCTCAGGATATGACAATGTTGCCACTTATGGCCGGGACCCATGAGTTGTACAAGCCCTTTCTTATAAAAAGAGCAAGAAGGCAATTTTCAGTGTTGTGTGGACCATTCATTGAACTTGTGTGGTCAGCATTCTTTTGCCGAGAATTCATCATGTGTAAAATTTTTTGGCAGTCTTGAGTCAGCCTATACATTCTTTGCCTCCTCCACCCATCGATGGGATGTATTAATGGACCATACTGCAGTCTCTTTGAAAAGATTATCAACAACAAGATGGAGTTCTCATTACAATGTAGTGAAACCAGTAGCAGAATCTTTCGAGAAATTTGTGGCAGCGATTGAAGTTCTTTGCGATTTACAGGAAAATTTGGATACAAGAGGAGCAACACAAGGTCTTCTCCCTGCTGTGTGTGAGTTCACATTTGTGTGTTATCTGTATTTCTGGTGTGACATACTTCGGGAGGTTCAGCTTGCAGACTAAGGATTTAACTCTTGAAAAAGTGGTGGTGAAGCTAGAGGCACTGCAATTATTTTTGAATGAAGGGCGAGATAACATAGTGGAAAATTCAATACAACAGGCATTTTTGAAATGTGAGAAGTATGGATTTCCAACAGGGAGAAGAATCAGGTTAACCCTTAAATGGTCCAAATGTATAAATACTTTTTTCAACATCTGAAAGTACGTAAAAAAAAGTAGATCTTTTTTTGTTTTACATTTGAAAACGTGTAAGAAAAACTTTTATCTACATACTTTTTTTTTTTTTTTGTTAATTTGAAAATATGTAAAAAAAAGTAGATCTACTTTTGTAGCACTACAAATTTTAACATCGATCTGTTTGGACCGTTTAAGGGTTAAAGAAAAGGATGGCAGGGGAGCAAGCAAGAGATTCCAGACTCACTCTACAGGAAGAAAACAAGAGGGCGATGTTGGAGTGCATTGATCGTTTTCATAATGAACTCGAGATACGATTAAAAGCATTCAAGAATGTGGCAGCCATGTTGAAGAAGATTTGGAGGTGATGGCTTCAAGACTCTCAGTCTTCTAAAATGAAATATACAAAAATGAGCTCATGCTTGAAATACCAAGACTATGGAGGCACCTGCAAGCTGCTGATGTTGATCTTGAAAAAGTTAAGCACTGGACTGCACTGGATGTACTAACATTCATAGCTGAATGAGATTTCATTGAATCACTTCCAACTCTGACACTCTGCCTGAGGCTGTTCCTTACTATATGTGTTTCTGTGGCTTCTTGTGAAAGGGGTTTCTCCAAGTTGAAGCTGATTAACCCTTTGACTGTTTTCGACGTATAAATACGTCTTACGAGCCAATGTTTCTGACTTATATATACTCAATAATTCTAGCGGCTTCAAATCAAGTGGGAGAAAGCTGGTAGGCCCACATGTGAGAGAATGAGTCTGTGTGGTCAGTGTGCACCACATAAAAAAAATCCTGCAGCACACATTGCGTAATGAGAAAAAAAAACTGATCGTTTTTTTGGAATAAAACGCCGACTTTGAGGTGTATTTTCGTATAGTATTTATCGTTGTATTCGCGTTTTCATGGTCTTAGGTGATAAAATGGAAAACATATTACAGAAATAGAGATGATTTTCATTACTTTGATGATGAAAACTACCTTGAAACTGAGCTCAAAGTAGCAGAAATGTTCGATTTTTACCAATGTTCAGGAGTAAATAAATCACACCACACGTCCAATAACGTCAATGGGGAGTTAATATTCTTTCACTAGTGCATGATATTATTTATACCATTTTTACAATAATGCAGTAGTCTGCATAACAGTAAATTTGGGATTATTTTTGTATGAATAAAAAATCAAAATAGAAAGCAATAATAATATAAGAGGGGCCTAGAGATGTGACTAATGAACAGAGCATATGGGTTTCTTAAGTGCCCTGAATGTCTACCTTGTTTATTCTGGACCCTATTTTGAAATTGGCATCTTTTTTAGTTTGCGTGAAATTTGGCCCAATTTTCCCAAATTTCTGCCCCCAAATTGGATAGTCCAAATTAGTAAATGGGAGGTTTCTTGTACCGTGTATATAAAATGGAGTTTAAAAAAAAGCTTAGTTTGGGTCAACGGGAACAATGAATTTGGCTAAAATGGGGCCCCAAATGGGCGAAATCGCCGTTCCACTGTCCCCGAGACCGCTAATTTTGCGGGGAAAATTTCCCGTTTTCGCCCAAAATTCGAATTTTGGGTCTTTTCCCTGGGGAAAGTTTCTCTATCTTTTATAAAAAAAAATTTTTTTTTTTTTTTAAAAATTGGCGAATAGAAGCAGTTTCAGGGGGGCCCGAAACATAAGGTTAAAAATATTTCGGTCCCATCAGCTGACCAAAAATCTCTGACTGCAATGTTATCATGAAAATGGGTCAGTTTACGCTTGATTTTGATGAGGGGTTATATGTTTTTTTCGGGTTGAAGGCAAGGAAATATATGACTGATTCCGAGATGTTACCTGCACTCAAAGGGCAAATTGAAACTAGCGTTTCTCTGTATTTAAGTTTTTTTTTATTTTTTAAGTTTTTTTTTTTTTCCCTTGTTGAAGAAAAATAAAAGTAGGAGTGTTACTTACTCAAGTTATTTGGTATGTTTCCCCAATATTACGGCGCCTCACAAATCCGGCAAACAGTTATTTGGTTCCTTATTATTTGGACTAAATTTTGGCTAGAAAATTTCAAATTTTAGGGGCGCCCCACCCAACCCGCTGGGACTGTTTGGGGCGTACTTTCTGCATAAGTCATTCCCCTTTCTTTTTCTCATTTATTGTTTTAAACCGCTTATTTTACCCTAGCCATGGTTCCAATGAATAAAAGAAATGCTTTCATTATGTAAAACACCTACCAGTCATTATCCATTAAGATAAGGTGGGGTTTTTAAGCCCCTTCGGTTGTCATGGCTCAGTCTCTGAAGAGGAGAATATCTTTTTTACGCTAATATAACACTACAGCTTATTTGCCCATCCCCAATTTTCTTTTTACATAAGAAAAAAATTAAATAACATAAAAAATGTTAATATCCCGAATGAATAAATTTTGGGGATAACACGGCAGTTCGACGAGGGATGTAAGGGGTTGGTATCCCCGCTTGGGGGCTTTTATTAAGAAAAGGAGTAAGCACAGGGCTAATAGAATACACTTTACTCCCCCATAAAAATGAAACAAAAAGTTTTTTTTTTTCTCTATAGATTATCACCATAGCAGCAAAGTGTGAAATAGGATACCCCAAAAAACAAAGTGGCTTATTTTTAGTACCTGGTTGGGGTTTGCCTTATATTTTTGGGAA
>NC_069399.1:56602049-56619138 GCF_026875155.1 Cherax quadricarinatus | reverse complement strand
AAACCCCCCTTCCCCTGGTGTGGGGTGTAACCCCTACCATGGTGTGGGTGGGTAACACCATACCCATGGTGGGGGGGTGTATCACCATCCCCAAGGTGGGGGGTGGTAGTACACCCCCCCCTTTGGTGTGGGTGGTAGAAAACAACCATACCCAGGTGTGGGGGTATTTAACCCATACCCAGGTGTGGGTGGTAGTAACCCTCCATGGGGGGGGTGGTAGTAAACCATAAAAAAGGTGTGGGTGGTAGTAACACATCCCCATGGTGTGGGTGGTGTAACCCCCCCCAAAAAAACCCCATACCGGTGTGGGTGGTTTAAAAACACCATACCCTGGTGTGGGTGGTTAACCCATCCCGGGGGGGGTGGTAGAACCCATACCGGTGTGGGTGGTGTAAACCAATCCCATGGTGGGGGTGGTGTAACAATACCCTGGGTGGGTGGTTAACACCATCCATGGTGGGGGTTGGGTTTATAAACCATACCCAGGTGTGGGTGGTAGTAACCCATCCCTGGTGTGGGGGGTATAACCCCATACCATTTGTGGGGGTAAAACACCCCCCCTTTTGGGGGTGGATTAATCCTTTTACCCATTTGGGTTGGTAACCCCATCCATGGTTGGGGTGGTAGTACACTTTTCCTGGTGGGGGTGGTGTAACAAAATCCCTGGTGGGGGGGGTGAAAACCCCTTTCCCCTTTTGTGGGGGTATAACACCTTCCCTTGGTGGGGGGGTGAAAACCACCCATGGTGGGGGTTATTAAACCTCCCCATGGGGTGGGTGGTAAAACAAACCGGGTTGGGGGGTTTGTAACACCATTCCTGTGTGGGTGGTGTAACACCCCCCCTGGTGGGGGGGGTAAAAACCCTCCCATGGTGTGGGGGTGTAAAAATACCTTTTGTGTTTGGGGGGTTTTAACACCTACCGGGTTGGGTGGTAGAAACCAAAAACCCAGGTTGGGTGGTATAACCCCATACCGGGTGTGGGTGGTATAAACACCTACATTTTGGGGGGGTGGAAAAAACCAACCCAGGTTTGTGGGTGGTATAACCCCATACCTTTGGTGTGGGTGGAGTCACCATACCCAAAGGGTGTGGGTGGATAACACCATACCAGGTGTGGGTGGTTTAACCCCATACCTGGTGTGGGTGGTGTAACCCCTACCCATGGTGTGGGTGGTGAAACCCAAACCTGGGTGGGGTGTGTAACCCTACCCATGGTGTGGGTGGTGAAACCTCCTTTGGGTGGGGGTTTAGAAAACCCCATGTCCCAAAGGGGACACGCAAAAGGGGAAATTTTAAAGTTAAACCAGAAAATCCGGGATGTTAGGAAGATTTTTCAGCACGAGTAGTCGGGAAGGGGGTTGTTTGGGAATTTTGGGAGGCGGATAAACCCCGCTTTAAGGGGATGATAAAGCCCGGTTCCCGGGGGGAGGTTGTGACTAGTAGGGGGACCAAGTGAAGAGGGGGGGCCAGGATTTTAAAAATCCCCCGAAACCCAATAGGGTGGTAAGTTTTACGTCTCATATTTAATATATTTGATTTAAGGATTACGTCGTAAGGAAATTTGCAGAACTTTGAAAAATATTGACTCAAGCTTGAATAATATACTTTAGTTCACGTTTGATGACTGAGATATTGATATTTGCAACTTGACTGTGCTATAAAGCTGTTGTCATTTTTGACAAAACCTAGCACTACCAATGATTGTTTTGACTTAGTCAGCACTGCTGTGGGCATGAATGGTAGCACGTATATGTCATGACTGTTGCACTGCTGTGTGTCATGCACTGTCAGCCTGTCTGATCCATGACATCAGTTCCTGCTCTACAGTCATGACTTCAGTACTGTTATGTCAATGCTATCCAGTATGCTATGTCATGACATATCCAGTACCTGCTATGTCATGACTATCAGTACTGCTATTGTCATGACATATCAGTACTGATAAATGTCATGAGGGTCAATATATCTGAAATGCGTAGGGAGGACACTGGTCAGAGAAAGAAAATAGAAGCTTCGAAACTCTAAGCTATAAAGAATCCTTTAGGAGACAGGAATCCGCGGGAAAGAACCTATAAGCATAAATGGAAATCGGATAGATACCAAAATGTATTTTACTTTCTCTATTCCAAATAAATCGAGAACAACGTCCAGATTGGGCACCTACTCAAACAAGATGGGTCCTACACGGATGACAGCTAGGAGGAAAAGTGGAGTGAACTATCATAAGTCCCAATATGAATCCAGTTTTTCAGCAAGACCGCTAAACAACCTGGAGAGTCGATAGATCAAATGATTTTTTATGTGAGAGCCACAAATTTGATGAACACAAGCCTATCCGATGTTATCATGACGCCAAATGACTTCGAAACAGGCGTTAAATGACAGTGCCCATGCTCTCTGCCGCCAGGGCCAGACTCATGGAACTCTGTGGTTCATCAGAAACTGCAAGAAGCCCCTATCACGAGCCTTTTCATCCTATGGCAGAGGGGAGCACTGGTACACGGGGGGTCGATCCCACAGTTACTAAAAAACAAAACAGACTTCGCCCCACCCCCCCCCCCCCCCCCCCCCCCCCGCAAAGGGGGAAGTATTTTAAAGCAACAGCAAAGAACTAGCAGGACCAATTAGCACTAAATCCCATATCATTAACATCTTTGAAAGGGTCTAAGAAGCAAGATCACCACCCATGTCTAGAAACCATCCAGTTACACAACCCTGGGCAACATGGGTTTAGAAACAGGTCGCTCTTGTCATCCTGTCTCACTATTGGATCACTACGCCAAGGTCTAAATGCACTAGAAGACAAAACAGAATGCAGATGTAATATATTACAGACTTTGCAAAAGCCTTACGACAAGTGTGGCCATGGGCGTAATAGCACACAAATTGCGTGCTAAAGGAAATAAACAGAAATAGTCGGACGATGGATCGATAATTTCCTCACTAAACAGCACCACAGTGAGTATCGTCAAACAGGAAGTAAAGTCCGAGGCAGATACGGTGAAATGCTCTGTTCCACATAGGCACAGTACTCGCTCCCATCTTGTTTTCCTCATTCATATCCGACATAGACCAAGGATGTCTCAGCCACAGCACCGTGTATTCTTTGCAGATGACACCCGAATCTGCACGACAGTGCTCTTCCATGCAGGTCACTGCAAAGCTCCAGGGCGGGACACATCAAACCAAATGTCTTTTCAGTGGGCGGCAGAAAACAATATGAAGTTCAACACGATGACGAATTTCAATTATCAGATATGGTATAAATGAGGAAATTAATTCTTCATACAGAGTACAAACTAATTCTCGGCCACAAATTAGAGCGAAACACCAACCGTCAAAGTCCTGGGAGTGATCCAACTGTCGGAGGATATCACCTTCATTGGACCATAACATCGGATCAACTCATCTGCTAGAAACAATGACAGATGGATAATGAGAAACCTTCAAAACTAGGGAGGCAAGCCATGATGACATCTTCAAGGTCACTTTGTTTCTATCTAGGCTGGATATTGCTGCACACTAAACAGCACCTTTCAAGGCAGGTGAAATTGGCCTACCTAGAAAAATGTACAGAGATCTTTCACGGCGCGATAACGGAGATATAACACCTCAATTATTGGGCGTTGAGGTTCCTAAACCTGTATCCTGAACGCAGGTGGGAGAGATACATGGAAAAATTTATTACACACCTCCTGGTGGAAAATCCTAGAGGGACTAGTACCGAACTTGCACACGAGAATCACACTCCACTACGAAAGCACCATCCCCCAATGTAAAGCAAGGGGTGTCACTAGCACGTTTAAGGAGTACATACAATAAGTGTTAAGGGGCCCGAGGGGGACTGTTTCAAAACTTGACTCCCAGCACACAATAAGGGGGATTACAACTGACCCCTGGCAGTCTTCAAGCTGGCACTGGACAAGCACCTAAGTACAGTTACCGGATCAAGCCGGGCTGTGGCTCGTACCCGTTGGTGTGCGTGCAAGACAGCAACGCATCAGCTGGTTTGATCGGCTTCGGTTCCACCCAGGAGGCTGGTCAAAGACCGCGGCCGCGGGGGGTTGACCCCCGAACTCTCTCCAGGTAAACTCCAGGTTAACTATACAGTTTCGCTTTGTTATGGACTATCAGTACTGCTTGGTCATGAATATCAGTACTGCTAGGTTCATGTGACTATCAGTATGCTTGGTCATGACTGTCAGCATGGTGTCAGCACTGTTGTGTATGATGTCAGCACTGTTGTGTCATGACTGTGTCAGCACTCGCTGTGTCATGATCTGTCAGCTCTGATGTGGCTGACTGTGTCAGACTGTTGGTCTAACTGACGGTGTCAGCAACTGTTGTTGTCATGACTGTGTCAGCACTGTTGTTGCCATGACTGTGTCAGCACTGTTGTGTCTTGACTGTGTCCAGCTCTGTTGTGTCTTGACTGTGTCTGCCACTATTGTGTCTTGACTGTCAGGCCACTGATGTGGCATGACTGTGTAAGCAACTGTTGTGTCATGTCTGTGGTCAGCACTGTTGTGTCTGACTGTGTCAGCACTGTTGTGTTCATGACTATACGGCATGCTGTGTCATAGCGTGTCAGTATGGCTTTGGCATGACTTCAGCATGCTATGTATGATTGTGTCAGTGCTGCTGTGTCTTGGACTGTGTCAACACTGCTGTGTCATGTTAGTTGTCAGCACTGTCGTCACGATGCCTAATTATTGTAATGATACAAATAAGGTTCATTTGAACTTATTTGTCTTTAACAAACCTTACCCCGGCCGGGTTTGAACCAGCGGTCATGAGTCTCAAAACTCCTGCCCGTCGGCGGCTATCCACTAGACCAAGACTGCACATTATGAATCTTCCAACTAGGTATATTTCTACAACCATATGGAAGGTTAGCACTAGGCACACTCTGTGACCACAAATGAAGTTTTTTACGACGAAGCTCTGCTAGCGTGGCCGTGACGAATTAGTTCAAGTCCCTTCACTGCCGTCAAAATGGACTTAAGAATCGTATGCCCCCGATAGCACCAAATAAAACATTACCCCCGGCCGGGATTGAAACCCGCGTCATAGAGTCTCAAAATCCGCCCGTCGCGCTAACCATAGAAAGCTAGGCCACATAAGATTCATCCCAATCGGTTATTTCTACACCATAGGGATGGTTGCACAGGCACCTCTGTGACACAATGCAAGTTTTTACAAGACGAATTCTCCAGTAGCGTGGCCGTGACGAAACTTAGTTCAGTCCCATTCATGCGTCAACATGACTTAGAAATGTATGACACGATTGCAAATAAACCATACGGGGGGCGGGTGGGTTGTTGGCCGGGATTGAACCCGCGGTATAGGAGTATCAAAACTCCAGCCCGTCGCGCTAACCACTAGACCAGCTAGCCACATAGATTTCAACAATAGGTATAATTTTACACTTAGGAAAGGTTAGCACAGAGCCCTCTGTGACACAAATGCACGTTTTTACAGGACGAATCTCCAGCTAGCTGTGGCGTGACGACTCTAGTTCAAGTCCCTTCACTGCCAGTTCAACATCGACTTAGAAATCGTAATTGAACGATTGCAAATAAACCATACCCCGGCCGGGATTGAACCCGCGGTCATAGAGTCTTCAAACTCCAGCCCGTCGCGCTAACCCACTAGAAGCTGCTAGCCACAATAAGATTCATCCAATGGTATATTTTACACCATAGGAAGGTTAGCACAGGCACCTCTGTGACCACAAAGGCAAGTTTTTTACAGACGAATCTCAGCTAGCGTGGCCGTGACGAACTCTAGGTTCAAGTCCCTGCACGGGCCGTGAAGCTAAACCTTCTATGGTGTAGAAAGATACCTAGTGCTGAATCTTATTGTGGCTTGCTGGGTCTAGTGTTAGCGCGACGGGCTGGAGAAGTTTTTGAGACTCTTTGACCGAGGGGTTCCAATCCCCGGCGGGCGGTATGGTTTTATATGCAATCGTTTGTCATTACGATTTCTTAAGTCATGTTGACGGCAGTTGAAGGGACTTGAACTAGAGTTCGTCACGGCCACGCTAGCTGGAGTTCGTCTGTAAAAATTGCATTTTTTGGTCACAGAGGTGCCTGTGTAACCTGCCTATGGTGTAGAAAATATATGTGGATTAATTTATTGAGGTAGTAGTCTAGTGGTTAGCGCGACGGGCTGGGTTTTGAGGATCTATGACCGCGGGTTCATCCGGGCGGGTGTAGGTTTATTTGCAATCGTGTATTACGATTATTTAAGTCTTGTTTGACGTCAGTGAAGGGTCTTGAATAGAGTTGTCCACTTTCACGTGCATGAGATTCGTCTGTAAAAACTTGCATTTGTGGTCACAGAGGTGCCCTGTGCATATAACCAAAATTACCCCCAATTTATTAAACATTTTTTTCCCTTATATCCCCCCTTATTACCCTTTAACCTTCCTATGGTGTGAAATTTTACCTGTTGGATGATTTTATTGTGGCTAGCTGGTCTAGTGGTTAGCGCGACGGGCTGGAGATTTGAGACTCTATGGCCGCGTTCAATCCCGGACCGGGGTCGTTTTGGTTTTATTTGCAATCGTGTCATTACGATTTCTTATGTCTGTTGGACGGCAGTGAAGGGACTTGAACTAGAGTTTCGTAACGGCCACTGATAGCTGGACGTGTGTCGTCTGTAAAAACTCTCTGCACTGTGGGGGGCACTCGTCGGTTGAACGGGGCTTAACCGTTGCCGAGGGTTGGGGTGGGCGGTAAGAGGTAAGAGGGGCCGTAGATGTATAGTTGGGTGGATTGTATGGTCTTGTTCGGGGCTCTAGCTGTTTCTGTTTTTGACGCGCACACGGCGGGAAAGGTCAAGAGTTTTCGTGAGACTCTATGGACCGAGGACTCCCCGGGTTCAATCAACGGCCCGGGGGTATGGTGTCGTGCTTGCATGAGTGGCGCTGACCCATTTCAAGATTTTCCTTACTCTATAATAAGTCCATGTTGTTTCATTACAGTATTTATGGTATCGTTGTGCATAGATAACATCTAGACCAAAAGATTCACACCCCTTTAAAGACAGACATCTCTGTATCAAATAGATTACTCCTAGACAAAGACTCACCATAATGAATACAACACATGTCAATTCATTAGAAACACTAGACAAAGATCACACCATATATCATACATAACTATGTTATACATAGAAACACTAGACAAAGATCACACTCCATAAATACATACATCACTCTGTTAGTCATAGAACACTAGGACAAAGTCCACCCTAAATACTACATCACACTGTTATACATAGTAACACAAGACAAGATCACACCCATAAACAATACATCACTATGTTATACATAGAGAAACATAGACAAAGATTCACACCATAATATACATAACATCTCTCTGTTATCATAGAAACACTAGACAAAGATCACACCATAATTACATTACAAATCACAAGTTATACATAGAAACACTTGACAAAAGATAACACCATATATACATACATCACTCTGTGCTATACATAGAAACACTAGTCAAAGATCACACCATAAAATACTTACATCACCACTGTTTTACATAGAAACAATAGACATAGATCTCACCATTTATACATACATCATACTCTGTTATACATAGAAACAATAGAAAAGATCACACATAAATAACATACATCCAATGTTATACATTGAGAAAACCTTAGACAAATGATCACACATAAATACGGACATCAACGTGTTATTTCATAGAAACACATATTGTTTGCTATATACAAACAAACAAAACACACTCACACACACACACACACACACACACACCTTCACACAACACACACCACACACCACACAACACACACACACACACACACACACACACACACTCACTCACACACACAACACACACACAAACACACACACACACCACACATATATATTTTATATATATATATATATATATTTATATATTATTATTTTTAATATATATATATATTATTTACATACATACATACCATACATAATACAATTTTAAATTAAGGAAATTAAATTACAATGATATATAAACAGAAGGTTAAAATTTAAAATTAATTGGCCTTCCATGGTGGAGTAACCGGACGTTACGAGGTCTAGCGGGTGGATGTGTTTACACAGCACGATTTTCTGTGTCCCTCTATTTAATCTCAAACTCTGTCTGTTTATAATGCTATTAAAACAGTGTTGCAATATCATATAGGTAATTGTTCCATGGGAGGGCTTCATTTGAAGAGGTTAAAATTCTTTTGAGGAAATGTTGTGTTGGGGTCAAGCTTCTCAATGTCCCCTCAAATGCTGTGTTTTGGGTTCACAGCTCTCAATGTCCCTCAAATGGTGTTTGGGGTTCACAGCTCTCAAGTCCCTCAAATGTTACTATGTAGTTTGTTTTTCTTTTTATTCTGCGAAGCCAAGTGAAAGAGTTGGCATGCACATTATTAACATTGTTAAAGAGTGTTGAGGAGTGTTAGTGTGCAGAAAGTATTCTGTAACATGTGTAATAATCGCAGTGTGTGTGGGGGTAGTACAGAGTAATTAGCACACAGTGTAATCAGAGTGCAGAGTTTGACCAAGTCACTAATCGGGTACATTGTTCCATTAAAAAGGCTGTCCTACAAAGAATGTTTTATCTCACTCTTTTAATAGACAAAGCATTCAACAATTTCATATAGCAAGCTTTATGTTAGTAATTATCATAATTCTAACGAGAAAGCACAATATTTTACTGGGAAATAATGTCTTGACTTAACCAAAACACTATTATTATTCACATGTTCAAACATCCATTTCACACGCCAGCGATCAACACAGCCCAGTTAGAAATAAAGATTTTCATAACCAAATATTTAAGATTATGGTATATCATATTCTTTTTTATATGTTTATTTAAGTAGTTGTAGACTTACAGTCCAGCAAAACATTCTCACAAGTCAAAGATATGATACAGAATTACTGAATAACATATTTGTCTCGATTTCGCTGTTAGTAAAATTACAAAATTTGTTCCTAAAATCTGTAATTAACTTGTTAAAAAAAGACCTGCAAATGGTAATGAAAATACTATCTAAATGTAAAAAAATTAAAAATAGATTATTTACTTTTATATATTATATTTTAGTGAAAGCGACTAGGTTATTCAGTGAATTTTTTTTTTTCATATACATTCCCAAACGCAGAATTGCATGTATGAAACAGAGCTGTTTATAGTCAGGGTCGACACTTCACTGTAGTTAATTCACACCTTCACCTGTAGTGAAACTTGCTATTAACTGTAATTTGTTTACATCTTCACCCTGTAATTCGTCTTGTGTATGACCCTGTAGTTTCACCTAACCATTATTAATTGCTTTACACTTCACTGTAAATCGTAAAAGAAGCCAAAAAGGCACAAGGGGACAGTCACTGGAAACAATTTACAAAAAAAACCATTGGAAGAAGCTTATGCAACGTTTTGGTTACGGGAAGGATGGTTGCTGTTATCTTGAAGGGGAGGAAGGTTGCTGTTATCTTGATTTGGGAAGGAAGGTTGTGTACCTATCCTTGATGTAGGAAGGAAGGTGTTACCCTTGATGTTGGAAAGGAGGATGCTGTTATCCTGATGTGGAAGGAAGTTGCTTGTTATCCTTGATGTGGAAGGAAAGGTTGCTGTTTATCCTTGATGTGGGAAGGAAGGTTTACGGTTTTCTGGATGTGGAGGAAGGTTGATGGGATCCTTGATGTGGGAAGGAAGGTTGCTGTTATCCTTGATGCGGGGAACGGAAAGGTTGCTGTTATCCTTGGTATTGGGAAGGATGGTTGTGTTTACTGATGTAGGAAGGAAGGTGTTACCCTCTGATGTGGGGAAGGAAGGTTGCTGTTATCCTGATGTGGGAAGGAAGGTGCTGTTATCTTGATTTGGGAAGGATGTTGCTGTTATCCTTGATGTGGGAAGGGAATGTTGCTGTTATCCTTGATGTGAGGATTCAGGTTGCTGTGACTTGAAGTAGGAAGGTAGGTGTTACCCTTGTTGTGGGAAGGAAGGTTGCTGTTACTTGGATGTGGGAAGGAAGGTTGCTGTTATCCTAGATGTGAGAAGGAAGGTTGCTGTTACCCTTGTATGGTGGGAAGGAGGTTGCTGTTACCCTTGATGTGGGTTGGAAGGTTGCTGTTACCCTTGATGGGGTAGGAAGGTTGCTGTTATTCTGTATGTGGGAAGGAAGGTTGGTTCCTGTTGTGGTAAGGAAGGTTGCTGTTACCTAGATGTGGGGGAGGAAGGTTGCTGTTACCCTTGATGTAGGAAGGAAGATGTTACCCTTGATGTGGGAAGGAAGGTTGCCTGTTAACCTTGATGTGGGAAGGAAGGTTGCGTTAACTTGATGTGGGATGAAGGTTGCTGTTAACCTTGTGTGGGAAGGAAGGTTGCTGTTAATTGGATGTGGAAGGAAGGTTGCTGTTACCCTCTGATGTGGAAAGGAAGGGTTGCTGTTACATTTTGATGTGGGAATGAAGGTTGCTGTTACCTGATGTGGGAAGGAAGGTTGTGTTACATTGATGTGGAAAGGGAGGTTGCTGTTAATCTTGATGTGGGAAGGAAGGTTGCTGTTACCTTTCTGTGGGAAGTGAAAGGTTGCTGTTACCCTTTATGTGGGAAGGAAGGTTTGCTGTTACCTTGATGTGAAAAGGAAGGTTGCTGTACCCTTGATGTGGAAAGGAAGGTTGCTGTTACCCTTGATGTGGGAAGGAGGTGTTCTTGATGTGGGAAGGAGGTTGTGCTTAACTTGTGTGGGAAGGCTAGGTTGTTGTTACCCTTCATGTGGGATGGAAGGTTGCTGTCTACCCTTTATGAGGGAAGGAAGGTTGTGTTACCTTGCATGTGGGAGGAGGGTTGTTGTTACCTTCTGTGGGAAGGAAGGTTGCTGTTATTCTTGGGATGTGGGAAGATGGTTGCTCTTACCTTGATGTGGGAAGGGAAAGTCTGGTACCCTTGATCGTGGAAGAAAAGTTGTGTTACTCTTCATGTTGGGAAGAAAGGTTGTGGTACCCTTGATGTGGGAAGGGAGGTTGCTGTTACCCTTATGTGGGAGAACAGGTTGTGGTACCCTTGATGTGGGAAGAAAGGTTGCTGTTACCTTATGTGGGAAGAAGGTTGGATGGTACCCTTGCTTGTGGGGAAGGGAGGTGCCTGTTCAACATATTCTCTTGTTGTGGTACCCTTGATGTGGGAAGAAAGGTTGCTGTTACCCTTCATGTGGAAGGAAGGTTGCTGGTACCCTTGATGTTGGGAAGGGAGGTGTGTTACTTATGTGGGAAGGGAAGGTTGTCGGTACCTTGATGTGGAAAGGGAAGGTTGCTGGTACCCTTGATGTGGGAAGAAAGGGTGCTGTTATTGATGTGGGAGAAGAAGGTTGTGTTTTTCGTGTGGGAAGGAAAGGTTGTGGTACCCTTGATGTGGGAAGAAAGTTGCTGTGATACCTGATGTGGGAAGAAAAGGTTGCTGTTACCCTTGATGTGGGATGGGAGGTTGCTCTTAATATAGTGGGAAGGGAGGTTCTGTTACCTTCATGTGGGACGGAAGGTTGCTGTTACCCTTTATGTGGGAAGGAAGGTTGCTGTTACCCTTGATGTGGGAAGGAAGGTTGCTGTTACCCTTCATGTGAGAAGGAAGGTTGTTGTTACCCTTGATGTGGGAAGGAAGGTTGCTGTTACCCTTCATGTGGGAAGGAAGGTTGCTGTTATCCTTGATGTGGGAAGGGAGGTTGCTGTTACCCTTGATGTGGGAAGGGAGGTTCTGTTACCCTTGATGTGGGAAGGGAGGTTCCTGTTACCCTTGATGTGGGAAGAAAGGTTGCTGTTACCCTTCATGTGGGAAGAAAGGTTGCTGTTACCCTTGATGTGGGAAGGGAGGTTGCTGTTACCCTTGATGTGGGAAGGGAGGTTGCTCTTACATATGATGTGGGAAGGGAGGTTCCTGTTACCCTTGATGTGGGAAGGGAGGTTCCTGTTACCCTTGATGTGGGAAGGGAGGTTGCTCTTACATATGATGTGGGAAGGGAGGTTCCTGTTACCCTTGATGTGGGAAGGGAGGTTGCTCTTACATATATGTGGGAAGGGAGGATGGTAAATGTAATCAGACATGGTGTAATTTAAATAATTTCGCAGTGTATGAGTATTTAAAACAATACTTGAAATTTCTACTGTTTCTCATCTGCAGCTGTTTTCTTTTTCAAGTTTCTTATTATTTTTTGGAGGTGATGATGTGGACGGACTTGTGCTGAATTGACCAGCAATTGTGCAGCTTTGGTTATGGCAACGTTTGTTTATAAGTCAAGTCTGACGACAAAATACAGTTGATTCTCTCAGAATTCAGATATTCTATCAACCTACTTACCAGAGTAACTAAACTATTTCAGTACATTCCCATAAGTCATGCAGTGCTCGCGCGTCAAAGTCAGTTTACTATTTGCTTTTGATGCTGACTTTTTCAGCTAACTTTGGAAAAAGATGCCCCTTAACTACGTGAACATTATAACTTTTGTTATGCAGAACTGACTTTCCCCTCGCAACAACCATCAGTGGCAACTTTGTGGCGAATGAAGTTGCTGCTATTTTCCTTGTACTGCAGCTAGACTACACCAAGTATTGCTGTTTTCTTTGAGTGGGATACCCGGACGAGGACTTATTATATCAAAAAGTATTAGCCACCCTGACACTCAGTGAACCCTTGAACAAAAAATGTTCGGTATTCTCTACCTGAAGACCCGAGCTTGATTTTGTTACAACGTTTACACGCTATAGTCTGGACAAAACGGTGGCAATATTAAAGAACCTCGGTAGTAAATCCTCGAGGCTCAATGATGCAAAAATCAATGGGGATGAATTGGTTGGTCCAAAGATTCGCGAGTTTCTTTGAGATGAGGAGTTGAACTATATACTAGTCTGTGAGGAGAAAAATGCGTGGTATACCTTATAATTAGTTGCAAAAAAAAAATTCCGAAATGCCAAATGACAGTTAAAGATAAAAGTGGAACCTGCCGTTGCCTGTCAACAGATGGGTTGCAATATGCGTATGAAGAGGAACCGTCATCGGAGGAAATACCAGGGTAGCACAGTGCTCTCAGTGATGCTGAAAGTGACAATAACCAACAGTAGTAAACACTTCACTGGTAGCACAGTCCTCTCAGCGGTGCTGACAGCGACAAGCAGTGAATACATCACTGGTAGCACAGTGTTCTCAGCGGTGCTGACAGTGAAAACAGTGAACACTATCACTGGTTTAGTACATTTTGTTCTAAAGCGGTTTTGACAGTTGACAATAACATCAGTGGACACATCACTGGTAGCACAGTACTCACAGCAGTGCTGACAGTGACAATAACAACATTGGTGAACATATCACTGGTAGCACAGTGCTCTCACGGTGCTGACAGTAATAACCAACCCAGGTGGAAACACATCACTGGTGGGACAGTACTCACAGCGGTGCTAACAGTGACAATAGCAAACAGTGGTGAACTTATCACTGGTAGTACAGTGCTCTCAGTGGTGCTGACAGTGACAATAACCAACAGTGGTGAACACATCACTGGTAGTACAGTGCTCTCAGTGGTGCTGACAGTGACAATAACCAACAGTGGTGAACACATCACTGGTAGTACAGTGCTCTCAGTGGTGTGACAGTGACAATAACCAACAGTGGTGAACACATTTCACTGGTAGCACAGGCTCTTCAGTGGTGCTGACAGTTAAAATAACCAACGGTGAACACATCACTGGTAGTACAGAGCTCTCAGTGGTGCTGACAGTGACAATAACCCAAACGGGGTGAACACATCACTGGTAGCACGGGGCCCTCTCAGTGGTGCTGACAGTGAAATAAACCAACAGGTGAAAACACACTGGTTGCACAGTGCTCTCAGTGGTGCTGATAGTGCAAAAAACCAACATTTGAACACATCATGGTAGCACAGTGCTCTCAGTGGTGCTGACAGTGACAAAAACCCAAAAAGTGGTGAACACATCACTGGTAGCACAGTGCTCTCAGTGGTGCTGACAGTGACAATAACCAACAGTGGTGAACACATCACTGGTAGCACAGTGCTCTCAGTGGTGCTGACAGTGACAATAACCAAAAGTGGTGAACACTTTCACTGGTAGCACAGTGTCTCAGTGGTGCTGACAGTGATATAACCAACAGTGGTGAACACATCACTGGTAGACATGTGCTCTAAAGTGGTGCTGACAGTGACAAAACCAACAGTGGTGAAACATCACTGGTAGCACAGTGCTCTCAGTGTTGCTGACAGTGACAATAACCAACAGTGGTGAACACATCACTGGTAGTACAGTGCTCTCATTTGGTGCTGACAGTGACATAAACCAACAGTGGTGAACACATCACTGGTAGTACAGTGCTCTAGTGGTGCTGACAGTGAAAATTAACCAACAGTGGTGAACACATCACTGGTAAACAAGTGCTCTCAGTGGTGCGGGACAGTGCAATAACCAACAGTGGTGAACACATCACTGGAAGCACGTGCTCTCAGTGGTGTGACAGTGACAATAACCAACAGTGGTGAACACATCACTGGAAGCACAGTGCTCTCAGTGGTGCTGACAGTAACAATAACCAACAGTGGTGAACACATCACTGGAAGCACAGTGCTCTCAGTGGTGCTGACAGTGACAATAACCAACAGTGGTGAACACATCACTGGTAGCACAGTGCTCTCAGTGGTGCTGACAGTGACAATAACCAACAGTGGTGAACACATCACGGGGTAGCACAGTGCTCTCAGTGTTGATGGTAGTAAAACCTGGGTTGTACAATCCTTAGGTTATGCATAAATTTCTTTTTTTCATAACAGAACCCTACCTAATGTGAAAGGGGCCCGTCTTTTAGGGGGGGGGGGGGGGGGGGGGGGGGGCGCCCCGGGTGACACCATTTGGGGGGTGACACCACAGAGCCTCTAAAGAAGGTGACACTAAAAACATAAGAAATGAGGAACACTGCAGCAGGCCTACTGACCCATACTAGGCAGTGCTGCAGCAACATAAGAGAAAAATCCTTTGTTTCTATATAGCCTATTATATGATTACAGAGTACAATTAGGCCTATATAGGGAAAATCAATGACGCTATATGATAAACTACGATAAATCGACAATTTTATTTATGATGTTTTGGAAAAACCCTTAATCGCCCTGGCATCACTATGATCAGTCATCAGTGACGTTGTGCAAGAATGGTATATAATACCGACAAGATGAAATTAAGACACATGTGCAACATCTGGGTATCTTTATTGTAGACGTTTCGCCATCCAGTGGCTTTATCAATACAAATTCTAGGACATAACTATGTACAGTAGAACTATGTACAGAAGATGAGGTAATCAGTCCCTCAACCTAGGAGTAGGTGCGAAGAGCACCATAGTCGTGGAGATTCTGAAGCAGAAGAAAGGAGCCTGGCGCTTATATAGTAACGTCAGGTGTAGCAGACGAGGGCATAGTCACTGGTAGGCGGGATTTCCCAGTGGAAGTAGGTCCTTCCCAAAGAGATGGGTTAGTTGTAGTAGTAGTTGTCGTAGGCGTGAAGGTTATGTACATGTCCTCAGAATCAAGATTCCATGATGTTGCAGTGTCTGACAAGTTGTGTAAGAATGGTATATAATACCGACAAGATGAAAATAAGACACATGTGTCTTATTTTCATCAGTGACGTTACTTACTGTGTCTGCTGCACCGCCCACCAGTGAGTTTGGTCCAGGTGGTGTATATGTGTCTGCTGCACCGCCCACCAGTGAGTGTGGTCCAGGTGGTGTATATGTGTCTGCTGCACCGCCCACCAGTGAGTGTGGTCCAGGTGGTGTATATGTGTCTGCTGCACCGCCAACCAGTGAGTGTGGTCCAGGTGGTGTATATGTGTCTGCTGCACCGCCCACCAGTGAGTTTGGTCCAGGTGGTGTATATGTGTCTGCTGCACCGCCCACCAGTGAGTTTGGTCCAGGTGGTGTATATGTGGCTGGGTTAAACAGACAAAGGGTCGGGTAATTATCATATTTTGAGCTTTACTTATTCTTGAATAACAAAATGGTATACAATACCGACAGTTTGATAGGCAAGACACACATGCAACTTTATTCCTAAATAAAGTTGCCTAAATGTTGCCTTTACTTTTGCTTATTGTTGATATCAGTCATGTTTATGAATCAAGATATATGAACGGGTGAGAACTGGCATTCATGAAATGCTGAAATAACCGTGGTACGTAACAACACAGGAATGGAGGAACACTGCAGAAGGCCTACTGGACCATACAAGGCAGGTCCTTATCAAAACTACCCCTACCCAAAGTTTTCCCACCACATGTATAAGAACATAAAAACTACAACTACTACTACCTCTACTTGTACTACACCTCACTCAAAGCTTATATATACCCTCTGTGTCCATGTATTGTTTGTATCAGCTTGACAAAGTTCCTGGAAAGTGAAACGTTGCCCTTCTCTACTTTGTATTGGACTGAAGAAGCCATTGTGTGGCGAAACGTTTCCTTAATAAAGATTCCCATATGTTGCATATGTGTCTCAATCTTCAACTTGTCAGTTTTCAAACCATTTATCACAGTAGTGAATGTATATGCCACTGTACATAGGCTTGTGCTACACGGAAAAACCAAAACCTGTATCTGAGAGGTGGATATTAACATCAAGGAAAGGAAGCAAGGAATTAGATTCCCACTGAAGATTGAGACACTTATACAACATAAGAACATAAGAAAAGAGGAAAAACTGCAGCAGGGCCTGTTGGCCCACTTTTTATTGTTTCTGATGAAGCCACACAGTGCCTAGAGTCTTCAGGACAAAGAGCAAAGATGTCATCTACATACACAACTTTCCTTGTATGAGTGAATATCAAAATGGTTTACAATACCGACAGGTTGGTAGATTTAAAACACATAGGTAACAGTTAGGTAACTTTATTCCGAAACGTTTTGCCTTTCACAGTAGGCTTCTTCAGTTCTTCAGTGTGTACAGAAATTAGGCAGGAGTAGTAGAGATGTGTAGCTATGTAATCAGTCCATTTACCCTTGAAGGGCGG
>NC_069399.1:56536053-56601549 GCF_026875155.1 Cherax quadricarinatus | reverse complement strand
AAAAACCCCCCCCCGGGAAAAGGGGCTTCCAGAGATACACCCGTCGCCCAAAAGACACCCAAAGCTACTCCGGGATACCGGAGAGGATCGGGACAATCCCTAAGGCAATCCCAGATTCCACGGCAAACTACGCCACCGCCAAGAAACCTCAACGGAATGGGATCGACCCCGGTGTCCTTTCCTCTACCTAGGAACTAGCGTGCCTGTGGGAGAAATCCCAAAGGACAAAAAGAGGAAGGGCAAAAGGGAGGAGTGGGGAGGAGGAGGAGGAAAGGAAAAAGGGGAGGATGGGGAGGATGGGATAGGGGAGGGGAGATTGGGGGGTAATTAGGTTCGGTCTGAGGAAGAAGACCGATAGGTCTAATTCCTCAGACCAAGAGCCTCTTCACCACGCCAAGGAGCCCCCCTTGAAGAGGCTGGTCACCCCAAGATCTTTCTCCTTGAGTGCGGTTTGCAGTCCTTGGCCACCTAGTCTATACTCTGTCTGCGGTCTTCATTGCCCTTCTCCGATCTTCATGACTTTGCATTTGGCAGGATTGAATTCAAGAAGCCAGTTGCTGGACCACGTGTCCAGCTTGTCCAGGTCTCTTTGAAGTCCTGCCTGGTCCTCATCTGATTTAAGTCTCCTCATTAACCTCACATCATCTGCAAACAGAGACACCTCTGAGTCTATCCCTTCCATCATGTCATTCACATATACCAGAAATAGCACTGGTCCTAGGACCGACCCCTGTGGGACCCCACTCGTCACAGGTGCCCATTGTGATACCTCATCCCGTACCATGACTCACTGTTGCCTCCCTGTCAGATATTCTCTGATCCATTGCAGTGCCCTTCCTGTTATACACACCTGATCCTCTAGTTTCTGCACTAGTCACTTGTGAGGAACTGTGCCGAAGGCCTTCTTGCAGTCCAAGAAAATGCAATCAATCCACCCCTCTCTCTCGTGTCGCACTTCTGTAACTTTATCATAGAACTCTAGAAGGTTTGTGACACAGGATTTGCCTTCCATGAATCCGTGCTGGTTATCGTTTATAATCTTGTTCTGTTCCAGGTGCTCCACCACTCTCCTCCTGATAATCTTCTCCATGACTTTGCATACTATACAGGTCAGTGACACTGGTCTGTAATTTAGTGCCTTTTTTCTGTCTCCTTTTTTAAAAATGGAAACTACATTTGCGGTCTTCCATACCTCAGGTAGTTGCCCAGTTTCAAGGGATGTGTTGAAGATTGTGGTTAATGGCACCAGAGGCGTTGCTAGGGTTGGTGTCACCCGGGGTGGCATCTTTGGTGTCACCCCCATGAAATCCAAGGGCAGGGGGATGAGGGGGGAGTAAACTCCAGTTACGTCACTACTGCATGACCAGTGACTTTATTAATGATAAAATAAATAATCGTAGTAATATTGAGTAAACATGAACTCAAATATCACTGAGTACAGCTAACACATCCTACATTTATTATTCTTCAACAATGCCAAAAAAAAAATAAAAAAAAAAAATAAAGAAAAACACTGCAATATCAGAGAAACACTAGTTCCGATCTGACCTTGAGTACAGGTAACATCTCAGTGAATCAAATCATACATTTCCTTGCCTTCAATCCTACAAAATCATCTATCACCTCATCAAAATCAATGCTGTCAACTGACCCATTTTCTATGGATAACATTGCTATGTCAGAGATTCTGGATTGACTCATTGTGGACCGTAAATAGTTTTTAATCAGCTTCAACTTGGAGAAACTCCTTTCACAAGAAGCCACAGCACATATAGTAAGGAACAACCTCAGGCAGAGTGTCAGTGTTGGAAGAGATTCAATGAAATCCCATTCAACTATGAATGTTAGTACATCCAGTGTAGTCCAGTGCTTAACTTTTTCAAGATCAACATCAGCAGCTTGCAGGTGCCTCCTTAGTCTTGGTATTTCAATTATTATTATTATTATTATTATAATCAAAAAGAAGCGCTAAGCCACAAGGGCTATACAGCGCTGCAGGGTAGGGAAGGAAGCGAGGGTATTGGATGGCAGAAGGGAGGGGGGATGATCAGCAGGTTACAGACAACAGCGGGGCAGGGGATAGTACGGGGGTAGAGGGTAGCAAGAGATTGAAGTAGAAAGGGCTGAAGGTATCAGAATTTGTGAAGTAAGTCAGTTGTTGTCAAAAAGTCAATGAGAGAGTCCGGATGAAAGGTGGGCCAAATCAGCGAAAAGGGGAAAGGGAAAAGAAAAGGGCAGCGGTGCAAAAACGACGACAAAAGGTAAATTTTTTTCCCGTGCTCATTGATAAAGTGGGCAGCCCCAACCCAAATGGGCGGGACTGATAAGGGAGCAGGGCAATTCTCACAGAAGGGAGCAAACGCCTCCCCCATAAATATCCCATGGTAAACGGAAAGGCCAATGCGAAACGGGAGAGATATTTCCCCCCAACCCGCCCATTTGGTGATAAGAAGACCCCAAAGTAACCAATACCTTTTAATAGTTTTGAATTTTTGTTCCCCGAGCTAGAAACCCAAACGTTTTGTTGCCAACGGGGGGAAGGTGGGAAGATACTGCAGAAAAATAGTCCCGTAAATTTGGAAAACCCTATAAAAACCCGGGTAGGTAAAGACTGCTGACCGCGCAGCAGTGTCCTGCCTGTTAAATGCCCTGTACGTCAACATGACCAAGACCCAAAAAAAAACAATATCTTTATGCTTGGTAAAGATGCGGCGAACCCAAATTTTTGGGATAGGGAGGACAAAGGGGGTTTTAAGGGTATAAAATTTTTTTTGTATAGCCTGTAAAGCACTAAGGGGGGCGAGAAAATTTCAAAAAGGATGCCACAGGCATAATGCAATACGGATAAGTGCTGTAAGGAGGGCATAAAATTTTCAGCATAAAAAAAACTAGCCGAAGAAATAAAGCCCTTGTACAATGCTGTCCGGAAACACTGCTGCGAATCCTACCCCAAATCAAAAACTTGAGCCATCTGTGACACAGAAATTTTCTTTGAGAAGGGAGGGGAAAAAGTGGTCAAAAAAAAAGAGAGGGGGAAGCGACCGTAGACATTTTGGGGTTTTCGAGAAAGGGGAGGGAAAAAAGAACAGACTCGAACACGGGAACTTCCCAGGGGGTAGGGAAAAGTGAGATGCACATGTACAAAAAGGGGGTATTTAAGAGAAGAAAAAAGAGCGAAAAAGGCGAAGAAAAAGGGGAAACGGAGTAAAAGGGGGGCAAAACAAAAAGAATTTCTACAACATCAGGACCATTCTATAAATGGAAGGTTTCGGGATCATGAAGCGTACATAGTACGCAGGCAAGGGGCCTAAACGGCGTCGGATAAGATGGAACTTCGTTTCCCGCATAGAGGCTCTCGACGGGGAAGAGCAAAAAGCACCAAGGAAATAAACGTAACCCTTTGGGTGATGAAGGGGGTTTAAAGGCAAAGGAGGTAGCGGGAGATCCCCCCTAAAATAAAAATCTGGCCCCCCAAAAATAAATTTTCGTAAAATAAGGGGGGAAAATAGGCAAGGAGGGTTCGACGTTTCAGCCCCCCATAAAAGGGATGAGAAAGGGGTTTTTAAAAAGGGGTTCACCGCTTGACAAGTCCTTCAAAAGAGGTAATGTGAGGTTTTCCAGGAAAAACCTACATAAAAAGAGGAGCCCCAAAAAACTTGACGATCACTTTTTCCAGGGATACAGGACCCATAGGGGGTACAAAGGTTTATCGGAATGACGGGACTCTATGAAAGAAATTTGGGGGGTTTTAGTGCGGGAAAATTTTAAAACCCCAACGGGGGGCCCCAAATTTGGGGAAACACGGCCCGACGAAATTTTGGGAAGAGAAACTGTAATGATGACAGTCAGCCCCCGCACAGTCAACAGCGAAGTCAAAACAAAAGGGGTGATGACCAAATATTTGAGGGAAACAAACCCCCAAAATCATTAATAGCAAGGAGAAAAAGTGTTGTGCTCAGAACAAAACCCCGGGGGGACACCTTCAGCATGGATAAAGCCCGGGGGAAAACCCACATTTTTAAAAACCCCCGAACAGGGGAAATCCCTGTCATTAAAAAGTTTTTAAAGGGGAAGGGGATGGAAATTTGGGCCTCAAAGGGGCCCAAAGGGATTTTGGGCTTGGGCTAAAATATTATACCTCCAATTTTTGGGGGCCCTATCCCCTTCTAAAAGGTAAAAAAAATATGGCAATAACTGAGTGGTTACGCAAAGGCATTACGAACATACGTACCAACCCGAATAAGGGCAAGGGAACCCCCTTAAACGAAAGCCATTTTGACGAGTGGGAAAAGACGGGTTGTTTTTCCTCTAAATACCACACAAAACGTCTTTTTTAACTAGGCGTTCCTTTATTTTTGAAAACTGCACTGGAAAGGGAGAAAATGGACATAGGGGGAGGTTTAAAGCCCCGTAGTGCCGGGTTTTGGGGGAAATTTGGAGAACAATGGCGGTTTTCCCCACAGCTGTGAAGAACCCCTTTGTGACCAAATTTAAAAATTGAAAACCCTTAATGGGCCCCCCTTGGAAAGGGGTTTAACTGATTAAATTTGAGCTTTCAATATAAAAGCGTGGGGCCCAGCTCCCCGATAAACGAAAAAGTTTGAAAGGTTCCCTTCCAGTTCTTGAAGTGAAAAAGGCAAAATTAAACTGTTCTTCTTTTGAGAGGGGAAAAAGCCCGGGGGGGCCCTAACTCTCTGGAAATTTTTGAGGAAAAAAATGGGGGGCATAGAGGGAGTCCCTGAAAATACGGACCAGATGATTGCCAATTTCTTTGGGCAACATCAAGGGGGTTTTTGCATATAAACCACCGGCCCCCCGCAGAATAGGACCGGTCAGGAGAATATTTACCACTCAGTTTTCGTACTTTTTTCCAACGCACTCATAGAGGAAGCAGAGGTGATGGGGGAGCCCATAATCTCGCCAGCAAGTGCGTTTAGCGTCACGGATGAACCAGGGCGAGCGATCGCACGCTTCTTTTTTAAAATCAAGATTCGTTTTCGGGGGTTTCTATTGTACCGGTACCCCCCATCAGCCGTTTCAACTTTTCACAGCAAAAAGCGGGGAAACCCCCAAAGGGGCATCTTTTTCTGAGAAGGGCCTGCTCGAATTTTGGGGAAAGAATGAGAAGCTGGGGGTAAAAAACGGGGGAACGAGAAGAGGTGAAAAAGCCCCATCGATGGGGGAACGAAGAAAAAACCTCTTAAAAACAGCCCGGGTTTGGGGAGAAAAGGGTTTCCCCAATTTCCCCCAAATTAAATTGCCAGCGTGGGGGGGCAAAGGTGGCAATATAAAGGGGGAAATAAGAATTTTGGGGAAATTTCATGTCATGTAAGTCCGGGAGAACAACCAATGAAGCCCAAATGGGGCGGAGGAAGAGAAAAAGGAGAGACCCGTGCAAGGAGATTTATGAGCCCGGGGATCAAAATGGGGCGAGTACCTGTTTTAAAACTTGAGGGGGGGGGTGGCAAGAAAACCTTTCAAACCTGAATTCCAGGGGAATCACAGTGAGACCCTCCCCCAGGGGAAATGGTGGGCATTAAAATCACCAATAACAAAATCGGGGCTTTTAATGACGAAAAAAGGGAAAAGGGGCAATACCCCGGAATAAAAAATGCCCGGGGAAGGAGAAAAGATATAAAGAACAGAGCGAAACCACCTATGTAATTTGGATACGGGCCCCGTTAATCCGGGAAGAAAGAAACAAATATTTTAAAGGGAAAAAAATTCAGGGGCGAAGAAAAAGGGGCATTTTCTTTAAAAGGCCCAACAGGAAAAATCGAAGAATCCCAAAAAATTTTAATAGCCGGATGTGAGAAATAACAGCAAGTTAATTTTGGGTTCCTGTAAGAAAACCACCAACAGGGGCAAACTGGGAAGAAAACTTTCTGAAGCTCACCCCGTTTATCCCTGGGGGGGCCGCGTAAAATTTCCACTGTAAATAGCCATGATTGGCAATGATAAAGATACTTGAAATCCACAGGAAAGGGGTTCCTACGGACTAGAGGGGGTTAAAAAAGGGTTCCACATGTGGAAGGGGAGGTGGAAAAAGTTTAAGCAAAGAAGGGAAAGGTGGGGCTGGAAGAAAGGAGTTTCGCAGATGGAAGGGAAGGAGAGAGAAAGAGCGAAGGTTTGGGTCATTGGGCCATTGATGGTTTTGGCTCGCAATAAAATTTAAGATTGCTTCAAGTGTTTCGGAATTCCCAAGGGCTCGTATTTTAGACCAAAATTGGAAATTGGGAGGGGAGGAAGAGTAAAATTTTGGAAATGTATTGGGCCCGTAAAACCCGGTAGGGGGGGTCGGAAAAAGGGGGAGGGAACGGAGGGAAACGGGCCCGGGGAAAAGAAGGGGGCAGGGAAACCCGGGAGGGGGCAAAGAGGGAAAAACTTGGGGGGGAACAGGAGGAAATACATACGAGGGGAGGGTGGAACCTCTACACTTGGGAACTTTAGCCAGTGAGAGGGGGAAAAACCAGGGAAAAGAGACAGGGAGGGGGAAAATGGGGGTTTTGGGAAGATGGGTAGGAGGTGTTTAAAAGGACCTTTTTAGGACTTTTGAGAAGTAGAGGGGGAAATTTGGGGGGAGGGGGTCGTACGAGGGCTCACGATACTGAGGGTTTTTTAAGAGAACTCGAAAAAGCGAGATTAGACCCGAGGGGTTTTAAGTAGGGGCGGGCTGAGCCGAGGAAAAGCAAAAAAGAGATACAGAGTGACATGGGGAGATAACCACAGAGTTTGGGGGGTAAAGAAGGGTACCAGAAGTGGGGACTTTTTGAAAAACGGGGGAAAAAGAAACACAGGGGAAATTTTCCCCTTGGGGGCGGGGAAAAGGGGAAAAATGCCAAGGCAAAGGGAACCCTTTTGTCCTTTTTTGAGGTAACGGGGTTTTCCCGCTTTGTTTTAAAAAGACTGGGGCAACGGCAGAGTAAAGAAAGGGGGAGCCCAAAGACATTTTAAAGGGAAGAGGGAGATCGATTGCAAGACGTTTAAATGGGGAAATTGGGACCACAGACTGGGCATTCGGCAATAATTTTGTAATATTTTTCTGGGTGGCCAAACGCCAGCAAAATTTTTACACTGTTGTGGGGGAAAGGGTTCCATTTTCGAACTTGAAAACCCATGTCCCTATATAAACTGAAAGGGTGGGAGTTTCTCGGGGTCAAAAGTTTAAAAGGCCCAATTTCAAGGGGATCTTCCCCGGGCCCCCGGGAAGAACCTTAAAATGGCTACCTTGAGATTGGGGATCTTTGGGGTTTCCAGCTTTTTCAAGAATTCAATGCCACATTCTGGAAATTTTGTTTAACTATGGTATGGGGGGAAGAATGACGGTAAACCCCTAAAAAGAAATTTAGGGGAAAGAAAGTTTTTCAAAAATGACAGGAACAGTATCGATAGGGAAAGACGAGAGAGTCCCTGAGCCCGGGTAGCATCTGTATGGAAAAGAGCGCGTACCGCTCTTAAGACATGAAAAGAAATATCTTTAAACCCAAAATGGCGTAGGAGTGCCTTGCCCCAAAACTAGGTCCAAAAAATAGGCATAAGGGAAATCGGTCCCTAAAGTGAAGAATTTATCCATTTTTCCGTCTTTAA
This sequence comes from Cherax quadricarinatus, assembly GCF_026875155.1. NCBI lineage: Eukaryota > Metazoa > Arthropoda > Malacostraca > Decapoda > Parastacidae > Cherax > Cherax quadricarinatus. Next base: position 56,593,962 of record NC_069399.1, on the reverse strand, counting down.
ACTGAGCGTGGAAAGGGAGGAAGGGCGTTCGATCGGTTTTTGAAAGAACGAGAAGGGGGAGAAGTACCCTCACAGGTTTAAAAGTCCCTTGGCGTTTAGGCGTTGGGGCCAGAGTTTGGTCCGACGTGGAACGGGGGTTTTGGCGATTTGAAAATTGCCCCCCACCGCAGAGGGAAAAGGGGGGGGAAACAAAGTCAGAGGAGAGCAAAGGTTTCCATAAATCGAAGGGAAATCAGTTTTAAGGGGTCAGTACCTGAAGCGGGTGAGGGAAAAAGCACCGGCAATAGGTACAGAGGCATGAGGGGTGTCCCGAAGATTGGGCCAAAGGGCGAGGGGGGGTCCCGAACCGGGGGGCGGGATCAAGAAAAGGGGGCCCGGGGGGAGTAGGTTCATGGCCCAGGGCTGCCATGGGTTTGGAATTCTTTTTTTTTAGTTTTTAAGAAAAAAAAAAAAGAAGAAAAAGAAAATAAAAAAAAAAAATAGATAAAAAAAAGGGGGGGCTGGGGGGATAGTTTCCCAGGAGGAATGAAAGGGGGCCCGAAAAACCCCCCTCCGCGCCCAAGAGGACCCCAGCACCCCAAGTTGCGCAGAAACAGCATGGAACCCGTGCCCTACCCTAACCCCCTCAAGCTAGTTTAAAATAACAATCCGGGATAGGGAACCTCACAAACTGCCGAGCTACCCTTGGGGGACAAAAAAAAGGGCGGGCCCTATATCCCCCACAAGCATACCTCCTTCGGCCACCACCCCCGGAAACCCCAAAGGGGCTTCCCCAAAATAAAACCCCCCTCGCCCCCAAAGACACCCAAAGCAAAACCCGGGGTACCGGAGAGGGGTCCGGGCAAAAACCCCGGCGATCCAAATTTCCCCGGGAAACTACGCCACCGCCAAGAACCTTAACGGAAAGGGAAAAGACCCCGGGATCCTTTCCCCTACCAGGAACAAACGCGCCTGTTTGGGGAAATCCCAAAAGGCCAAAAAAAGGAAGGGCAAAAGGGGGGGGTGGGGAGGAGGGGGAGGGAAAAAAAAAGGGGAAAGGATGGGGAGGAAGGGATAGGGGGGGGAAATTGGGGGGGGAATTATTCGGTCGAAGGGAAAAAGACCGACAGGTCCTTTCCCCCGACCAAGAGCCTCTTTCCCTTGCCCCCAAAGGGGCCCCCCTTGAAGAGGGTTTTGGTTTTTTCAAAACATGAGCTCATTCTTGCATATTTTTATTAAGAAACTGGATTTTTGAAACCAATTTCCTACAAATTTTTCTTCATTAGCTTTACAAGATTCTTTGTTTTAAAAAGAAAACCCCAAAAAAATGGAGGGCCCCGTCCTTTTAAATTTCTTTTTTATCCTATCTCGAGTTTTATTTTTGAAAAAGATCCAAAGCACTCCAACATCGCCCTCTTTTTTTTGGGTTTTTTTTTTCCTTGGAAGTGAGTCTGGGAAACTCTTTTCCCGCTCCCCGCCCTCCTTTTCTTTAAAACCTTTATTTTTTTTCTCTGTTGGAAATCCATACTTCTCACATTTCAAAAGGGGCCCGTTTTTATTGAATTTTTTCCCCTATGCGATCCACCCTTCATTCAAAAAAAAAATCGAGTGGCCCCCCTAAACTTTTTCCCAAAAGTTTAAAACCTCAGTCCCGGGAAGTACTGGCTGGGGGCAAGCGAACCCCCGAAGTTTTGTCCCACACCCAAAAAAAAAGATAACCCTAGAAAAGGGGAAATTGCACACAGCAGGGGGAAAAACCTTGTGCGGGTCCTCTTGTAAACCCCAAATTTTTTCCCGGGATCGCAAAGACTTTAATCGCTGCCACCAAATTTCTCGAAAGTTTTCCCCTACTGGGTTTTACTGCATTTAAAAGAGAAAATCCATCTTGTTTTTGATAATCCTTTTTAAAGAAACTGCATTTTGGTCCATTTTAAAACATCCCAAACGATTATGGAGAGGGAAAGAAAGTGTACGCTTACTCAAGACTGCCCAAAAAAATTTTTTTCATGAAAGAATTCCCCAGCAAAAGAAAACGGGAAACCCCAAAGTTTTAATAATGGTCCACAAAAAAACCACTAAAAAACCGGCCCAAAAAAGGGTTTAAAACCCCAAGGAACCCAAAATTTCCCCACCAAAGGGGCCAGCAAGCAACCCGACACGACAGGGCCCGAATCCCAGCCAACAAAATTTTCCCCCCCAATACAAACGGGAACAACAACTTTTGCCCTTTTAAAAAAAAAAACAAAAAAAAACCCCCACAAAACCTTTTACCCCACAAACAACCCAAAACCAAAAAACAAAAGGGGACCAAAATTTAAACCAAAAACCCGAGAAAAACCAAAAACCCAACAAAAACAACCAAATCCAGCCCAAAAAAACCAAAACCAAGGGAAAAAAACCAAACCGGAAAAGAAAACCGGCCAAAAACCACCCCACCAAGGGCCCCAACACAATCCCAACACAATAACAACCACCAGAAACCTCTAGGAAAAGAAACCAAAACCCCCGGTCCCCCGGCCCAAAAACCCCCCCCAAACCAAACAAAAGCAACAAAAAAAACACAACCCCACCTTTTTTACACCCAAAAAACAAACCACCACACCAAAACCTTCCAACCAAATCTTGGGCAAAGGGGCAAAAAAAAACCCCTAATTTTACCGGGCCCCCTCCACCCAAAACCCAGCACAAACAAAACAAAAAAAAACAACCCAGCAATAACCCAAAAACCCAAATATGGGAAAAACCAAAATGGAATTTTTAAAACCAAAAAACCCAAGGACACCACAAAACACCCACCAAACCTTTGCAAACCCCCCAGAACAAAAACCCTCCGGACAAAAACCCAAACAACCCCGCATTTTAACAATTCCCCGAAACCCAAAAAAAAAAAAAACCCCCACATCAAGGGGAAAACCCCGAAACCCCAATTTCCCCCCCCCCATTAAAACCCCAAGGGCCCCAAATAAATGACATCAAAGGAACAGAAAAAACCCCAAAAACTAAACCCCCCCAAACAAAAACCCCAACCCCTTTTTTTCCAAAGGGCCCCCTTTTTCCCCCACACCCAATTTAAAGCATCCAGAGGCCCCTGAAAAAAGGAAAAACCGGGTAAAAAAACCCACAAGTTTTTTAAAAAACAACCCCCCAAACAAAACCCCTAAAATTTTTTTGCTTTCTTTGGGGGCCCTTTTACAAACCCCCATACCCCGAGGTGGAAAAACATTTATAAAAACCCGGGGGAAGGACGCCCCTGATCCCAGGAATTTATAAGCATAAGAATAGAAACTGTAAACCCCACGGGCCCTTTTAAGGGAAAAAAACAAAAAACTTCCTTTCCCGAATTTTTTTTTGCCCCCTTAATTCTGTTTGGCCCAAGTTTTTTCAATTTTGTATTTTTCCCTTCGTTTATATGTCTCTTTATTATAACTTTTTTTTTGGGGCCCCCGTTCGGCCTTAAAAAATTTTGGTTTGGGGAGAAACCGAGTTGTTCCTTGGCCCGCATTTAAAAACCCCGTAGGTCCCTTTAGGCACAGGCTACCCTTTCATGGTTTTCCAATTCTTGAGGCAATGTAGGTGTTCATCAGAAGTTTCATGATTGTGTACTTTTGGGTTCAGCTTCCACCATATTTGATACCCAGTCACAAACTTTGATGTAACACTAGAGGTAAACAATCTTCAGCAGTAACAGTATAATTTCCCACTGACTGGCAAGTATACCATCCATGATTGCAAAACTTCATCAAAATTCTGCATTTGTTTGTAGAACCATTCTTTAGAAAGCTGACGCTCATCACCTTTTGCATTTTTTCTCTTTGTAACACACAAAGGGCCATCCTTGTTCTGATAAACATAACTACCTCTCTTGATGATTTCAATTCTGGTATGGTCTGGAACTGGAATTTTCCAAGAAGAAACGTCACACATCAATGCTAACTCTCGCAGACTCTCATTCCCTTCATTCCTCTCGCTTATATTACCATTGTCAGAGTCAGAATCGACATCAGTGTTATCAGTAAGATAACACTGAGATACTGAACCCAGCCATTTTTCACATTAGCTGAACTTTTTCATTTTTTGCCTTCCTTTGTTGACATCCACGAGGCCTTTTCGATTTATGCACTCCATGAGGCATGATATTATATGGTATAAACCTTGGTAATAAATACCGACAAGTTGGTTTAGAAAGACACGTAATCAAACACTATAACATATTTATTAGAAAACGTTTCGGTCCTGGAACCTTGATCACTTCTAACATACAGAGGTAGAAAGACATTATATATATAGGCGGAGAGTGAGATGTGACGCACGTGACCTGAGGAATGTCATAAGAACATAAGAATGGAGGAACACTGTAGAAGGCCCACTGGCCCATGCGAGGCGAGGGTAGACGATGAAATCACGTGACTCCTGTGTTGTTGGGTTGGTGCTGCTTAAGTATCATGTATGCCAATGTTTTTGAAATTTTGTAGTTTCCAGTGTTGCGTTCTATAGTGTCGGTGACGGTGATTAGTGAGGCTTCTAGGCACCGTCGGCGTCTGAGGTCTGGTTTGGTGAGAACGAGTTGTGCCTCGTTCCAGTTCATCAAATGCCCCGTGGAGTCTCTGTGGAGGACACAGGCGTACCTTACATCGTCTCTGTTAGAGGCATTTCGATGCTCATTCAGGCGGACTGCAAGATCTCTGCCTGTCTCGCCTACATATTTCTTGGGACAGAACCCACAGGGGATAGTGTAGACGCCTGCTGTAGAAGTTAGAGGTGTGGGGCTGCGTTTAGTAGTGAGGTCTTTGATAGAGGATGTGTTTATGGTGGAAACGTTGATGTTACTCATACCAAGTGCCCGGCGAGTATTCGTGGCAACATCGCCACATGGGAGTACTATGAACTGTTTAGGGGGCTGTTCCATGGGCGGTTTGTTGAGGATAGCTTGTGCCTTGAGTCTGCAATCTCGGATGAAGAAAGATGGGAACTGAAGATGTGTAAAGGCTTGTGTTATGTAAGTGCATTCTTCTTCTAGAAAACAAGGGCTGGAGATGCAAAGAGCTCTCAAGAAGAAGCCAATGAGGACTCCTCTCTTAGTGCGGGTATCTTGGTGTGAATAAAAGTGTATAAGATCGTCCTTGTTGGTAGGTCTGTGTGGTGCACTCCCTATGCCCGAAGTGATAGGCCGTAGTGGGATGCCAGGTTTGTGTGTCTTAGGAAGGCCATACAGGCGTGCTGGTTTCGGTTGACCTGGTAAAAGTTTAAGTAGTTTTTTGCCTTGTTCTGATTTTCGTAAGATGCTACGAGCCTTTTGAAGGAAAGTCTGGGTACTTTGAAGTAGCACTGATTCCGATACTTCAAAGTACCCAGACTTTCCTTCAAAAGGCTCGTAGCATCTTACGAAAATCAGAACAAGGCAAAAAACTACTTAAACTTTTACCAGGTCAACCGAAACCAGCACGCCTGTATGGCCTTCCTAAGACACACAAACCTGGCATCCCACTACGGCCTATCACTTCGGGCATAGGGAGTGCACCACACAGACCTACCAACAAGGACGATCTTATACACTTTTATTCACACCAAGATACCCGCACTAAGAGAGGAGTCCTCATTGGCTTCTTCTTGAGAGCTCTTTGCATCTCCAGCCCTTGTTTTCTAGAAGAAGAATGCACTTACATAACACAAGCCTTTACACATCTTCAGTTCCCATCTTTCTTCATCCGAGATTGCAGACTCAAGGCACAAGCTATCCTCAACAAACCGCCCATGGAACAGCCCCCTAAACAGTTCATAGTACTCCCATGTGGCGATGTTGCCACGAATACTCGCCGGGCACTTGGTATGAGTAACATCAACGTTTCCACCATAAACACATCCTCTATCAAAGACCTCACTACTAAACGCAGCCCCACACCTCTAACTTCTACAGCAGGCGTCTACACTATCCCCTGTGGGTTCTGTCCCAAGAAATATGTAGGTGAGACAGGCAGAGATCTTGCAGTCTGCCTGAATGAGCATCGAAATGCCTCTAACAGAGACGATGTAAGGTACGCCTGTGTCCTCCACAGAGACTCCACGGGCATTTGATGAACTGGAACGAGGCACAACTCGTTCTCACCGAACCAGACCTCAGACGCCAACGTGCCTAGAAGCCTCACTAATCACCGTCACCGACACTATAGAACGCAACACTGGAAACTACAAAATTTCAAAAACATTGGCATACATGATACTTAAGCAGCACCAACCCAACAACACAGGAGTCACGTGATTTCATCGTCTACCCTCGCCTCGCATGGGCCAGTGGGCCTTCTACAGTGTTCCTCCATTCTTATGTTCTTATGACATTCCTCAGGTCACGTGCGTCACATCTCACTCTCCGCCTATATATATAATGTCTTTCTACCTCTGTATGTTAGAAGTGATCAAGGTTCCAGGACCGAAACGTTTTCTAATAAATATGTTATAGTGTTTGCTTACGTGTCTTTCTAAACCATGATATTATATCAATGATCTGAAAAAAGAATGCCAGGTTCACCGTTTTGGTTCTACTGAATATTCGGTAATTTTTAATGGTGACAAAGAAATAAATGGTGCCAATTCTATTATCCTACTGAGGATGAAATGAAGTTAGGAAAGGAAATAAGTGAGCTAAGTTCAGATGAAATTAAGACTAACTATTAATAACTGTTGTTTCATGATTGCATTAATTTTTTCACTAGAACCTAATTTGGATATTTAACTCTGACTCTAACCAGAATGAGAGCAAAGCAGAAAAAATTAAGCCTACTTTCCAATGAATTGGAAAAAATAGTCATAATGGTCATTATGGATGTAATGCTAATGTGTACCATATTATTTGGTAAGCCTCCTGGCCCTATAGGCTTTACTCCACAAGGATTGGTAACAACAATGCATGGTTAAAATGGATATCAATAAATAACAAAAAGGCACAATACCGTGACTGGAGCAATACACAAATAACCCGCACACAGGAGAGAGGAGCTCACGACGACGTTGCAGTCCGACTTAGACCATTTACAAAGTCACACTAACAGAAAGCACGAACGAACGAACATTAACAGGAAAGGAGAAGGGGGAAAAAGAATCAGGTTAAGTCACGGGTGTTCTGAAGTTTGGAGCATTTTACAATGTAATGGGAAGGGAAGGCATCTACAGAGACGAAGCCAGGACTAAGATTCATACTAACAAAAGTAGGTAAGACACATAGGCAACAGATAGTTCCAGACTATGGAACAGAACATCTCCAGGCTGAGGGACTGACAACCTCAAATCTACGACTTCAAGGGTGATGGACTGATTACATCGTCTTCACATCTCTATTGCTCCTGCCTAATTTCTGTACTCAACTGAAGAACTGAAGAAGCCTACTGTGTAGGCAAAACATTTCGGAATAAAGTTGCCTAACTGTTGTCTATGTGTCTTACCTACCAACCTGTCGGTATTGTATACCATTTTGATATTCACTCATACAAGGAAAGTTGTGTATGTAGATGACATCTTTGCTCTTTGGCCTCATGACTCTAGCCAATGTACGGCTTCATCAGTATAATACAGAGTGGGCGAACAGGCCTGCTGCAGTTCCTCTTTTCTTATGTTGTACAGTGGACCCCCGCATAACGGACGCCTTGCATAACGGACAATCCGCATAGCGGACGCTTTGATCGCTAAAATTTTGCCCCGCATACCACCCAAAAACCCGCTCAGCGGCCTTCGTCCGAGACGCGTCCAATGTACGGCCTGAGCCACGCTCACATGTTCCGCCGGTGGCATTGTTTACCAGCCAGCCTCCGCGGTAACATCCAAGCATACAATCGGAACATTTCGTATTATTACAGTGTTTTTGGTGATTTTTTTCTGGAAAATAAGTGACCATGGGCCCCAAGATAGCTTCTAGTGCCAACCCTACAGCAATAAGGGTGAGAATTACTTTGGAGATGAAGAAAAAGATCATTGATAAGTATGAAAGTGGAGTGCGTGTCTCCGAGCTGGCCAGGTTGTATAATAAACCCCAATCAACCATCGCTACTATTGGTGGTACAGCTGCTGCTGCTGCTGCTGTAGTACCGTCTGCTGCTGCTGTAGTACCGTCTGCTGCTGCTGTAGCATCGTCTGCTGCTGCTGTAACATCGTCAGTTGCTGCTGTAGCATCGTCTGCTGCTGCTGCTGTAGCATCGTCTGCTGCTGCTGTAGCATCGTCGTCTGCTGCTGCTGCTGCTGCTGCTGCTGCAGCATCGTCTGCTGCTGCTGTAACATCGTCAGTTGCTGCTGTAGCATCGTCTGCTGCTGCTGCTGTAGCATCGTCTGCTGCTGCTGCTGCTGTAGCATCGTCTGCTGCTGCTGCTGCTGCTGCAGCATCGTCTGCTGCTGCTGTAACATCGTCAGTTGCTGCTGTAGCATCGTCTGCTGCTGCTGCTGTAGCATCGTCTGCTGCTGCTGCTGTAGCATCGTCTGCTGCTGCTGCTGCTGCTGTAGCATCGTCTGCTGCTGCTGCTGCTGCTGCTGCTGCTGTACCACCGTTGTTGGTGTGGCTTATTGAGAATACCAAGAAACAATTAACCCCAGAGGATTTGCCACCCAGGATAACCCAAAAAAGTCAGTGTCATCGAAGACTGTCTAACTTATTTCCATTGGGGTCCTTAATCTTGTCTCCCAGGATGCAACCCACATCAGTCGACTAACACCCAGGTGAACAGGGAAAATGCCTGGAACTAGTGCTCATATTGGTGAATTTAGAGCCAGCAAAGGTTGGTTTGAGAGATTTAAGAATCGTAGTGACATACACAGTGTGATAAGGCCTGTTCTGGAAGAAAATACCAAACAGGACCTACAGTACTCAGGAGGAAAAGGCACTCCCAGGACACAGTGTCTCATCAGTCATTGCTGCATCTTCAATAAAGGTAAGTGTCATTTATTCTTCATTTAGTAGAGTAGTACATGCACAATATATATTGTGCATGTACTACTCTACTTTTGTGCATGTATCCTTCTCTTTGTGTGTAGGAAAATGTCTATTTCATGTGGTAAAATTTTTGTTTTCATACTTTTGGGTGTCTTGCACGGATTAATTTTATTTCCATTATTTCTTATGGGGAAAATTCATTCGCATACCGAACATTTCGCATAACAACCAGCCCTCTTGCACGGATTAAGGTCGCTATGCGGGGGTCCACTGTATAAGTGTCTCAATCTTCAGTGGGAATCTAATTCCTTGCTTCCTTTCCTTGATGTTAATATCCACTTCTCAGATACAGGTTTTGGTTTTTCTGTGTAGCACAAGCCTATGTACAGTGGCATATACATTCACTACTGTGATAAATGGTTTGAAAACTGATAAGTTGAAGATTGAGACACTTATGCAACATATGGGAATCTTTATTTAGGAAACATTTCACCACACAATAGCTTCTTCAGTCCAATACAAAGTAGAGAGGGGCAACGTTTCACTTTCCAGGAACTTTGTCAAGCTGATACAAACAATACATGGACACAGAGGGTATATATAGGCTTTGAGTGAGGTGTAGTACAAGTAGAGGTAGTAGTAGTTGTAGTTGTTCTTATGTTCTTATACATGTGGTGGGAAAGCTTTGGGTAGGGGTAGTTTTGATAAGGACCTGCCTTGTATGGTCCAGTAGGCCTTCTGCAGTGTTCCTCTATTCTTATGTTCTTATGTACCACGGTTATTTCAACATTTCATGAATGTCAGTTCTCACCCGTTCATATATCTTGATTCATGAACATGACTGATATCGCCAATAAGCAAAAGTAAAGGCAACATTTAGGCAACTTTATTTCAGAATAAAGTTGCCTATGTGTCTTACTTACCAACCTGTCAGTATTGTATACCATTTTGATATTCAAGCAAAAGTAAAGCTCAAAATATGATAATTACCTGACCCTTTGTCTGTTTAATCCAGCCACATATACACCACTTGGACCAAACTCACTCATGGGCGGTGCAGCAGACACAGTATGTAACGTCACTGATGACTGATCATAGTGATGCCAGGGCGATTAAGGATTTTTCCAAAACATCGTAAATAAAATTATTGATTTATCGTAGTTTATCATATAGCGTCATTGATTTTCCCTATACATGTATAGGCCTATTTGTACTCTGTAATCATATAATAGGCTATATAGAAACAAAGGATTTTTTTGTTATGTTGCTGCAGCACTGCCTAGTATGGGTCAACAGGCCTGCTGCAGTGTTCCGCCTTTCTTATGTTCTTAGTGTCACCTTCTTTAGAGGCTCTTTGGTGTCACCCCCTAAATGGTGTCACCCGGGGCGGCCCGCCCCCCTAACGACGCCTCTGAATGGCACACACAGTATATCTGCTCCCTCCCTGAGGACCCAAGGGAAAATGTTGTCCAGTTCCATTGCCTTTGAGGTATCAAGGTCACTTAGCAGCTTCTTCACCTCCTCCTCAGTTGTGTCCCCCTCTGTCCTGTCTTCCCAGAGTCCTTCCGGTCTCCACTGTGGATACTTCCTTAAATCTCCTGCTGAGCTCCTCGCATACCTCTTGATCGTTTCTTGTGAGTTCCCCACCTTCTTTCCTCAGCCTGATCACCTGGTCTTTGACTGTTGTCTTTTTCCTAATGTGGCTAAACAGCAGTTTTGGGCCAGACTTGCCTTTCGATGCTATGTCATTTTCGTACTGTCACTGGGCCTCCCTCCTTATCTGTGCATATTCGTTTCTGGCTCATCGACTGATCTCCTTGTTTTCCTGGGTCCTTTGCCTTCTATACCTCTTCTATTCTCTAATGCACTTAGTTTTTGCCTCCCTGCACCTTTGGGTAAACCAAGGACTCGCTTTGGTCTTCCCACCATTTCTGTTGCCCTTGGGAACAAACCTTTCCTCTGCCTCTTTGCATTTTGTTGTTACACACTCCATCATTTCATTTACTGTCTTTCCTACCATTTCTTTGTCCCACTGCACCTCCCACAGAAGTTCCTCATACCTGTGTAGTCCCCCCTTTTATAGTTTGGCTTTTCCCATTCGACTCCTGTTACCCTCTCCACCTGTAACTCTACTATGTAATCAAAACTCAGGACTACGTGGTCACTAGCTCCAAGGAGCCTCTCATATGTGATGTCATCAATGTATGAGCTACTCAGGGTGAACACAAGGTCCAGTCTTGCTGGTTCATCCTCCCCTCACTCTCTGGTAGTGTCCCTGATGTATTGATGCATGAGGTTTTCCAGTACCACATCCATCATCTTGGCTCTCCATGTTTCGGGGTCCCCATGAGGCTCCAGGTTTTCCAAATCGATCTCCCTGTGGTTGAAATCACCTATAACCAGTAACTTTGCTCTGCACATTTGAGCTCTTCATGCCACCTCAGCCAGTGTGTCCACCATCGCTCTGTTGTTCTCATCATATTCCTCTCTTGGCCTCCTGCAGTTCTGTGGTGGGTTATACATCACAGCAATGACTACCTTATGTTCCCCAGATTGAATTGTGCCTGCTATGTAGTCCCTTTCTCCAATCTCGTCCATGCCCTCCATTTCCTCGAAACTTCATCGTTTTTTTATGAGCAGTGCAACCCCTCCTCCCCCTCTGCTCCTTCTATCTTTCCTTAGGATCTGATATCCCAGTGGGAAGACTGTGTCTGTTATTGTCTCAATGAGTTTCATTTCTGTGACTGCTATGATGTCCAGGGACTTCTCGTTGATTCTTTCATACCATTCCTCGTATTTATTTGCTATTCCATCTGCATTTGTGTACCACACCTTTAGCTTCTTGTCTATCATGGTGGACCTGGGAGAATATTGGGGTTGGGTGGGTGGGAGCCCTGGGGAGGGTTATGGGGTTTGTGGTGTGGGTGGGATTTGTGGTGGGGGGTGAGGGCAGAGTGCCCATAGGGAGCTGCTGTGGCAGTGGGGTTTGTGATGTGGGGGTGGGGGCAGAGGGAACAGTGTGTGGGTGTTGGTTGAGATTGTTCAGCTGCGTTGGGGTTTTCACATGTGTGTGTGTGTGTGTGTGTGTGTGTTGTGTGAGTGTGTGTGTGTGTGTGTGTGTGGTGTGTACGTACTCACCTAGTTGTACTCACCTAGTTGAGGTTGCAGGGTCGAGTCCGAGCTCCTGGCCCTGCCTCTTCACTGATCGCTACTAGGTCACTCTCCCTGAGCCGTGAGCTTTATCATACCTCTGCTTAAAGCTATGTATGGATCCTGCCTCCACTACATCGCTTCCCAAACTATTCCACATCCTGACTACTCTGTGGCTGAAGACATACTTCCTAACATCCCTGTGATTCAGCTGTGTCTTCAACTTCCAACTGTGTCCCCTTGTTGCAGTGTCCCATCTCTGGAACATCTTGTCTTTGTCCACCTCGTCAATTCCTCTCAGTATTTTGTATGTTGTTATCATGTCCCCCTTATCTCTCCTGTCCTCCAGTGTCGTCAGGTCAATCTTCCTTAACCTCTCCTCATAGGACATACCCCTTAGCTCTGGGACTAGTCTTGTTGCAAAGCTTTGCACTTTCTCTAGTTTCTTTACGTGCTTGGCTAGGTGTGGGTTCCAAACTGGTGCCGCATACTCCAATATGGGCCTAACGTACACAGTGTACAGGGTCCTCAACGATTCCTTATTAAGATGTCGGAATGCTGTTCTGAGGTTTGCTAGGCGCACATATGCTGCAGCAGTTATTTGGTTGATGTGTGCTTCAGGAGATGTGCCTGGTGTTATATTCACCCCAAGATCTTTTTCTTGAGTGAAGTTTGTAGTCTCTGGCCCCCTAGACTGTACTCCGTCTGCAGTCTTCTTTGCCCTTCCCAAATCTTCATGACTGCACTTGGTGGGGTTGAACTCCAGGAGCGAATTGCTGGACCAGGTCTGCAGCCTGTCCAGATCCCTTTGCAGTTCTGCCTGGTCTTCGATCAAATGAATTCTTCTGAACAACTTCACGTCATCTGCAAACAGGGACACTTCAGAGTCTATTCCTTCCGTCATATCATTCACAAATACCAGAAACAGCACTGGTCATAGGACTGACCCCTGTGGGACCCCATTGGTCACAGGTGCCCACTCTGACACCTCGCCACGTCTGTCTGTCTCTCTCTCTGTCTCTCTCTGTCTCTCTCTGTCTGTCTCTCTGTCTCTGTCTCTCTCTCTCTCTCTCTCTCTCTATGGGAGAGGCTCATAAACCAACAGGTATTACACACGATGCAGTCACCATGTCTGATTCGTGAAAATGCGTATTACTTGCCATTCATGCTTATTATGTCTTATATCTACAAGCACTGTATAGCACTTTGCCTGGAATTTTTGGGTTATCCTAGGTAATTTATATTATGTATAATAACTGCACTTATGTGTACATGAGAGAGAGAGAGAGAGACAGACAGAGACGGAGATAGACGGACAGAGATATAGACAGATACAGCCAGAGAGACAACCAAAGTCAGTCAATTGGTCAGTCGGTACGCTGGCCAGCGGCCAACCAGCCAGCCACCCACCCACCCAGCCAGACAGCCACCCAGCCAACCAGCCTGCCACCCAGCCAGCCACCCAGCCAGCCAGCCACCCAGCCAGCCAGCCGGCCAGCCTTCCGAAACGTATTACACATGTTCAAGAATCGTTTCTCTTACTTAGGGCATAGGTTATAGGACATTCTGGCAGTATGACAATACAAGTGGTATAAAAAATTGAAAGGATGTTGGACAAATGTTACACATGGGTTATTATCGAGGTTTCTGATACAGTGGACCCCCGGTTAACGATTTTAATCCGTGCAAGAGGGCTCATCGTTATGCGAAATAATCGTTATGCGAATCAATTTTCCCCATAAGAAATAATGGAAATAAAATTAATCCGTGCAAGACGCCCAAAAGTATGAAAAAAAATTTTTTTTACCACATGAAATGTTAATTTTAATACACACAAACTGAAAAAGGCATGCACAATTAAATGACACTTACTTTTATTGAAGATCTGGTGATGATTGATGGGATGGGAGGAGGGGAGAGAGTGTGTTAGTGTTTAGAAGGGGAATCCCCTTCCATTAGGACTTGAGGTAGTAAGTCCTTTTCTGGGGTTACTTCCCTTCTTCTTTTAATGCCACTAGGGCCAGCTTCAGAGTCACTGGACTTCTTTCGCACAAGATATCTGTCCATAGTGGCCTGTACCTCTCGTTCCTTTATGACTTGCCTAAAGTGTTTCACAACATTGTCAGTGTAATAATCACCAGCACGGCTTGCAATAGCTGTGTGAGGTGATTTTCATCCATGAAGGTTTGCACTTCAAGCCACTTTGCACAGATTTCCTTAATCTTTGAAGTAGGCAACTTCTTCAATTTCTCTCTCCCCTCCTCCGAAGCAATTTCCTCAGGTGTGGCCTCTTGCTGTTGAAGTTGATCTAGCAGCTCATCAGTGGTTAGTTCTTCATTGTCCTCCTCCACCAACTCTTCCACATCCTCCCCACTAACCTCCAACCCCAAGGACTTTCCCAATGCCACAATGGATTCCTCAACTGGTACAGGATTCTCAGGGTTAGCCTCAAACCCTTCAAAATCCCTTTTGTCTACACATTCTGGCCACAGTTTCTTCCAAGCAGAGTTCAAGGTCCTCTTTGTCACTTCCTCCCAAGCCTTACCTATAAGGTTTACACAATTGAGGATATTAAAGTGATCTCTCCAAAACTCTCTTAGAGTCAGTTGAGTTTCTGAGGTCATTACAAAGCACCTTTCAAACAGAGCTTTTGTGTACAGTTTCTTGAAGTTGGAAATAACCTGCTGTCCATGGGCTGCAGGAGAGGAGTGGTATTAGGAGGCAAAAACTTCACCTTAATGAAGCTCATGTCCCCATAAAGTCGCTCTGACACGTCTGTAGGATGACCAGGGCATTGTCTAACACCAGGAGGCACTTAAGTTCTAATTTCTTTTCAGTTAGGTAATTTTTCACATTGGGGGCAAATGCATGGTGTAACCAGTTATAGAAAAATTCCCTAGTGACCCATGCCTTACTGTTTGCCCTCCACAGCACACACAAATTATCCTTGAGGACATTCTTTTGCCTGAACGCTCTGGGAGTTTCAGAGTGATACACTAATAAAGGCTTCACTTTGCAATCACCAGTAGCATTGGCACACATCAACAAAGTAAGCCTGTCTTTCATAGGCTTATGTCCTGGGAGTGCCTTTTCCTCCTGAGTAATGTAGGTCCTGCTTGGCATTTTCTTCCAGAACAGGCCTGTTTCATCACAATTAAACACTTGTTCAGGTTTCAGTCCTTCAGTTTCTATGTACTCCTTGAATTCCTGCACATATTTTTCAGCCGCTTTGTGGTCCGAACTGGCAGCCTCACCATGCCTTATCACACTATGGATGCCACTACGCTTCTTAAATCTCTCAAACCAACCTTTGCTGGCCTTAAATTCACTCACATCATCACTAGTTGCAGGCATTTTTTTAATTAAATCGTCATGCAACTTCCTAGCCTTTTCACATATGATCGCTTGAGAGACGCTATCTCCTGCTATCTGTTTTTCATTTATCCACACCAATAAGAGTCTCTCAACATCTTTCCATCAATTGCGATCTTTGTTTCGAAAACACAGTTGAACCTTTGGCAAGAACAGCTTCCTTGATTGTCTTTCTGGTGCCCACAATAGTAGCGATGGTTGATTGGGGTTTCTTGTACAGCTTGACTAGGTCGGCTATACGCACTCCACTTTCATACTTATCAATTATCTCTTTCTTCATCTCTATAGTAATTCTTACCCTTTGAGGTGTAGGGTTGGCACTAGAAGCTTTCTTGGGGCCCATGGTCACTTATTTTCCAGAAACAGCACCGAAAATACTGTAATAATACGAAATATTCCGAGTGTATGCTTGGATGTTACCGCGGAGGCTGGCTGGTAAACAATGGGACGGAGCGGCACATGTGAGGCTGGCTGAGGGCACATTGGACGCGTCTCGGACGAAAATCGGTATGCGGGTTTTTAATCGGTATGCGGGGCAAAAATTTTCCGATAAAAGTAATCGTTATGCGGAAAAATCGCTATGCGATGCCATCGTTATGCGGGGGTCCACTGTATTTCCTCAACCACTTGTGGCCACATCCATCACTTTCCTCTTAACCCTTTGACTGTTTCAGGCCCCTTTGTGAAACTGTCATTCTATGTCGCTAAATTTAAAAAAAAAAAAAATATTTTTTCTTATGAAATGATAGAGAATCTTTTCCCGATGGTAATGACACCAAAAGTTCGAAATTTGGTCGAAAACTCATGGAATTACGCTCCCGCAAAGTTAGCGGTCTCGGTGACATATGCGTATCGGCAATTTCGCCGACTTTGAGCCCTATTTTCAGCCAATTCCGTTGTTCCAGTTGACCAAACTCATAGCTATTTCTTTAGAACTCCTTTTTATCTATCAGCTGAGTACAAGAAACCTCCCATTTACCAATTTTGACTACCCAATTGGCAATTTGGCCAATTTCACGCAAACTAAAAAAGATGCCAATTTCAAAATAGGGTCCAGAATAAACAAGGTAGACATTCTTGGCACTAAAATAACATATCCTCTGTTCATTAGTCACATCTCTAGGCCCCTCTTATATTATTATTGCTTTCTATTTTGATTTTTTATTTATACAAAAAAATACAAAATTTACTGTTATGCAGACTACTGCATTATTGTAAAAATGGTATAAATAATATTAGTGCACTAGTCAAAGAATATTAGACTCCCCAGTTGACGTGTATTGGACGTGTGGTGTGATTTGTTTACTCCTGAACATTGGTAAAAATCGAACATTTCCGCTACTTTGAGCTCAGTTTCAAGGTCGTTTTCATCGTCAAAGTAATGAAAATCATCTCAATTTCTGTAATATGTTTTCCATTTTATCACCTAAGACCATGAAAACGCAAATACATTGATAAATGCTATACGAAAATACACCTCAAAGTTGGCGTTTTAATCCATAAAAACGATCAGTTTTTTTTTCTCATTACGCACTGTGTGCTGCAGGATTTTTTTTATGTGGTGCACACTGACCACACACCCATTCTCTCACATGTGGGCCTACCAGCTTTCTTCCGCTTGATTTGAAGCCGCTAGAATTATTGAGTTTATATACGTCTGAAACACTGGCTCGTAAGACGTATATATACGACCAAAACAGTCAAAGGGTTAAAAGTGGGGAGTTAATATGACATGACATCAGTGAATCCCTGGTGTTTGCCATGCTATTTGCTCTAGCTAGTGCTCAATTGAACTGGTGTGCCCACAAGGTAATAAGTGGTCCCACATTTTTTAATACTGCACACATTGAGTGTTAAGACCTATTCTATACTGACCAGGCATCTCAGGCCAATCATGGCAAATTTGGAGGCAGGAAAAATAAAGTGTAGATCTACATTTGGAGCACTAGCGGTACAAACATAGATCTACGTTTGGACAGTTTAAGGGTTAATCAGCAAGAAAAATCATCCTCACAGAACATAAACTGGGAAGAAAAATCATCCTCACAAAATATAAACTGGCAAAAATTAAGAAAGTAAAAGAATTTGATCAATTCTCCTAGACATACAACACTGAACTGCTTGCAGTATTAATCCTTTCAGTGTCGGTCCCAATATATCATGGCTTTGCAGCCAGTGTCTGTCCCTTAGTAATAATAATAATAATAATAATAATAATAATAATAATAATAATAATAATAATAATAATAATAATAATAATAATAATAATAATAATAATAATTTTATTTTGACATGATACATAGTTGTACAAAGGAATATAATAGTTGAGTGTACATGCCAAAAGCCCCTTGCATGCAGAGCATTTCAGGCAAACTTAAAATTAACTTAAGATCACTCATTAGGCAATAACAGATTAAATAGTCATTAAGTCAGTTACAGTGAGTACAGACACATGAGTATTAACCCTTTGACTGTTTTGGTCATATATATACGTCTCATGAGCCAATGTATTTGACGTACGTATTAATACGCCAAAATTCTTGTGGCTTCAAATCAAGCAGGAGAAAGCTGGTAGACCCACATGTGAGAAAATGGGTCTCTATAGTCAGTGTGCACCACATAAAAAAAAATCAGGGCGCCAGTGATACATTGTGGGAATTTCATCTCAGTAGTCCTTGTTCAGCATGCCTATTGGTAAGAAATATGTGACTCCCCAGCAAATCTGGGACTCTTCTCTTCCCAAGTGATCACTCTAACACAGATGGAAGTGTTAGGGAAGATCAATTTCATGGTTTTGAGGAGTTTGTGACCAAAAGCAATGCCCAGGATATCAGAAGAAAGAAAGAGAAAAAAGGACAAAGGAGAATGAAGGAGAATGAAAGAAAAGAGAATGAAAGAGAAAGAAAGAGAATGAACAAGGCCAATACAGTGGGCCCTCGCCTAACGATATTAATCCATTCCTGAGAGCCCAACGTTAGGCGAAATTATCGTTAGCCGAATTAATTTTCCCCATAAATAATGGAAATCATATTAATCCATTGCTGACACCCCAAAGTATGAAAAAAAAAAAATTTACCACATGAACTATTAATTTTAATACACACAAACTGAAGAAGACATGCACAGTTACATGACACTTACCTTTATTGAAGATCTGGTGATGATTGATGGAATGGGAGGAGGGGAGAGTGTGGATGGTGTTAATGTTTAGAAGGGGAATCCCCTTCCATTAGGACTTGAGGTGGCAAGTCCTTTTCCAGGATAAGAACATAAGAACATAAGAACATAAGAACGAAGGAACACTGCAGAAGGCCTACTGGCCCATGCGAGGCAGGTCCAAGTCTCCTACCGGCTTAAGCCAATGCACCCAACCTAGTCAGGTCAGGTCACATTGACTTAAGGGAGGAACAAGGCAACCGACCTGGTAGCACAAGCTATCAGGTCTAACTCACACCCACCCACATCCACTCATGTATTTATCCAACCTATTTTTAAAGCTACACAACGTTCTGGCCTCTATAACGGTACTTGGGAGTTTGTTCCACTCATCCACAACTCTATTACCAAACCAGTACTTTCCTATATCCTTCCTGAATCTGAATTTTTCCAACTTAAAACCATTGCTGCGAGTCCTGTCTAGGCTAGATATTTTCAGCACACTATTTACATCCCTTTATTTATTCCTGTCTTCCATTTATACACCTCAATCATATCCCCCCTAATTCTACGTCTTTCTAGAGAGTGCAGATTCAGGGCCCTTAGTCTATCCTCATAGGGAAGGTTTCTGATACATGGGATCAACTTTGTCATCCTCCTTTGTACATTTTCCAGAGAATTTATATCCATTCTGTAATAAGGTGACCAAAACTGTGCAGCATAATCTAAATGAGGCCTAACCAAGGATGTATAGAGTTGAAGAACAACCTGAGGACTCCTATTATTTTTGCTTCTTGATATGAAGCCAAGGATTCTATTAGCTTTATTGCGAACACTTATGCACTGTTGTCTTGGTTTCAGATTACTGCTAACCAGAACTCCTAAATCTTTTTCGCAATCCGTAATATTAAGATCTACATTATTTAGTTTATATGTGGCATGGTTATTGTCCTGTCCAACATTTAAAAAACTTTGCATTTTGTCTATATTAAACTGCATCTGCCACTTCTCCGACAACTGCATCAGTCTATTCAAATCTTCTGTAGTGCTCGAATTTTTCCTCGTCAGAATGAATTCGACGGCCTATTTTGGTGTCATCGGCAAACTTGCCCGATGTCGCTCTTTATGCCCTCATTTTATGTCGTTTATGTAGATTGTGAACAGCAGGGGGCCAACACTGCCCCCTGTGGAACACCGCTCGTGACACTTCCCCACTCTGATTTCTCCCCATTTATGCAAACTCTCTGCTGCCTTTTTGTAAAACCATGCCTCTATCCAGGAAAAAATTTCTCCTCCTATTCCATGTGCTTTATTTCCTCAATAGTCTCTGATGTGGGACCCTGTCAAAAGCCTTACTGAAGTCCATATACACAATATCATATTCATTCCATGATCTACCTCCTCAAATACCTTAGTGAAAAAAGTTAATAAATTCGTTAAGGCAGGAACCCCCCTTTGTAAAACCATGCTGAGATTCGTTGATTAATTTATGCTTTTCAAGGTGGCTACGAACTCCCTCGGCAATTATTGATTCCATAAATTTTCCCACTATGGAGGTTAGGCTTATTGGTCTTATAGTTCGAAGCTAAGGACCTGTCCCCTGTTTTAAAAATAGGTATCACATTTGCCATTTTCCACTTATCTGGCACCATGCCAGTTTGTAGTGATATGTTGAAAAAGATTAGCCAAAGGTGTGCTAAGCTCCTCTTTACATTCCTTTAGAACCCTTGCTACAGTTCATCAGGGCCGGGGGATTTGTTGGGTTTTTAAATTTTAAATCTATTTGCCAAAGGGGACCATGTCACTTGTGACCCTAATAGTACACAGTTTATTATCGTCCTGTTCTAATAATTTATCATTACTGAATATCGCTGGTATCCTCTGTGTAAAAACTGAGAGGAAGTATGTGTTAAAAATTCTACACATTTCCTTATCACTGTCAGTGAGCTGACCCGAGGAACTTTTGAGTGGGCCTATCTTGTCCCTGATCTTACTTCGTATACCTGAAAGAATCCTTTTTGGGGTTTAGTCTTCGATTCTCTTGCAATTTTAAACCCTCATAATCTCTTTTGCTTTTCTAATTCCTTTTTTATTTCTCTCTTTAACTGAATATATCGATTTCTCAATTGCCCCTCTCCTCTTTTGATTTGCCTATATATGCCCTCTTTTGACCAATCAGATATTTTAATCTATTGTTCATCCATTTAGGATCATTTTTGTTTGATCTCATTTCCTATTTGGAACATAATTTGGACTGAGCAGCTAGAACTAGCCGGGAAAGCATCATATCGGCAACCATCACCACCTACCGGGACCCTTAGTCAGGTCATTCCAGTTCAGCCCACCTAAGTAATTTTTCAGTCCTATGAAATCAGCCAAGGGGAAGTCGGGGACGGAGACTTGTTTTGCCATTATTAGGGGATTCCATGATATTTTAAAAACTGAGTGATTTGTGATCACTTTCCCAAGCTCATCATTAACCTCAAGATTATTAATTAGTGTTTCCCTACTGGCAAAAAACCAAGTCAAGGAGGTTATTTCCCCCTAGTTGGCTCTGTCACAAACTTTTTTAAAAAAAAATCCGGGGATCGTATCAAGAAAGTCACCTGACTCTAAATTTCCTGTCAAATTGCTCCAGTCAATCTGTCTATAGTTGAAATCTCCCATTAGCAACATTTTCTTTATGTAGATGCCTTACGAATTTCGTCCCATAGAAGTTTACTGCACTCCCTATCAAGATTTGGGGCCCTGTAAATCACACCCAAAATTAGTTTTCTCGGCCCTCGAGAAGCTGTAAACCAAACAGATTCAGTGGCTGACGCTTCTAATTTAATATCTTGTCTAACCAACAATTTAAAAATTTTCTCTGACATACATCGCTTACTCCACCACCTTTCCTGTTTACCTGTCAGTGTGGAATAATTTATAGCCTTGTATGTGACATTCAGAGGGGGATCTCTTATCTTTCAGATTGAGCCAGGTCTCTGTTATAGCAAAAATATCTATGTCTCCTGCACTTGCAATTAATCTTAGCTCATCTATCTTATTTCTTACACTCCTGCTATTAGTTTTAGTAAACCTTAAGGGAGCTAGTCCCTTGCTGCCCTCTGCTGTCCCCCTTTGTTTGCTGACTGATCTATTGTCTTTATTTATAACTTCATGCTGAATGCCTTTTATACATTTACTGTTTCCAACCCAAGGGTTGCAACCTGCTTGTTTCCCACACACACCCATACCTCTATCTTCCATCAGTTTAAAATCATAGGCATTTCACCAATGGCCTTCTCAATCGAGTCTGCAGTGCTACCCCCCCAGCCCCAGAGAGATGTACCCCATCCCTTGCATACAATTATCATGGGTTTTCCATAAAAAGTTGTTCCAGTTTTTCAATGAATGGATTGCAAGTTCCTTGCAGTATCTGTCTAGCCAGCAATTTACACCAATTGCCCTAGACAACCATTCATTTCCTACTCCCCTTCTAGGCAAATGCTACATATGATTGGGACCCTCCCTTAGACTTAATGAATTTTTAGCTGACCTGTACTTATCTAGCAGCTTTCTCTCCTACCCTTCCCAAATCATTTCCACCAACTGGACAGATAATGGCTTGCTCCATTACCTGACATGATATTATCAGCCTGTTGACAATTGTCCCCAACACCCGCTCCAGGGAAGCACACTCTATCTTCATTTTTATTCCTATTACAAAAAAGCACGGTCAATGTATTACCTGAGAGTCACCAAACCCCAAGAATGCGCTTACCTCCATTAGCAGGGCAGTAATACCCTTACCTTCACTGGCCACTGAAGTACCCTCCTGAAGAACAGGAGAAGCGATTTCTACCTTCAGATTTTTCCCCTCTTAACTTTCCTTACTCTGATGCGCCCTTTCCATTACTTGTGAACTACTCGCCACTTGTAGCAGGTTTCTTGGGCTGCCTCACTGCTGGTTTGCCGTTGCTGCCTCCCCAACTGACAGCCTCCTCACAGCGAGAGACAGACTGCACCTCGCTGCTAGAAGCCTCATTCCCCACAACTCCAGCCACCTCACACTCTCTCCCAGACCCATTGAGGTGGACCTTCAGCCTCCTAATCTCCTCCTGGAGAAGCAAGACCTCCTCCTTCAACTCTCCAACCTCAATTTTTAAAACACTGCAGAAGCAAGCCATGCTTTGTAACCGTCCACACTAATCCCCAAGGCAGCTCAGGGTCTGTGACCTCACGTGACGACTGGCCACAAGGACCAGCTTGAGAGTCACTGGACCTCTGTCGCACAACATATCTGTCCATAGAGGCCTGTACCTCCCGTTCCTTTATGACATTCCTAAAGTGTTTCACAACATTGTCAGTGTAATAGTCACCGGCACGGCTTGCAATAGCTGTGTGAGGGTGATTTTCATCAAAAAAGGTTTGCACTTTAAGCCACATTGCACACATTTCCTTAATCTTTGAAGTAGGCAACTTCCTCAATTTCTCTATCCCCTCCTCCGGAGCAGTTTCTCAGGTCTGGCCTCTTGCTGTTGAAGATGATCTAGCAGGTCATCAGTGGTTAGTTCATCATTGTCCTCCTCCACCAACTCTTCCACATCCTCCCCACTAACCTCCAACCCCAAGGGCTTCCCAATGCCACAATTGATTCCACAACTGGCATAGGCTTCTTAGGGTTAGCCTCAAATCCTTCAAAATCCCTTTTGTCTACACATTCTGGCCACAGTTTTTTTCCAGGCAGAGTTCAAGGTCCTCTTAGTCACTTCCTCCCAAGCCTTACCTATAATTTTTGCACAACTGAGGATGCTGAAGTGATCTCTCCAAAACTCTTAGAGCCAATTGAGTTTCTGAGGTCACTACAAAGCACCTTTCAAACATAGCTTTTGTGTAGAGTTTTTTGAAGTTTGCAATGGCCTGCTGGTCCATGGGCTGCCAGAGAGGAGTGGTATTAGGAGGCAAAAACTTGACCTTAATGAAGCTCATTTCTGCAGAAAGTTGCTCTGCCACGTCTGAAGGATGACCAGGAGCATTGTCTAATACCAGGAGGCACTTAAGGTCCAATTTATTTTCCAGGAGGTAATTTTTCAGTGGGGGCAAATGCATGGTGTAACCAGTCTTAGAAAAAGTCCCTAGTGACCCAAGCCTTACTGTTTGCCCTCCACAGCACACACAAATTAGCCTTGAGGACATTGTTTTTCCTGAACACTCTGGGATTTTCAGAGTGATACTGCTAAATTTCTAAATAAATAAATAAATAAATAAATACGCCAATAAAGGCTTTACTTTGCAGTCACCACTAGCATTAGCACACATCAACAGAGTAAGTCTGTCTTTCATAGGCTTATGTTCTGGGAGTGCCTTTTCCTCCTGAGTAATGTAGGTCCTATTTGGCATTTTCTTCCAAAACAGGCCTGTTTCGTCACAATTAAACGTTTGTTCAGGTTTCAGTCCTTCACTGTCTATGTACTCCTTGAATGCCTGCACATATTTTCCAGCCGCTTTGTGGTCCGAACTGGCAGCCTCACCATGCCTTATCACACTATGTATGCCACTACGATTCTTAAATCTCTCAAACCAACCTTTGCTGGCCTTAAATTCACTCACATCACCACTAGTTGCAGGCATTTTTCTAATTGGATAAAGGTTGGAAGATCAAGCTTCCTCCTCAACCCTCTAACTTCTACATTTGCTTTGAAGGAAAGTCTCTGAGGTTTGACCTAAGTAGCGATATTGGGCAGTGCAGAAGCAGCTGATATAGACTAGTGTTTGCTTCACAAACTTTTATGCATTTATTATGGTTAACTTCAAACATAATTGATCATAATTTCATAAAAGACACTGAGTTGAATTCCCCCCTGGGGAGAAAGAACTTAAGGCCCTTCAATACAATTTGAGATATTTTTCCAAACTTGCATTTTTCTAATTAAATCGTCATGCAACTTCCTAGCCTTTTCACATATGATCGCTCGAGAGATGCTATCTCCTGCTATCTGTTTTTTGCTTGCTGTCAGTGGCCCTGAAACCCCAACAGAAGATCTGTTTTTCGTTTATCCACACCAATAACAGTCTCTCAACATCTTCTATCACTTGCGATCTCTGTTTCAAAAACAAAGTTGCACCTCTGGCAAGAACAGCTTCCTTGACTGCCGTTTTCTTGGCCACAATAGTAGTGATGGTTGATTGGGGTTTTGTGTACAACCTGGCCAGCTCAGAGACATGCACTCCACTTTCATACTTAGCAATGATCTCTTTCTTCATATCCATAGTAATTCTCACCCTTTTTCCTGTAGGGTTGGCACTAGAAGCTTTCTTGGGGCCCATGGTGACTTATTTTGCAGGTGCAATCACTAAAAAGGCTGTGATAATATGAAATGTTCCGATTGCATGTTTGGATGCGACCTCAGTGGCTGGCTTGTAAACAATGGCACCCACGGAACAAGTGAGGCGGGCTCAGGCCGCATGTGGACGCATCTCGAACAAATCGCATTGAGCGAGTTTTTTAGTGCTAGCCGAGGCAAAATTTTTGCGTTAAAATGTATCGCTAGGCAGATTTAACGTTATGCGATGCCATCGTTAGGTGAGGGTCCACTGTATTGTCAAAGTACCACACTTGGATCCAATTCGAGGACAGCATGAAGCAAGCTTCTATACCACAAGACGGGCAGAAAGCAGCAACTTCACTCTGGCTGTGCCCTTCTCTAGAACATCACCCCCTCAAGGAAGGTTCCTTGATGCTGGTGAGGAGCTCTTGATCTAGGGAACTGGATCTGTGCTCCAGTTCTCTTAATTAACCCTGAATACCTTCCATCCCCCCACAGATGCTGTATAATCCTACAGGTTTAGTGCTTCCCCCTTAATTATAATAATAATAATAATAATAATAATAATAATAATAATAATAATAATAATAATAATAATCCAGAACATCACTTCATCTGAGATTATTTATCCCCAGGATGACTCGAGTCTGGAACACATTCATACAGCATTATGATGTCGACGAGATAAAGTCAGTTGATCAAATGAAAATGCTGGCCCACAGATGGCTCCAACTTCATCCTGTTCCCTACTTGTATGTTTCATAACAATAACAAGGCTTTCAAATGAGCTGATGTAAGTAACAACTCTTAAGCTTGTCAATAAAGTTAGGAATCCTTAACCTGTAAATAGCTTGTCAGTAAAGCTAGGAATCCTTAACCTAACCTTGTCAAACCCTGTGTGAAAAAAAAAAGAATGAAAGAGAATGAGAGAGAGAGAGAGAACAGAGAGAGAGAGAGAGAGGAGAGAGAGAGAGAGAGAGAGAGAGAGAGAATGAGAGAGAATGAGAGAGAATGAGAGAGAATGAGAGAGAATGAAAGAGAATGAAAGAGAATGAGAGAGAAAGAGAGAATGAAAGAGAATGAAAGAGAAAGAAGTAGAAAGAAGAAAGAAAGATAATTAGGTAGGAGGATGGAGGGGAAGCAATCCCACTGTTTTGACAGGCAGTAGGGGGAGTGAGTAATGATACAATATGTCATTTTGACGGCTGCCGGACCCTAACTTAGCACATTTAGAAGTCCACACACACACACACACAACACAATGAAAGAAAGAAAGGTAGGTAGGTAGGAAGGAATGATGACACATTTACCTAGGATAACTACCTAACACAACTGTCTGCTACTACTATGAAGAACACTGCTCAGACGAGGTGTTTTGTCTGTGCACATACAAAATAAAAACGCCCACAAAAACAAACACATACTTGTTTTATGTGTGAAAAGTGTAAAACACCATTGTGTATGCAACCATGTTTCAAAGAGTTCCACATCTGCAGAACTTCTAGGAACATGTCCAGTGACTGTACATTTGTATATATATTATAGAACAATAGAAATAAACAATTTTTCGTATTGTTGGTTTGTGTAAACAAGTTTTGTAAACAATATATTGATAATTATGTTTGTGCGTTTATTGTGTTGTGTACAGTGAGTGTATATACAGGTACCATCCGACTTACGACCAAGCTTGGTTCCAACCAGCCAGTCGTAAGTCAAAATGGACGTAAGTTGAACCTTACTACTGAATATCAACATCACATTTTTGTAATGATTTTATTTTATTGTTTTATTTTGGTATTTCATTTGTTACTCTACTTTTTATGCTGTTAGTACTGTATTGTATACTGCAAGGTTTAGGATAAACACTCTGTACAATACAAACACTTGTTTATTTCCCAGAAATTTGGCATACAAAACATGGTCGTAAGTCGAGTGGTCATATGTTGAGCAGGTCCAAAGTCAGATGGTAGGTGTATGTACACTGAACCTTACTTTGGACTCACAGGACACATGTGATAAAATAAAATAGTGAAAAAAAAAACAAGAAACCTTCGAATGCAAGTAAACCAAAGTTTACCGGGTGAGTGGCATTTGCGGCTGTTGCCATACATGGCTCATTTTCTGCCAACTTTACTCCTCTATAGTATCTCCATAAGTACTGATCACAAAAAAAATTTTTTGAGGCTTAAAACAATTAGAAAATTAATCTTAACATTTTCATAAGAAAAATATTTTTTTTTTTTATTCTTCGACACCAGGAGATACTTCAGGATTTGGGGTTGCAACAATCAAAGGGTTAATAGGTAATGCTATATGGCTTTAATAGGTCTAGTAAAGAAGTTTAGTAGTGAATAATTTCAGTTTTGAATTATTTTATAATAATTACAGTAGTACAGTAGAACAATTTATACAATTTACAATATGAAGTACAATTGAGTACGGTGGAACCCCGACCAATGAAGGCATCGTCGAACGATAAAAACGCCTAACGAAGCATTCTAGCGTAAAAATTTTGGCCCAACCAACGATGAAAAACTCGACTAACAACATTCGTCTCGAACGCATCCCCATGTCCGTCTGGCCTGAGCGTGCCTTAGCTGCCCAGCCTACAGTTAGTGTGCCAGTGTTTACAAGCCAGTGTGGTCACTTGCATGCATACATTCAGTACATTTTGTATTATTCCAGTGTTTTTAGTGCTTGTAACTGCTAAATAAGCCACAATGGGCCCAAAGAAAGCCAACCCTGTGGTAAAAAGGGTGTTAAAATAATTAAGGTGCTATTAGATGCTTAATTGTATAACTGAATTATCTGTACTGTAACAATCCCTTTTTCTTTTAAATTTTTACAAGTTTTAGAATAATTACAGAGTTTTATTCATAAGTCTAGTTGTCGATTCAATATAACTCTTATATTATTTTACTCAGAAAATCTAGTTTTTAAAATTACTCTCATCCTATGATTACAGGCATAGATCCTGATGTAAACTTTTTACTAAATGAAATACACGAATCAAACAGTAACTGTAATTACTATACAGCAGACTAAGCAAAGACATTACTCAGTGCTAACAATAACATAACCATCTTTAACTACAATATCAGATCCTTAAGCAAACATTATGATGACCTCACAGCATTACTCAATTCCCTTCATTCCAAAATATCAATCATCACACTCACAGAAACCTGGCTTAAACCTGATATTACAGATGTCTATACCATTCCTGGCTACATGGCCATACACAACTGTAGAACAGACCAGCAAGGGGGAGGAACATTTATCGAATGCATCGATAAATCCTGCACAAGGGATGAACATGGAGAATATATCATAGCCAAATTTAAATCAAAAGACCTGTAAAAACCCCTTACAATTATAAACATATACAGAGTACCACAGTCAAACATTTACCACTTTAGTGAAAAACTAGGAAACATGATTACTGATGCGCACATGAATAAAGACCACCTACTACTAACAGGAGATTTCAACAAACATACTACACGACCAGGACCCACAAGTAATTGAATTCACAAACACAATGAGTAACTACCTGTTGCTACCAACAATATCTAAACCTACAACAATCTCCGAGACAAGCATCTCCTTAATACACAACATCTGGACAAACACCAAATCCCCTTTAAAATCAGGCATAATCACAGACAACACTACAGACCACTACCCAACCTTTCTCATAACTAATCTGGGCAAACTGCCACAAGACATCACTAAAGTAACCTTCAGACCACATAACGAGACAGCAGTTAACAACTTTATAGCAGCTATGAATAAAATCAATTGGCAAAATGAGCTTGAAACATATACAGATATGAATGAATGTATAAATAATTTTCTAAAAAAAGCACAAAGCCTCTATAACAAACATTGCCCCCAAAAAACTAAACAGATCACAGCAAAGAGACTGAATAATCCCTGGCTAACACCAAATTAACACAAAGCACAAATATGAAAAACAGTATAGAATGGGTCAAATAACTAGAGAACAGTCTAAACATTACTCGTCAGCACTTACCAGCCTGATAAGAAGGTCTAAAAAATTGTATTATGAAAATAGACTACATAACATCAAAGGTGATATGAAAAAAACCTGGAAAACTCTATCTGAAATTCTTGGAAATAAAAAGTTATCCAAAAACAAAACAATCAAACT
Source organism: Cherax quadricarinatus (assembly GCF_026875155.1). Lineage (NCBI taxonomy): Eukaryota > Metazoa > Arthropoda > Malacostraca > Decapoda > Parastacidae > Cherax > Cherax quadricarinatus. Next base: position 56,564,915 of record NC_069399.1, on the reverse strand, counting down.
AACAAAATCAGATGAACCCCTACTCACACCCACTGAAACAGCAAATAGATTCAATGTTTTCTTCTCCACCATAGGTAAAAATCTAGCGAACAAAATACCAAGCGTAAACACCCGTCCATCAGACTACCTCATAGGTACCTACCCAAATACGCTATTCCTAGCTCCAACCAACCCCATAGAAGTTACACTCATCATAAACACCCTTAAAAACAAGGCAGGAGACATAAACAACTTGCCTGCTTTTATGTACAAAAAAGCTTCTCAAGTATTGTCACCAATTATTGCAACACTCTTTAACAAATCCATTGAATCATCTACCTTCCCAACAATCCTCAAAATAGCGAGGGTCACTCCGATCCACAAAGGAGGTGACCAAGCTTACTTGAATAACTATAGACCAATATCTAACTTACCACTGCTCTCTAAAATCTTTGAAAAATTAATGCATAGACAGATCTATTCCTACCTCGTCTCACACAACATATTAAACCCTTGTCAGTTTGGATTCAGGAATAATAAAAGCACGAATGATGCTATCATACACATGCTAGAACTAATATATACCGCACTTGAAAAGAAAGAAGTCCCGCTGGGCATTTTCATTGATTCACGCAAAGCTTTTGATACAGTCGACGATGAACTGCTGTACTCCAAATTAATGCCCTATGGTATCAGAGGCCACTCCCTCAACTACCTAAAATCATACCCTAGTAACAGAACTCAATATGTGTATGCAAATGATGCAAACTCTTCCACCCAACCAATCACAGTACGAGACCCACAAGGAAGCGTCCTTGGACCACTACTCTCTCATCTACATCAATGACCTACAGAATGCATCACAGCTACTCAAACCCATATTATTTGCAGATGACACTACATATGTATTTTCTCACCCAAACACAGTCATACTAGCAAACACAGTCAATGCCGAATTGCAGAAAATATCTGCCTGGATGATGACTAATAAACTTACCCTGAATACTGATAAAACCTATTTCATTCAGTTTGGAAATAAAGCTGCAAATGATCTGATTAACATAACACTAAATGGATCATCAGTCACAAGACTCACAGAAGGAAAATTCCTAGGTATCCACCTTGACAGTAGCCTTAAGTTCTGGACACACATACAACAAATCACCAAGAAAATCTCCAAGACTGTAGGCATACTATCAAAGGTACTACGTTCCACAATCAGCTCTCCTGGCACTGTACCATACACTCATATACCCTTATCTTACATGTGGAATTTGTGCATGGGGATCAACAACATCCAATCACCTAAAACCCCTCATAACCCAGCAAAAGGCAGCAGTAATAATGATAACGAATTCCCACTCCCGCCAGCACACTCCACCAATTTTCAATAGTCTGAATCTGCTCACCATTAAGAACATCCATACTTATTCATGTGCATACTACATACACAGAACAATGCACACAAATATAAACCCTCCACTCAAACTTCTCCTCACCAACCTAAACAGGACACATGACCACAACACAAGACACAGATCTCTTTTTGATATACCTCATGTCCTTATCACACTGTGTAAAAACTCTATGCACATAAAGGGCCCCAAAATATGGAATTCATTACCAGAAGATATTAAAGTAACCCAGTCTGAAAACCAGTTTAAGACTCTTCTCAAAAGCCACTTAATCACCCTAGACTAAACACTAAATACTCAGTACACACATACTCACCTATGTACTCCCACATCATAACTTCAACAATCACTTTGAACCTTTTATCCATTGTTGACAGGAATATAATTGAACCATTGTTTTCCACAAAAAGCATTTTAGACTATAAGAATATATCCTTTTTTCTTATACAAATTTAATTCACTTATAATTAATAATCTACTGTTCAACTATGAAATAATTACTGTCCTACTGTACAACTATGATAAAATCCTTAGTGTTAAGTAGTCTGTAAGCCAATAATGTTAAGTTGGCCCATAATGACAAGGCATAATAGAGGGTCTCTTTGCAATGCAACCCACTATTGTAAATATAAAATCTCAATGTACTGTTTGCAAAGACATAAAATAAATAAATAAAAAATAAAAATTACAATAGAAACAAAGAAGGAGACAATCACAAAGTTCGAAAGTGGAGTGCATGTCTCCGAGCTGGCTAGGTTGTATAACAAACCCCAATGAACCATTGCTACTATCTTGGCCAACAGAAAGGCAATCAAGGAAGCTGTTGTTGCAAAAGGTGCAAGTATGTTTTCGAAACAGAGATCGCAAGTACTCAAAAATGTTGAGAGATTGTTGTTGTTGTGGATAAACAAAAAACAGATTTAATTAAAAAAAAAATGCCTGTAACTAGTGATGTTATTGAATTTAAAGCCAGTAAAGGTTGGTTTGAGAGATTTAAGAATCGTAGTGGCATACACAGTGTGGTAAGGCATGGTGAGGCTGCCAGTTTGGACCAAAAAGCGGCTGAAAAATATGTGCAGGAATTCAAGGAGTACATAGACACTGAAAAATTAAAACCCCAACAAGTGTTTGTGACGAAACAGGCCTGTTTAGGAAGAAAATGCCAAATAGGACCTACATTACCCAGGAGGAAAAAGCACTGCCAGGACGCAAGCCTATGAAAGACAGGGTAACTCTTATGTTGTGTAGTAATGCTAGTGGGGATTGTAAAGTGAAGCCTCTACTCGTGTATCACTCAAACTCCCAGTGTGTTCAAGAAAAACAATGTCGTCAAGGCTAGGTTGTGTGTGATGTGGAGGGCAAACAGTAAGCCATGGGTCACTAGGGACATTTTCTATGATTGGTTTTATCATGCGTTTGGCCCCACTGTGAAAAATTGCCTCCTGGAAAATAAATTGGACCTCAAGTTACTCCTGGTATTAGACAATGCTCCTGATCATCCTTCAGACTTGCCAGAGCAAATTTCAGGGGAGTTGAGCTTCATAAAAGTGAAGTTCTTGCCTCCTAACACCACTCCTCTCTTCCAGCCCATGGACCAGCAGGTCATTTCAAATTTCAAAAAACTGTACACCAAAGCAATGTTTCAAAAGTGCTTGGAAGTGACCTCAGACACTCAATTGACCCTACAAGACTTTTGGAAAGATCACTTTAGTATCCTCAGTTGCATAAACTTTATAGATAAGGCTTGGGAGGGAGTGACTAACAGGACCTTGAACTCTGCTTGGAGGAAACTGTGGCCAGAATGTGTACAAGAGAGGGATTTCAAAGGGTTTGAGGCTAACCCTCAGGAGCCTATGCCAGTTGTGGAATCTATTGTGGCATTGGGGAAGTCCATGGGGTTGGAGGTTAGTGGGGAGGATGTGGAAGAGTTGGTAGAGGACAACTATGAAGAACTAACCACTGATGAGCTGCAAGAGCATCTGCAACAGCAAGAGGCCACAACTGAGGAAATTGCTTCAGAGGAGGGAAGAGAGAAATGGAGGAAGTTGCCTTCTTCAAAGATTAAGGAAATTTGTGCAAAGTGGGTTGATGTCCAAACCTTTATGGATGAAAATCACCCTGACACAGCTATTGCAAGCCATGCTGGTGACTTTTACAATGACAATGTTGTGGCCCATTTTAGGAAAATCTTAAAGAAATGCGAGGTACAGAGCTCTATGGACAGATTTTTGGTGTGACAGAGGTCCAGTGACTCTCAAGTTGTTCCCAGTGGCATTAAAAAAAGAAGAGAAGTAACCCCAAAAAAGGAATTGGTACCTAAAGTCCCTATGGAAGGGGATTCCCCTTCCAAACAATAATACACCTCCATCTCCCCTCCTCCCATCTCATCACTCATCACTACATCTTCAATAAAGGTAAGTGTCATTTATTCTTCATTTAGTACAGTATTTGTTGTGCATGTATCCTTCTTTTTCTGTGTAGGAAAATATATATTTCATGTGAAAAAAAAAATTCATACTTTTGGGTGTCTGGAACGGATTAATTGGATTTCCATTATTTCTTATGGGGAAAATTAATTCGATTAACGATAAATTCGCCTAAAGATAAGCTCTCTGGAATGGATTAATATCGTTGGTCGAGGGTCCACTGTATTTAAAATGATGAAATTTGATTACAATTTTGAAGCCTTACAGTATTACAATAGAACAAATTAAACAATTTACTATATGAAGTATTGCAATTTAGTACCGAGAACAATGAAATTTGAACATCCAGTTTTTGAAGTAATGAGTACATGGTTGAGCAATCTTCAGCAAAATATTCAGTAGTGAAATTGAGACATCACTGTACCTTTTGAGTTGCATTTGAGCAAATGGAAGGTATTAAGTACAGCTTTTCTGGTTTTAATTTTGGGTAATGAGGAGATTTCTAAGTAGGACCTTAAATTGATTCACAGGCAGGGGTCCTTTAGTGTGTTCTGGTAATGAATTCCAGGTAACATTTTTGCACGGAGAGAGATGGACACGAGGGACATTGAAGAGTGATTTGTTTCTTATATTATGGTTGTGTGTTCTGTTGTAGTTAGTAAGTAGGAGTTTGAGAGGAGGGTTTATATTTGAGTACAGTAGGGCCCCGCTTTACAGCGTTTCACTTTACAGCGTTCCGCTAATATGGTCATTTCAAATTATGACCAAAACTTGATATACGGCTCCCCCCACCTGACTTTCTAATACGGTCACTGCGCCCCACCCGGTTTGTTTACATTCTCTGTGAGATCCAAGCACTAAGTCTCTATTTTGTCTGGAAACTCCCAAATTTCAAGTGTTTTTAAAAGTTATTTCATATTTTATATATACTCTGATAATTATACTTATGTATACCTGTACCTAAATAAACTTACATACTGTGCTGGCATGAAGGTACACATTAAAATCAGTAAGAGTGTCTTATGTCTCCAGATGTCATATTAGTAATGATGATGATAAAACATCGACTCTCATTTAAATTCGTATATTACGTTAATATACACATTTTCATTAATCCATCTATGACATTTTTTCAAAATTATATAATAAACACGATTATTTATTTTTTTATTATCACACTGGCCGATTCCCACCAAGGCAGGGTGGCCCGAAAAAGAAAAACTTTCACCATCATTCACTCCATCACTGTCTTGCCAGAAGGGTGCTTTACACTACAGTTTTTAAACTGCAACATTAACACCCCTCCTTCAGAGTGCAGGCACTGTACTTCCCATCTCCAGGACTCAAGTCCGGCCTGCCGGTTTCCCTGAACCCCTTCATAAATGTTACTTTGCTCACACTCCAACAGCACGTCAAGTATTAAAAACCATTTGTCTCCATTCACTCCTATCAAACACGCTCACGCATGCCTGCTGGAAGTCCAAGCCCCTCGCACACAAAACCTCCTTTACCCCCTCCCTCCAACCTTTCCTAGGCCGACCCCTACCCCGCCTTCCTTCCACTACAGACTGATACACTCTTGAAGTTATTCTGTTTCGCTCCATTCTCTCCACATGTCCGAACCACCTCAACAACCCCTCCTCAGCCCTCTGGACAACAGTTTTGGTAATCCCGCACCTCCTCCTAACTTCCAAACTACGAATTCTCTGCATTATATTCACACCACACATTGCCCTCAGACATGACATCTCCACTGCCTCCAGCCTTCTCCTCGCTGCAACGTTCATCACCCATGCTTCACACCCATATAAGAGCGTTGGTAAAACTATACTCTCATACATTCCCCTCTTTGCCTCCAAGGACAAAGTTCTTTGTCTCCACAGACTCCTAAGTGCACCACTCACTCTTTTTCCCTCATCAATTCTATGATTCACCTCATCTTTCATAGACCCATCCGCTGACACGTCCACTCCCAAATATCTGAATACATTCACCTCCTCCATACTCTCTCCCTCCAATCTGATATTCAATCTTTCATCACCTAATCTTTTTGTTATCCTCATAACCTTACTCTTTCCTGTATTCACCTTTAATTTTCTTCTTTTGCACACCCTACCAAATTCATCCACCAATCTCTGCAACTTCTCTTCAGAATCTCCCAGAAAAGTTGCAGAGATTGGTGGATGAATTTGGTAGGGTGTGCAAAAGAAGAAAATTAAAGGTGAATACAGGAAAGAGTAAGGTTATGAGGATAACAAAACACGATGCATAATATAAATTTTGATAAATACACCCCACAGTAGAATAAATAAACATAAATATGAGATGTGGTAGCAGACGACTTGCACAAGTGACGCCATATTAGAAATAATAATAATCACTGAGTCTCATTAAATGTCGTATATTACGTTAATATACACATTTTCATTAATCCATCCATGATATTTTTTTTTCAGAATTATATAATAAACACGATACATAACATATAAAGATGATAAATACACCCCACAATAGAATAAATAAACATTAATATGAGATGTGGTAGTAAGATAACTTGTACAAGTTACAACAAGAATAACATTTTCTCTAATCTAACATAAGAGAAAATGTGTTACTGGGGGTAACTGTAGAAAATTATTCCTTTCGTATGTATGTAAGTTTATTCAAGTATACACAAATACAGTTACATAGATTATCATACATAATGACATATGTATAGAGAACCTAGGATAACTAAAAAAAGTCAGAGTGACTTATTTCCATTGCCTTCACTCAGAGCATCATTTCTTCTCAAAATGATGTTACATGAGAATGGGAGTATTCTTCTTTATTTATTCTACCATATCAATGTAGAGACAACTTGTACACAATGTAATTTATACACAAACCAGATGTGTACACTTTTTTTGTTTACAAAACTTAAGTTCGCCTGGTTTGTTTACAGAAAGCAGAGTGTGGATCAGCAACGGTATCCTACCAGCTCTTCTTTCTCAAAAAAACATCGCTCATCATAACTTGTGATGGCCTAAGTGAAAGTTCAACTACATGAACCCACGTAGACCACAACATGACCCAAGAATACTAAGAATGTAGCCCAAATCTTGACAAAATTAGAAGATCTAAGGAAGACAGCCCTGCTAACCCAAACACTGCCTCCGCTGCCAGACAATCACTTAACCCAAGCTCCGAGAAAACAAGCCTTCTCCTCCATTGCTACACAGTATCTACTTCAGTGATACTATGAAAGGATATCGCAGAAGAAACAACACCAGTAATATAAAGAATAACAGCAAGGACCCTAGAACTCAACTTGTCTACCCAGCAGGACGCCAGTGTATCATCAACCCCCCTCACCGCCGCCACCCAAGGAACAACAACAACAACAAACATGGCTGACTCCCCCTCCAACTCCACTCCCTTCAAAGGATTCACCCATGATAACTCAGGTATGATTATTCCTGACAATATCAAGGACTACATCGTTTCTCTAGAAAATGAAATCAAAGATATCAAAGCAACACTCGAGCGACGAGAATCCAAGATAATCAACCTCGAGAATAAGATCCAAAACCTTGAAGAGAAGATTACATCGGGAAGTGTTGACACAGAAAATACTCTAAAAGCAGCTATAGCCAGTCACACTGAGCAAATAACAACAATAAATATGAAGGTTGAAGAAGCAATCAAGGACTGGAATCAGAACATGCACACTCGACTAAATGAATACCTTGATTTCCAAGACGACAAAACTGAACAAGATAAGTTGTCTGATGCAGTTATAATAAACAGTCCACACATTCCTAGTGACATAACACAAGCACAGTGCAAAGAAACTGCTATCAGGATAATACAGAACCACGTACAAGTCATCGTGCAAAACATGAAATCAAGAAACACGTTTTGTTAGGAAAACCAGGAAGAAAAACACAGTATAATGACCAGACTTCATTCATACGATAAAAGAAAGACCTAATTAAATCAGCAATTACAATGAAAAAATGGAGTGTACATAAATGAGTGTCTAACAAAAAAACGTCAAAACCTTCTGTTCAGGCTGAGAAAACTTTAAACAGGAAAACAAAATACACCAGTGTTTCACGCGAGATGGGAAAATACTAGTAAGGAAAACATCAACAGGACAAAAATATACCATCTCAATGAACACGATTTCTCTACCTTCCTTAGAAAAGCTGACATTTCTGTAACAGATTAGATAAGTGCCCTTAATACATATATACGTGTGGTACATATAGTGTACATTACTATTATATTGTGCATAATTATTTTTATTATTTTTCATCACTAGCTAATGCCAACTACCTCCAATACTCTATACTTCTTTCTTACTGCTATTAATTGCTCATAATTTTAAACTACAAGTCAAATCTTACTCCAAATTAATAATATTCATTATTCTTACCTGTCCATTTAATTTTGTTTATCACTACTTGTTTTTTTTAGTCACTTTTCATTGTGTATGCAATTAGTGTATATTCCAATTACTTTTTTGCAAGTACCAAAACTATCTTTTGCTAGCTAGTACCAACTACCTCATTTTTTTTACTTTTTATTGTGCAATAAACTCCCTCAATTTATTTAATATTACAAATCAGATCTTACTCCTAAACCAATATTATTTCATAGTGACCACCTGTCCATTTAACTTTGTTTACCATTACTTAATTTTAGTCCCTTATATATTTTCTCCTTTATTTTAGCTTTATATAACTACCCTAGTTTATATATTCACAATTGTTAAAATAATCAAGGTGCTATTCTCAGGTGCTAAAGTAGAATAAGTTCACAATTTTGCCATTATATTCCAAAGCTCATTATTTGATTACCACTTTATTGTTCACCACAACTTATATTAGTCCCTTTTATATTATTATTTTATACTATAATTCTAACTTTAAAGAATTACCTTTATAGTACTACCAACTATCATATTCCCAAGCTCCATTATTTGATCATCACTATATTTGTATTAGTCCCTTTTATATTGTCTCCTTTATTTTAGCTTAAAAAAAAAAAAAAAAAAAAAAAAACTACCTTAGCTCATTATTTTACATTTGTTAAATAATTCAGGTGCTATTTTTTAGCTTAAGACTATTTACTTTGTTTTATACTTAATTCTAACTATAGATTCACTACAAATCTTATGATTACAAGCATTGATCCTGATACCAATCTCTTATTTAATGACTTAAATGAATCAAACAGTTACTGTAATTACTACACTGCAGAACAATCAAAGGCACTTCTCAGTGCCAACAACAACATAACTATCTTTAACTACAATATCAGATCTTTAAGCAAGCATTACGATGACCTCATAGCATTACTAAATTCCTTACATGCCAATATGTCCATCATTACACTAACTGAAACCTGGCTAAAGCCTGATAGTACAGATGTCTATGCCATTCCTGGTTACACAGCCATACACAACTGTAGGCCAGACCAACAAGGGGGTGGCACAGCCATATACTACTCAGACCAACTAGAATGTATCACTAATACTTGCACAAGGGATGAACATGGGGAATATATAATAGCCAAATTCAAATCCAAATACCTACAAAAACCTCTCACATTGATAAACATCTACAGAGTTCCACAGTCAAACATTAGCCAATTTAGTCAAAACCTAGGAAGTATGATAACTGATGCACGCATGAACAAAGTCACTTACTACTCCTCAGGTGACTTCAATATAAATCTCCTGCAAAGCCAGGACCCACACGTTACTGAATTCACAAACACAATGAGTAACTGTATGTTGCTACCAACAGTAACAAACCTACAAGAGTTACAGAGACTAGTGTTTCCCTACTTGACCACATCTGGACCAACACCATATCCCCTTTAAAATCAGGCATTAATTACAGATAAACCACAGACCACTACCCGACTTTCCTCATAACAACTCTTGGTAAATTACCCCAAGACACTACTAAAGTCACCTTCAGACTTCACAATGAGGCAGCCATTAATAACTTCACAACAGCAGTAGCAAACATTGACTGGCACACTGAGCTAGAAATCTATACAGATATTGACGAATGTATTAATAATTTTCTAAAAAAGACCCAATACCTCTATAACAAGCACTGCCCTAAAAAAACTAAACAGATGACAGCTAAGAGACTGAACAGTCCCTGGCTAACACCCAGCATTCTCAAATCCATAAATACAAAACACCAATATGAAAAACAGTACAGAATGGGTCACATAACCAGAGACCAAACAAAACGTTACTCGTCAATCCTAACCAGCCTGATAAGAAGGGCAAAAAAATTGTATTATGAGAACAGATTATCCAACTTACGAGGTGATATAAAAAAGACCTGGAAAACCCTATCAGAAATTCTAGGAACAAAAAAGATATCACGAAATAGCGAAATAAAATTAGCAAAAAACAGATGAACCCCAACTCCCACCAACAGAAACAGCAAACAGACTCAATGATTTCTTCTCCACTATAGGGCAAAACCTTGCCAATAAAATCCCAAGCTCAGATACCCCACCAAATGACTACCTCACCGGCAACTACCCGAACACACTGTTCCTAGCTCCGACTAACCCATACGAAGTCTCCCTTATTATCAACACACTAAAAAACAAGGCAGGAGATTTAAATACCTTACCACCCTTTATATACAAAAAAGTGTCACAAGTGCTATCACCAATCATTGCAACACTCTTTAACAAATCCATTGAATCCTCCACCTTCCCTACAGTACTCAAAATAGCAAGGGTCACCCCGATCCACAAAGGAGGAGACCAAACAGAGTTGAATAACTTTTAGGCCAATATCCAACTTACACCCTCTCTCAAAAATCTTCGAAAAATTAATTCATAAACGAATCTACTCTACCTTATCTCCCAAAACATACTCAACCCCTGCCAATTTGGATTCAGGCCTAAAAAAATACTAATGATGCTATTATACACATGCTAGAACATATATACACTGCAATAGAGAAAAAAGAAGTCCCACTGGGGATCTTCATTGACTTACGTAAAAGCTTTTGATACAGTTGACCATGACTTGCTCCATGTAAAATTGTCACACTATGGTATAAGAGGGCACTCCCTCAACTACCTCAAGTCATACCTCAGCAACAGAAGCCAATATGTGTATGCAAATGGGGCAAACTCCTCTGCACAACCAATTACAGTTGGTGTCCCACAGGGAAGTGTCCTTGGCCCTCTTCTCTTTCTCCTATACATAAATGGGCCTACCAATGCTTCGCAATTACTCAAACCCACACTATTTGCAGATGACACTACATACGTCTTCTCCCCACCCGAGCCCAGTCACGCTAGCCAATACTGTAAATACCGATTACAGAAAATATCTACCTGGATGAGAACTAACAAACTTACACTAACATTGACAAAACCTACTTCATTCAGTTTGGTAACAGAGCTGCAGATGTCCCTCTTAACATAATGATAAACGGATCACCTATCACAAAGCTAACAGAGGGAAAATTCTTAGGAATCCACCTTGATAATAGACTCAAATTTCATACACATATACAACAAATTTTTAAGAAAATTTCCAAGACTGTAGGCATACTATCGAAGATACGGTACTATGCTCCACAGTCAGCCCTCCTGGCCCTATATCACTCTCTTATTTACCCCTATCTCACCTATGGAATTTGTGCATGGGGCTCAACAACAAGTAACCATCTCAGACCACTAATTACCCAACAAAAGGCTGCAGTTAGAATGATAACAAATCTCACTATAGGCAGCACACTCCACCAATATTCAATACACTAAACCTCCTCACCATACAAAACATCCATACTTACTACTGCACCTATTACATACATAGAACACTTAACTCTGATATTAACCCTCCCCTCAAACATCTCCTTGCCAACCTCAACAGAACACATGACCATAACACAAGGCACAGATCACTCTTTGATGTTCCTCGTGTCCATCTCACACTATGTAAAAACTCAATGCACATAAAAGGCCCTAAAATCTGGAATTCATTACCTGTAAATATAAAAGAAACACTACCTGTTTATAAATTCAAGTCTCTTCTCAAAGATCACTTACTCACCCAAACCAAATAAATACTGAATAACTGAACCTTATAATTGTATATCTTAAATGTTTCTCACAATTATATCACATAAATGTTAAACCTAAAACCCAATCTAACTTTATTATTTTTTAAATACACTACCTAACAGAATACTCCATTCTACTGAATGTACAACAATGCATACAACCATATGACCTGTCTTTATAATACTCACTTGTGCTTTATAGTAACCTGTTTACATTAATGTTTTATCACTGATTTCATCATTGCTTAGTTAATCTTAAGTTAATTTTAAGCCAGCCCGTAATGCTATGCATAGTATAAGTGGCTTTGGCATACTGCTCTTACCTGTATTTGTTGTACCTCTGTATGTGTGCTCAAATTTTTAAATAAAATAAAATAAAAATAAAATAAAATAACTCTGCGCCTGTCCTCTCTCACGCACTCATTCTTTCTCTCTCTCTCATTTATTCATTTTATCTCATTTACTTACTCCTGACCCTACTTTAAGACTACAAATATTTTAAGGTAAGTAATGAGTGAACTGTATATAACATTTTATCGCTCTGGGGTGCTTAACCCGTAAACGGTCCAAACGTATATATACGTTTTTTTTTAACATTTGAAAGCATGTAAAGAAAGTAGATCTTCTTTTTGTTTTACAACATTCGAAAATGTGTAAAAAACTTTGATCTACTTTTTTTTGTTATATTTGAAAATATTTTAAAAAAACTTAGACCTACTTTTGTAGCACTACACATGTGAACGTAGATATGCTTGGACCGTTTACGGTTAAATATCATAAAAATAGTATGTGTGGGTGGGTTGGCCTGGTATGGTAGCCTGGTGGCTACCATACATACCACACTTGATTTCTTACAATAAATACTACTCCTATCTCACCCTAGATTAAGACTACAAATATTTTAAGGTAAGTAATGAGTAAACTGTATATGCATTTTATCGCTCGGGATACTTAAATGCAATAGAATATTATGTGGCCTGGAAAGGTAGCCCGGCTGACTACCATACATACCACAAATTGATTTCTTACAATAAATACTACTTGTCTAACCCTAGATTAAGACTAAATATTTTAATGTAAGTAAAGTGTACTATGTGTGTATTGTACTTTTTTATGTTTTTTGATGCCTGGTTCTATTGCTTACTTAATAATATGTTAGGTAAACTTGTTATCTAGTGTTTTTTATACATTTTATAAGTGGAAAAAAAGGGTGTTCCACTTTATGGCAATTTCCGCTTTACGGCGGTAGCCTGGAACTTACCTGATGTATAAGTGGGGGCATACTGTATAGTGTTCTGTGCATGAAGTAGGCACAATAATAAGTGTGGATGTTTTGTATACGAGTTAGTTAACCTTTAAATGGTCCAAACGTATATATCCGTTTTTTCAACATTTGAAAGAAAGTTAAAAAAAAGTAGATCTTCTTTCTTGTTTTACATTTGAAAATGTGTAAAAAAAACTTTTATCTACAGTTTTTTTTTTGTTATATTTGAAAATATGTAAAAAAAACGTAATCTACTTTTGGAGCACTACGGATTTGAACATCAATCTTTTGGACCTTTTAAAGGGGTTTAAAAAACTCTGAAAAGCAGAGGAGTATGCTTTCTATTACAGGAGTTTGTAATCATTCGCACTGCAGTTTTTGTGGGTTATTAAAAGGGTTTTAAATATGATTGCTGTGGTTGAGCCCCATGCACAAATACCATAGGTGTGGTAAGGGTTGAGAGCGAGTGGTATAATGCAAGAAGAGCTGATCGGGGTACATATACCCTATCTTTGAGAGGATGCCTAATGTTTTGGAGACTTTCTTGGATATTTGCTGTATTTTTTTTTTTCCAACAAGTCGGCCGTCTCCCACCGAGGCAGGGTGACCCAAAAAGAAAGAAAATCCCCCCCCCCAAAAAAATACTTTCATCATCATACAACACTTTCACCTAAATCACACATAATCACTGTTTTTGCAGAGGTGCTCAGAACACAACAGTTTTAGAAGCATATACGTAAAGATACACAACAAATCCCTCCCAAAACCCCTAATATCCCGAAAACCCCCCCTTTAGAGTGCAGGCATTTTACTTCCATTTCCAGGATAAAAAGTCGGCTATATAAAAATAACCGGTTTCCTGAAAACCCTTCACTAAATATAACCCTGCTCACACTCCAACAGATCATCAGGTCCAAATACCATTCGTCTCCATTCACTCCTATCGAACACGCTCAGCATGCCTGCTGGAAGTCCAAGCCCCTCGCCACAAAACCTCCCTTACCCTTCCTTCCAACCTTTTCGAGGACGACCCCTACCCCGCCTTCCTTCTTCTACAGATTTAAATGCTCTCCAATGTCATTCTACTTTGATTTCCTTCTCTCTAAATGGCCAAACCCCCCTAAACAACCCCTCTTCAGCCCTCTCACTAATACTTTTATTAACCCCACACCTTCTACTAATTTCCACACTCCGAATTTTCTGCATAATATTTACACCACACACTGCCCTTAGACAGGACATCTCCACTGCCTCCAACCGCCTCCTCACTGCTGCATTCACAACCCAAGCTTCACACCCATATAAGAGTGTTGGAACTACTATACTTTCATACATTCCCTTCTTTGCCTCGATACATAACGTTTTTTGACTCCACATATACATCAATGCACCACTCACCTTTTTCCCTTCATCAATTCTATGATTAACCTCATCCTTCATAAATCCATCCGCCGACACGTCAACTCCCAAGTATCTGAAAACATTCACTTCTTCCATACTCTTCCTCCCCAATTTGATATCCAATTTTTCTTTATCTAAATCATTTGATACCCTCATCAGCTTGCTCTTTTCTATGTTCACTTTCAACTTTCTACCTTTACACACACTCCCAAACTCATCCACTAACCTTTGCAATTTTTCTTTAGAATCTCCCATAAGCACAGTAACATCAGCAAAAAGTAACTGTGTCAATTCCCATTTTGTATTTGATTCCCCATAATTTAATCCCACCCCTCTCCTGAACACCCTAGCATTTATTTCTTTTACAACCCCATCTATAAATATATTAAACAACCATGGTGACATTACACATCCATTACACCAGGAAGTAGTCTCCCTCTCTTCTACACACCCTAACCTGAGCCTCACTATCCTCATAAAAACTCTTTACAGCATTTAGTAACTTACCATCTATTCCATATACTTGCAACATCTGCCACATTGCTTCCCTATCCACTCTATCATATGCCTTTTCTAAATCCATAAATGCAATAAAAACTTCCCTACCTTTATCTAAATACTGTTCACATATATGCTTCATTGTAAACACTTAATCTACACATCCCCTACTCACTCTGAAACCTCCTTGCTCATCCGCAATCCTACATTCTGTCTTAACTCTAATTCTTTCAATAATAACCCTACCGTACACTTTTCCTGGTATACTCAGTAAACTTATTCCCCTATAATTTTTACAATCTCTTTTGTCCCCCTTCCCTTTATATAAAGGGACTATACATGCTCTCCTCCAATCCCTATGTATCTTCCCCTCTTTCATACATTTATTAAACAAAAATACCAACCACTCCAACACTATATCCCCTATTGCTTTTAACATTTCTGTCATGATCCCATCAGTTCCAGCTGCTTTACCCCCTTTCATTCTACATAATGCCTCACGTACCTCCCCCACACTTACATTCTGCTCTTCTTCACTCCTAAAAGATGGTATACCTCCCTGGCCAGTGCATGAAATTACCGCCTCCCTTTCTTCCTCAACATTTAAAAGTTCCTCAAAATATTCTCGCCATCTACCTAATACCTCCCTCTCGCCATCTACTAACTCCCCTACTCTGTTTTTAACTGACAAATCCATACTTTCCCTATGCTTTCTTAACTTGTTTAACTCACTCCAAAATTTTTTCTTATTTTCATTAAAATTTCTTGACAGTGCCTCTCCCACTCTATCATCTGCTCTCCTTTGCACTCTCTCACCACTCTCTTCACCTTTCTTTTACTCTCCATATACTCTGCTCTTCTTATAACACTTCTGCTCTGTAAAAACCTCTCATAAGCTACCTTTTTCTCTTTTATCACACCCTTTACAGTGGACCCCCAGTTCGTAATACTAATCCGTTCCTGAGAGCTCATCGTAAACCAAAAATATCGGAAAGCGAATCAATTTTCCCCATAAGAAATAATGGAAATCAAATTAATCCGTGCAAGACACCCAAAAGTATGAAAAAAAAAACTTTTACCACATGAAATATTAAGTTTAATGCAATAGAATAGTAATTACAATAACAACAATAACAATAAATAACGAAAGAATAATTGACACTTACCTTCAATGAAGATCTGGTGATGATTGATGGGATGGGAGGAGGGGAGAGTGTGGATGGTGTTAGCATTTAAAAGGGGAATCCCCCTCCATTAGGTCTTGAGGTAGCAAGTCCTTTTCCAGGGTTACTTCCTTCTTCTTTTAATGCCACTAGGACCAGGTTGAGAGTCACTGGACAACTGTCGCACAACATATCTGTCCAGGCCTGTACTTCTCGTTCCTTTATGACTTTCCTAAAGTGGTTCACAACATTGTCAGTGTAATAGTCACCAGCACGGCTTGCAATAGCTGTCTGAGGGTGATTTTCATCCATGAAGGTTTGCACTTCAAGACACTTTGCACAGATTTCCTTAATCTTTGAAGTAGACAACTTCTTCAATTTCTCTCTCCCCTTCCCCGAAGCAATTTCCTCAGGTGTGGCCTCTTGCTGTTGAAGTTTATCTAGCAGCTCATCAGTGGTTAGTTCTTCATTGTCCTCCTCCACCAACTCTTCCACATCCTCCTCACTAACCTCCAACCCCAAGGACTTCATCAATGCCACAATGGATTCCTCAACTGGCATAGGCTTCTCAGGGTTAGCCTTAAACCCTTCGAAATCCCTTTTGTCTACATATTCTGGCCACAGTCTTTTCCAGGCAGAGTTCAAGGTCCTCTTAGTCACTCCCTCCCAAGCCTTACCTATAAGTTTTACTCAATTGAGGATAGTAAAGTGATCCTTCCAAAACTCCTTTAGAGTCATTTGAGTTTCTGTGGTCACTTCAAAGCACCTTTCAAACATAGCTTTTGTGTACAGTTTTTTTGAAGTTGGAAATGACCTGCTGGTCCATGGGTTGCAGGAGAGGAGTGGTATTAGGAGGCAAAAACTTGACCTTAATGAAACTCATGTCCCCACAAAGTCGCTCTGACAGTCTGTAGGATGACCAGGGGCATTGTCTAATCCAGGAGGCACTTAAGGTCTAATTCCTTTTCAATTAGGTAATTTTCACACTGGGGCAAATGCATGGCGTAACCAGTCATAGAAAAAGTCCCTAGTGACCCATGCCTTACTGTTTGCCCTCCACAGCACACACAAATTAGCCTTGAGGACATTCTTTTGCTTGAATGCTCTGGGAGTTTCTGAGTGATACACCAATAAAGGCTTCACTTTGCAATCACCACTAGCATTGGAACACATCAACAGAGTAAGCCTGTCTTTCATAGGCTTATGTCCTGGGAGTGCCTTTTCCTCCTGAGTAATGTAGGTCCTGCTTGGTAATTTCTTCCAAAACAGGTCTGTTTCGTCACAATTAAACACTTGTTCAGGTTTCAATCCTTCAGCCTCTATGTACTCCTTGAATTCATGCACATATTTTTCAGCCTCACACATAAAGTGGGAGTTGTCACAGTTGCTCTTTGCTGATGACACTGTGCTCTTGGGAGATTCTGAAGAGAAGTTGCAGAGATTGGTGGATAATTTGGTAGGGTGTGCAAAAGAAGAAAATTGAAAGTGAATACAGGAAAGAGTAAGGTTATGAGGATAACAAAAAGATTAGGTGATGAAAGTTTGGATATCAGATTGGAGGGAGAGAGTATGGAGGAGGTGAATGTATTCAGATATTTGGGAGTGGACGTGTCAGCGGATGGGTCTATGAAAGATGAGGTGAATCATAGAATTGATGAGGGGAAAAGGGTGAGTGGTGCACTTAGGAGTCTGTGGAGACAAAGAACTTTGTCCTTGGAGGCAAAGAGGGGAATGTATGAGAGTATAGTTTTACCAACGCTCTTATATGGTGTGAAGCATGGGTGATGAATGTTGCAGCGAGGAGAAGGCTGGAGGCAGTGGAGATGTCATGTCTGGAGATGTCATGTGTGGTGTGAATATAATGCAGAGAATTCGTAGTTTGGAAGTTAGGAGGAGGTGCGGGATTACCAAAACTGTTGTCCAGAGGGCTGAGGAAGGGTTGTTGAGGTGGTTCGGAAATGTGGAGAGAATGGAGCGAAACAGAATAACTTCAAGAGTGTATCAGTCTGTAGTGGAAGGAAGGCAGGGTAGGGGTTTGGCCTAGGAAAGGTTGGAGGGAGGGGGTAAAGGAGGTTTTGTGTGCGAGGGGCTTGGACTTCCAGCAGGCATGCGTGACGTGTTTGATAGGAGTGAATGGAGACAAATGGTTTTTAATACTTGACGTGCTGTTGGAGTGTGAGCAAAGTAACATTTATGAAGGGGTTCAGGGAAACCAGCAGGCCGGACTTGAGTCCTGGAGATGGGAAGTACAGTGCCTGCACTCTGAAGGAGGGGTGTTAAAGTTGCAGTTTAAAAACTGTAGTGTAAAGCACCCTTCTGGCAAGACAGTGATGGAGTGAATGATGGTGAAAGTTTTCTTTTTCGGGCCACCCTGCCTTGGTGGGAATCGGCCAGTGTGAAAATAAAAAAAAAAAAAAAATATTTTTTCAGCCGCTTTGTGGTCTGAACTGGCAGCCTCACCATGCCTAATCACACTATGTATTCCACTACGATTCTTAAATCTTTCAAACCAACCTTTGCTGGCCCTAAATTCACTCACATCACCACTAGTTGCAGGCAATTTTTTACCAAATCGTCATGCAACTGCCTAGCCTTTTCACAATTGATTGCTTGAGAGATGCTATCTCCTGCTATCTGTTTTTCATTTATCCACACCAATAACAGTCTCTCAACATTTTCTAACACTTGCGGTCACTGTTTCGTAATCACAGTTGCACCTTTTGCAAGAACACTTCCTTGATTGCTGTTTTCTTGCTCACTATAGTAGAGATGGTTGATTGGGGTTTACTATACAACTTGACCAGCTCCGACACATGCACTCCACTTTCGTACTTTGCAATTATCTCTTTCTTCATTTCGACAGTCCATTAGCACCCTTGGTCTCGAAGGGTTGGCACTGGGAGCTTTCTTGGGGCCAATGGTGACTTATTTTCCAAAAACAGGCACCAAAAACAGTGATAATATGGATAATATGGAATGTACCGAATGTATCCTTAGATGCGTGCACACTGGCTGGCTTGTAACCACTGGCACACATGGGGCATTTCAGGCCACACATGGACACGTCTCGTACGAACCACATCACAAACCGGGTTTTGTATCGGAAGCGAGGCAAATTTTCTGTGATATAATGCATCGGTTACCAGATTTATCGGATACCAATAGCATCGCGAACCGGGGGTCCACTGTACTTCATCATTCCACCAATCACTCCTCTTTCCTCCTGCCCCCACCCTCCTATAACCACGAACTTCTGCCCCACATTCTAATACTGCATTTTTAAAACTCATCCAACCCTCTTCAACCCCCCCACTACTCATCTTTGCACTAGCCCACCTTTCTGCCAATAGTCGCTTGTATTTCACCCGAATTTCCTCCTCCCTTAGTTTATACACTTTCACTTCCCTCCTACTTGTTTTTGCCACCTTCCTCTTGTCCCATCTACCTCTTACTCTAACTGTAGCTACAACTAAATAATGACCCGATACATCAGTTTGCCCTCTATAAACATGTACATCCTGGAGCCTACCCATTAACCTTTTATCCACCAATACATAATCTAACAAACTACTTTCATTATGTGCTACATCATACCTTGTATATTTATTTATCCTCTTTTTCATAAAATATGTATTACTTATTACCAAATCTCTTTCTACACATAGCTCAATTAAAGGCTCCCCATTTACATTTACCCCTGGCACCCCAAATTTACCTACTACTCCCTCCACAACATTTTTACCCACTTTAGCATTGAAATCCCCAACCACAAGTACTCTCACACCTGGTTCAAAACTCCCCATGCATTCACTCAACATTTCCCAAAAACTCTCTCTCTCTCTCCTCCACACTTCTCTCTTCTCCAGGTGCATATACGCTTACTATAACCCACTTTTCACATCCAACCTTTATTTTACTCCACATAATCCTTGAATTAATACATTTATAGTCCCTCTTTTCCTGCCATATCTTATCCTACAACATTATTGCTACTCCTTCTTTAGCTCTAACTTTATTTGAAACCCCTGACCTAATCCCATTTATTCCTCTCCACTGAAACTCTCCCACTCCCTTCAGCTTTGTTTCACTTAAAGCCAAGACATCTAGCTTCTTCTCATTCATAACATCCACAATCATCTCTTTCTTATCATTTGCACAACATCCACACACATTCAGACTTCCCACTTTGACAATTTTCTTCTTATTCTTTTTAGTAATCTTTACAGAAAAAAGGGTTACTAGCGCATTTTAGTTGACTTTTACAACACGCATGGCTTACAGAGGAAAGATTCTTATTCCACTTCCCCATGGATATAAAAGGAAAAGTAATAAGACCAAGAACTATTAAGATAAAATCAAAGAAAACTCAGATGAGTGTGTATAAATAAACGTGTACATGTATGTGTAGTGTGACCTAAGTGTAAGTAGAAGTAGCAAGACATACCTATAATCTTGCATATTTATGAGACAGACAAAAGACACCAGCAATCCTACAATCATGTAAAACAATTACAGGCTTTCGTTTTACATTCACTTGGCAGGACGGTAGTACCTCCCTGGGTGGTTGCTGTCTACCAACCTACTACCTATGGAGTTTGGAATTTGAGATTGCAGTCTAGGTGGAGACCTAGAAATCTGCCCTGTGTGTGTCTAGAAATGGGTGAACCCTTTATCAGTACATTTAGCTGTACATTTGTAACTGTTTCCAAACAGCATAAAAATGGGTTTTGTCTATACTGAGAGTAAGTTTGTTGGTGGTCATCCAAGTAGATATTTTTAGCAGTTCGGCATTTACAGTATCTGTCAGTATGATTGGGTTTGGGTGAGAGAAGACATAAGTAGTGTCATCTGCAAATAAATGGGTTAAAGGAGTGATGCATTTGGGAGGTTACTGATGTAGATGAGAAAGAAGTGGGCCAAGGACACTCCCATGTGGGACTCCAACAAGAACTGGTTGTGGAGTTAGCTCCGTTTGTGTATACATACTGGGTTCTATTGCTAAGATTTTAGGTAATCAAAAGAGTGTCCTCTGACCCCGCAATGTTCAAGTTTTTGGTGCAATAGGTCATGGTCAACTGTATCAAAAGCTTTTCATAAGTCAATGAAAAGTCTCGGGAAATTCGTTTTTTTCGAGTGCCGAATATATTAGCTCAAGCATATGAATAATTGCATCATTAGTACTTTTTTTTCAGCCTAAATCAAAACTGACAGGGTTTGAGTATGTTGTGGGATACTAAGTAGGGGTAGACTTGCTTGTGAATTAATTTTTCGAAGATTTTAGATAGTATATAGGCCTATAGTTGTTCAACTCAGTTGGATCACCTCCTTTGAGGATCGGGTGATCCTTGTTGTCTTGAATATGGATGAGAAGGTGGAAGATTCAATGGGTTTGTTAAGCAAGGTTGAAATAATTGGTGACAATACATGAGAAGCTTTTTTATACATGAGTGGTGGTAAGTTATTTAGGTCACCTGTCTTGTTCTTTAGTGTTTTGATTATGAGCGAGATATCAGTAGGATTTGTTGGGGCTAAAAATAGAGTATTTGGGTAGTCGCCAGTGAGGTAGTCTTTTGGTTGAATGTTTGAGTTTGGAATTTTGTTTGTTAACTTTGATCTTATGGTCGAGAAAAAGACATTAGGTTTGTTGGCAGTATTGATTGACTGGAGGAGAGGGTCGTCTGGTTTCGTTAACTGAATCATTCTGTCTTGAGACAGCTTTTTAGATCCTAGGATTTCAGATAAGGTTTTCCAGGTCTTTTTTTATCACCTTTTATATCCTGAAATCTGTTATCATAATAGTTTTTTTTGACCTCCTTATTAGATTTGTTAGTACTGTCGAGTAATGTTTAGTCATATCCTTTGTTATTAGACCCATTCTGTACTGTTTTTCATATAGGTCTTTTTTATCGATAGATTTGAGGATGCTGTTTGAAAGCCATGGAATGTTTAGTCTCTTAGTTGTGATCTGCTTAGTTTTTATCGGGCAATGCATGTTATAGAGGTTTTGGGTTATTTGTAACAAAATATTAACACATTCATCAATACCGGGGTTGATTGCTAGCTCGTTTTGCCAGTCAATGTTATTTAATGCTGAAATAAAGTTATTGACAGATGACTCATCATGTAGTCGGAAGGTGATCTTAGTTGTGTCCTGAGGTAATTTACATAAGATGGTTATGAGAAAGGTGGGATATTGGTCAGTGGTGTTATCTGCGATTATACCTGATTTTAATGGGGCTATTATGTTGGTCCAGATATGGTCTAGTAATGAGGCATTTGTATCAGAGATTCTAGTAGGTTTTGTAATTGTTGGCAGAAGTAAGCAGCTGCTCACAGTGTTTGTGAATTCAGTTACTTGAGGGTAATGGTCATGGATGAGGTTTATGTTGAAGTCCCCAGTAAGAATCAGGTGGTGTTTATTCACCTCTGTGTCAGTTATCACATTTCTTAGTTTTTTTCACTGAAAAACAAATACAGTGGTCCCTCGTTTTTCGTAATTAATCCGTTCCTGGAGGAGCTACTATAAACGAAATTTACGATTTGCGAATCAATTTTCCCCATAAGAAATAATGTAAATACAATTAATCCGTTCCTGACACCCAGAAGTATTAAAACAAAAAAATTTTTTACATGAAATATAACATGTAGTAACATAAACAATACAATGGGAAATGATGAATGAAACATTAACAGCATAACACTTACCTTTATTGGAGATTCTTCTTAGTGTATGGGAGATTGGAGGAGGAGGAGAGAGTGGATTGTTTATAGTTTGGAAGGGGAATCCCCTTCCAGCAACACCTCAGGTATCAATTGCTTTTCTGGGGTTGCTTCTCTTCTCTGTTTCTTAATGCCACTAGGACCACCTTGAGAGTCACTGGAGTCCTGTCTCGCAAAATAACTGTGGAGAGAGCTCTGTTTCTGGCGTCTCTTTAACACTTCCCTAAAATGGCCCAAGACTTTGTCACTGTACATGTTGCCAACATGGCTTGCAACAGCCTTGTTAGGGTGATGTTTCTCCATAAAACTTTCCATCTTACCCCACATAGTAAAAATCACTTTAATTTCTGAAGAAGGCACCTTCTTCCATCTCTCTTCCTCCTCTTCTGCAGCAAGATTCTGAGCTGCGATCTGTTGCTCTTCCTGCTGAAGCTCTTGCAGCTCCTCAGTGGTGAGCTCTTCGTTGTGGTCTTCCACCAATTCTTCCACATCCTCCAAACTCACATCCAACCCCATGGAACTCCCCAGTGCCACAATTGATTTTACAACAGACATAGGCTCATCAGGGTCAGTCCCAAACCCTTCAAAATCCCTCTTGTTGACACAATCTGGCCACAATTTTCTCTAGGCAGAGTTCAAAGTCCTGGTAGTCACTCCCTCCCAAGCCATACCTATAAGGGTTATGCAATGGAGGATGCTGAAGTGTTCTTTCCAAAATTCCCTTAGGGTCAAGTGAGTGTCTGTGGTCACAGTCAAGCACCTGTGAAACATTGCTTTTGTGTAGAGTTTTTTAAAGTTTGCAATGACCTGCTGGTCCATGGGCTGGAGGAGAGGAGTGGTATTCGGGGGCAAGAACTTTACTGTGATGAACCCAAACTCCTTGAAAATTAGGTCATCCAAGTTTGGAGGATGAGCAGGTGCATTGTCCATTACTAGCAGGCACTTGAGATCCAATTTTTTTTTCAGGAGATACTCCTTCACACTAGGGCCAAACACTTCGTTGAACCACTCGACGAAAATTTCCCTCGTGACCATGCCTTACTATTAGATTTTCCAAAACACACACAATTTACTCTTCATAACATTGTTTTTCTTGAACACTCTGGGATTTTTCATAATGGTACAATAGTAATGGCTTCACTTTGAAATCCCCACTAGCATTAGCACAGGACATTAGCATCAGCCTGTCTTTCATAGGCTTGTGTCCTGGCATTGCCTTTTCCTCTTGTGTAATGAAGGTCCCTCTTTGGCATTTTCTTCCAAAAGAGGCCTGTTTCGTCACAATTGAACACTTGTTCAGGTTTCAGTCCTTCAGCCTCTATGTACTCCTGGAATTCATGCACATATTTTTCAGCCACCTTGTGGTCTGAACTGGCAGCCCGCCATGCCTTACCACACTGTGTATGCCAGTATGGTTTCTTAAATCTCTCAAACCAGCCTTTGCTGGCCTTAAATTCACTCACATCACCACTATTTTCAGGCAATTTCTTTACCAAATAGTCATGCAACTGCCTAGCCTTTTCACAAAGAATCGAAGTCATAAGAGTAATCTCCTGCTAATTGTTTCTCATTTATCCACACCAATAATAACTTCTCAACCTCTTCGAGTACTGGTGATCTCATTTTGTCAGCATAGTTACCCCTTTGCAACAACAGCATCCTTGATTTCCTTTTTCTTGGCCACTTTGGAGCATAAGGTTGTGTAGGGTTTCTTATACTACATCCTGGCCAGTTTCGGCCACACTTGTACCACCTTTCATATTGTTCATGATGGTTTTCTTAAATTCAATAGTATTTCTCAACCTTCTTTAACCACAGGCTTGGCACTAGGAGCTTTCTTTGGAGCCATGGTAGCTTATTTAGTACTTGCAAGCACTAAAATAAATGGAATATTATGAAATATTTCGCTGGAGCACGTGAGGGGACCTTCGCTCACTGGTAAACAATGCCAGACTGGCTGCTGCCACGGCTCACGCCGTGGGTATGCGTCCCAGACGAATTACAACTCGCGAGTCAACTTATGAAAAGCGAGTCCATGTTTATACGAAAATACCCCTATGATTGGCGAAATTTACGATTGCCGGGAACTACGAAAAGCGAGGGACCACTGTACTGGAGTGAGGTACTCTATAATTGCTCCAAATATTAATGGTTTTCTAAGGTCTTTGGATTTAAATTTAGCAAATATATATTCGCCATATTCATCCCTAGTGCAAGTAGAGTTTATACATTCAAGTTCATCAGAGTAGTACATACCTGTTCCACCTCCTAATTGTTCTGGTCTACAATTGTGTATGGCCTTGTAGCCGGGTATGGCATAGATGTTAGTAACATCAGGTTTTAGCCATGTTTCATTGAGAGTAATGATAGACATACTGACATGTAGAGAATTTAGTACTGCTTGGAGGTCATCATAATGTTTGCCTAAATGATCTGACATTATAATTAAACACTGTAATGTTGCTGTTGCCTGGCTAGCAGTGAAATAAAGGCAATTGTTGTTAGGATCGTTTAAGTCATTTATTAAGATATTAATATCAGTATTAATGTTTGCAGTCATAAGACTAAGTAGGACTAAGGATGTATAGCTAACAGAAAAGAACACTATTAACTATTTATAGGGATTGAGCTAATGATTATGACAATTATTAATTCAATATTGCACAGATTTTCAGGAATCTATATTGCAGAGGAGGTAATATGACAATTTTTAAAAGGCAGTACAAAGTATTGCTATGAAAAGAACTATTCTAAGGGAATATATAGAGACTAAATTAAATACAGTGGTCCCTCGTTTTTCGTAATTAATCCGTTCCAGGAGCCGTTACTATAAACGAAATTTACGATTTGCGAATCAATTTTCCCCATAAGAAATAATGTAAATACAATTAATCCGTTCCTGACACCCAGAAGTATTAAAACAAAAAAAATTTTTACATGAAATATACATACAGTACATAAACAATACAATGGAAAATGATGAATGAAACATTAACAGCATAACACTTACCTTTATTGGAGATTCTACTTAGTGTATGGGAGACTGGAGGAGGAGAGAGATTGGATTGTTTACAGTTTGGAAGGGGAATCCCCTTCCAGCAACACCTCGGGTACCAATTGCTTCTCTGGGGTTGCTTCTCTTCTCTGTTTCTTAATGCACTAGGACCACCTTGAGAGTCACTCTAGTCCTGTCTCGCAAAGTAACTGTGGAGAGAGCTCTGTTTCTGGCGTCTCTTTAACACTTCCCGAAAATGGCCCAAGACTTTGTTACTGTACATATTTCTCACCTTCTTTACCACAGGCTTGGCACTAGGAGCTTTCTTTGGAGCCATGGTAGCTTATTTAGTAATTGCAAGCACTAAAATGAGTGGAATATTATGAAATATTTCGTAGGAGCACTTGAGGGGACCTTCACTCACTGGTAAACAATGCCAGACTGGCTGGGTAGGGAGGCCGCCCCAGCTCACACCATGCGTACGTGTCCTGGACGAACTACTATTCGCGAGTCAACCTATGAAAGGCGAGTCCATGTTTATACGAAAATACCCCTATGATTGGCGAAATTTACGATTGCCGAGAACTACGAAAAGCGAGAGACCACTGTAATGGTATACAATATAAAATGGACAGATAGTAAATATAATATAAATAAATTTAGAAGATTTCACTTATAGCACAAAATTTAAGAAAGTAACAGCACTAATAAAAAGTACATAGTATATGAGGTAGTTACTACTAGCTGGTAAAAGATAGTACAAGGAATTGCACAATAATGTAATAGGAACATACATTAAATACACTACATGTAGATAATACGTTAAGGACACTTAGTTAATCTGTCACCGAAATGTCGGCTTCTCTAAGGAAGTTGGAGAGATCATGCTCATTGGAGATAGTATGTTGGCAACCTACTGCTGTTTTTCTAACTAGTATTTTCCCATCTCAAGTGAAGCACTGATGGATTTTGTCACTGTGTTCCTGCTTAAGTTTTCTCAACCTGAACAGAAGGTTCTGACGTTTCCTCGTCAGGCACTTGTTGATGTACACTCCAGTTTTCACTTTAATTGCTATTTGAATTAAATCATTTTTTGTATCATATGAATGAAGTCTGATCATAATACTATGTTTACTACCTTGCTTTCCTGGTAATAGTGTTTCTTTAATTTCATTGCTGTGCACATTAACTTTCAGGTGGTCTTTTATGATCCTGACAGCAGTATCTTTGCAACTGGCTTGGGTTATTTCACTGGGAAAGTGGAAGCTGTTTATTATAACTGCATCAGACAACTTATCTTGCTCAGTTTTGTCATACTGGAAATCAAGGTATTCATTCAAATGAGCACTAATGTTGTTTTTCCAGTCCTTGATTGCTTCTTCCACCTTTGTATTCAGAGTTGTTATTTGCTAGGTGTCACTGGCTATAGCTGCTTGCAGAGTATTTTCTGTGTCAAACCCTTCAAAATCCTTCTCTTGGACACATTCTGGCCACAACTGAATTCTATTGTTTTTCTCGTCTTCTTTATCAAAGGGCTAGTAGCACTCGGAACTTTCTTTGGCCCCATGGTGGCTTATTTAGCAGTCACACTCAATAAACAAGCACAAAAAACAATGGATTATTATGAAATGTTCCGGATGAATGCGCGGGGTAATGCTCACTCAACGAGAAACAAAGTCAAACTGAGGCAGAATGCATGGGATGCATTCTGACTCAGTCTGGCAGTGTGGGCACGGGCAGGCAGACACATTTGGCACAACAGACCATTGTCAACTCTACGAAAACCGAGCAGATGTACAAAAACTGGGACAAAATTTTGATGAAAAAAGTTGTCGAAAACCGAATCCTGTGAAAACCAGGGCATACGAAAACCAAGGTTCTACTGTACATGTACAGGGTAAACAGGCCTAGCTGACATCAATGACATACTACTACGTATACAGAAAGCCACGTGTCATGCTGAGTATTTCGGGCAAATTAGGTCAGTTTTGTCCAAGATGTGACCCACACCAGTTGACTAACACCCAGGTACCCATTTGATACTGATGGGTGAATATGGACAGCAGGTGTCTTCATCTAAACATGTCCCTAATGCTTTCCAGCCATACCGAAGGAGATTTAAACTCCGGACCTCAGTGTGCGAGCTAGGTACCCTACCAACAGTCTATACATTTGCAACATATGCCACATGGCTTCCCGATCATATGCCTTTTCTAAATCCATAAATGCAACAAAACAAATCTTCACGCTTATCTAAGTACTGCTCATTTACAAGCTTATATGCATAGCTGAATTACCATTTCATTCAACAGCTTTATGCAAAGTTTATAATGATCTGGTACTGAACACTTGTTGAACCCTTTCAGGGTCGGTCCCATAGATCTACGGCTTTAAAGCGAGGGTCCAAGCCGTAGATCTATGCCAAAACTCATAGCGGCTTCAAATTTAGAGCAAGAAGGCCTATATCTAAGAGAATGAGTATGTGTGGTCAGTGTGTGCAGTAAACAAAAAATCTTTGCACCCACATTGCATTGTGGGAACACCATCTCAGTATGCTTTGTTCATCATGCCTGGTAGCGAGGAAGCTCTCAATTCCCGCGAATTCTGACTCTCCTCTTCCCAAGTTTAGTTCTAACACTGACAAAAGTGGATCTGAAGAGGAATTCTATGGTTTTGAACCATATGGTACAATGGTACCATATCATACAATGGGACCAATATCTACAATGGTACCATATCAATACAATGGTACCATATCATACAATGGTACCATATGGAACAGGACCCTAATGGAAATAAGTCACTTAGACTTTTTTGGGTTATCCGAAGTTCTCCACACATTGCTGTTATGTATGATAATCTATGTAACGGGATATGTGTATACCTGAAAAAAAAACCCCCC
>NC_069399.1:56508598-56535553 GCF_026875155.1 Cherax quadricarinatus | reverse complement strand
AACCCTTGCCGCATCGGCGTGGGCCCGACGACATTCAATTGTATGCTACAAATTTACCAGTCGCCCTTGCAGTCCTATTACGCATTTTCAATCTTATTTGGTCACAAGGAGTTCTTCCACAGCTGTGGAAAATCTGCCATTGTTCTCCCTTTCCGCAAACCAGGCACTACAGGACATGAAGCCTCCCACTATCGTCCCATTGCTCTTACAGTGCAGTTTGCAAAGTGATGGAACACCTGGTAAATAGACGTTTAGTGTGGTATTTAGAGACACACAACAGTCTCTCCACTCGTCAATATGGCTTTCGTAAGGGACGTTCTACCATAGACCCCCTTACTACGCTTGGATACGTTGTTCGTAATGCCTTTGCGAATAACCACTCAGTTATTGCCATATTTTTTGACCTTGAGAAGGCATATGACACAACTTGGAGTATAATATTTTGGCCCAAGCCCACTTCTTAGGCCTCCGAGGCAATCTACCATCCTTCCTTAAGAACTTTTTAACTGACAGGCATTTCCTGTTCGGGTTAATAATGTGCTCTCCCCAGACTTTATCCAAGCTGAAGGTGCACCCCAGGGATGTGTTCTGAGCACAACACTTTTTCTCCTTGTTATAAATGATTTGGCCTCTAGTCTTCCATCAAATATTTGGTCATCACACTATGTTGATGACTTCACTCTTGCCTGTGCAGGCGCTGACTGTGACCTCATTACAGTTTCTCTCCCGCATGAGGTCGACCGTGTTTCCAATTGGGCCACCACACATGGGTTTAAATTTTCCAGCACCAAAACTCGCCAAATTACTTTCACTAGACGCTCTGTCATCTCGATCATCCTTTGTACTTCTATGGCTCCCGTATCCCTGAACGTGATACAGTCAGGTTTCTGGGCCTCCTCTTTGACCGTAGGTTATCCTGGAAACCTCACATTACCTCTCTGAAGGCAACTTGTCACAGCCAGCTGAACCTTCTTAAAACCCTTGCTCATCTTTCATGGGAGCTGATTGTCAAACTCTCCTTCGCCTACATTCCACCCTCATTTTATCGAAACTTGATTATGGTGATCAGATCTATTCAGCGGCTTCTCCTGCTACTCTCTCTAGCCTTAACCCCATTCATCACCAAGGATTACGTTTTATACCTTGATGCTTTTCGCTCTTCCTCTGTTGAGAGCCTCTATGCAGAAGCGAACGTTCCATCCTTATCCGATCGTCGTGATGCCCATTGCCTTCGCTACTATGTACGCTCTCATGATCTCCGCAATCCTTCCATTTATAGAATGGTCACTGATATTAGTAGACATTCTTTATTTGTTCGCCGCCCCTGTTTACTCCGTCCCTTCTCTCTCACTTTCATTCGCTCTTGTCTTCTCTTCACTTACCGCCTTTCTATGTTCATGTAGCATCTCACTTTTCCCTACCCCCTTGGGAAGTTCCAGCTGTTCGAGTCTGTTCTTTCTCTCTCCCTTGCTCGAAAGCCCAACTGTCTACGGTCGCTTCCCGCTCTCTTTTCCTTGACCACATCCACTCTCATTCTCATGCCATTAAAGTGTACACAGATGGCTCTAAGTCTTCTGACGGCGTTGGATTCGCAGCAGTGTTTCCGGACAGCGTCGTACGAGGGCATTTACTATCTTCGGGTAGTATTTTTACTGCTAAATTGTATGCCATTCTTGCAGCACTTATCCATATTGCATCTATGCCTGTGTCATCATTTGTGGTTGTCTCAGACTCCCATAGTGCTTACAGGCTATCAGAAATTTGATACACCTCACCCCTTAATCCTCCGTATCCAACTTTGGCTACAACGCATCTTTACCAAGCATAAAGATATTGTTTTTTGTTGGGTCCCTGGTCATGTTGACGTACAGGGCAATGAACAGGCAGACACTGCTGCGTGGTCAGCAGTACATGACCTACCAGTTTCATATAGAGGTATTCCATTTACGGACTATTTTGCTAAATAACAAATAGCTGCAATAGCTACCCACCTTCACACCCATTGGCAAACGTGGAGTACTCTGCTCGGTAACAAACTTCAATCTATTAAACCGAGTATAGGTTACTGGCTATCTCTTGTCACCAGTGTCGAGGTTGGGAGACTACTCTCTCCTGTCTTCGCATGGCCATACTCGTCTTACTCATGGATATCTCATGGAGAGGCGACCTGCTCCTCTCTGTGAGAATTGCCAGGCTCCATTATCGGTCAGCCACATTCTGTTGGACTGCCCACTTTATCAACAAGCACTCAGAATTTACCTCCATCGTCGTCTTCGCTCCGCTGCTCTCTCTTTACCTTCCCTTCTTGCTGATGGACCCACCTTTCATCCGGACTCACTCATTGACTTTTTGACAACAACTGACTTACTTCACAAACTCTGATGCCTTCAGCCCTTTCTACCTCAATCTCTTGCTACCCTCTACCCCCACACTATACTCCTGCCCCGCTGTTTTATGTAACCTACTGATCATCCCTCCCCCCTTCTGCCACCCAGTACCTCGCTTCCTTCCCTCCCCTGCAGCGCTGTGTAGCCCTTGTGGCTTAGCGCTTCTTTGATTATAATAATAATAATTGTTGATATTCAGTAGTAAAATTCAACTTACGACCATTTTGACTTACGACCGGTTTCTCGGAACCAAACTCAGTCGTAAGTCGGATGGTAGGTGTATGTAGTCTTGGAGACTGTGAAAGCTAGTGTACTGAGTGGCTGCAGGAAGGAGATTGAGATGCTTGATGCTGAGATGCACACTGCCCATTTCCATGACCCAATTTCTCGTACAGCATACAATACTGACTCTTCAGAGAGCCCATTGTAACTCCCAGTTGTCAGTAAACGAGTACATCAGTAAGTGAGGAGAGACTGTATTGATTTAAGAGTTTTATCTAAATGTTGGCCATATCCTGCCAAGAATGCACCTACCCCCACCTATCTCTCCAAACTAGAAAGTTCGTTGACCACTTGATGCTCAATTAGTTGTCTTTCCATAAGGACAAAGATAGGATGATATAAATATAAAAGTGCTATCAAACAACCTTATAATTTTTATTAATGAATAGTGATGAACATTGTATCTGCTAAATCAGTATAACCTTGATTTAACAAAGCTCAGTTTAATGGATTTCAAATTTAGTGAACAAAATTTTCAGTTGGACAACATCCAGAAACAGTAGTCAGTCTGTGAAATCCAGAATTATCCATCATTGTAACAGTCCATTGAATAATTTGATTTTGTACATAATGGACAAAGTCTGTTAAATCAGAATTGTCCATTATGTTCCAGACATTTGTGGATTTAACAGATAAAGTTTCATTAAATTCTGAATTATCTGTTATTGTTTCTGTCTGCTGGGCAAACTGATTTTTGGATTTAGTGGACAAAGTCTGTTAAATCCAGAATTGTCAGTTAATGATACAATCTCATTATTTGGATTTAATGGACAGTCAGCTTTAATGAACACCATCTACTCTCTCCCTCCTATTAGGTCATTAAATCAAAAGTTACATAATTTTGATTTATATTGACCTTCAAGTACTCTTTCCACACACAGACCAGTAGTATGATGTATTCCACATAATTTTCACACATAGGGTTGAGTCTTCTGCCACCGGGAGTTTGTCTTACTTGCTACTCAGATGGACAGTTTTAGCACATTCTAAACAGTCTCCAAGACCATGTGAAGAAGATGATCATGATGGCGATGAAGAAGATGAAGAGGAAGATGATAATGAATTGGATGCTGATGAGGAAGGGGAAGTAACAGAAGAGGAAGGAACAGCTAGTTAGCATGAGCAGTATGGCAGATGCTCTTGAAGGTGTAATGGTCAAAATGTTGTAAGGAAGGATATTACCAGTTTTTTAAATGGTGGATTTTGTAGATATAGTAATCGAGTTCATTGATTATTTAATGAAAATTGTTTAGACTTGTACTTTTTTTCCATTGAGGGTTGGGTGTAAGGGATGGCAACAGGGGCAGTTGTCCAGGGGGCTGCCAAATATTAGGGCTTCTACAAAAATGTAATCTGTACTGCTAGGAAAAATATTAACCCTTTCACTGTCTCCCATATATATTTTTATGTTATTGACACTAATGTCACTCATGTAGATCAACATTTTGAGCTTATTCCTCTAATAAGTAGTAAGCACTAAATTTTGGGTCTGTGTAGTGAGTGTGCATATTATGAAAAAACCCTGTCCCACACAGTACATGATCGGAAAAGGAAACCTCTTCGTTGTGTTTGGTTTAAGATAGTGACTTTGAGGTGTTATCTAGGGTGTTTTTTTTTTATGGTTTTATTGGTATCAGTTGGTAGAATGTAAAACATGCTAGTAAACTAAAGATGATGTTGGTTTCAAACTGGATGTTACTTGAAATTTTCCCTAGGAAAGGGTAGGGCCTTTCCTATTCCCTAGTCTTTTTTATAGGTTTTTGTTAGATCTTAAATTATTGGGATAGCCTAAATCATGACCAGTTAGTTTTGGTTATATATAATTAGGAAATAGGGTAAAACTTCAATTTTTTTGTGTAATAAGGGGATTCAAAATGAAAGACAAGTGTTAACTAGAAGCAGCTTGGGATTTTGATTAATGGAACAAAGGAAAGGGGGTTACTTTAGTGCTAGAATGCTTACAGTGTTAGTTTGGACTCTATTTTCTTAAATTGGAATTTCTTAAATTTGGAAATATAATTGGCCAAATTACCAACTTCTGTGAAACATTATAGAGTAGTGCAGATAGTTGAATGGGCAGTTTCTTGTCTTCAGTTGATAAAGTGGAAGGCAAACTAAGAAATAGCAAAGAATTGGGTTGAAATGAATATTGGAATTGGCTTACTCACTGATGTATAAATAGTGCTGAGTTCCATTTTTTTTTATTTTGGTGTTAGGTACCTCCAGAAAAAAAATTCTCTACCATTTCAAGAGAGAAAATAATTTTTAAAATCGTGAGTCTGTCAGCACTTTAAATTTTGCTGTTCCCAACAATAAAAGTTTTAAAAGTGTTGTAAGTGTACTGAGAATAAAAAAAAATTTGGAGTGAGATAAACAGGTTAAAAAAAGCCTGGGGAATGAATGGATTTGTCAGTGTAAGGGGAGTTAGTAGATGGGGAGCTGGAGGTATTGGGTAGATGGCGGGAATTTTGAGGAACTTTTAACCCTTTCAGGGCCCGTCCCTTAGATCTATGGCTTGAAGCAAGGGTCCAAGCCGTAGATCTACACCCAAAATTTTCCCGTGGCTTCAAATTTAGCGTGGGAAGGCTGGGAGGGCCCACTCTAAGAGAGTGGGTCTGCATGGTCATTGTGCACAGTAAACAAAAAATTGTGCACCCACATTGCATTGTGGGAATGCCATCTCAGTATGCTTTGACTCACAAAATAAGTGTGCTTTGTTCATCATGCCTTGCGGCAAGGAAGCTCTCACTCCCTGGCAAATTGGGACTTTCCTCTTCCCAAGTTATAGTTTTAACTGATAGAAGTGGTCTGAAGAGGAAGTCTATGGTTTCGAACCATATGGTACATATAACAGAGGGATTACATGTGGTAATCAAGCGGGGGTTTAGTGATAAAGCTTCAGAGGTTTTTTACTTTATTTGGGTTCTTGGGTACACAGCAGTGTGTTAGTGCCCATGGACCTGAGGGACCATGCTCAGCGAGGGAGAAAGGAGTGGCAGGTGTTGACTCTAGGTTACATTGGCATCGATTGAGAGTGAGGCAGGGTGATGTGGGTTTAAGTGGCATGCCCACCAGGCTTGCCCTCTGGTGGCAACTATAAAAACTAGCCCTGTAGGCTTACAGTCTACATTTTGTTTGGCCACCTACCCATGGTTGTCTTGACCATGATTGGCTGAAAAAAAAAATCTCGGTCTCTCACAGGAACAGGGCACAGAACAAGAAAAAAATACAGTGGGCCCTCGGGTAAAAAAAGCATTAAACCATTCCAAAGGGTTGTTTTTTTTCTGATTTTGCCTTTAGCTGAATTTAATTTTTTTCCCCATAAGAAATAATGGGAAAACCAATTTAAACTGTTTCAGACAGCCAAAAATTTTTTTAAAGATTAAATATTTTTTTATACTCAGAAAACAAAAGACCGATAAATATAAAGCACAAATAAAAAAAATAAATAAATTTTTAAACATCACACTTTTCCTTTTTTGACTGTTGTTTGGGGTATTGGGGAGACAGGTTGGAGGGGAAAAGGGGGGGGAAAAAGTTTTTTTGCTTTAATATGACGCATTAATTTTCTCTACGGGTTATTTTTTTCTATCACAGTTTAAACTAAAATGACATAATAAAAAAATTTTTAATAACATAGAAACATGATTTATCCCCCTAGAATGAAAAAATATGTCATAATGTATGGGGAGGAGTAAAATGATGGAAGTTTTTGTTTTGGGGGTTTCAAGGGGCCCTTGAAGAAGCCCTGCATAGTAGTGGTTTGGGGGTGGAGGAGGGGGGGAGGGGGAGGTGGGGGAGGGGGAGGTGGGGTTTTAGGGGGTGGAGGGGGGGGAGGTGGAGGGGAGGAGGGGGGAGGCAAGGGGCAGAGGGGGCCGGGGGGAAAGGGGGAGGAGGAGGCCCGAGGAGGAGGGGGGGGAGGAGGGAGGCAGGGGGGGAGGGGGAAAAGGGGGCAGAGGAGGAGGAGGAAGGGAAGGGGGAGGAGAAAGGGGGAGGGGGAGGAGCCCGGGGGAGATGGAGGGGAGGAGGAGGAGGAGGAGGAGGTTTGGGGGAGGAAAAAAAGGGGGAGGAGAAGGCAAAGGGGGGGGTGGAGGAAAAGGAGGCAGAGGCGGGGAGGAGGCGGGGGAGGAGGAGGCGGAGGAAGGGGGAGGCGGGGGGAGGAGGAGGCGGAGGAAGGAGGCGAAGGGGAAAGGCCCGGGGGCGGAGGAGGAGGCGGGAGAGGTGGAGGAGGGGGGAGGAGGGGGGGCGGAGGAGGAGGCGGGGGCGGAGGAAAGGGGGAGGCGAGGAGGCGGAGGCAGGGAGGGAGGAGGCAGAGGAGGAGGAGGCAGTGGGAAAGGGGGAGGCGGAGGGGGAGGGGAGGAGGCGAGGGGAGGAGGCAGAGGAGGAGGAGCAGGGGGGGAGGAGGGGAGATGAGGAGGGGGGGGAGAGGAGGGGAGGGGGCAGAGGAAAGGGGGAGGCGGTTGGGGGAGGGGGAGGCGGGGGAGGAGGAGGCGGTGGGGGAGGAGGCGGTGGGGAAGGGGCGGAGGAGGGGGGGAGGAGGAGGCGGGGTGGAGGAGGGGGGAGGAGGCAGAAAGGGGGAAGGCAGAGGAGGAGGAGGCAGAGGGGAGGAGGGCAAAAAAGGGGGAGGGGGCAGAGGAGGGGGAGGGGAGGAAAGGGAGGAGGCAGAGGAGGAGGAGGCAGAGGAGGAGGAGGAGAGGAGGAGGCAGAGGAGGGGAGGGAGAGGAGGGGGCAGGGGGAGGAGGGGGAGGAGGGGAGGGGGGTGGGGGAGGGGGAGGAAGCGGGGGCGGTGGGGCACCAGCAACGGACCCATTAAACTATCACACTTAAACAGGATGTAATTTAAAAAAGAATTATTTACATTTTAATTTTGAAAATTTTATTCAGGTATCACAAATACAATTGTCAAGATTATCATAATACAGCATATTTTAAAAAGCCCTAGGATAACCCAAAAAGTCAGAGTGATTTATGTATTTCCTTTGGGGGTTCCTTTATTTTTCCCACTTACTTTTATTTTTTATACTTCATTTTATTTTTACACTTACCTTGGATAAGTGTTATTTTAATTTATTTAGTTTGATGGAGAATCTGGCAAAGTTTGGGGTGGTGGAAGTATGTAGCGGCCGTGTATGTTATTTCCCGATGCATACCAGCAACTTTGGAGAGTTACTTTTGTGTCTTTTTTTCTGTCACTTACCATTTAATTTACTTGCTGCATATTTCTCACTTTATCACTGGGGGACCATAGCCAAAATCGATCCTCTGCTTTAGTGTTTACATATGAATCCTAAATAAAAGCAAGGCACATTCAGACCTCTCTTTTCCCTCCCCCACTTTGATACTTTGTTTACAAGTTTTTTCTTAAATTTCTATTGTGCTTCTTTCCTTCTTACCACAGGGCGGCACTAGAAGCTTTCTTTGGGCCCAGGTGGCTTATTTAGCGTTACAAGCACTAAAAACAAGGGAATAATACAAAATATATCACATGTACGCGAGGAATCGTCCTCCCTGGCTTGTAAACAATGGAAATTTTGGCTTTATGTGGGCTCAGCTGGGGGGACCTTTTGGGGACTAATGCCTTAAAAACCCCGAGTTCTTGGGTGTTAGCTGACCAACTTTTGAGCAAAAATGTGCTGCTACCTTTTTTGGCGTTAGCTGATGCCCCCGTTACCTGAAGGCCACTATATGTATGTTTTTAATGATATTACAGTGGCCCCCGGTTAAAAGTATTTTTTCACTCCAGAAGTATTTTTAGGTGCCAGTACTGAGAATTTGTTTCCCTAAAGGAAAATTGTGAAGTAGATTTGTCCCCTTTCAACCCCCAAACATACACGTACAAACGCATTACATAAAACCTTACAAAATTGGTCGCATTCGGGGGTGACGTTTTGCGGGGGTCCCCGTAATATATATAATTAAAATATATATAAATTAAAAAATATATGGACATGGGGGAAAAAAAAAAAAAAACTTCCAGGGAGGGAAAAGAAAAAAAGGGGGGTGCTTTAAAAATGTGATGCAACAGGGCACGATGGGCACCCCATCCTTCCTGTGTTGGACAGATACCCCCAAACAGGAGACATTTGCGGCTGACTGGTTTCAACAGGGTATGGGCTCCTCGGGGCGGTGAAGATTTTTCGTAGTAGTTGTGCAGGTTCACTCATCTTTGGGGGACAACCTGCTGGGGCTCTCAAATGAGGCAGCTATCAAGGGCAAGCGTGTAAAACAAAGGTGCTACATAGTGGTGGGCCTACTGTGGGCCACACACACAGTGGGGCTCAGACCACAAATCAAGGGGGCACACGGAAAAAATTTTCACACACCCCAAAGCACATTGGACAACATGGTTTGCATACCAAATGACATTTTCTGGCAAAACGGGCACTAAGCTAACACGAACATGTGAACACTGAAGAAATTTTCTGTGACATAAATTACCTTCTCTCAGTCTTTTCGACAAACTGCAACAAATGCTCATTGTTTAAACTAGATCACTCGGGGGTACATGTGGGGAGTCAGGGTGATGTCATGGAGTGACACGCAAGGGATGTCAGGCAGCATGGTGACATCAGGGAGATGCCGGCAGCATGGGTTTGGGTAACTCAACGTGGGTTGTAGATCCCTGGCTTCACCCCTGTGGCTTTACACCCTACATACAGTGGACCCTCGCTTTCGTGTTTATTGTTCCAGGAGTTTGGGGGGAAAACCGAATCGGCGAAAACAAAACCTTTTCCCCCTAAGAAAAAATGAAAACCCAATTAAATTTCCATTCCAGACATTAAAATTATTAACAAAAAAAATTTTTTATTTAAAGAATTTACATGCACAAAAGAATGAAATTTACTTGACATTACCTTTGTTGAAGACTGTTAAAGTTTGGATATTATCAACATAGGGAATTTCTATGAAGAAACGATTTGCCACACGGGCTTCTCAGCCCAACCAATAAAGATTCTATACATTGCATGCTATTCTTAAGCTCTCAGTTTTCAAAACTTTATCACATTAAAGATGTTTTTGATGGATGGAAGCAGGGAGGGGGGGAGAGGGAAGAGAGGTTATTTTTTGGAAAGGGGGAACCCCCCCAAAAGGACTTTAGGTACAAGCCCTTATTGGGGTCATTCCCTTTTTGTTTTTTGTGAGAAAATCTTTCCATCCTACTCTCATTGCCAAAATCTCCATTCTCCACCATTTACTGCCCTCTACCACCATCACTCATACTGCCCTTACCCCCATCACTACCACTTTACCCCATCCTACCATCTTACCCCATCACTACCACTCTTACCCCCTCCTACCACCTTCCACCCACAACACTACCACCTCTCCACCATCATTACCACCATCCTACCACCCTCTACCACCATCATCCACCCTCTACCCATCTTCCACCCTTCCCACCTCATTACCCCCCTCTACCACCATCATAACCATACCCCTCTACCCCCACCAAAACCTACCACCTTCCACCATCAAAAACCACTACCCCCCTCTACCCCTCACTCCCACCCTCTACGCCTCCACCACTTCCACCTTCTCCCACCTCATACCACCCTCTACTGCCATCACAACCATACCATCCTCTACCTTCACTCCCCTCTTCCACCCCCATTTTGTTTTTTTCTAAAAATTTTTTCTTGAATTCTATCATGTTTCTCAATTTTTTATAAAGGGCGGGCATAGAAGTTTTTCTTTGGGCTCATGGTGGCTTATTTACAGTACGCACAATAAAAAAGTGCCAAAAACAATGGATTATTACGAAATGTTTTGTATGCCTTGCAGGTTAGTTATCGCTAGAAAAAACATACACTGCCTGAAAATGTATGTAGGAGGCGGTTTGTGTGTTGGTGGGCAGGGGACGGTTTGTACCTCAACGAAAATGGAGGAAAATTTTTGATGAAAAAAGTCGTGAAAATGGAAACCGAGGGATAAGGGATCGATAAAAAACGAAGGTCCTTTTCATTGTACCGCTGTACCCTATCCTATGAAATTCCCCAAGGGGGACTGTGTGATCCCGTGGCCTTCCCCTGGAATAAACATTGAAAGGATGATGATGTGGCTACAATTGGGAGGTAAAAAAAATTTGCGTCAGTAGGTGGGGTGGTGCCACGAGATGCGCATGTGGCCCCAACCCCCAGCTGGAATCCAAGGTAACTCGCAGGTCCAGGACAAGTGCTCGTTCCCCAGGGGCGGAGACAATTGGGGCGGTACGCACCACTGTGCTTGACCCTTGTTTAAAAAGATTTTCACAGATTGCAGCAGTTATAGGAACATGCCCCAGTGACTTTACATATTTTTTTTTTTTTCAACATGTCAGCCATTCCCCGGGGAGGGTGCCCAAAAAAGAAAGAAAATCCCAAAAAAAAAATACTTTCATCATCAATAACATTTCACCACACTCCACTTTTTCCTGCTTTTGCGGGTGCTCAGAATACAACAGTTTGAAGCATATACGTTTAAAAATAAAAAAATATCCCTCCAAACTGCCAATATCCCAAAACCCCTCCTTTAAAGTGCAGGCATTTTTACTTTCCCCTTTCCCGGACTCAAGTCCCCTATATGAAAATAACCGGTTTTCCCCCAATCCCTTTTAAATATTACCCTGCTCCACTCCCAAAAGTCGTTGGTCCCAAATATCATTCGTCTCCATTCCCCTCCATCAAC
Source organism: Cherax quadricarinatus (assembly GCF_026875155.1). Taxonomy (NCBI): domain Eukaryota; kingdom Metazoa; phylum Arthropoda; class Malacostraca; order Decapoda; family Parastacidae; genus Cherax; species Cherax quadricarinatus. The sequence continues at coordinate 56,524,220 of NC_069399.1, read as the reverse complement.
AGCTCATGCACGCTTGCGGAAGTCCCAAACCCCTTTTCCCCAAACCCCCTTTACCCCCCCTTCCAACCCCTTTGAGGACGACCCCTCCCCCCCCTTCCTTCCCCTTGATTTATAGCTTTCCATGTTTTTTTTTTGTCATTCTCTCTAATGACCAAACTACCTCAACAACCCCCCTTCGCCCTTGACTATTTTTATTTTTTTCCACCCTTTAATAATTTCCCATCCGAATTTTCTGCATAATATTTACACCACACATTGCCCTTTTTAAAAAAGGACTTCCACTGCCTCCAACCGTTCCTCGCTGCTGCATTACCCCAAGCTTCACCCATATAAGAGGTTTGGGGATCTGTACTTTATTCATTCCCTTCTTTGCCTCCATGTTAAAAGTTTTTTGACTCCCATATCTCAACGAACCCCCCACCTTTTTTTCCTATCTTCTATGATTAACCTCATCCTTCATAAACCTCCGCCCCACGTCAACTCCCAAATTCTGAAAACTTTACTTCTTCCATATCCTCCTCCCCAAATTTTAATCCAATTTTTTTTTTTCTAAATCATTTTTACCCTCATCACCTTACTTTTTCTATGTTCACTTTCAAATTTTACCTTTACACACATTCTCAAATCATCACTAACCCTTTTCAATTTTTTTTTTAGAATCTCCCTAAGCACAGTACATAAAACAAAAAATAACTGTTCAGTTCCCATTTTGAATTTGTTCCCCAAAAATTTAAACCACCCCCCTCCGAAAAACCCCAGCATTTACTTTTTTACAACCCCATCTTAAAAATATTAAAAACCATGGTGACATTTTCAATCCCCCTCTAAGACCCCTTTTACGGGAAGTATTTCCCTCTCTTCTACTAACCAACCGAGCCTCCCATCCCTAAAAGCTCTTTTCGATTTGTAAAATTACCACCTATTTCCAAAACTTGCACATCTCCACTTGCTCCTCTTCCCTTCATATTTTTTTTTTTTTATTATCACACTGGCCCTTTTCCCCCCAAGGCAGGGTGGCCGTAAAGAAAAAATTTTACCATCATTCCTCCTCCTGTCTTGCCAGAAAGGGGGCTTTAACTACAGTTTTTAAATGCAGGCCTGACTTTCCCATCTCCGGACTCAAACCGGCCTGCGGTTTCCCCGAATCCCCTTTATAAATGTTACTTTGCTCACACTCCAAAAGCTGTAAGTTTAAAAAACCATTTTTTTTCCCTTCCTCCCATCAAACACGCTCACGCATGTGTGGGAAGTCCCCAAGCCCCTCCACAAAAACCCCCTTTACCCCCTCCCCCACCTTTCTAGGCCGACCCCCCCGTCTTCCTTCCATAAGAGATAATCTTGAAATCTTTTTTCATCCATTCTCTTACTGTCCGAACCCCCTCAAAAACCCTTCTCACCCCTGTGGACAACAGTTTTGGTAATCCCGCCCTTCCAAACTTCCAAACTCAAAATTTTTCCCTGCATTATATTCACACCACACATTGCCTCAGACTGCATCTCCACTCCCCCCAGCCTTCTCCTCGCTGAAAACATTCATCACCCAGCTTCACACCCATAAGGCGTTGGTAAAAACTTTTACTCTCATACATTCCCCTTTTGCCTCCAAGGCAAAGTTCTTTGTCCCACGGGACTCCTAAGGCCCCACTCACTTTTTTTTCCCCTCATCAATTCTATGATTCCCCTCATCTTTCATAGCCCATTGCTGACCATCCCTCCCAAATTTTGAATACTTTTCACCCCCCCCTCTTCTCCCTAAATTGATTTAAAATCTTTCATCACCTATCTTTTTTTTTTTCCTCAAAACCCTTTTACTTTTTCCCTGTTTTCCCTTTAATTTTCTTCTTTTGCACACCTACCAAATTATCCCCAATTTGCAACTTCTCTTAGAATCCCCCAAGGCAAGTGTCATCAGCAAAGGCAGCTGTGACACCCCATTTGTTTTTGGGATTTTTTTCTTTTAACTCCACCCCTTTTTCCCAAAGGCCCTGCATTTATTCTCTTACAACCCCATCTATAAATATATTAAACAACCACGGTGACATCACACATCCTTGTCTAAGGCCTACTTTTACTGGGAAAAAATTTCCCTCTTTCCTACATACTCTAACTTGAGGGGAGATGTTGGCCGCATGTTAACGAACTTTTTTTTATGGACCGATTACGTTCATTTTTGGTGTACTATTAGAAGGTTATATCGAGTATGCTGTGCTGAAGTTTCAATCATATCGGCCAAAAAGGAAATGAAATATGCAAAATTACGAAAAAATCTACGAAAAATTGCATTTGGCAGGGCACGGTTTGTCAGTGGTACTCGGACAAGTGGTTTTGACACTTGCTGCTGCTAGAACAACTCTAATTCCATCACTTGTCGTTGAGAATTCTAAAATAAACCTTATCTTCTTTCTAAAAAAAAAATAAAGTTTCATAAAATTTTTTGATATATTGAAGATGTCGGCCTTGTTGTCCACATAAATCTAAAAATATTTTGGATAGTTCGGAAACACGAATGCTACCCGTTAAAACAATCATTCTCCCATGTTTGTTGTGAAAATCAAGTCAATCTTATAAATAAGGGTGCAGTCCCCTAATTGGAAATAAGTACTTTCGAGTATAGGCCGAGGCGGCCCCCGCGCCCCGGGAAAAATTTTTTTCCCGAAAAAAAATTTGTTTATTTTACACTTTTTCCCCGGCCTCGAGTGTTTTTTACAGTTAATCATTGAAAACCGTTTTCTCTCATCACTGTGGGAGGGCGGACCCCTCTTCACCTTCGGGGAAAATTCGATAGAAATTTATTCCTCGGGGCGTCATATATGCTATTTTTTTTTTTTGGGTGTACTTTTTATGTTTATATGAAATTTTATTTGATTATTCAAAATAGATAAATTGTGTTAGATAAATAACCCTTATAATTGATATTAGGGGGTGGGTAGGGAAAATATTTTTTTGGGGCTGGAGGTGTGGGCCCATTTTATGCATATCCCCAGGGAACCTTTGTTTGGTTACTTGTCATATTAGCTCCACCCACTCTGGCATGATCTCAGATGGTAAATTTGTATTATATTAGACATAAAGATGTACGAAAACGATAAAAATAACACGGGGAAAAACGCAACAAAAACGTCAACAAAGCTGAGTCACCGCTTCTTACGCGACATGTTGCGTCAGCGCTGTCACCATGCCTGTTATAAATGGCTGTAATTCCTTTTAGAAACATCGTACAAGGATAATAATTATACCAGCGTGTAGCCAGAAAGTTCAGCTATTTTTTGGTAACAATAACTCAGTTTTCATATATTTTCGATTTTTTTTTTGCTCCGCGCGCGGGATCTCTCAAACCCCTACATCCTCCCTTGAGCCTCACTATCCTCGTAAAAACTCTTCACTGCTTTCAGTAACCTACCTCTTACACCATACACTTGCAACATCTGCCACATTGCCCCCCTATCCACCCTGTCATACGCCTTTTCCAAATCCATAAATGCCACAAAGACCTCTTTAGCCTTATCTAAATACTGTTCACTTACATGTTTCACTTAAAACCCGGTCCCCACACCCCTACCTTTCCTAAAAACTCCCTTTTTCATTGCTATCCTTTTTGTCTTACTCTTAAAAACTTTCATTTAACTTACCATTCACTTTTCCGGTATACTCAACAGATTATCCCCTATAATTTTTTGCCTTCTTTTATCCCCTTTGCCTTTATCAAAAGAACTATGCATGCTCTTCAAACCCTAGGGACCTTACCCCCTTCCAAATTTTTTAAATAATTCCACCCCCCATCTATGCCTTTTCTAAATCCCTAAAGGGAATAAAAATTCCCCACCTTATTAAATACTGTTCACTATATGCTTCAAAGTAAATACTTTATTACAATCCCTACCCCTTGAAAACCTCCCCGTCATCCACAATCCTACATTCTGTCTTACCCCTTTAAATTTTTTCAATTTAACCCTACCATATACTTTTCCTGGTTTATCAGTAAACTTATTCCTCTAAAAAATTTTTTCAATTTTTTTGCCCCCTTTCCCTTTATAAAAAGGGACTTTTACGCTCTCTGCCAATCCCGGGTTTCCCTTCCCCCTCTTTCATCCCATTTTTTTAAACAAAAGAAAAAAACCACTCCAACACTATATCCCCCCTTTCTTTTAACATTTCTGTTTGATCCCATAAGTTCGGTTGTTTCCCCCCTTTATTCAAAGAAAATGCCTCACGTCCCTCCACCACACTTACATTTGCTCTTTTTTCACTCCAAAAAAGTTTGGTATACCTCCGGGCCAGTGCATGTTTTTAAACCGCCCCCCTTTTTTCCCTAAACCTTTTAAAAGTTCCTAAAATACCCCTCGCCCCATCTACCTAATACCTCCCTCCCCATTTTCAAAACTCCCTATCGGGTTTTTTAAACTGACAAATCCATACTTTCCCGGGCCCTTTCTTAATTTTTTAAAACTCACTCAAAATTTTTTTTTTATTTTCATTAAAATTTTTTTGACAGTGCCTCCCCCCCCTTTTTCATCTGCTCCCCTTTTCCCACTCTCTCACATCTCTTCACCTTTTTTTTAAACCTCCATATACTCTGCTCTTCTTAAAAACACTTCCCCTTTAAAAAAAACCCTCTCGTAAGTACCTTTTTCTTTTTATCACCCCCCTTTACTTCATCATTCCCCCAAATTCACTCCCTTTCCTCCTGCCCCCCCCCTCCTATAACCAAAAAAACCTTCGGCCCCACTTTTCTTTTCCCGGCCTTTTTTAAAAAAACTTTTCCCAAACCCCTCTTAAACCCCCCCAAACTACCATCTTTGCACTAGCCCACCTTTCTCCCAATAGCCCGCTTATATCTCCCCCGAACTTCCCCTCCTTAGTTTTTACATTTTTACCTCCCTCTTACTTTTTTGGGTTGCCACCTTCCCTTTTTCCCATCTCCCTTTACTCTAACTGAAAGTAAAACTAAATTTTGACCCGATAATCGTTGCCCCTCTATAAACATGTACATTTACAATTTTAAGTAAAATAATAGAACTTTTTCTAATTTTACAACATTTTTGCAGGGTTTTTTTGTTTTTTAAAACAATTTTTGTAAAAAAAATTGATAAAAATTATTAGCCCGATTTTTGGTTTTAAATTTAAAAGTGTATATATACATTATGCATTATATTGGTCTCACAGGTCATAAATGTTACTGGAAAAAAACAAAATTAGAAAAGAAAAGAAAAAAGTAACAAAAAGCAAAATAAAAAAAGGGCAACTTTACCAAAGTTGCCAATGTTGCCACCACCCGGTCATTGAGGGTCAAATTCATGCCTCTGTATCTTGGAAAGTATGATCGGAATTTTTTTTTGTTTTGTTTTGTTACTATGAAAAAAAATAAGATTTTTTTTTTTTTTTAAATTCTTGGACCTGGCTGTCATGAAAATTTGGCCTCTGGACCCTGAAAGGGTTAAATTTTCAAAGAAGAAAAGGAAGCAGAAAATTTCATGCAGTGGTCAACAGAGTTAAATTGGAGGCTGCCATAGTGAAGAGCTCTGTTCCACAAGGCACAGTACTCGCCCCCATCTTATTCCTTATCCTCATATCAGACATAGACAGAGATTTACACCACAGCACTGTATCATCCTTTGCAGATGATACTAGGATCTGCATGAGGCTGTCATCTGCTGAGGACGCGGTTAACCTCCAAGAAGATATAAACAAAGTTTCCAGTGGGCAACGGTAAAACAATATGATGTTCAATGAGGGCAAATTCCAATACTCCATTATGGGAAAACTGGAGGAGATAATAACTAGAACAGGTATACTACTGACTCCCGGGCCCTACAATAGAGCGGAAAAAATAATGTAAGGGACCTGGGGAAATAGTAATGTCTGAGGATCCACTTTCAGGATCAAAACAGTCCCCGATTGCACGTGCAAGAAAATGATAGGATGGAAATGAGAACTTTCAAAACGGAGATGCCCCGCAATGATGATCCTTTTCAAATCAATTGTTTCTCTAGGGTGGAATACTGCTGTACATTAAAATTCCTTCAAAGCAGGTGAAAAACGAGTCTAGAGAGTGTACAGAGATCCTTTTCTGCACATATAAAGTTCTGCAAGCCCCTTTAAACTACGGGAACGTTTGGAAGCATTTGGGCTTGTCTCGTTGGAACGCAGGGGGGAGATATATGTAATTACCTTGGGGAAAATTTGGGAAAAGGAATGGTCCCAAAATTGACACAAAAATCACCCCCTACAAAAGAAAAAAGACGGGGCAGGCGATGCAAAACGCCCCAAAAAAAAAGTGGGGCGCCATTGGTACACTAAGGGAAAACCAAAAGTGTCCGGGGCCCAAAACGTTCAACGGGCCTCCCATCAAGCATTAGGGGAATTGAAAATAAGCCCTGGCTGCCTTCAAGAGAGGCTGGACAGAACCTAAAGTCAGTGCTGGATCAGCCGGGGCTGTGGCTCGTACGTTGGACTGGCGGCCAGCAGTAAACCCTAGTTGTCAAGCCCTGATCCAGGGGGGCCTGGTCATGGACCGGGCCCGGGGGCTTTATCTCTGGAAAAACCTCGGTATCCAGGCCGGGGAGGATAACTCTTTTGGGAGTGAAGAAGGCAGGATGGAGTGTGGGGGGTGTGAGGCTTACGTAGAATAAAAAGGGGTAAAGCAGCGGGAAAAACTGACAAAATCAGACAAAATGTTAAAAGCAGGGGGGGTTTATAGTTTTGGGAGTTTTGGGTTTTTTTTTTTAAAAATGTAGGTGTTTTTGGTATACAGCAACCCCCCGGGAAGTACTCCCCCTGCCAGAGCTGTTGAAAAAAAAACCTGTAAGGTTTTGCATGAGGTGGATTGCGGGGTTTTTTTTTCTGTTATAAACGCTAGAAAAACGGGTTCTTGTACTCCTACTTACACTTTGGTCACACTTCAAGACACCAAGCATTATATATACATAGATTAGGTTTTTCTCCTTTTTCAAAATACTCTTGTTCTTTTATTTCTTTATTGCCCAGGGGGAAGGGGAAAAAGAATCTTTCCTCCGAAAGCCATGCTGTCGTATGAGGCGACAAAAATCCGGGAGAAAAGGGTAGTAACCCTTTTCCTGTAGACATTTACAAAAAAAAAAAGAGAAGAGAAAAACTTTAAAAAAATGGGATGCTAAAATGTGCGTGGTGTGTGCGGATGATAAAAAAACAGATGATTGCTGTGTTATGATTGAAAAGATTTGGATGTCCTGGCCCAAAAGCGAAACAAAGCTGAAGGGGGGGTAGGAGAGTTTCAGGGGGGGGAATAAAGGGTTTAAAATCTGGAGTTCTGAGAGAGTTGGCAAAGGAAGGGTAGCAGTAATGTTAAATGATCAGTTAGGGAAGGAGAAAAAAGGAATATGAAGGTAAAAACAAGAATTTGTGGGTTAAAGTAAAGGTTTTGGTGCGAGAAGTGGGTCATAAAAAGGTGTTTGCACCTGGAGAAGGAGGAATGGAGGAGAGAGAGAGATTTTGGGAGATGTTAAGTGAAAGTATAGGGGCCTTTGAACCAAATGAGAGAGTAATTGTGGTAGGGGATGAATGCTAAAGTAGGAGAAACTTTCAGGAGGGTGTGGTAGGTAAGTTTGGGGGTGCCCGGTGTAAAAGAAATGGGGCCCTTTTATTTAACTTTGTATAGAAAGGGGTTTGTTATGGTAATACATATTTTAAGAAAAAAGGGATAAATAAGTAACAAGTTTGATGTAGGGCGAAATGACAGTAGTTTGTTGGTTTTGTATTGGTAGATAAAAGACTGTTGAGTAGATTCAGGATGTAATGTTTATAGAGGGGCCACAGTTTTTTCGATCACTTTTAGTTGTGTACATGGAGAAAAAGGTAGATGGGATCAAGGAGAAAGAAAACATAGAGAAAAGAGGGAGGTGAAGGTTTATAAACTAAAAAAGGGGCAGTTGGGTAAGATATAAACAGTATTTTTAGGGATAGATGGGTAATGGAGCTAGGCAATGGGGTCGAAGAGGTATGGGTAGGGAGGTTTAAAAAAGTAGTGTTAGAGTGTTCAGCGAAGTTTGTGGTTCAGGGAAAAGGGGGGCAGGAGGGAAGAGGAGCGATTGGGGAATGATGATGTAAGAGGTAGTAAGGGGGAAAAAGTTAGCATATGAGAAGTTTTTACAAGTAGAATGATGAAAGGGGGGAAGAATATGGAGAAAAGGAGAGGTTAAGAGAGTGGTTTAAGCAATGTAAAAAAGGAGCAAAAGAGAGGGTGGGTGAGATGTTATTTAAAAAAATTTTTTGAAAAAAAGAAAAAGTTTTGGGTGAGTTAACAAGTTAAGAAAGCTGAGAACAAATGGGTTTTTTCAGTTAAAAAAAGGGAGGAGAGTTATTAAATGGAGATTAGAGGGTTTGGGGGAAAAGGAGGGAAAATTTTAGGAATTGTTAAAAAGTTGGGTGAAGGGTAGGGAAGCTGTGATTTGTTATTTTGGGGAAGGGGAATAAAATTTGTAGGAGTGAGGAAGGAGCCAGTTGTGGGGGTGTGGGGGAAGTTGTGAGGCAGTAGGTAAAATGAAAGGGGGTAAGGCAGCTGGGATTGATGGGATAAAGATAGAAATGTTAAAAGCAGGTGGGGAATAGTTTTGGAGTGGTTGGTGCAATTATTTAATAAATGTATGGAAGAGGGTAAGGTACCTAGGGATTGGCAGAGAGCATGCATAGTTCCTTTGTATAAAGGCAAAGGGGATAAAAGAGAGTGCAAAAATTATAGGGGGATAAGTCTGTTGAGTATACCTGGTAAAGTGTATGGTAGAGTTATAATTGAAAGAATTAAGAGTAAGACGGAAAATAGGATTGCAGATGAACAAGGAGGCTTTAGGAAAGGTAGGGGGTGTGTGGACCAGGTGTTTACAGTGAAACATATAAGTGAACAGTATTTAGATAAGGCTTAAAGAGGTCTTTGTGGCATTTATGGATTTGGAAAAGGCATATGACAGGGTGGATAGGGGGGCAATGTGGCAGATGTTGCAAGTGTATGGTGTAGGAGGTAGGTTACTGAAAGCAGTGAAGAGTTTTTACGAGGATAGTGAGGCTCAAGTTAGAGTATGTAGGAAAGAGGGAAATTTTTCCCAGTAAAAGTAGGCCTTAGACAAGGATGTGTGATGTCACCGTGGTTGTTTAATATATTTATAGATGGGGTTGTAAGAGAAGTAAATGCGAGGGTCTTGGCAAGAGGCGTGGAGTTAAAAGATAAAGAATCACACATAAAGTGGGAGTTGTCACAGCTGCTCTTTGCTGATGACACTGTGCTCTTGGGAGATTCTGAAGAGAAGTTGCAGAGATTGGTGGATGAATTTGGTAGGGTGTGCAAAAGAAGAAAATTAAAGGTGAATACAGGAAAAGAGTAAGGTTATGAGGATAACAAAAAGATTAGGTGATGAAAGATTGAATATCAGATTGGAGGGAGAGAGTATGGGAGGAGGTGAAAGTATTCAGATATTTGGGAGTGGACGTGTCAGCAGATGGGTCTATGAAAGATGAGGTGAATCATAGAATTGATGAGGGAAAAAGAGTGAGTGGTGCACTTAGGAGTCTGTGGAGACAAAGAACTTTGTCCTTGGAGGCAAAGAGGGGAATGTATGAGAGTATAGTTTTACCAACGCTCTTATATGGGTGTGAAGCATGGGTGATGAATGTTGCAGCGAGGAGAAGGCTGGAGGCAGTGGAGATGTCATGTCTGAGGGCAATGTGTGGTGTGAATATAATGCAGAGAATTCGTAGTTTGGAAGTTAGGAGGAGGTGTGGGATTACCAAAACTGTTGTCCACAGGGCTGAGGAAGGGTTGTTGAGGTGGTTCGGACATTTTGGAGAGAATGGAGCGAAACAGAATGACTTCAAGAGTGTATCAGTCTGTAATGGAAGGAAGGCGGGGTAGGGGTCGGCCTAGGAAAGGTTGGAGGGAGGGGGTAAAGGAGGTTTTGTGTGCGAGGGCTTGGACTTCAGCAGGCATGCGTGAGCGTGTTTGATAGGAGTGAATGGAGACAAATGGTTTTTAATACTTGACGTGCTGTTGGAGTGTGAGCAAAGTAACATTTATGAAGGGATTCAGGGAAACCGGCAGGCCGGACTTGAGTCCTGGAGATGGGAAGTACAGTGCCTGCACTCTGAAGGAGGGGTGTTAATGTTGCAGTTTAAAAACTGTAGTGTAAAGCACCCTTCTGGCAAGACAGTGATGGAGTGAATGATGGTGAAAGTTTTTCTTTTTCGGGCCACCCTGCCTTGGTGGGAATCGGCCAGTGTGATAATAATAAAAAAAATAATAATAAATGTATGAAAGAGGGGAAGGTACCTAGGGATTGGCAGAGAGCATGTATAGTTCCTTTATGTGAAGGGAAGGAGGACAAAGAGATTGTAAAAATTATAGGGAAATAAGTTTCCTGAATATACCAGGTAAAGTGTATAGTAGGGTTATTATTGAAAGAATTAGAGGTAAGACAGAGAGCAGGATTGCAGATGAGCATGGAGGTTTTAGAATGGGTAGGGGATGTGTAGATCAAGTGTTTACATTGAAGCATATATGTGAACAGTATTTAGATAAAGGTAGGGAACTTATCATTGCATTTATGGTTTTAAAAAAGGCTTATGATAGAGTGGATAGAGGAGCAGTGTGGCAGATGTTGCAGGTGTATGGAATAAGTAGTAGGTTATTAAATGCTGTAAAGAGTTTTTATGAGGATAGTGAGGCTCAGGTTAGGGTGTGTAGGTGAGAAGGAGACTACTTCCCAGTAAAATTAGGTCATGGACAGGGATGTGTAATGTCACCATGGTTGTTTAACATATTTATAGATGAGGTTGTAAAAGAAGTAAATGCTAGGGTGTTGAGGAGAGGGTTGGGATTAAATTATGGGGAATCAAATATAAAATGGGAGTTGACACAATTACTCTTTGCTGATGATACTGTGCTTTTAAGGGATTTAAAAGGAAAGTTGTTAAGCTTAATGCACGAGTTTGGGAGGGTGTGTAAAGATAGGTGATTTAGATAAAGAAAAATTGGATATCACATTGGAGAGGAGGAGTATGGAAGCAGTGAATGTTTTCAGATATTTGGGAGTTGACTTGTCAGTGGATGGGTTTATGAAGGATGAGGTTAACCATAGAATTGATGAGGGAAAAAAGGTGAGTGGTGCATTGAGGTATCTATTTTTTTTATTATCACACCGGCCGATTCCCACCAAGGCAGGGTGGCCCGAAAAAGAAAAACTTTCACCATCATTCACTCCATCACTGTCTTGCCAGAAGGGTGCTTTACACTACAGTTTTTAAACTGCAATATTAACACCCCTCCTTCAGAGTGCAGGCACTGTACTTCCCATCTCCAGGACTCAAGTCCGGCCTGCCGGTTTCCCTGAATCCCTTCATAAATGTTACTTTGCTCACACTCCGTCAAGTATTAAAAACCATTTGTCTCCATTCACTCCTATCAAACACGCTCACGCATGCCTGTGAAGACAAAAAGAAATGTTATCCATGGAGGCAAAGAAGGGAATGTATGAGAGTATAGTGGTACCAACACTGTTCTATGGGTGTGAAGCTTGGGTTGTAAATGCTGCAGAGAGGAGGCAGCTGGAGGCAGTGGAGATGTCCTGTCTAAGGGCAATGTGTGGTGTAAATATTGTGGAGAGAATTTGTAGTATGGAAATTAGGAGGAAGTGTGGAGTTGCTAAAAGTATTAGTCACAGGGCTGAAGAGGGGTATAAATCTGTAGGGAAAGGAGGGCGAGGTAGGGGTCGTCCTCAAAAAAGGTTGAAGGGGGGGAGTACAGGAGGTTTTGTGGACTTCCAGCAAGTGTGTGTGAGTGTATTAGATAGGAGTGAATGGAGACAAATGGTGTTTGGGACCTGATCAGCTGCTGGAGTGTGAGCTGGATAATATTTTGTGTAGGGATTCAGGGAAACCGGTTAGCTGGATTTGAGTCCTGGAAGCATGAAGTACAAAGCCTGCACTTTCAAGGAGGGGTTTGGGATATTGGGAGTTTGGAGGGATGTTTAAGCTGTTGTATCTGAGCACCTCTGTGAAGACAGTGATTATGTATGAGTGATGATGAAAATGTTGAATGACGAAAGTTTTTTCTTTCTTTGTTTTTTTTCTTTTTTTGGGTCCCCCTGCCTTGGTGGGAAGAAGCTGATATGTTAGAAGAAAAAAAATTGTACCTGTTTTAAGTATTACAAAAGAGCTTACGTATTTTTTTTTGGTGAAATAAAATCAAAAAAGATTTTCCTCAGCACTTATTAACATGAAGGCAAAATTTAAAGGGGTTGTTGGCCCACTGAGGGGCAATATTGGAATTGCCGCATGTCAGTATCGGATATTTTTTTTTCGGATTTTTCTAATTTTTTACATTTTTTACTTTTAAAAACATGGGGGGCCCCAAAGACGTTCAACCGCCTCCCGATACATCAGGGTGATTACCAATAGCCCCCGGCTGTCTTCAAAGCAGGACTAAGGGGCACCAAAGTCAGTACCTGACTAGTTTGGGTTGGGTTTGTATGTTGGATTATGTAGGGGGCAGAAAACACCGGGTTGATCAGGCCCTGTTCCACCGAGGCCGTCAGGACCGGGCCGCGGGGCGTTGACCCCTGGAACCCCTTCCAGTATACTCCAGGTATGAACCATATTATGCTACCTTTCTTTTTTACACAATATTTTGCATAACAGTGCAACTTTGTATTGTTTACAAAACGTGTAAAAGCTGAAAAGTACACACACTCCCGTTGTTCACAGTTTTAACTGTTCTAGCAATTACACTTTTATACAGACACTGGTCATTTCCTAGAACTTTTGCAGTCTTGGAAGTCCCTGAAACGGGGCCCTTTATAGTAAGGTGTTTTAAATTTCCTAATAAAACTTTATCTTGTTTTAAAAGGGTGTTTTTGACTGTGTGCACATGATAAATTCGTGTCCTTTCTTGCAGTAGCGGGAAATGAAATTAATCCCCATACTTCAAATGAGGTTTTGGTGACAAACAGTGGCACGTGATGGCGGGTGTTATGACCTGGTTTTTCTGAATTATTTATCTGTGACAGAAAACCCAGAACTGGAATGGGGGTCTTTTCCCCAGTCTTTTTTTTTTTATTTAAAAGGCCCATTCCCCCCAAAGGGAGGGGGGCCCAAAAAAGAAAAACTTTCACCACATTTACTCCATCACTTTCCAGAAGGGGGCTTTTCATACAGTTTTTAAACTGCAAAATTTAAACCCCTCCTTCAGGTAGGCACTGTACTTCCCCTCTCCAGGACTCAGTCCCGGGTGCCGGTTTCCCTGAATCCCTCAAAAGTTACTTTGCCCCACTCCCAAAAGCAATCAAGATTAAAAACCCTTTGTCTCATTACTCCACAAACACGCTCACGCTGCCGCTGGAAGTCCAAGCCCTCGCACCAAAAAATCCCTTTTTCCCCCCCCCCAACCCCTTCCCAGGGCCGACCCCACCCCCCCCTTCCTTTCCCCACAGACTGATACACTCTTGAAGTATTCTGTTTCGCTCCTTTTTCCCCTACATGTCCGAACCACCTTCAAAACCCTTCCCTCAGCCCTGTGGCAACAGTTTTTGGAAAACCCCCCCTTCCTCCTAATTCCAAAATCGAATTCTCTGCTTATATTTTACACCACACATTGCCCAGACTGACATCTCCACTGCCTCCCGCCTTCTCCCGCTGCAACTTCATCACCCACGCTTCACACCCATTAAAAGGGGTTGGTAAAACTATACTCTCATACATTCCCCTTTGCCTCCCCCGGCAAATCTTTGTCTCCACAGACTCCTAAGTGCACCCCCACTCTTTTTCCCCCATTTAAATTCATGTTCAACCATCTTTCATAGACCCATCGCGAACGTCCACTCCCAAAATCTGAAAACGTTTTCCCCCTCCATCTCTCTCCCTCCCAACTGATATTTAATCTTTTATCACCTAATCTTTTTGTTATCCATAAAACCCTTTCTCTTTCCTGTATTCACCCTTTTAAATTTTTTTCTTTTTCACACCCCACCAAATTCACCCCCAATCTCTGCAACTTCTCTTCAGAATCTCCCCAAGAGCACCGTGTCATCAGCAAAGAGCAGCTGTGACAACTCCCACTTTGTGTGTGATTCTTTATCTTTTAACTCCACGCCTCTTGCCAAACCCTCGCATTTACTTCTCTTACAACCCCATCTATAAATATATTAAACAACCACGGTGAAAATCACACATCCTTGTCTAAGGCCTACTTTTACGGGGAAAAAATTTCCCTCTTTCCTACATACTCTAACTTGAGCCTCACTATCCCGTAAAAACTCTTCACTGCTTTCGAAACCCTACCTCCTACACCATACACTTGAAAACATCTGCCACATTGCCCCCCTATCCACCCTGTCATACGCCTTTTTCCAAAATCCATAAATGCCACAAAGACCTCTTTAGCCTTATCTAAATACTGTTCACTTATATGTTTCACTGTAAACACCTGGTCCACACACCCCCTACCTTTCCTAAAGCCTCCTTGTTCATCTGCTATCCTATTCTCCGTCTTACTCTTAATTCTTTCAATTATAACTCTACCATACACTTTACCAGGTACACTCAACAGACTTATCCCCCTATAATTTTTGCACTCTTCATCTGGTCTATATTGTATGCATTCATCATTGTGGTATCAGCAAGAGGGAAGAAAAGTTTGTAACACTTGTAATTCTTCTGGATACACCCAACAAACTCAGTCTACATGTTTTATTCATCTACTAAATGCATATTATTTGTGTAATCCCTAACAGCAGCTGGTCTCATAATGGGTTCAGTGGTTTCTCTGTTCACCTTCCTGTGGCTTTCATTTCATGCTGGTGGATGGAATATTTGTCAACAGTTTCACATCATGTTTGTCATGTCATTTTTGTTATGTATGTCTTGCCATGATGTCATTGGCATGAAACAACTGCACTTCAGTACCAGTGCCTGCATTGAACTTAGGCACATGATTTCATGTTCATTTCACTGTACCCTGTCTGTCATGTTCACCACAGGCAGTCACTTAAGTACCCATTATCAGTGTAATACAAGATAATGGTTCCATCGTTTTTCCTCGCCACCTCACCGGAGATTCCTAATAACTTCAAGGTATCTTTTAGTGTTTTGCTTCCTCTGTACACAGTGAGATCTAGTACCAGGTCACTTTCATAGTCACACAAAAGGAACAGCTTGATACCAAAGTGTTTCCTCTTCAAAAAATATAAGCTTGAACGATAGTCTAACTTTTGAACAGGATCAGAGACCATTGATGATAAGGTTCCAGAAGGGATAAAAGTACTCGACTATACTTCTGGTTTGAAAAACGTACATAAAAACAGCTTTAATCTTGTATAATATGTCACTTCTGTCAATGCTGCAGACATGTCCAGTAAAATTAGCAGTGATGCATTTCTTAACCCGTTCAGGGCCCAAAGGTCAAATCTCGGTGACAGCCAGGGGTCCAAGAATTCTTGAAAAAAAAAAAAAATTTCTTACAGAATTTAAACCCCTTTGAGGGTTTTGTCGTACTAGTACGTCTTACGCGTAGGGGTTTTTTACGTATATTACGCTAAATTCTAGGGCCTCAAATCTCCCCGCGAAAGGTTGTAGGCCAGGTGTGGAAAAATGGTCCCCGCGGGGGGGC
>NC_069399.1:56366018-56508098 GCF_026875155.1 Cherax quadricarinatus | reverse complement strand
TTTGGAAACTAATGTAAGGCATGGGTCACGAGGGAAATTTTTGTCGAGTGGTTCAATGAAGTGTTTGGCCCTAGTGTGAGGGAGTATCTCCTGGAAAAGAAATTGGATCTCAAGTGCCTGCTAGTAATGGACAATGCACCTGCTCATCCTCCAAACTTGGATGACCTAATTTTCTAGGAGTTTGGGTTCATCACAGTAAAGTTCTTGCCCCCGAATACCACTCCTCTCCTCCAACCCATGGACCAGCAGGTTATTGCAAACATTAAAAAACTCTACACAAAAGCAATGTTTCACAGGTGCTTGACTGTGACCACAGACACTCACTTGACCCTAAGGGTATTTTGGAGAGTACACTTCAGCATCCTCCACTGCATAACCCTTATAGGTATGGCTTGGGAGGGAGTGACTACCAGGACTTTGAACTCTGCCTGGAGAAAATTGTGGCCAGATTGTGTCGACAAGAGGGATTTTGAAGGATTTGGGACTGACCCTAATGAGCCTATGTCTGTTGTAAAATCAATTGTGGCACTGGGAAGTTCCATGGGGTTGGATGTGAGTTTGGAGGATGTGGAAGAATTGGTGGAAGACCACAATGAAGAGCTCACCACTGAGGAGCTGCAAGAGCTTCAGCAGGAAGAGCAACACATCACAGCTCAGAATCTTGCTGCAGAGGAGGAAGAGAGATGAAAGATGGTGCCTTCTTCAGAAATTAAAGAGATTTTTACTATGTGGGGTAAGATGGAAAGCTTTATGGAGAAACATCACCCTAACAAGGTTGTTGCAAGCCAGGTTGGCAACATGTACAGTGACAAAGTCTTGGGCCATTTTAGGGGAGTGTTAAAGAGACGCCAGAAACAGAGCTCTCTCCACAGTTACTTTGTGAGACAGGACTAGAGTGACTCTCAAGGTGGTCCTAGTGGCATTAAGAAACAGAGAAGAGAAGCAACCCCAGAAAAGCAAATGGTACCTGAGGTGTTGATGGAAGGGGATTCCCCTTCCAAACTGTAAACAATCCACTCTCTCTCCTCCTCCAGTCTCCCTTACACTAAGAAGAATCTCCAATAAAGGTAAGTGTTACGCTGTTAATGTTTCATTCATCATTTCCCATTGTATTGTTTATGTACTACATCTATATTTCATGTAAAAATTTTTTTGTTTTAATACTTCTGGGTGTCAGGAACGGATTAATTGTATTTACATTATTTCTTATGGGGAAAATTGATTCATAAATCGTAAATTTCGTTTATAGTAATGGCTCCAGGAATGGATTAATTACGAAAAACAAGGGACCACTGTATATATATTTCTCAACAAACCAGCCATATCCCACCAAGGCAGGGTGGCCCAAAAAGAAAAACAAAAGTTTCTCTTTTTAAATTTAGTAATATATACAGGAGAAGGGGTTACTTACCCCTTGCTCCCGGCATTTTAGTCGCCTCTTATGACACGCATGGGTTACGGAGGAAGAATTCTGTTCCACTTTCCCATGGAGATAAGATGAAATAAACAAGAACAAGAACTAAAAAGAAAAAAGAAGGAAACCCAAAGGGGTATCTCTATATATGCTTGTTCATGTGTAGTGTGACCTAAGTGTAAGTAGAAGTAGCAAGATGTACCTGAAATCTTGCATGTTTATGAGACAGACAAAAGACACCAGCAATCCTACCATCATGTGAAACAATTACAGGCTTTTGTTTTACACTCACTTGGCAGGAGAGTAGTACCTCCCTGGGTGGTTGCTGTTTACCAACCTACTATGCAGAGTATCTTATTATCAAATAATATAGAGTGGACCCCGCATAACGCTATTAATCCGTTCCTGAGAGCTCAATGTTATGCAAAATTATCGTTATGCGAATTAATTTTCCCCATAAGAAATAATATATATCAAATTAATCCATGCAAGACACCCAAAAGTATGAAAAAAAAAATTTTTACATGAAATATTAATTTTAATACATACAAACTTAAGAAAATATGCACAATTACATGACACTTACCATTATAGAAGATGTGGTGATGATTGATGGGATGGGAGGAGGAGAGACTGGATGGATTTAGTGTTTAGAAGGGGAATCCCCTTCCATTAGGACTTGAGGTGTCAAGTCCTTTTCCTGGGATGCTTCCCTTCTTCTTTTAATGCCACTAGGACCAGCTTCAGAGTCACTGGACTTCTGTCGCACAACATATCTGTCCACAGTGGCCTGTACCTCTCGTTCCTTTATGACTTTCCTAAAGTGTTTCACAACACTGTCAGTGTACAGGTTGCCAACACAGCTTGCAGTAGCTGTGTCAGGGTGATTTTCATCAAAAAAGGTTTGCACTTCAAGCCACTTTGCACACATTTCCTTTATCTTAGAAGTAGGCAACTTCTTCAATTTCTCTCTCCCCTCCTCTGAAGCAGTTTCCTCAGGTCTGCCATCTTGCTGTTCAAGATGATCTAGCAGCTCATCAGTGGTTAGTTCTTCACTGTCCTCCACCACTAGTTAGTTCTTCACTGTCCTCCACCACCAACTCTTCCATATCCTCCCCACTAACCTCCAACCCCAAGGACTTCCCCAATGCCACAATGGATTCCTCAACTGGCATAGGATTCTCAGGGTTAGCCTCAAACCCTTCAAAATCCCTTTTGTCTACACATTCTGGCCACAGTTTTTTCCAAGCAGAGTTCAATGTCCTCTTAGTCACTTCCTCCCAAGCCTTACCTATAATGTTTACACAATTGAGGATGGTAAAATGATATTTCCAAAACTCTCTTAGAGTCAGTTGAGTTTCTGAGGTCACTACAAAGCACCTTTCAAACATAGCTTTTGTGTACAGTTTCTTGAAGTTGGAAATAACCTGCTGGTCCATGGGCTGCAGGAGAGGAGTGGTATTAGGAGGCAAAAACTTCACCTTAATGAAGCTCATGTCCCTAGAAAGTCGCTCTGCAAAGTCTGAATGATGACCAGGAGCATTGTCTAATACCAGGAGGCACTTAAGATCTAATTTCTTTTCAATTAGGTAATTTTTCACATTGGGGGCAAATGCATGGTGTACCATTCATAGAAAAAGTCCCTAGTGACCCATGCCTTACTTTCTGCTCTCCACAGCACACACAAATTAGCCTTGAGGACATTGTTTTCCCTGAACACTCTGGGAGTTTCAGAGTGATACACCAATGAAGGCTTCACTTTGCAATCACCACTAGCATTGCCACACATCAACCGAGTAAGCCTGTCTTTCATAGGCTTATGTCCTGGGAGTGCCTTTTCCTCCTGAGTAATGTATGTCCTGCTTGCCATTTTCTTCCAAAACAGGCCTGTTTCGTCACAATTAAATACTTGTTCAGGTTTCAGTCCTTCACTGTCTATGTACTCCTTGAAGTCCTGCACATAATTTTCAGCCGATTTGTGGTCCAAACTGGCAGCCTCACCATGCCTTATCACACTATGAATGCCACTATGCTTCTTAAATCTCTCAAACCAACCTTTGCTGGCCTTAAATTCACTCACATCACTAGTTGCTAGCATTTTTGTAATTAAATCGTCATGCAACTTCCTAGCCTTTTCACATATGATCGCTTGAGAGATGCTGTCTCCTGCTATCTGTTTCTCGTTTATCCACACCAATAACAGTCTCTCAACATCTTCTATCACTTGCGATCTCAGTTTCGAAAACATAGTTGCACCTTTGGCAAGAACAGCTTCCTTGATTGCTGTTTTCTTGCCCACAATAGTAGCGATGGTTGATTGGGGTTTATTATACAACCTGACCAGCTCAGAGACACGCACTCCACTTTCATACTTAGCAATGATCTCTTTCTTCATCTCCATAGAAATTCTCACCCTTTTTGCTGTAGGGTTGGCACTAGAAGCTTTCTTGATGCCCATGGTGACTTATTTTGCAGGTGCAATCACTACAAAGGCTGTGATAATATGAAATGTTCCAGTTGTTGTATGTTTGGAAGCGACCGTGGTGGCTGGCTGGCTTGTAAACACTGGCACCCAAGGGACAAGTGAGGCGCGCTCAGGCCAAAGTGGACGCGTATGGTACGGAACGAATAGCACTGGTCAGGTTTTTAAGCACTAGTTGAGGCAAAATTTTTGCATTTAAATGTATTGCTATTCAGATTTATCATTAATCGATGCCATCGCTGGTCGCGGGTCCACTGTATATATATATTATATATATATATATTTTATATTTTTATATATATTTTATATATAATATATATATATATATATATATATATATATCGGGAAAGCCCCGCTTTACGGCGTTTCACTTTACGGCATTCCGCTAATACGGTCATTTCAAATTATGACCAAAACTCGCTATACGGTCCCCCCACCTCCCTTTTCTAATACGGTCCCCGCGCCCCACCTTGTTGTTTACATTCTTTGTGAGCTCAGTAAGCATAAGTCTCTCCATTTTGTCTGGAACTCCAAAATTTCAAATGTTTTTAAAAGTTATTTCATATTTTTATTTTACTTGTTTAATTATACTTATGTATCCCTGAAACTTAAAAAAAACTTACATACTGTGCTGGCATGCGGGTACACATTAAAATCAGTAAGAGTGTCTATGTCCCCAGACGTCATATTAGTAATGATAATAATAATCATCGAGTCTCATTTAAATGTCGTTATATTATGTTAAATACACATTTTCAATAATCCATCTATGATATTTTTTCAAATTATATAATAAACCCCGTACATAACATAAAAGATTTTAAAATTTACACCCCAAATAGAATAAATAAACATAAATATGAGATGTGATAGCAGACGACTTGCACAAGTGACGCCATATTAGAAATGCTAATAATAATAATAATAATCCCCGAGTCTTATTAAATGTTGTATATTACGTTAATATAACACTTTTTTCATTAATCCATTCATGATATTTTTTCAAAATTATATAATAAACACGATACATAACATAAAAAGATGATAAATTCACCTTACAATAGAATAAATAAACATAAATATGAGATGTCGTAGCCAGATACTTGTACAAGTGATGCCAAGAATAACATTTTCTCCAATCTAAAAATAAGAGAAAATGTGTTACTGGGGGTAACTGTAGAAAATTATTCCTTTCGTATTATGTAAGTAAGTTTATTCAGGTATACACAAATACAGTTACATAGATTATCATACATAACCACATATGTGTAGAGAAACCCAGGATAACCCAAAAAAGTCAGAGTGACTTATTTCCCTTGCCTTCAAATCAGAGCATCATTTCTTCTCAAAAAAGATGTTACATGAGAATGGAGTGTTCTTCTTTATTATTCTACCGTTATCCATGTAGAGACAACCTGTACACAATGTAACCCTTTTACACAAACCAGACGTGTACATTTTGTTTTACAAACTTACCTTCGCCTGGTTTGTTTACATAACTCTGCGCCTGTCCTCTCTCTGCATCATTCCCCTTTTCTCTCTCATTTATTGTTTTATCTCATTTACTTACGCCTGACCCTAATTAAGACTACAAATATTTAAGGTAAGTAATGAGTGAACTGTATATACATTTTATCGCTTGGGATGCTTAAATATCATAGAATATATGTGTTGGGTGGGTTGCCTGGTATGGGTAGCCTGGCTGACTACCATACATACCACACTTTATTTTTTACAATAAATACTACTCATCTCACCCTATATTTTAAGGTAAGTAATGAGTGAAATGTATATACATTTTATTGCTCTGGGATGCTTAAATATCATAGAATTGTATGTTTGGGTGGGTGGCCTGGTATGGTAGCCTGGCTTTACTACCATACATACCACACTTGATTTCTTACAATAAATACTACTTGTCTCACCCTAGATTAAGACTTTTAAATATTTTAAGGTAAGTATGAGTGCACTATGTGTGTATTGTACTTTTTATTGTTTTTTGATGCCTGGTTCTATTTCTAACTTAATATATGTTAGTGTAAACTTATTATCTAGTGTTTGTATGCATTTGTAAGTGGGAAAAAAAGGGTGTTCCACTTGACGGCGGTTTCCGCTTTATGGCGGTAGCCTGGAACCTAACCAGCCATATAAATGAGGCCTTCCTTGTATATATATATATTATATATATATTTATATATATATATATATATATATATATATATATATATATATATATATATATTAATACAGGTTCCCCCCAACATTCGCGAGGGTTAGGGGATCAAGAGCCCCGTGAATGTTGAAAACCGTGAATGTTTGGTGCCCCAATATATTGTAGGGAAATATAATACAATACTGCTTCCTTAACTTGTTGAACCATGAATAATCATAAAATACATGAAAACGTCGTAAATTGTACTAAATATATACATGTTATGCTTTAATAACGTATGTTATTTAATAACATGTATGTTAATGACATGTATGTTAGTCGACTGGTGTGGGTCGCATCCTGGGGGACAAGATTAAGGACTCCAATGGAAATAAGTTAGACAGTCCTCGATGACGCACTGACTTTCTTGGGTTATCCTGGGTGGCTAACCCTCCGGGGTTAAAAATCCGAACGAAATCTTATCTATCTTGACTCCACCACTGCCTCCACCACTGCGAGTCCCTACTACCCTCCCTCCGACCCCCACAACTGGCAGCCAGCCCTCCCACCACTGTGTGGTGAGTGTTTTGTTTATTATTTGCTATTAAACTACAGTATAAATAATGTAAACCCATTCATGACTGCATATTAGAATGGCTATTTGGACAGGTATTAGACGGTGACATCATGTGTTTACTCTTGAACACTGCAAAGAATCAAACATTTCTGCTATTGCTAATAATAACAATAGTAATAATAATAATAATAATAATAATAATAATAATAATAATAATAATAATAATAATAATGATAATAGTAATAATAATAATAATAATAATAATAATAATAATAATAATAAATACGATATAATTGAAGAAGGAAATTGTACAAAAATACGAGGGAGTGGTTGACACATCGTCAGTGTGACTTTGTTTATGCTGGAGGGAACATTAGTCTCCCTGCTCTTCCAAAAATTTCACAATAATTCAGCGGTTGAGGCAGCGTTATTTAATAACATATATGTTATAAAGTCTGTTGAGTGTACCTGGTAAAGTGTATGGAAAAGTTACAATTGAAAGAATTAAGAGTAAGATGGAGAATAGGATAGCAGATGAACAAGGAGGCTTTAGGAAAGGTAGGGGGTGTGTGGACCAGGTGTTTACAGTGAAACATATAAGTGAACAGTATTTAGATAAGGCTAAAGAGGTCTTTGTGGCATTTATGGATTTGGAAAAGGCATATGACAGGGTGGATAGGGGAGCAATGTGGCAGATGTTGCAAGTGTATGGTGTAGGAGGTAGGTTACTGAAAGCAGTGAAGAGTTTTTACGAGGATAGTGAGGCTCAAGTTAGAGTATGTAGGAAAGAGGGAAATTTTTTCCCAGTAAAAGTAGGCCTTAGACAAGGATGTGTGATGTCACCGTGGTTGTTTAATATATTTATAGATGGGGTTGTAAGAGAAGTAAATGCAAGGGTCTTGGCAAGAGGCATGGAGTTAAAAGATAAAGAATCACACACAAAGTGGGAGTTGTCACAGCTGCTCTTTGCTGATGACACTGTGCTCTTGGGAGATTCTGAAGAGAAGCTGCAGAGATTGGTGGATGAATTTGGTAGGGTGTGCAAAAGAAGAAAATTAAAGGTGAATACAGGAAAGAGTAAGGTTATGAGGATAACAAAAAGATTAGTGATGAAAGATTGAATATCAGATTGGAGGGAGAGAGTATGGAGGAGGTGAACGTATTCAGATATTTGGGAGTGGACGTGTCAGCGGATGGGTCTATGAAAGATGAGGTGAATCATAGAATTGATGAGGGAAAAAGAGTGAGTGGTGCACTTAGGAGTCTGTGGAGACAAAGAACTTGTCCTTGGAGGCAAAGAGGGGAATGTATGAGAGTATATAGTTTTACCAACGCTCTTATATGGGTGTGAAGCGTGGGTGATGAATGTTGCAGCGAGGAGAAGGCTGGAGGCAGTGGAGATGTCATGTCTGAGGGCAATGTGTGGTGTGAATATAATGCAGAGAATTCGTAGTTTGGAAGTTAGGAGGAGGTGCGGGATTACCAAAACTGTTGTCCAGAGGGCTGAGGAAGGGTTGTTGAGGTGGTTCGGACATGTAGAGAGAATGGAGCGAAACAGAATGACTTCAAGAGTGTATCAGTCTGTAGTGGAAGGAAGGCGGGGTAGGGGTCGGCCTAGGAAGGGTTGGAGGAGGGGGTAAAGGAGGTTTTGTGTGCGAGGGGCTTGGACTTCCAGCAGGCATGCGTGAGCGTGTTTGATAGGAGTGAATGGAGACAAATGGTTTTTAATACTTGACGTGCTGTTGGAGTGTGAGCAAAGTAACATTTAGAAGGGATTCAGGGAAACCGGCAGCCGGACTTGAGTCCTGGAGATGGAAGTACAGTGCCTGCACTCTGAAGGAGGGGTGTTAATGTTGCAGTTTAAAAAACTGTAGTGTAAAGCACCCTTCTGGCAAGACAGTGATGGAGCGAATGATGGTGAAAGTTTTTCTTTTTCGGGCCACCCTGCCTTGGTGGGAATCGGCCAGTGTGATAATAATAATAATAATAATGTAATAAATAATAATAGTACATGTTATTATTAATAACATGTATTATTATTAACATGTATGTATTTAATAACATGTTAATAAATATAATAGTACATATTATTAATAACATGTATTATTATTAACATGTATGTTATTAAATACCATTGCCTCAATCACTGCCTCTACCACTCTAGTCACACTCAATCTACAAGCACCAAACAATGAATTATTGTGAAATGTTTGGAAGAGCAGGGAGACTAATGTTCACTCCAGCATGAACAAAGTCACACTGACGATGTGTCAACCACTCCCTCGTATTTTTGTACAATTTCCTTCTTCAATTATATCGTATTTATTATTATTATTATTATTATTATTATTATTATTATTATTATTATCATTATTATTATTATTATTATTATTATTATTATTATTATTACTATTGTATTATTAGCAATAGCAGAAATGTTCGATTCTTTGCTGTGTTCAAGAGTAAACACATGATGTCACCTTCCAATACCTGTCCTAATAGGCATTCTAATATGCAGTCATGGATCGGTTTACATTATTTATACTGTAGTTTAATAGCAAATAATGAACAAACAAAACACTCACCACACAGTGGTGGGAGGGCTGGCTGCCAGTTGTGGGGGTCGGAGGGAGGGTAGTAGGGACTCGCAGGTGGCGGGAAACTTAAACATGATTTGGCGGCTGGGAATTTGGTGGCTGGGAATTTGGCGGTTGGGAATTCGCGAATGTGTGAAGCCCGTGAAAGTTGAAAACGTGAATGTTGAGGGAGACCTGTATATATATATATATATACATATATATACAGTGGACCCCCGCATACCTATTTTAATCCGTGCAAGAGGGGTCATTGGTATGCGAAATAATCGGTATGCAAATGAATTTTCCCCATAAGAAATAATGGAAATCAAATTAATCCGTGCAAGACACCCAAAAGTATGAAAAAAAAATTTTTTTACCACATGAAATGTTAATTTTAATACACACAAACTGAAAAAGGCATGCACACTTACATGACACTTACTTTTATTGAAGATCTGGTGATGATTGATGGGATGGGAGGAGGGGAGAGAGAGTGTTAGTGTTTAGAAGGGGAATCCCCTTCCATTAAGACTTGAGGTGTCGAGTCCTTTTCTGGGGTTACTTCCCTTCTTCTTTTAATGCCACTAAGACCGGCTACAGAGTCACTGGACTTCTTTCGCACAACATATCTGTCCATAGTGGCCTGTACCTCTCGTTCCTTTATGACTTCCCTAAAGTGCTTCACAACATTGTCAGTGTACAGGTTGCCAACACGGCTTGCAATAGCTGTGTGAGGGTGATTTTCATCAAAAAAGGTTTGCACTTCAAGCCACTTTGCACACATTTCCTTAATCTTTGTAGTAGGCAACTTCTTCAATTTCTCTCTCCCCTCCTCTGAACCAGTTTCCTCAGGTCTGGCCTCTTGCTGTTGAAGTTGATCTATCAGCTCATCAGTGGTTAGTTCTTCATTGTCCTCCTCCACCAACTCTTCCACATCCTCCCCACTAACCTCCAACCCCAAGGACTTTCCCAATGCCACAATGGATTCCTACAACTGGCATAATCCTCTCAGGGTTAGCCTCAAACCCTTCAAAATCCCTTTTGTCTACACATTCTGGCCACAGTTTCTTCCAAGCAGAGTTCAAGGTCTTCTTAGTCACTCCCTCCCAAGCCTTACCTATAAGTTTACACAATTGAGGATATTAAAGTGCTCTCTCTCCAAAACTCTCTTAGAGTCAGTTGAGTTTCTGAGGTCACTACAAAGCACCTTTCAAACAGAGCTTTTGTGTACAGTTTTTTCGAAGTTTGCAATAACCTGCTGGTCCATGGCTGCAGGAGAGGAGTGGTATTAGGAGGCAAAAACTTGATGTTAAATGAATTTCATGTCCCCATAAAGTCGCTCTGCCACGTCTGTAGGATGACCAGGGCATTGTCTAACACCAGGAGGCACTTAAGTTCTAATTTCTTTTCAGTTAGGTAATCTTTCACATGGGGCAAATGCATGGTGTACCAGTCATAGAAAAGTCCCTAGTGACCCATGCCTTACTGTTTGCCCTCCACAGCACACACAAATTCTCCTTGAGGACATTCTTTCGCCTGAACGCTCTGGGAGTTTCAGAGTGATACACTAATAAAGGCTTAACTTGCAATCACCAGTAGCATTGGAACACATCAACAAAGTAAGCCTGTCTTTCATAGGCTTATGTCCTGGGAGTGCCTTTTCCTCCTGAGTAATGTAGTCCTGCTTGGCATTTTCTTCCAAAACAGGCCTGTTTCATCACAATTAAACACTTTTTTCAGGTTTCAGTCCTCAGTCTCTATGTACTCCTTGAATTCATGCACATATTTTCAGCCGCTTGTGGTCCGAACTGGCAGCCTCACCATGCCTTATCACACTATGTATGCACTATCTTCTTAAATCTCTCAAACCAACCTTTGCTGGCCTTAAATTCACTCACATCAGCACTAGTTGCAGGCATTTTTTAATTAAATCCTCATGCAACTCCTAGCCTTTTCGCTTATGATCGCTTGAGAGACGCTATCTCCTGCTAGCTGTTTTTCATTTATCCACACCATAAGAGTCTCTCAACATCTTCCATCACTTGCGATCTTTGTTTCGAAAACACAGTTAAACCTTTGGCAAGACAGCTTCCTTGATTGCCTTTCTGGTGCCCACAATAGTAGCGATGGTTGATTGGGGTTTCTTGTACAACCTGGCCAGGTCGGCGATACGCACTCCACTTTCATACTTATCAATGATCTCTTTCTTCATCTCTATTGGAATTCTCACCCTTATTGCTGTAGGGTTGGCACTAGAAGCTTTCTTGGGGCCCATGGTCACTTATTTTCCAGAAAAAGCACCGAAAACACTGTAATAATACGAAATATTCCGAATGTATGCTTGGATGTTACCGCGGAGGCTGGCTGGTAAACAATGCCACCGGCGGCACATGTGAGGCTGGCTGAGGGAGCACATTGGACGCGTCTCGGACGAACATCGGTGAGCGGGTTTTTAAGCGGTATGCGAGGCAAAATTTTTGCGATTAAAGCAAGCGGTATGCGGATTAATCGTTATGTGATGCCAACGGTATGTGGGGGTCCACTGTATATATATACAGTGGACCCCCGCATAACGATTACCTCCGAATGCGACCAATTATGTAAGTGTATTTATGTAAGTGCGTTTGTACGTGTATGTTTGGGGGTCTGAAATGGACTAATCTACTTCACAATATTCCTTATGGGAACAAATTCGGTCAGTACTGGCACCTGAACATACTTCTGGAGTGAAAAAATATCGTTAACCGGGGGTCCACTGTATATATACACAGATCTCTGGCTGAAGGAGACTCGAACCTACGAACCTTAGGACAAGGTACGCAGTGCTTTACCAATCTACCCACGCTGGACCAATACCTTGGCGTGTAGCATGCGCTACACGTTTAATCCAAGGCAGTCAGCTTTCAGGGAGAAGGCTTACAGCTTTTCATCTCATCCACTGCATGCATCAGCCTTACTAGAGATTTGAACAATGCAAGGTAAAGCACTGCATACCTTGTCCTAAGGTTCATAGGTTCGAGTCTCCTTCAACCAGAGATCAGTGTTTGTGTATATTTTGCATGCTCTCGCGAATTCCTTGCATTGTTCAAATCTCTAGTAAGGCTGATGTATGTAGGGGATGAGATGAAAAGCTGTAAGCCTTCTCCCTGAAAGCTGGCTGCCTTGGATCAAACGTGTAGAGCATGCTACACGCCAAGGAATTGGTCCAGTGTGGGTAGATTGGTAAAGCACTGCGTACCTTGTCCTAAGGTTCGTAGGTTCGAGTCTCCTTCAGCCAGAGATCAGTGTTTGTGTATATTTCGCATGTTCTCGCGAATTCCTTGCATTGTTCAAATCTCTAGTAAGACTGATGCATGCAGGGGATGAGATGAAAAGCTGTAAGCCTTCTCCCTGAAAGCTGGCTGCCTTGGATATATTATATATATATATATATATATATATATACAGTGGACCCCCGCATAACGATCACCTCCGAATGCGACCAATTATGTAAGTGTATTTATGTAAGTGCGTTTGTGCATGTAATGTTTGGGGGTCTGAAATGGACTAATCTACTTCACAATATTCCTTATGGGAACAAATTCGGTCCAGTACTGGCACCTGAACATACTTCTGGAGTGAAAAAATATCGTTAACCGAGGTCCACTGTATATATATATATATATATATATATATATATATATATATATATATATATATATATATATATATATATTATATATATATATATATATATATATTTTATTATTATCACACTGGCCGATTCCCACCAAGCAGGGTGGCCCGAAAAAGAAAAACTTTCACCATCATTCACTTCATCACATGTCTTGCCAGAAGGGTGCTTTACACTACAGTTTTGAACTGCAACATTAACACCCCTCCTCAGAGTGCAGGCACTGTACTTCCCATCTCCAGGACTCAAGTCCGGCCTGCCAGTTTCCCTGAACCCCTTCATAAATGTTACTTTGCTCACACTCCAACAGCACGTCAAGTATTAAAAACCATTTGTCTCCATTCACTCCTATCAAACACGCTCACGCATACCTGCTGGAATCCAAGCCCCTCACACACAAAACCTCCTTTACCCCCTCTCTCCAACCTTTCCTAGGCCGACCCCTACCCCGCCTTCCTTCCACTACAGACTGATACACTCTTGAAGTCATTCTGTTTCACTCCATTCTCTCTACATGTCCGAACCACCTCAACAACCCTTCCTCAGCCCTCTGGACAACAGTTTTGGTAATCCCGCACCTCCTCCTAACTTCCAAACTACGAATTCTCTGCATTATATTCACACCACACATTGCCCTCAGACATGACATCTCCACTGCCTCCAGCCTTCTCCTCGCTGCAACATTCATCACCCATGCTTCACACCCATATAAGAGCATTGGTAAAACTATACTCTCATACATTCCCCTCTTTGCCTCCAAGACAAAGTTCTTTGTCTCCACAGACCCTAAGTGCACCACTCACTCTTTTTCCCTCATCAATTCTATGATTCACCTCATCTTTCATAGACCCATCTGCTGACACGTCCACTCCCAAATATCTGAATACATTCACCTCCTCCATACTCTCTCCCTCCAATCTGATATTCAATCTTTCATCACCTAATCTTTTTGTTATCCTCATAACCTTACTCTTTCCTGTATTCACCTTTAATTTTCTTCTTTTGCACACCCTACCAAATTCATCCATCAATCTCTGCAACTTCTCTTCAGAATCTCCAAGAGCACAGTGTCATCAGCAAAGAGCAGCTGTGACAACTCCCACTTTGTGTGTGATTCTTATCTTTTAACTCCACGCCTCTTGTCAAGACCCTCGCATTTACTTCTCTTACAACCCCATCTATAAATATATTAAACAACCATGGTGATATCACACATCCTTGTCTAAGGCCTACTTTTACTGGGAAATAATTTCCCTCTTTCCTACATACTTTAACTTGAGCCTCACTATCCTCATAAAAACTCTTCACTGCTTTCAGTAACCTACCTCCTACACCATACACTTGCAACATCTGCCACATTGCCCCCCTATCCACCCTGTCATACGCCTTTTCCAAATCCATAAATGCCACAAAGACCTCTTTAGCCTTATGTAAATACTGTTCACTTATATGTTTCACTGTAAACACCTGGTCCACACACCCCCTACCTTTCCTAAAGCCTCCTTGTTCATCTGCTATCCTATTCTCCGTCTCACTCTTAATTCTTTCAATAATAACTCTACCATACACTTTACCAGGTATACTCAGCAGACTTATCCCCCTATAATTTTTGCACTCTCTTTTATCCCCTTTGCCTTTATACAAAGGAACTATGCATGCTCTCTGCCAATCCCTAGGTACCTTACCCTCTTCCATACATTTATTAAATAATTGCACCAACCACTCCAAAACTATATCCCCACCTGCTTTTAACATTTCTATCTTTATCCCATCAATCCCGGCTGCCTTATCCCCTTTCATTTTACCTACTGCCTCACGAACTTCCCTCACACTCACAACTGGCTCTTCCTCACTCCTACAAGATGTTATTCCTCCTTGTCCTATACACGAAATCACAGCTTCCCTATCTTCATCAACATTTAACAATTCCTGAAAATATTCCCTCCATCTTCCCAATACCTCTAACTCTCCATTTAATAACTCTCCTCTCCTATTTTTAACTGAGAAATCCATTTGTTCTCTAGGCTTTCTTAACTTGTTAATCTCACTCCAAAACTTTTTCTTATTTTCAACAAAATTTGTTGATAACATCTCACCCACTCTCTCATTATATATATATATATATATATATATATATATATATATATATATATATATATATATATATATATATAATATATATATATATATATATATATATATAATATATTATATATATATATATATATATATATAATATATATATATATATATATGCAAAACAACCACTCTGAAAGAATAGAGAAATTCCAAGCGCTTTCGTGACTACTACATTGTCCACATTATGTGAGTAGTCACGAAAGCGCTTGTGAATTTCTTTATTCCCTTTCAGAGTGGTTGTTTTTGCATATTCTGAATCACCTGTTTACTGTGATCTTTATTGCAAATATATATATATATATATATTATATTATATATATTATATATATATATATATATATATATATATATATATATATATATATATATATTACAGTGGACCCCCGCAAACCGTTGGCCTTACATAACATTAAATCTGCATACCGATACATTTTATCGCTTAAGATTCGCCGCGCATACCGCTAAAAGATCCGCTCAACACTGTTCGCCGAAGGAACGCGTCCAATGTGCGGCCTTAGCCAGCCTACAGTTCTGCCGGTGGCACTGTTTACAAGCCAGCCTCCGCGGGTAACATCCAAGGCATTACAATCGGAACATTTCGTGTTATTACAGTGTTTTTGGTGATTTCATCTGCAAATAAGTGACAATGGGCCCCGAGAAAGCCTCTAGTGCTAAAACCAGTGGTTAAAAGGGTGAGAAAATACTATCATACCCGGGTCAGCTGTTGCTTGACCAGTCGCTGTTCTGGATCAGTTCAGCTTCCTATTGCACCTCGATCAGCTGTTGTGGACAGTCAGCTGTTGCTGATCAGTCAGCTGCTGGCTGCACATGATCAGTGTTGCTGGACCAGTCAGCTGTTGCTGACCGGATTAGTTAGCTGATGCTGCACACGATCAGCTGTTTGCGGATCAGTCAGCTGTGCTGCACCACGATCAGGCTGTTGCTGACCATGTCGCTGTTGCTGGATCAAGGTTCAGCTGCTGCCTGCACACGATCAGCTGTTGCTGGACCAGTAGCTGTTGTGGATCAGTTAGCTGCTGTGCTTCACCACGATCAGCTGTTGCTGGTGTTGCTGGGTGATCAGTCAGCTGTTGCTGATCAGTCAGTGTTGCTTGGACCAGTAGATGTTTCTGACCAGTCAGCTGTTGCTGGGATCAGTCAACTGTTGCTGGACCAGTCAGCTGTTGGCTGGTATCAGTCAGCCTGCTGTTGCACCTTGATCAGCTTTGCTGGACCAGGTCAAGCTGTTGCTGGATCAGTCAGCTGCTGCTGAACCACAATCAGCTGTTGTTGGGACCAGTCAGCTGTTGCTGAATCAGCAGCTGCTGCTGCACCACGATCAGCTGTTGCTGGACCAGTCAGTCTGTTGCTGGATTAGTTAGATGCTGCTGCAAACGTATCAGCTGTTGCTAGATCAGTCAGTTCTACTGCACCACGATCAGCTGTTGCTGGAAACAGTCAGTGTTGCTGTTCAGTCAAGCTGCTGCTGCACCACGATCAGCTGTTGCTGGACCAGGTCAGCTGTTTGCTGGATCAGTTAGCGCTGCTGCTGCCACACGATCTACTGTTGCTGGACCAGTCAGCTGTTACCAGGACCAGTCAGCTGTTGCTGGGTCCAGTCAGCTGTTGCTGTATCAGTCAACTGATTGCTGGACCAGTAAGCTGTTGCTGGATCAGTCAGCTGGTTGCTGGTCAGTCAACTGTTTGCTGGCCAGTCAGCTGTTGCTGGATCAGGTCAAACTGTTCTGGATCGTCAGCTGTTGCTGGATCAGTCAACTGTTGCTGCGACCAGTCAGCTAGTTAACTGGATCAGTCAGCTGTTGCTGCACCATGATCAGCTGTTGTTGGATCAGTCAGATGTTGCTGGACAGGTAAGCTGTTGCTGGACCAGGTCAGCTGTTGCTCTACCAATTCAGCTGTTGCTGGATCAGTCAGCTGTTGCAGGAATTCAGTCTAGCTGTTGTGGATCAGTCAGCTGTTGCTGGACCAGTCAGTGTTGTTGGGACCAGTCAGCTGTTGCTTGACCAGTCAGCTGTTGCTGGACCAGTCTGCTGTTGCTGGATCAGTCAGATTTTGCTGGATAGTCAGCTGTTGCTGGATCAGTCAGCTGTTGCTGGACCAGTCAGTTGTTGCTGGACAGTCGCGTTGCTGGATCATCGCTGCTGCGCACCACGGTCAGCTGCTGTTCACCATCAGCTGTTTCTGAACATGACGTCCCGAACTTGTCCCGAACCTGTCCGTCCAGCCTGAGCGCCTGCCTTGCGTCATTGGTTTACAAGCAGGGTGGCTGTTGCATGCATACTTTCGATACTTTTGTATTATTCATTATTTTTAGTGCTTGTAAATGCTAAATAGCACCATGGGGCAAAGAAAGCTTCTAGTGCCAACCCTGTGATAAAAAGGGTGATAATACTATCGTACACAGTCGGGCTGCTGCGCACCACGGTCAGCTGATAAATTGACCAGTCGCTGTTTGCTGCACCACAGCTGCTGCTGAAACCATGGTCAGCTGCACCACAGTGTTGTTTGTTGCGCACCACCATCAGCTGTATACTCGAAGATGTGGGAGAGTGTGTTGGTGGTGTGGCTTAACGTGAAACAATTACCGAGAAACGATTAACCCCGGAGGGTTAGCCACCCAGGATAACCCAAGAAAGTCAGTGCATCATCGAGGACTCTAACTTATTTCCATTGGGGTCCTTAATCTTGTCTCCCAGGATGCAACTCACACCAGCCGACTAACACCCAGGTGAACAGGGAAAAACGCCTGGAACTAGTGCTCATATTGGTGAATTTAAAGCCAGCAAAGGTTGGTTTGAGAGGTTTAAGAATCGTAGTGGTATACACAGTGTGATAAGGCCTGTTCTGGAAGAAAATGCCAAACAGGACCTACAGTACTCAGGAGGAAAAGACACTCCCAGGACACACTGTCTCATCAGTCATTGCTGCATCTTCAATAAAGGTAAGTGTCATTTATTCTTCATTTAGTAGAGTAGTACATGCACAATATATACTGTGCATGTACTACTCTACTATTGTGCATGTATCCTACTATTGTGCATGTATCGGACGCAGTAATAGTTAACAGTCCACTTTTTCCGAGTGATATGAACCAAACAAACAGTAAAGAAATTACTCTGCAGATCATAAAGGACCAAACAAGTGTTATTGTACCAGAGTCTGAAATAAAAGAAGCCAGGTTACTAGGATCCCATGGTAGAAAAAGTGTTATGCTTAGATTCCACTCACATGACAGGAAAAAAGACTTAATAATTGCATCTATTAAAGTAAAGAAAGAGGTATACATAAATGAGTGTCTTACCAAAAAACGTCAGAACCTCCTGTATAAGTCAGAAAACTTAAGCGGGAGAATAACGACACAATACACCAATGCTTCACACGGGAGGGGAAAAAATCTTGTTAGGAAAACAAATGTAGGCCCAACTGTACACAATCACGAACGAGAATGATCTATCATGATTCTCGGGGATACTAAATCTTACAGAGAAAGCTAAACAATGTCCAATTTAAAAAAGCCTACGTAGTGTAGTGTATGTTTTGCTCCATTTGTTCAAATTTCATTGTACAATCTCTTAGAAAATTAAATAATCAACTACCTCTTTTTTGTGATTTTACTAGTAAGCATAAGTCACCTTATGTAATTTTCTTATTTTACTATTGTTTGCTTAAACATTAGCTAAATTTGATATTTTCTCTGCCATATTACTACCTCATATTTTTTTAAATACTATCAATTGATATTACTTACTAAAATTAATAATTATCATTTTTACTATAATTTCAATTTACTCTTAACATTTTTGACATTTAATAACCATTACTTGTCTAATTACCTTTACCTGTTTTAATACCACTTTTACTATCTTAGAGTACTCTTAATTACCTTGTACTGCCATATAACCTCTAGTATAACTACCAGTGCAATATTGAATGAAATAAACATTACTTTTTCACTTTTTTTGTAATCATTATCACTTACTAAAATTTTATTAACCCTTTTAGGGTCCAAGGCCAAAATCTGAAGTGGTGCTCCAGTGTCCAAGAAATTTTGAAAAAAAAAAAAATTATTTTTTCTTACAGAATTAAAGAGCATATTTTTGTGAAGGTAATAAGACAAAAAAAAAATCTGATCAGTACTTACCGAGATACAGTGCCAAGAAGTTTGTCAAAAATGATGTGGTGGCGGCAACATCGACGAATTCCCAATACGCGCATTACATTATTTGGGGTTTTAGTTGTTTTTCTTTTTCTTTTCCAAATTTTTTTTTCTATTCCTACACATTTGGGGCCTGAGAGACCAATACTGTATATAATGTAATATATAAACTCACTGTATTGAACACAGTAACCGCACTAAATTTATTATCAATTTTTGGGTTTACCACTGTTGTTTTTTAAACAATAAACATGCACAAATATTGTATAATACTAATGTTCTATCATATTTTTACATATTTACAATCACTGGACATGGTTTAAAACTGCTGGAGCTTGTGGAACTCCTTGAAACAAGGAAACCATGCACAGAGGCACCTTACATTCCCACACATAAACCGAGTGTCTTTGTGTCTTTGTTGCCGTCGTTTTGTTTTGCAACAGACAATGCATCTCTTCTGACAAATTTCTTCTTAGTTGAAGGAAGCTGTATTATGAAAAAGATCACCTTTTCTCCTCAAACCGCTTGGATATATCCGAGGAATTCGAGGACCATGTTGTATAGGAGGTGTTTTTACCTGGTACTCATTATGAGTTGTCTGACAACCGACAAACAAAATTCACCATAAAGGTGGTCTGTTGCCAGTCTTTATTTGGTACATATTAAAATGCATTGAGCATTGAAATGTCCATGAGATGGAAGAAAAGTTTCATGTACCACTTGTAACTCTTACAAAAACAGTCAACAAAACTAATCTGCATGTCACACTTGTCAACCAAGCGCAGTTTTTGTGTATAATCCAAACACTGACAAATGGTTTTCGAATACGTTCATTAGTCACTCGATCAACTTTGCCACTGTCTTGCATTTCATAAAGGTGAATGGTTGTCAATAATGTGACATCTCGTTTGTCATGCCACCGTAATGCCATGATGTCATTGGCAGTAAACACCTGCATGTCATCACCACGAGCACCTGCGTTGAGCCTGGCATATGTTTACGATTAGAACCACTGTGCCACACACATCTGTCTTTTTCACTTTGCAATGAAATCACTGAGTAATGGGGTTGTGTACCAGTTTATCGGTATATAATGTAAAGCCCCTTACCAATAAAGGTGCCATCATGTTTCCTCACTACGTCACCGAGATACCCAATAACATCTTGGTATCTTTCAATGTTTTTACTACCCGTGTATACAACAATACCAACACCAGGCCACTGTCACAATCACAGAGTACAAACAGTTTTATACCAAAGCGTTTCCTCTTGCTCGGTATAATACTTGCTTGAATGACATCTACCTTTGAAAAAATCAAAAACTCGTCATTACAAGATTCTTGAATGGATAAAAGTATATGCTGAACTTTTGTTTGAGATACATGAAAACATTTCTAATCTTGTATAACCTGTCACTTCTGTCAGGGCCCGGTTTTGTCAGAGAAGTGCAACATACGAAGAGTAAGATAAACCTGTTCACTGGGATGATTTCACTGAAACCGGGGTAGAAATTAGCTGATCTGTGGGCCAGTAAAGCTTTTATATTATGCTTATAGACGTGAGGCATAAGCATTATTGTTGCAAAAAAACAAATAACATTTCTGTAACAGTCGTCTCTTTTTCCCCCTGTTAGTCTTGACTGTGGTGATAAGATCGTATTTGCCATGGTGTACTCAAAATACTTATTACTTTCCCTGACAATAATTTCCATCAATAATGGTCAAAGAATAATTCAAAGAATTCCAGTTCATTGGCCGTGGTTCCAAGGGGACAAGTAGGTAGAATTCCACTTTGAGAATCATCAAAGTGGTGAGGCTTGGGAACAAAATTGGGATTTTGCTGCCAATCCACATACGGTTTGCTGGTGGATACTGGACATCATAGGCTGGTTGTGCGGGTGGTTGTGGTTGTGGTGGGGGGTGGCTGGGGGCTCCGCTTTGTCCTGAACTGACGAGTCAGCAGCGTGGGTCCCAGCGTGGCCTGGTGAGTCACGCATGGCGGTGCCACTACCATCACCACTAACACCATCCACTGATGCCTGTGGTCTATCCATGCCAAGTGTAGCCACATCATCCTCACTATCACTACCTAAAACTGGGGTTGGCCCACGGGATTACTCCGGGATGTACTCCGGGATGTACTCCGGGATGTACTTCCGGGGTGTACCCTTACCATCCCCTGGGCACAGCATAGGGTACACTACCCGAGCGCAATGCAGCGGCGAACATACCGACGCTTCACTGATGAATATGATTCCTCACTATCACTACTCGATTGATCGTCGAGCGCAATAAAATCACAGTCCACGTCACTATCATCATCATTACTGAAGTCAGAGGCCTGGCCACGCGAAAATATTAGTTTTTTCTTGCGATGAGGAACAACCCACCGTGAGTCACGAGTGCCCACACCAGAGGTAGAAGGGTTTAGGATCGCAGGGTTTTCGCACTATTATCGATATCCTGGTCATTCTTTTCGGTCACTAAGTGATCAAAGCCGTAGAATTCGTCTTCATTTCCACTTCCATCAGTGTCAGAACTATCGGATAGAAAGAGGAGAGTCCCAATTTTCCGGGGAGTGAGAGCTGACTTGCGATGAGGCATGGTGAACAAGGGTAACTGAGCCGGCGTTCCCACAATGCTATGCGGGCGCGTAGATTTTTTGTTTATGGCGCACACCCACCACGCAGACCCGTTCTCTCACATGTAGGCCTATGAGCGTTTTCGCGCTAAATTTGACGGCGCTAGAATTTTGGCATTGATCTACAGTTTGGACACTCAACGTAAAGCCGTTGATCAACGGGACGGACCCTGAAAGGGTTAAACACCATATTTACTACCAGTCAATTTAACTTTTGTACATTAAACATTATTTTATACTTCCCATAACATTTTGTTGCCAAATTTTCAAGTTTGTATATTCAACTCCAACCTTTATATTATCCTTTGTACCTGTGTACCTGTCTACCATCTTACTATCGTATTATAACCAAGACATTACCATTGTTATTTTTTACTATTATTCTTTTGGTACTTTAATTGTGAATTTTATTTTGTCAATTTAATCTAGTTTTTACTCTTGATCTTGTCAACAACCTATACCAGACTCTAGTGCAATTGCAAGTACCATTTCAATTTGTATTTTTATATTGTAAGTTTATATTATAATTCCTACTCTAAGATTGTTTTCATATCTTAGGACAATTAGTTTTTGAAATTATGTATTTTCTTTATATTATTGTTAAAGGGCCCAAAACTATCTTTTGCTAACTAACCAAAACCTCATATTTTTTTTTTTTTTCTACTTTTTTTTTTTCTTTTGCAAACCTTAATTTGTATATTTTTACTTGTAAATTTTAAATCTATTAAACTCTAATCTTGTAAAAAACTTAAAACACCTTAGTCAATTAAAATTGAGAGACTTGTCCCTTTTTTTATTTTATAGTTTAAACCAGTTGTACTATAGTAAATCCCAAATTCGTTTTTTTTTGCCCAAATTGCAATTACTAGGAGAGCTGGTGCTATTTTTAATTTGTATTTTTATATTATTAGTTTAAACTATTGTACTAACTCATTCTAGCTAAAAACTTAGATCCACAAAAGTCTTTATATTAGCCCTTTAGGCAGTTAAAAAGTGAGAGTCTTGTTCTTTTTTAAAATTTTGTTTTTTTTATATTACTATTTATCCCTAGTTGAAATTTAGTTCATTCCAGCACAACACATAGACAACATAAACTTCATTAAGTAGTATGACATCCTCTAATGACCAAAATCCTAGCTAATATTTATCCAAGCTTCCCCCACTACAGAATCGGTACTAGAACTCAACACATAACTCGGATATAAAACCATAATTTAAACCTAAAGATGTTTATCCTTGACCCTGACTAAAACCCCCATAATCTACACCCAATCAAAACCTTTTGGGGAAAGACTCCCTTTATTACACAGCTCACAAGCCAGCACTATCCTAAACAATGCAAAACCTATCAGTACTTAACTACAACACAGGCCTTAAACAAAACACTATGATGCCCTCCGGCACTCCTTAAAACATTTAAGAGCCTTCTCCTGCTTTATTTCTTACTAACCTGGCTTAAGCAGACACAATAATATCTACCCCACCAGGATACACAGCAATTCAAAACCCCTGCAGCCAAACCAAGTTGGGGGGGGTATTGCAATCATTACTTTTTAAACCCAAATTTTTCTTGTATTAGCACCACTTCTTTAGTGATGAATATGGGGAATCATTTTTGCTAATTTTACTGAAAAAAAACCCCTTAAAACCTAAACAATGGGTGCCATTTACCGATACCTCCACAAACACCCCAAAATTTTTCAGTGGAAATTAAAGCCACAATAACAAACAACAAATGAATAAGCACCACCTTCTCTTACTGGAGACTTAAACATCC
Source organism: Cherax quadricarinatus (assembly GCF_026875155.1). Classification (NCBI taxonomy): domain Eukaryota; kingdom Metazoa; phylum Arthropoda; class Malacostraca; order Decapoda; family Parastacidae; genus Cherax; species Cherax quadricarinatus. Next base: position 56,484,488 of record NC_069399.1, on the reverse strand, counting down.
CCTTGGCTTAGTGATGATCAGCCTGTAACATTTCATCAACAATATAACAACACACTTCTCATCCCAAACAATAACAAAACCCCAACCAGCCACTGAGACAATTGAAAACCATAAAACCCACCTATGGCCCAAATAACTACCCCCCCCCTTAAATCAGGGAAATACAGATAGCCTACAGACCACTACCCTACCTTCCTCCTGACGAACATTAAAAAACCCACCATTTTGAATAAACAAAGTCCATTTAGACCCCATGACGGGGCCCTCAAAAAGGAATTCACAACGACCTAGAATTGTTGACGGGCCCTACAAAATTTCCTAAGGCCAAGGGGTATTATACGGGGCAAAACTTTTTTTCTTAAAAAATTTACTTTAGACTAAAAACATGTCCTAAAAACAAACAGATCACAAAAAAACGGTTTTGGTTTGCCCATGGCTAACCACACCATTCAAAAATCCATTGACAAAAACACCAATATGAAAAGCAATATAACAGGGCTTAATACACAAGATATTCTAAACACTATTCATCATTCTCCCCAAAAAAAATAAAGAAAAAAAACAACTATACTACAGTAGATTCACAGACACAAAGGGGAGATATAAAAAAAGCCCTGGAAAAACTCTCAGATTCTAGGGCCCCCCACAAACAAAAAAAACCAAAATAGCCAACTAAACCTAAAAAACACCCTACATCCCCTGACACAGCAAACAAATAAACACTTCTTCTCAACCATGGGATCTAATCTCGCCAATAAAATCCCACATACAATCCATCCAGGGACTCCCTAAGGGGAATTTTTTCCCAGATTCCTTTATCTTGCCCCAAACGAGCCCTCGAAGTCACCGAGTTAAAAAAGTCACTTAAAACAACTCGGGGAATTGTCTAATGTCCCACCTTACGTACAAGCGAGCGCCCATATCCTTTCCATGCTTTTTCTTTATTTTTTAACAAGCACTAGAACTAGCATTTTCCCCCGAAACTACCAAAGGCAAGGGTTAACCCCAATACATAAAAGGGGTACCCTAAGACAAACAACTACGTATAGCCAAAAACAAACTTACCATTGCTATCCAAAATCTTTGAAAAACTCATCACGGGAAGACAAAATTTCATTTATAACAGCACAAAACTACTAAAACCCCTGCCAATTTGGATTTAGGAAAAATAAAAGCACTAATGATAAATCATAAAAATCTAGATTGCTTTACACGCATTGGAAAAAAAGGGAATATCCACTGGGAAATTTTTTATTGACCTAAGAAAAGCTTTTGACACCAGTAGAACGACAACCTACTCCAAAAATTGACCATTACGGATAAGGGCCTTTGGCTTGCTTTTTTTTTAAAAATCTTACCTTACAAAAGGGTACTTGTTCCCATTAAAGACACAGCACAACAACAGGGCCACTTTTTTGGAGTTCCGCAGGAAGTGTCCTTGGCCCCTGCTGTTCCTCAATAATCAATGATCTTCCAAACTTTCCCAACACCTAAACCCTTCTCTTGCTGACACACGATTTATGCACTCTCACCCTAATCTTGCCACCCTCAACCCATTGTTAATGGGGATGACAAAATATCGACTTGATGACACCCAATAAACTTACCTTAACACTGAAAAAACCTACTATTTTATTTTTTGGTAGCAAGCAGGAGATCACAAATTTAAAATAAGATTGACAACACACTAATTTCCAACATAAGAGGCAAATTCCTAGGCCTATAAACCTTTACAACAACCTAATTTCAGCCCCAATCCCAAAACTAACCCAAAAAAGTTCCAAAACAGTTGGGATCCTCTCCAAAATAAAATACAAAAATCCGCAAATGCCCCTTTTCACACTTACCACTCACTATTTTTCCAACCTCACCATGCATTTTGCTTTGGGGGTCAACGCGCAACCACCCAAAGCCAATAAAACCCAACAAAAAGCGCATAAGAAAATACTAAATCCCATCCCGGCAACACCCCCCCCCCCCACCTTCATAGATCTAAATTTCTCCCCGTTCATACATCCACACTTTCTACTGTGGGGGAAACTACATCTACAGGACCTTAAACCCAAATCACCTTTACCTAAAAAGCTTTCTTGATAGTTTTGACAGAACCCCCAGGGATAAACCAACACAAACATCTCTAGACATTCCCCATGTCCGACTAAACCTTACAAAAATTCAATTATGGGAAAAGGCCTAAAATCTGGGGAACACCCACCTGAAACTCTAGAACTGCAGCACATTCATCACCTTTAAAACAAACCCTTAGAAAACATCTACCCCTGATAAACCCCTCAACTAACTGCACGAATACCACCTGGTGTTCACACTTAACTCACTCCCCCCCATTTACCCTAAACAAAATTTAATCTCAATCTTAAAATAATGAATCCAGATACTCCAATACTGAAAATATGTACTGTGCCCAAAAAAAAAGCTTCACATTGCTAAAACTCACAAAAAGTTTTTAGCACTTAGCCATAAACCAACTTAAACCCCCTAGTTTAATTCTTTATTTAAAATATACAAATAAGTCTGCCGAAATGCCCAGCCATGCTAGGGGTTCTAGTGACACTCTGTAATCATTTTTTAACTACATGTGAACCACACAAAAACCAAATTCTGTTTAAATTTAACATTTTAATCTTTAAGAGAATAAAATTTTTAATTTAATTGAATTGAATTTTTTTGTAGGAAAATGTATTTTCATGTGATAAAATTTTTTTTCTACTTTTGGGGGTCTTTCCATTAATTTGATTTCCAATTTTCTTTTTGGGGGAAAAACTTTTGCAAACGATAATTTCGCATACAAGGCCCCCATGAACGGATTAATACGTTTTGCGGGGGGCCCCTGTCTTTTTTCCATTCAAGAAAACTTTTAATTGAATCTTTGATTTTGTTTAAAGGGAACTGTCATTCAACATATACACCACAAGAGGGAAAACCCTTTTGGGATAAAACTGTTTTACTCTGGATTGTGACAGTGGCCTGGTGTTTGGGTATTGTTGTATACCAAAGGGTAGTAAAACATTGAAAAATACCAGATTTATTGGGGACCGGTACTTAGTAAAAAAATGTGGCACCCTTTAATTTGGTAAGGGCATACAATTACCGATAACGGGACACAAGCCCATTACTCAGTGATTTTTTGCGAGTGAACAAGACAATGTTTTGTGGGACAGTCCCCTTCTAATCGTAAACATATGCCCAGGGTCAACGCAGGTGCTCGTGGTGATGACTGCAGGTGTTTACTCCAAAGACATCTGGGATTACGGTGGCATGACAAACGAGATGTCACTTGTTGACAACCATCACCGTAATGAAATGCAAAACAGTGGCAAAGTTGATCGATGACAATGAACTATTCGAAAACCATGACGGTGATTGATAAACAAAACATGCGCTTGGTTACAATGTGACATGCAATAGGTTTTGTTGACTGTGTCGAAGAGTTACAAGTGGTACATAAACTTTTCTTTCATCTCATGGGCATTTCAATGCTCAAGCTATAATATGACCAAATAAAGACTGGCAACAGACCACCGATGGTGAATTTTGTTTGTCTGTTGTCAGACAACTATAATGAAGTACCCGGGAAGAACACCTTTATACAAAAAGGCCCGAATTACTCAGCGTTTTAGAGGGAAGGGGACTTCATAAAACAACTTCCTTTAAATCAGAAGAAATTTGCTCAAAAGATGCATTTTTGTGCACAAAAAAAACGACGGGGAACAAAGACGCAAAAACACTCGTTTTTGTTGAGGGAAAGTAGGTGCCTCGTGCATGGTCCTTGTTTCAAGGGGTTTTCCCCAAGCTCCACGTTTTTAAAAACCGTCCCTGATTTAAATATGTAAATATAGAAGAACTTAGTTTTTTTAACAAATTTGTGCATTTTATTGAATAAACAACAGTGGAAACAATAATATGATAAAACTTTAGTGCGGTTATTGTGTTCAATACAGTGATTTAATATATACATTATAACATATTGGCTCCAGGCCCCAAAGTTATAGGAATGAAAAAAAATTTGGAAAAAAAAAGAAAAAAAATTAAAAACAGCAAAAAATTAATGCGCGTAGGGAATTCGTGATGTTGCCGCCACCACATCATTTTTGACAAACTTCTTGCAGTATCCGGGAAGTACTGATCAGATTTTTTTTTTTGTCTTATTACCTTCACAAAAATATGCTCTTTAATTCTGTAAGAAAAATAATTTTTTTTTTTTTCAAAATTTCTTGGACACTGGAGCACCACTTCAGATTTTGGCCTTGGACCCTGAAGGGGTTAAGGTAAAAAAAAAATTTTTTTGTTGATACTTCTGGGTGTCTGGAACGAATTTATTGGATTTACATTATTTATTATGGGGAAAATGGATTCGCAAATCATCAAATTCGATAATAGTCAAACTCTTGGAACGGATGAGGGTCCATTGTATTGCAGAATCACTGAATCACTGTGCCAGCCCTTTACCAAAGGGCTGGCACTAGGAACTTTCTTTGGGCCCATGGTGGCTTATTTCACAGTCATAATAAACAAGCACGAAAATTGCGAAAGGTTTCTTATGAATGCTCACTCAACCAGTTACAGCGCTGGACTGAAGTGGCATCCCAGCAGGTGGATGCGTCTGTTATGTTCAATTCCCAGGACAAGGTCTGAAATTCGAAGCAAAATTTCGCACAAAAAAGTGTCTGAAATCTGAAAAGTCTGATATCCAGTGTGTACAAAATACGGGGTTCCACTGTATATTGTATTATTATTATAACAAATATTATTATTATTATTATTATTATTATTATTAATTTAGGAACTGAAGCTCAATTATTATTATTATTATTAATTTAGGGAACTAGAGCACAGATCCAATTCCCTAAATTAATAATAATAATAATAATAATAATAATAATAATAATAATAATAATAATGAGCAAGCAAGCTTCAGTTCCCTAAATTTATAATAATAATAATAATAATAATAATGATAATAATAATAATAATAATAATAATAATAATAATACTAGTAACAATAATGAGTAACTTCACTAGCTGCCACCAGTTGGCACAGCATGTTTTGTCCTGCTTTGCATGCATTGTTTCAGCTATTTGGCCAAATTTCTTTTTTCTAATGATGGGTCCTAAGAAAGTGAGTGCAAAGGACAGTGCTGAGAAGAAAAAGAGGACGGTTTCCATGGAATTAAAGCATGAAATCATAGATAAATAAGCGAGGTGCAGTTGTGGGTTAAGGGATGCTGCTCTGCCTATCTTCCACGCTCAACCCTCCACCCTCCATCTCTTCTCCCAGGTAAATATGTACATACACTGTATGAAACCAGTTTATTTCTTTACATTTTATTATGTTTTTATCCAATATTTCTTATTTATAAATACATTGTTTTAGTGCATGGGAAGATATAGTCTGCTGGAGTGGTATGGCTGCCGCCACAGCCACCAGTAAGTCACATAATGACATTTTTTTTTATTAACACATCAGCCGATTCCCACCAAGGCAGGGTGGCCCGAAAAAGAAAAACTTTCATCATCATTCACTCCATCACTGTCTTACCAGAAGGGTGCTATACACTATAATTATAAAACTGCAACATTAACACCCCTCCTTCAGAGTGTAGACACTGTACTTCCCATCTCCAGGACTCAAGTCCGGCCTGCCGGTTTCCCTGAATCCCTTCATAAATGTTACTTTGCTCACACTCCAACAGCACGTCAAGTATTGAAAACCATTCGTCTCCATTCACTCCTATCAAATACACTCATGTGCGCTTGCTGGAAGTCCAATCCCCTTGCACACAAAACCTTCTTTACCCCCTCCCTCCAACCCTTCCTAGGCTGACCCCTACCCCGCCTTCCCTCCACTACAGATTTGTACACTCAAAGTCATTCTGTTTTGTTCCATTCTCTCTACATGTCCGAACCACCTCAACAACCCCTCCTCAGCCCTCTGGATAATAGTTTTGGTAATCCCACACCTTCTCCTAATTTCCAAACTACGAATTCTCTGCATTATATTCACACCACACATTGCCCTCAGACATGACATCTCCACTGCCTCCAGCCTTCTCCTTGTTGCAACATTCATCACCCATGCTTCACACTCATACAAGAGTGATGGTACATTTATACTCTCGTACATTCCCCTTTTTGCTTCCATGGACAGAGTTCTTTGTCTCCACAGACTCCTAAGTGCACCACTCACCCTTTTCCTCTCATCAATTCTGTGATTCACTTCATCCTTCATAGACCCATCTGCTGACATGTCCACTCCCAAATATCTGAATACATTCACCTCCTCCATACTCTCTCCTTCCAATCTGATATCCAGTCTTTCGTCACCTAATCTTTTTGTTATCCTCATAACCTTACCCTTTCCTATATTCACTTTAAATTTTCTTCTTTTACATACCCTACTAAATTCATCCACCAACCTCTGCAACTTCTCTTCCGAATCTTCCAAAAGCATAGTGTCATCAGCAAAGAGCAACTGTGACAACTCCCACTTTGTGTTTGATTCTTTATCTTTTAACTCCACACCTCTTGCCAAGACCCTAGCATTCACTTCTCTTACAACCCCATCTATAAATATATTGAACAACCACGGTGACATCACACATCCTTGTCTAAGGCCTACTTTTACTGGGAAATAATCTCCCTCTCTCCTACATACTCTAACCTGAGCCTCACTATCCTCGTAAAAACTCTTCACTGCTTTCAGTAACCTACCTCCTATACCATACACCTGCAACATCTGCCACATTGCCTCCCTATCCACCCTGTCATATGCCTTTTCTAAACCCATAAATGCCACAAAATTCTCTTTACCCTTATCTAAATACTGTTCACCTATATGTTTCACTGTAAACACTTGGTCTACACACCACCTACCTTTCCTAAAGCCTCCTTGTTCATCTGCTATCCTACTTTCCGTCTTACTCTTAATTCTTTCACTAATAACTCTACCATACACTTCACCAGGTATACTCAACAGACTTCTTCCCCTATAATTTTTGCACTCTCTTTTATCCCCTTTGCCTTTATACAAAGGCACTATGCATGCTCTCTGCCAATCCCTAGGTACCTTACCCTCTTCCATACATTTATTAACCCTTAAACGGTCCAAACGTATAAATACATCCACACGTGTAGCGCCCCAAGCGTATATATACGTTTTCTTTGTCATTCATTCACCATTGCCATATTAAGCCTGAGTCACCTAGACATGAGAGAATGGGTGTGCGCACTCACTGTGTGTCATATTAAAATAATTGGGGATGCCTGGGTACCATATGCTCTTTTTTCCTTTAACCCTTTGAGGGTCGACAGGCCCTCTCCGAAACTCGTTCTCAGGGTCGGCCAAATTTAAAAAAAAAAAAAATTATTTTCTCTTATGAAAAGATAGAGAATCTTTTCCCGATCATAAAGACACCAAAAGTTTGAAATTTGATAGAAAACTTACGGAATTATGCTCTCGCAAAGTTAGCGGTCTCGGCGATGTTTACGCATCGGCGATTTTGCCCGCTTTGAGCCCCATTTTCGGCCAATTTCACTGTACTAGTCGACAAAAAACATGAATATTTCGCTAGAACTCCATTTTTTCTATCGAATGGGTGCAAGAAACCACCCATTTATGAAATTCAACTATCCAGTACAGTGGTCAGAATTTAGCAATTTTGCCAATTTCACACAAATTTCAAAAGATGCCAATTTCCGAATAGGGTCCAGAATAAACAAGAAAGACATTCCTGGCACTAAAATGACATTTCCTCTAGTCATTAGTCACGTCTCAAGGCCCCTCTTATATTCTTTTGCTTTCCACTTTGAATTTTTATTTTCACAAAAAAATATAAGATTTACTGTTATGCAGACTACTGCATTAGTGTAAAAAATGGTATAAATATTATTGGTGCACTTGTGAAAGAATATTAGACTCACCAGTTGACATGTATTGCACGCTTGGCACGATTTGTTTACTTTTGAAGTTTGGTAAAAATCGAACATTTCTGCTACTTTGAGCTCAATTTCAAGGCACCTTTCATTGTAAAACCAGTCAAAATCATCTCAATTTCTGTAATATGTCTTCCATTCTATAAAATGAGACCAAGAAAACTAGAATACAACAATAAATACCATACGAAAATACACTGCAAAGTCGCTGATTTATTAAAAAAAATGGTCAAAGTTTTTTTTTCTCATTATGCACTGTGTGCTGCAGGATTTTTTTTAGACTGTGCACACTGACCACATAGACCCATTCTTTCATATGAAGGCCTACCAGCTTTCTCCCACTAGATTTGAGGCCGCTAGAATTTATGAGTACTAGTACGTCAAAAACCCCTACGCGTAAGACGTACTAGTACGACCAAAACCCTCAAAGGGTTAAAAAGAAAAGATTGTTTTTTTCCTCAAAAAAGTTGGGGCGCTACGCGAGTGAACGTATATATACGTTTGGACCGTTTAAGGGTTAAATAATAGCACCAACCACTCCAAAACTATATCCCCTCTAGCTTTTAACATTTCTATCTTTATCCCATCAATCCCAGCTGCCTTACCCCCTTTCATTTTACCCACTGCCTCACGAACTTCCCCCACACTCACAACTGGCTCTTCCTCACTCCTAGAGGTTATTCCTCCTTGCCCTATACACGAAATTACAGCTTCCCTATCTTCATCAACATTTAACAATTCCTCAAAATATTCCCTCCATCTTCCCAATACCTCTAACTCTTCATTTAATAACTCTCCTCTCCTATTTTTAACTGTCAAGTTCGTTTGTTCCCTAGGCTTCCTCAACTTATTAATCTCACTCCAAAACTTTTTCTTATTTTCAAAAAAATTTGTCGATAACATCTCGCCTACTCTCTCATTTTACATTGCTTCACCACTCTCTTAACCTCTCTTTTTCTCTCCATATACTCTTCCCTCCTTGTATCACTTCTACCTTGTAAAAACCTCTCATATGCTAACTTTTTCTCCCTTACTACTCTCTTTACATCATCATTCCACCAATCGCTCTTCTTCCCTCCCGCACCCACTTTCCTGTAACCACAAACTTCTGCTGAACACTAACACTACATTCTTAAACCTACCTCAAACATCTTCAACCCCATTGCCTATACTCTCACTATCCCATCTATCCTCCAATAGTTGTTTATATCTTACCCTAACTGCCTCCTCTTTTAGTTTATACATCTTCACCTCTCTCTTACTTGCAGCTTCTATTTTCCTTGTATCCCATCTACCTTTTACTCTCACTGTAGCTACAACTATCTGTGGCCCCTCTATAAACATGTACATCCTGAAGCCTGCTCAACAGTCTTTCATCTACCAAAAGATAATCCAACAAACTACTGTCATTACGCCCTACATCATATCTTGTATACTTATTTATCCTCTTTTTCTTAAAATACGTATTACTTATAACTGAACCCCTTTCTATACAAAGTTCAATCAAAGGGCTCCCATTATCATTTACACCTTGCACCCCAAACTTACCTACCACACCCTCTCTAAATGTTTCTCCTACTTTAGCATTTAGGTCCCCTACCACAATTACTCTCTCCCTTCTTTCAAAGGTTCCTATACATTCACTTAACATCTCCCAAAATCTCTTTCTCTCCTCTACACTCCTCTCTTCTCCAGGTACATACACGCTTATTATGACCCACTTTTCACATCCGACCCTTATTTTAATCCACATAATCCTTGAATTTACACATTTATTTTTCCTCTTCTCCTTCCATAACTGGTCCTTCAACATTATTGCTACCCCTTCCTTAGCTCTAACTCTCTCAGCTTAATCTTACTCATTTCTCCCCACTGCAACTCGCCTACCCCCTTCAGCTTTGTTTCGCTTAGGGCCAGAACATCCAACTTCTTTTCATTCATAACATCAGCAGTCATCTCTTTCTTATCATCCACACTACATCCATGCACATTTAAGCATCCCAGTTTTATAAAGCTTTCTTCTTCTGATATTTAGTAAATGTGTACAGGAGAAGGGGTTACTAGCCCATTGCTCCCGGCATTTTAGTCGCCTCATACGACACGCATGGCTTACGGAGGAAAGATTCTTTTCCACTTCCCCATGGACAATAGAGAGAAAAAAACAAGAACGAGAGCTATTAAGAAAAAGAAGAAAAACCCTAGATGTGTGTATGTATATATATGCAGTGGTCCCTCGCTTTTCATAGTTCTCGGCAATCGTAAATTTCGCCAATCATAGGGGTATTTTCGTATAAACATGGACTCGCTTTTCATAGGTTGACTCGCGAATAGTAGTTCGTCCAGGACGCTTACGCACGGTGTGAGTCGGGGAGACCTCCCTACCCAGCCAGTCTGGTAATGTTTACCAGTGAGTGAAGGTCCTCTCAAGTGCTCCTACGAAATATTTCATAATGTTCCACTCATTTTAGTGCTTGCAAGTACTAAATAAGCTACCATGGCTCCTAAGAAAGCTCCTAGTGCCAAGCCTTTTTTTAAAGAAGGTGAGAAATATGTACAGTGACAAAGTCTTGTACCATTTTAGGGAAGTGTTAAAGAGACGCCAGAAACAGAGCTCTCTCCACAGTTACTTTGCGAGACAGGACTAGAATGACTCTCAAGGTGGTCCTAGTGGCATTAAGAAACAGAGAAGAGAAGCAACCCCAGAGAAGCAATTGGTACCTGAGGTGTTGCTGGAAGGGGATTCCCCTTCCAAACTGTAAACAATTCACTCTCTCTCCTCCTCCAGTCTCCCATACACTAAGAAGAATCTCCAATAAAGGTAAGTGTTATGCTGTTAATGTTTCATTCATCATTTCCCATTGTATGTTTATGTTCTACATGTATATTTCATGTAAAAAATTTTTTTGTTTTAATACTTCTGAGTGTCAAAAACGGATTAATTGTATTTACATTATTTCTTATGGGGAAAATTGATTCGCAAATTGTAAATTTCGTTTATAGTAGCTCCTCCAGGAACGGATTAATTACGAAAAACGAGGGACCACTGTACAGTGGAACCTCAAAAATCGAACGTATCACATGTCTAATGTTTTGAAAATAGGACCATTTTTTCGGACAAACTGTGTCCCTATTATCGAACACGCCCCTATTTTTGGACCGCCGGGTACGGGACCTGTCTGCCGTCCGCTCTGTCCGCGTCCCCGCGCAGGTGCCGTGAGCAGTCTAGCTTTGTTTATGCTTGAGTGAACACTAACCTGCGCTCTCATTCATGCATTTTACGATTATTTTGTTGTGTTTAGTGCTTGTGGGACTGTGAAATAAGCTGCCATGGGCCCAGAGAAACTTGCTAGTGTTACCTCTGTGGTAAAGAAAGTGAGAAACACCATAGATGTGAAGAAGGAAATAATACAGAAGTATGAGAGTGGTGTGAGACTTGTTGAGCTTGCCAGGATGTATGGGAAAAACAAGTCGACCATCGGTTCTATCCTGTCAAGGAAAGAACAAATCAAGGAAGCTGATGTTGCAAAAGGTGTTAATTTAGGGAGTGGATGAGGTGCCTTCTTCAAAGATTAAGGAGATTTGTGCCAAGTGGAATGATGTCCAAATGTTTGTGCAGAAGTACCACCCTGAGCAAGCTGAAACAAGCCATCTTTGCAACAAGTTCAGTGACAGAACAATGTCCCATTTTAGGGAAATGTTAACCCTTTCAGGGTCCGTCCCGTTGATCTATGGCTTTACGTTCAGGGTCCAAACCGTAGATCTACGTCATGAGCTCAGTTCACTCTGATAAACTGCGAGTGGTACATTTGGGCCTAGATATGAGAGAATACATCTATGTGGTATGTGTGCACCACATAAAACAGATCCTGCAGCACACTGTGTATAATAAGAGAAAAAAAACTGAAATCATGATTTTTCGATTAAAACAGCGACTTTGCAGTGTTTTTTCGTATGTTTTTTATAGTTGTATTTGCGATTTCTTGGTCTCATTTGATAGAATGGAAGACATATTACAGAAATAGAGATGATTTTGATTGGTTTTAGCACTGGAAATGGCTTGAAACTGAGCTCAAAGTAGCAGAAATGTTAAATTTTTGCCGATATTCAAGAGTAAACAAACGACCTCACACGTCTAATACACACCAGCTGGTGGGTCTAATATGCATTCACAAATATAGTGATGATATTTATACAATTATTACAGTATTGCATAACAGTAAATCTTCTATTTTTTGGTGTGAATAAAAATTCATTATGTGAATAAAAAATCAAAATGAAATTTATTTGTAAAGCCTCAAAACGTAACTAATGAGCAGAGGAAATGTTAGTTTAGTTCCAGGAATACCTACATTGTTTATTCTGGACCCTATTTTGAAATTGGAATATTTTGAACTTTGTGTTAAATTGGCCAAATTAACAATTTCCGATCACTTTAATTTGTAGTTGAAACAGTTGACTTGGCGAATTCTTGTGCTCAATCGATAGAATAGAAGTAATACTAGTGAAATAGCTAAGAATTTGGTCAACTGGAATAATATAATTGGCCTAAAATGGGAGTCAAAGTCGGCAAAATCGCCGATTTGTAAATACTATCACTGACACATCAAAATTCGCAAGAGCATAATTTCGTCAATTTTCCATCAAATTTTGTACTTTTTGTTTTATTACCTTCACAAAAAGATTCTCTACCATTTCATAAGAAAAAATAAAAATTTTTTTTTTTGAAAATTCTTGGACACTGGGGCACCACTTCAGATTTGGGCCTTGGACCCTGAAAGGGTTAAAGAGGCACCAGAAACAGAGGACTGTGGACAGTTATTTTGTGAGACAGGGGTCCAGTGACTTTCAAGCTGGTCCTAGTGGCATTAAAAGACAGAGAAGGGAAGTAACCCCAGAGAGGGCTTTACTTGAAGTCCTCATGGAGGGGGATTCTCCTTCCAAACACTAACCCCAACTCTCTCCTCCTACTATATTCCAGATGCCATCACCAATCTTCAATAAAGGTAAGTAAAAATGTTATTTTATATGTATTACTATACATAATTAAAAACTATAGTATTTGTTGTATGTAAAACTGTAACTAATCTCTATAAAATGTATTTTTTGTGTGAATATTTTTGGGTTTCTGGAACGGATTAATTGTATTTCCATTATTTCTTATGGGAAATATTGCTTTGAGTTTCAGACTTTTCAAATTTAGAACTAACTCCTGGAACGGATTGAGTTTGATTTTTGAGGTTCCACTGTATATATATGCATGTGCTTGCCTGTGTAGTGTGACCTAAGTGTAAGTAGAAGTAGCAAGATATACCCTTTTATCCAGCATGTTTATAAGACAGAAAAAGACAACAGCAATCCTATCATCATGTAAAACAGTTACAGGTTTCTGTTTCACAGTCACCTGGCAGGATAGTACCACCTCCCTGGGTGGTTGCTGTCTACCAACCTAGAGTGTATATCATGTTTCTGTGTTATTTATATTGTTTATTATGTCATATTAGATGAATTGTAATAGATAAATGAGCCATAGAATTGATATTAGCGTCATATTGAAGTATTCTGTCCTGCCTCCAGAGAGCAGGAATTCTGCTGGAATGGATTAATGGCATGTCAGTTAATTTTAATGAGAAAAATTGATTTGATATACGAACAAATTGAGTTACGAGCTAGGTCATTGAACGGATTAAACTCGTAAGGCGAGGTTCCACTGCATATCAAATCAGTTTTCCTCACTGAAATTATTTGAAATGCCATTAATCCATTCCAACTCCCCAAAAAACCACCCCAATTTTTTTTTTGTTATGGGGTTTTAAATAAGAAAAATGTAAAGTGGACCCTTGAGTTTCGGCAGCCTCAACTTTCGTGAAATTCGACCTTCGGTGAGTTTTTTTGGCAAAATTTGGCCTCGAGTTTTGTGATTAGACTCGTGTTTCGGCGACCGTCCGGTACCCGTCCGCCCGTCACCACACACACCAAGCCAATCTCCCACATCATTCACACTCAGTGTGCCATTGTTTACCAACACGTGACCATTACCCCGCGGGTTCATACAATACATTTCATAATAATCCATTGTTTTTTGTGCTTGTAACTGCTAAATAAGTCATCATGGACCCAAGGAAAGCTAGTGCAAGCCCTTTGGTAAATAAAGTGAGGAACACGATCTAGAGGGATTTTGAAGGGTTTGAGGCAGACCCTGTCCCTGCTGACCCTCTGCCTGTTGTGGAAGGTGCTGTGGCATTGGGCAAGTCCATGGGGTTGGAGGTAAGTGACGAGGATGTGGAAGAGTTGGTTGAGGACCACAGGGAAGAGCTAACCACTGATGAACTGCAAGAGCTTCAACTGTAACAGCATCAGACCACAGCCGAGGAACTTGCTTTGGAGGAGGTGGAAGAGGGAGTGGATGAGGTGCCTTCAAAGATTAAGGAGATTTGTGCCAAGTGGAATGAGTTGCAAAGTTTTGTTGAAAAATATCACCCTGACCAAGCTGAAACAAGCCATATCTGCAACATGTACAATGACAGTGTTGTGTCCCACTTCAGGAAAATCTTAAAGAAACGCCAGGAAAAGACCTCTCTGGACAGATATTTTGTGCGACAGGGGTCCAGTGACTCTCAAGTTGTTCCCAGTGGCATTAAAAGAAGAAAGGAAGTAACCCCAGATAAGGACTTGCTACCTAAAGTCCTAATGGAAGGAGATTCTCCTTCTAAACAATAGTGTACACCTTCCTCCTATCCCCTCCTCCCATCTTCCATCCACCCAGAAGTCTTCAGTAAAGGTAAGTGTAATGTTGTTATTATTTTTTATATGCATGTTCGTACTTGATTTCTCATTGATTTCAGTATATAAATCTTTATTTAATTTGAAAAAAAATATTTTATTTTAATATTTTTGGGTGTCTGGAACGGATTAATTTTATTTCCATTATTTCTTATGGGGAAAATGGTTTTGAGTTTCCTGAATTTCGACTTTTGGCAGGCTCTCTGGAACGGATTTATCACGAAACTCGGGGGTCCACTGTATTTATAAATAAGAAATGATTTTTGCCTTATTTGCCAGGTCCCAAAAATATTTTAGAAATGCTGGAGTATATATGAAACTCCTTGTAGCATGGTGTAAGATGAGTGTCACTCCACTGGCAGTGGAGTGACACTCGTGGAGTGATATTTGATGATCATGCACTGCCTTGGCTTTATTTTTCACTGTTACACATAAACATCTGTCTATCAGTTTGTTTCTGTATCTATTTGTCACTCCACTGCCAGTGGAGTGCCATTCATGAAGTGACAGTTGATGATCGTGCACTGCCTTGGATTTATTTTTCACTGTTACAAATAAACATGTCTGTCTATTTGTTTGTTTGTCTGTCTGTTTCTATCTGTTTATTTGTCTGTCTATCTGTCTGTCTAGCTCTATGTTTATCTTTGCTTTTCTGTCTTTCTGTCTTCCTGTTTCTCTACTTGTCTCTCTGTCTCAGAGAGAGTCAGTCATGAACCAACAGGTATTACACATGATGCAGTGTTGGTCACGTCTGAATCCTGAACAAGTGTAAATATGTATTACTTGTCAGTCATGCTTATTATTATGCCTTATATCTACAAGCATAGTATGTATAGCACTTTGTCTGGATATTTTTGGGTTGTCCTAGGTAATTTACACTATGTATAATGTACAGTGGTACCTCAAGTTTCGAACAGCTCCCAATTCAAACAATTATGTAAGTGTATTTTTGTAAGTGCTTTTGTAAATGTATTTTTGGGGGTCTGAAATGGACTGATCTAATTTACATTATTCCTTATGGGAACAAATTCATTCGGTATCGGCACTCGAACAGCCTTCTGGAATGAATTAAGTTCATAACTTGAGGTACCACTGTATTTAAGTGTACCTGTGATATGGAGACAGATAGAGATAGAGATAGAGACAGGGACAGAGACAGAGACAGAGATAAACAGAGATAGAGATAGATACAGACAGACAGAAGGAGATAGAGACAGCCCAAGCAAATCAGCCAGCCAGTCAGCCGGCCACCCAACCAGCCAGCATGCCGAATGTGTATTACACAGGTTCCAGAATTGTTTCTCTTTACTTAGGGAATATGCTATAGAACATTCTGGCAGCATGACGCTACCAGTGGTATAAAAATTGAAAGGATGTTACACATTGGTTATTATCGAGAGTTTTGATATTTCCTCTCTCCTGCAAGTGGTGGCATATCTGAAGCTCACTCGTAACTTGGATTTTGGCTCGCAACTCAAAGCAATAAATCGACCGAGCAATGGCTTGTAACTCGGCAAACTCGTAAGCTGGGACACTCGTAAGTGAAGGTATCACTGTAGTTTGTTAGATTATAAGAAGAACATAAGAAAGAAGGAACACTGTACCACGCCTACTGGCCCATGCAAGGCAGGTTCATTTCTCCTACTGGCCTAAGCCAATGCCCTAACCTAGTCAGGTCCAGCTCACACCCACCCGCACCCAACATGTATTTATCTCACCTATTTGTTTTAGCCTCTATAACAGTACTTGGGAGCTTGTTCCACTCATCCACAACTCTATTACCAAACCAGTGCTTTCCTATATCCTTCCAGAATCTGAATTTTTCCAACTTAAAGCCATTGCTGCGAGTCCTGTCTAGGCTAGATATTTTAAGCACATTATTTACATCCCCTTTATTTATTCCTGTCTTCCATTTATACACCTCAATAATATCCTCCCTAACTCTACGCTTTTCTAGAGAGCGCAGATTCAGGGCCCTAACTCTGTCCTCATAGGAAAGATTTCTGATACATGGGATCAACTTTGATATGAGGATGAGAAACAGGTTGGGAGTGAGTACTGTGCCTTGTGGAACAGAGCTTTTCAAAGTAGCTGCCTCAGACTTTACCCTGTTCACTATTACTCTTTGTGTTCTATTGAACACAGAATAATAGTAAACAGAATAAAGTCTGAGGCAGCTACTTTGAAAAGCTCTGTTCCACAAGACACAGTACTCGCTTCCATTCTGTTTCTCATCCTCATATCAAAGTTAGGAAATTAGGAGTGTTAGGAAATTATAGATCCATCTACCAACTTTACCTGTTAGTCCTTTATCATGCATTTTGTGCACTATTACACAATGGTCACACTTGTCAAAGGCTTTTGCAAAGTCTGTGTATAGTACATCTGCATTTTGTTTGTCTTCTAGAGCATCCAGGACCTTTCGATAAAGAAAGGAAGCCAGTAATTTCATGCACTGGCCAGGGAGGTATAACATCTTTTAGGAGTGAAGATGTGAGTGTGGGGGAGGTGCATGAGGCATTATGTAGAATGAAAGGGGGTAAGGCAGTTGGAACTGATGGAATCATGACAGAAATGTTAGAAGGAGGGGAGGATATGGCATTGGAGTGGTTGGTATTTTTGTTTAATAAATGTATGAAAGAGGGGAAGGTACCTAGGGATTGGCAGAGCATGTATAGTTCTTTTATATAAAGGGAAAGGGGACAAAAGAGATTGTAAAAATTATAGGGGAATAAGTTTACTGAGTATACCAGTATAGTAGGGTTATTATTGAAAAAAATTAGAGGTAAGACGGAGAGCAGGATTGCAGATGAACAAGGAAGCTTTTGAATGGGTAGGGGATCAAGGTAGATCAAGTGTTTACATTGAAGCATATATGTGAACAGTATTTAGATAAAGGTAGGAAAGTTTTCATCGCATTTATGGATTTAGAAAAGGCATATGATAGAGTGGATAGGGGAGAAATGTGGCAGATGTTGCAAGTGTATGGAATAGGTAGTAAGTTACTAAATGCTGTAAAGAGTTTTATGAGGATAGTGAGGCTCAGGTTAGGGTGTGTAGGAGAGAGGGAGATTAGTTCCCAGTAAAAGTAGGTCTTAGACGGGGATGTGTAATGTCACTATGGTTGTTTAATATATTTATGAATGGGGTTGTAAAAGAAGTAAATGCTAGGGTGTTGGGGAGATGGGTGGGATTAAACTTTGGGGAATCAAATAAAAATGGGAGTTGACACAGTTACTTTTTGCTGATGATACTGTGCTTTTGGGGGATTCTGAGAAGTTACAAAGGTTAGTGGATGAGTTTGGGAGGGTGTGTAAAGGTAGAAAGTTGAAAGTGAACATAGGTAAGAGTAAGGTGATTGAGGGTATCAAATGATTTAGATAAAGAAAAATTGGAGGGAGGGAGTATGGAAGAAGGGAATGCTTTCAGATACATGTACAGTGGACCCCCGGTTAACGATATTTTTTCACTCAAGAAGTATGTTCAGGTGCCAGTACTGACCGAATTTGTTCCCATAAGGAATATTGTGAAGTAGATTAGTCCATTTCAGACCCCCAAACATACACATACAAACGCACTTACATAATTACACTTACATAATTGGTCGCATTCGGAGGTAATCGTTATGCGGGGGTCCACTGTATTTGGAAGTGTACTTGTCAGCGGATGGGTTTATGAAGGATGAGGTTAACCATAGAATTGACGAAGGAAAAGAAGGTGAGTGGTGTGTTGAGGTATCTGTGGAGACAAAAAATGTTATCCATGGAGGCAAAGAAGGGAATGTACGAGAGTATAGTGGTACCAACACTCTTATATGGGTGTGGAGCATTGGTTGTAAATGTTGCATCGAGGAGGTAGCTGGATGCATTGGAGATGTCTTGTCTAATGGCAATGTGTGGTGTAAATATTATGCAGAGAATTTGTAGTGTGGAAATTAGGAGGAGGTGTGGAGTTACTAAAAGTATTAAAGGGCTGAGGAGCAGCTGTTAAGGTGGTTTGGTCATTTAGAGAGAATGGACCAAAGTAGAATGACTTGGAGGGCTTGTAAATCTGTAAGGAAAGGAAGGTGGGGTAAGGGTCATCCCCAAAAAGGTTGGAGGGGTAAGGGTCATCCCCAAAAAGGTTGGAGGGGTAAAGGTTTTGCGGGCAAGGGGCTTGGACTTCCAGCAAGCATTCATGAGTGTGTTAGATAGGAGTGAATGGAGATGAATGCTTTTTGGGACCTGACGAACTGTTGGAGTGTGAGCAGGGTAATATTTTGTGAAGGGATTCAGGGAAACTGGTTAGCTGGACTTAGAGTCCTGGAAATGGGAAGTACAGTGCCTGCTCTTTAACCCTTTGAGAGTCCGTCCTGTAGTTCTACGGCTTTGAACCCTGGGTCCAAGCCGTAGTGAGCTCAGCTCACTCAGTTAAACTGTAAGTGGTAAATTTGGGCCTAGATGTGAGAGAATACATCTGTGTGGTAAGTGTGCACCACATAAAACAAATACTGCAGTACACAGTGCATAATGAAAAAAACTGCAACTATATTTTTGGATTAAAACAGTGACTTTGCAGTGTTTTTTTGTGTGTTTTTTAAAGTTATATTTGAGATTTCTTGGTCTCATTTGATAGAATGGAAGATATATTACAGAAATAGAGATGATTTTGACTGAAAATGGCTTGAAACTTAGCTCAAAGTAGCGGAAATATTCAGTTTTTTGCCGATGTTCAAGAGTAAACAAATGACGTCACGCGTCTAATACATGTCAGCTGGTGGGTCCAATATATGTTCACAAATGTGCTGATATTATTTATACAATTATTACAGTATTGCATAAGAGTAAATCATCTATTATGTGAATAAAAAATCAAAATGGAATTCATTTGTAAAATCTGAAAACGTAACATATAAACAGAGGAAATGTTAGTTTAGTGGCAGGAATGCCTGCATTGTTTATTCTGGACCCTATTTTGAATTTTGTGTTAAATTGGCCAAATTTCCAGTTTCCAATCACTTGATTGGGTAGTTGAAACAGTTGACTGGACAATTTCTTGTGCTCAATTGATAAAATAAAAGTAATACTAGCAAAATAGCTAAGAATTTGGTTGACTGGAATAATGTACTTGGCCTAAAATGGGAGTCAAATTTGGTAAAATCGTTGATGTGTGAGTATCGCAGACTCAGCTAAATTTGCGAGAGTGTAACTTTGTCAATTTTCCATCAAATTTTGTACTTTTTGTTTTATTACCTTCAGAGAAAGGTTCTCTACCATTTCATAAGAAAAAATAACAAAAATTTTTTTTGAAAATTCTTGGACCCTGGCTGTCACTCTGAGATTTGGCCTCTGGACCCTGAAAGGGTTAAAGGAGGGGTTTGGGATATAGGCAGTTTGGAGGGACATCTAAAATGTCGTATCTGAGTGCCTCTGCAAAGACAGTGATTATGTATGAGTGATGTTGAAAGTGTTGAATGATGATGAAAGTTTTTTCTTTTTCTTTTTTTTCTATTTTTTTTTTGGGTCACTCTGCCTTGGTGAGAAATAGCCGATGTGTTAAAAAAAATATTATTAATTATTATAATTATTACCATTGACATACCTTGTTTACTGAGCTTAACCCTTTGATTGTTTTCGACGTATAAATACGTCTTACGAGCCAATGTTTCTGACGTATATATACTCAATAATTCTAGCGGCTTCAAATCAAGTGGGAGAAAGCTGGTAGGCCCACATGTGAGAGAATGGGTCTGTGTGGTCAGTGTGCACCACATAAAAAAAATCCTGCAGCACACATTGCGTAATGAGAAAAAAAAAACTCTGATCGTTTTTTTGGAATAAAACGCCGACTTTGAGGTGTATTTTCGTATAGTATTTATCGTTGTATTCGCGTTTTCATGGTCTTAGGTGATAAAATGGAAAACATATTACAGAAATAGAGATGATTTTCGTTACTTTTACGATGAAAACGACCTTGAAACTGAGCTCAAAGTAGCGGAAATGTTCGATTTTTACCAATGTTCAAGAGTACATAAATCACACCACACGTCCAATACACGTCAACTGGGGAGTCTAATATTCTTTCACTAGTGCACTGATATTATTTATACCATTTTTACAATAATGCAGTCGTCTGCATAACAGTAAATTTTGTATTTTTTTGTATGAATAAAAAATCAAAATAGAAAGCAATAATAATATAAGAGGGGCCTAGAGATGTGACTAATGAACAGAGCATATGTTATTTTAGTGCCACGAATGTCTACCTTGTTTATTCTGGACCCTATTTTGAAATTGGCATCTTTTTTAGTTTGCGTGAAATTGGCCAAATTGCCAATTTCTGACCACCATATTGGGTAGTCCAAATTAGTAAATGGGAGGTTTCTTGTACTCAGCTGATAGATAAAATGGAGTTCTAAAGAAATAGCTATGAGTTTGGTCAACTGGAACAATGGAATTGGCTGAAAATTGGGCTCAAATTCGGCGAAATCGCCGATACGCATATGTCGCCGAGACCGCTAACTTTGCGGGAGCATAATTCCACGAGTTTTCGACCAAATTTCGAACTTTTGGTGTCATTACCATCGGGAAAAGATTCTCTATCATTTCATAAGAAAAAATAATTTTTTTTTTTTTCAAAAATTGAGCGACAGAATGACAGTTTCAGAGAGGGGCCTGAAACAGTCAAAGGGTTAATATTTTCTTAACCTGTATACGGTCCAAACATATATACGTATACGTTGTTACCGCTAGTGCCCCAAACGTAAATTTACATTTTATTTTTCCTGCCTCCAAATTTGGCACGATTGGCCTGAGATGCCTGGTCACCATGGAATGGGTCTCAACACTTGGTGTGCACCATAATAAAAAATCTGGGACCACTTAGTACTTTGTGGGAGTGCCAGTTATATTGAATGCCAGCTAGAGCAAAAACTGTGACAAACACCAAGGATTCACTGATGTAATGTCATATTAACACTTCCCTTTTAAGAGGAAAGTGATGTTAACCCCAAGTTTAGGGTCTGTCTATCTCTGTCTATTTCTGTATGTCTATCTCTGTCTGTCTCTATCTGTCTCTGTCTATCTGTCTGTCTCACAGGTACACACAAATACAATTATACATAGTGTAAATTACCTAGGATAACCTAAAAAATCCAAAGTGCTGTACTGTGCTTGTAGATATAATGCATAAGAATACCTGTTGGTTCATAGTGGCTCTCTGAGACAGACAGAGAGACAAGCAGACAGAGAAATAAGACAGAGAGACAGATAATCAGAGATACAAGCTCATCAAATATCGTCCCTTATCTCTGCATCCTCGCTGGCACCCATCAAATGTCATAGCTTATCTCCTCTTATCTCTGCACTATCTCATCTTATGCCTGCACCCTCCCTGGAACCCATCAAATGTCATCTCATATCTGATCTTATCACTGCCCTCCTGGATGCTTGTCACTGAACACTTGTCTTACACATTGCTTCAAGGGAATTTCTTCTTCTCCTTCCTTCTTCCTTCTTCTTCTTCTATATTCCCGTGTATTCAAAACATTGCTGGGACCTATGAATACTTTGTATATATTCCTAGACAATAGTAAATGACCAAGGCAGGTGTAATGTCCACCTGTCAATGCGTTTGTGACAATCTGAGTACAATTTCAGTACCTAATATTAGTGTCAGAACAATGATTGGTTATGAAATGACAAGAACTACAATAAATTGTAATTATCAGAACATAAAAATTATATAAAATAATATAAAAATGAGAAAAAATGGTATATCGGCAACACTTCTGCAAGTGGCAGGACTCTATGTTGCCATCAGGTGAGCAGTAAGTGCCAACTTTGTAGCCTCATATCTCAGTAAGTACTGACCCTAATTTTTTTATTTTAATCATATAACACTTAGAAAAATGTGCTCTTCATTTTCATTAAAAAATAATTTTTTTTATTCTTCAAAATATTTGGTCCACTGGGGTAGTGAATGTATAGATATGTTTGGACTGTTTATAGGTTAAGCTTCCATGAGAGATGCAGAGAACTTCTTTTGTACTTCCATTTTCCTCTTGTTTTTCCTTTTCCAAGTGCTGCTGCACTTCTAACTCTGTCTTGTAGTATGGGGTGCAAAATCAAGTACAAATTTGTACAAATACACCTACCATCCGACTTATGACCTGCTCGACTTACGACCACTCGACTTACGACAATGTTTTTTATGCCAAATTTCTGGGAAATAAACAACTATTTGTGTTGTACACATTGTTTATCCTAAACCTTACAGTATAAAATACAGTACTAACAACATAAAAAGTAAAGTAAAACAAGAAATACCAAAATAAAACAATAAAATAAAGTCATTACAAAAATGTTTTGTTGATATTCACCTCTTCAAGGGGGGCTCCTTGTTGTGGTGAAGAGGCTCTTGGTCTGAGAAATTAGACCTGTCGGTCTCCTTCCTCAGACCGAACCTAATTACCCCCCAATCCCCCCTTCCCTATCCCATCCTCCCCTTTTTCCTTTCCTCCTCCTCCTCCTCCCCACCCCTCTCTTTTGTCCTTCCTTTTGGCCTTTGGGATTTTTTCCCACAGGCACGCTAGTTCCTAGGTAGGGGAAAGGGTACCAGGGTCCATCCCATTCTGTTGAGGTTCTTGGCGGTGGCATAGTTTGCCGTGGAATCTGGATTGCCTGGGGATGTCCCGATCCCTCTCTGGTATCCCGGAGGGTAGGTTTGGGTGTCTCTTGGGCGACGGGTGTATCTCTGGAAGCCACCTTTTGGATTCTGGGGGTGGTGGCTGAAGGAGGTATGCTTTGTGGTGGATATCCGGCCGCCCTCTCTTTTGTCCACCGAGGTAGCTCGACAGATGTGAGGTTGCTATCCTGGATTGCTGGTTTACTGGCATGATGGGTAGGGTATGGCACGGGTTCCATGCTGCACCTGCGCTACTTGCGGTGCTGAGGTCCTCTTGGGCACGGAGGGAGATTTCTGGCCCTTTCATTCCTTCTAGGAACTATCCCTCCCTGGTCCCCCCTTTTTTTATTCTTTTTTTTATTTTTATTTTCTTTTCTTTCTTTTTTTTTCTTAAAAAGAAAAAGAAAGAAGTAACCTAACCATGGCAGCCCCAGTCCATGAACCTGCTACCCCCAGGCCCCTTCTTGATACCGCACCCTGTTCTGACCCCGCCTCGTCTTTGGACCACTCTTTGGACACTCCTCATGCCTCTGTACCTCTTGCCGGTGCTGTTTCCTCACCCGCTTCAGGTACTGAGGTCTCGACTGACTCCTTCGATTTATCTAACCTCCGCTCTCCTTTGACTATGCTTCCGGCCTCTCCCTCTACGGTACAGCAATTTACAAATCACCGGCCCATTCCACGTTGGACCAACTCTGGTCCCATGCCTAAACGCCAATGACAATTACCTGCTGAAGATACTTCTCCACCTTCTCATTCTTCTTAGAAAAGATCGACATGTCCTGCACTCCCTTTCCACGCATAGTTTCAGAATGCACAATGGACTAAATTCTTCACTTTACGACCGACTTCCTCTACTGCCTATCTTTCTGACCACAGTATTGGCAAGGCACTCCTACGCCATGTTGGTAATGATATTTCTTTTCATGCTCATAAGAGCAGTACGCGCATCATCACTGTACAGAATGCTACCCAAGCTCATGACTTTTCTCTTCTTTCCCATGTCATTATTGAAAAACATCATTCCCTCAATTCTTGTAGTGGTACCGTCATTCTGTCCCATACCATAGTTCAACAAAATTTCCAGACATGTGGCAATGACATTCTTGAACAGCTGGAACTCCAAGATCTCCCAGTCCTCAAGGTAGACACTTATGTTCTTTCTGCCTGCGGGCGGAAACGATGCCCTAGCAATGTGGCTCGTTTAACTTTTGACAGCCGTGAACTCCCATCCTCAGTTTATGTAGCAGGACATCGGTTACATGTTCAAAAGGTGATCCCTACACCGCAACAGTAGAAATTGCTGGCGATTTGGCCATCCAGCGAAATATTGCAGATCTATAGCCGAATGCCCAGTCTCTGGTGCTGATGACCATTCTAATACGTCTTGCAATCGACCTCCCTCTTGCCTTAATTGTCATGAGGCTCACCCTTCGTACTCTAGCCATTGCCAAGTCTACTTAAATGAGTGGGAAATCCATTACCTCAAAGAGGCAGAAGGTTTCTCATCTCCGCCTCCAAGGGAGACTACCTCGTGTTTCTTATTCCCGTGTTTCAAAACGTCCCCCCACTTCTGGGGTCCCATGTTCTGCAGCCTCCTCTGTGGTTACCTCTCTCATAGTCACTCCTGTATCTAATTCTTTTGCTGTCCTAGGCTCAGACGTCCCTACTTCAACGCCTCAATCTGTTCTCGCTTCTTTGTGTTCTCTCTCACAAGCCTCAGTATCGACGAGATCTCGTACGACACCTCCTCCCAATCCTCCCTTTACTTCTCAGAAGTCAAAAAAAGGTCCTTTAACCCCTCCTTCCCTTCTTCCACCTCCTCATTTTACCTTTCCTGTCTCTGTACCTGGTTCTTCCCCTCTCATTGGCTCTGTTACAAGTGTAGAGGTTCACCCTCCTCCTCGTACTGTACCTTCCTCCCCTGTTCCCTCCCAAGTTTCTTCCTCTTCTGCCACCTCCCAGGTTTCTGCCTCTTCTGTCCCCTTCCATGCTTCTTCTCCAGTTCCCTCCACCCTTTTGCCCTCCCCTACCTTGGTACAGTCCATTACAGTTCCAATCTTTACTCATCCTCCCCCTACCATCTCCAATATTGTCTCCCATACGACGTCTCTGAATTCTGAAACACCTGAAGCAATCTCTGAATATATTGCAGAGACCAAACCATCAATGGACACTGATCCACCCTCTGTTCCTTCTCTCTCCTCTCCTCCATCTGTGCAACTCCTTTCTTCACAGCGCACCGTTCCTTCGCTGCTTGAACGTTTTCCGCTGCCTCCGCATGTGGACTTTCCTAACTCCTCTAGTCTGTAGGAACCCTTACCTGCAGATTTCAGGTATCTTTATCATTGCCAATAATGGCCTATTTACAGTGGAATATACACGGCCTCAGGGGTAATCGGGGTGATCTTCAGATGTTACTCTCCCAGTTTTCCCCTGTTGGTGTTTGCTTACAGGAACCAAAATTGCACTCTGCTGTTATCTATCCCATCTCAGGCTATAATTTATTGTATTTTTCAGATCCTTTTCCTGATGGGACCTTTAATGAAAGTGCCCTTCTTCTACGCACTGATATTCCGTACCATCAGCTATTTGTTCATACTTCGCTGCATTACACAGCAGCCTGTATCCACTTGCATAGGTGGTATACGCTCTGTTCTTTATATTTCTCTCCTTCTCGGGCATTATCTCTTCCGGATATTGCCTTTCTTGTTTCATCATTACCGCCACCGCTTCTGTTACTTGGTGATTTTAATGCCTATCATTTCCTCTGGGGGGGTCTCACTGTGATTCCCATGGCATTCAGTTAGAGGCTTTTCTTACTACCCACCCCCTCCATGTTTTAAATACAGGTACTCACACCCATTTTGATCCTCGGACTCACAATGTCTCTTACATCGATCTCTCAGTCTGCTCTTCCTCCACTGCATTAGACTTCACCTGGTCTGTTCTCCCGGATTTACATGACAGCGATCATTTCCCAATCATTCTTACTTCCCCTTCATATTCACTACCTCTTCGTATCCCACGCTGGCAATTTGATCTGGCAAATTGGAACCTCTACTCACAACTAATTGTTTTTAGTGAGGTTCCTTCTTCGTCCTCCATTGATGAGCTTTTTACACCTCTTCTCGTCCTCCGTTTTAACCGCAGCTTCTCATTCTATACCCCAAACTTCAGGCAGGCATTCTCAGAAATGTGTGCCTTGGTGGTCTCCTGCTTG
Organism: Cherax quadricarinatus; assembly: GCF_026875155.1. NCBI lineage: Eukaryota > Metazoa > Arthropoda > Malacostraca > Decapoda > Parastacidae > Cherax > Cherax quadricarinatus. The sequence continues at coordinate 56,457,871 of NC_069399.1, read as the reverse complement.
TGCTCGTGCAGTACGTTTGAAACGCGCTGCATGGGGCAGGTACCGGTACAATAGAACCACGGAGAGACTTCTTGATTTTAAGCAGAAGCATGCGATCGCTCGCCGTGTCATCCGTGATGCTAAACGCACTTGCTGGCGAGATTATGTCTCCATCATCACCTCGGCTTCCTCTATGAGTGCAGTCTGGAAAAAAGTACGAAAACTGAGTGGTAAATATTCTCCTGACCCGGCTCCTGTTCTGCGGGTTGCTGGTGTTGATATAGCAAACCCACTAGATGTTGCCAATGAAATTGGCAATCATCTGGTCCGTATTTCTCAGGGGCTCCATCTATGCCCCTCATTTCTTTCCTCAAAGTCTGCCAGAGAGTTAGCACCCTTGGGCTTTTCTTCTCTCATAGAAGAACAGTATAATGTGCCTTTTACACTTCAGCTTGCCGATCATCGGCAGCTGGGCCCGACGACATTCATATTCGTATGCTACAACATTTACATCAGTTCGCCCTTGCAGTCCTATTACGCATTTTCAATCTTATTTGGTCACAAGGAGTTCTTCCACAGCTGTGGAAATCTGCCATTGTTCTCCCTTTCCGCAAACCAGGCACTACAGGACATGAAGCCTCCCACTATCGTCCCATTGCTCTTACCAGTGCAGTTTGCAAAGTGATGGAACACCTGGTAAATAGACGTTTAGTGTGGTATTTAGAGACACACAACAGTCTCTCCACTCGTCAATATGGCTTTCGTAAGGGACGTTCTACCATAGACCCCCTTACTACGCTTGGATACGTATGTTCGTAATGCCTTTGCGAATAACCACTCAGTTATTGCCATATTTTTTGACCTTGAGAAGGCATATGACACAACTTGGAGGTATAATATTTTGGCCCAAGCCCACTTCTTAGGCCTCCGAGGCAATCTACCATCCTTCCTTAAGAACTTTTTAACTGACAGGCATTTCCCTGTTCGGGTTAATAATGTGCTCTCCCCAGACTTTATCCAAGCTGAAGGTGCACCCCAGGGATGTGTTCTGAGCACAACACTTTTTCTCCTTGTTATAAATGATTTGGCCTCTAGTCTTCCATCAAATATTTGGTCATCACACTATGTTGATGACTTCACTCTTGCCTGTGCAGGCGCTGACTGTGACCTCATTACAGTTTCTCTCCCGCATGAGGTCGACCGTGTTTCCAATTGGGCCACCACACATGGGTTTAAATTTTCCAGCACCAAAACTCGCCAAATTACTTTCACTAGACGCTCTGTCATCTCCGATCATCCTTTGTACTTCTATGGCTCCCGTATCCCTGAACGTGATACAGTCAGGTTTCTGGGCCTCCTCTTTGACCGTAGGTTATCCTGGAAACCTCACATTACCTCTCTGAAGGCAACTTGTCACAGCCAGCTGAACCTTCTTAAAACCCTTGCTCATCTTTCATGGGGAGCTGATTGTCAAACTCTCCTTCGCCTACATTCCACCCTCATTTTATCGAAACTTGATTATGGTGATCAGATCTATTCAGCGGCTTCTCCTGCTACTCTCTCTAGCCTTAACCCCATTCATCACCAAGGATTACGTTTATACCTTGATGCTTTTCGCTCTTCCTCTGTTGAGAGCCTCTATGCAGAAGCGAACGTTCCATCCTTATCCGATCGTCGTGATGCCCATTGCCTTCGCTACTATGTACGCTCTCATGATCTCCGCAATCCTTCCATTTATAGAATGGTCACTGATATTAGTAGACATTCTTTATTTGTTCGCCGCCCCTGTTTACTCCGTCCCTTCTCTCTTCACTTTCATTCGCTCTTGTCTTCTCTTCACTTACCGCCTTTCTATGTTCATGTAGCATCTCACTTTTCCCTACCCCCTTGGGAAGTTCCAGCTGTTCGAGTCTGTTCTTTCTCTCTCCCTTGCTCGAAAGCCCAACTGTCTACGGTCGCTTCCCGCTCTCTTTTCCTTGACCACTTCCACTCTCATTCTCATGCCATTAAAGTGTACACAGATGGCTCTAAGTCTTCTGACGGCGTTGGATTCGCAGCAGTGTTTCCGGACAGCGTCGTACGAGGGCATTTACTATCTTCGGGTAGTATTTTTACTGCTAAATTGTATGCCATTCTTGCAGCACTTATCCATATTGCATCTATGCCTGTGTCATCATTTGTGGTTGTCTCAGACTCCCATAGTGCCTTACAGGCTATACAGAAATTTGATACACCTCACCCCTTAATCCTCCGTATCCAACTTTGGCTACAACGCATCTTTACCAAGCATAAAGATATTGTTTTTTGTTGGGTCCCTGGTCATGTTGACGTACAGGGCAATGAACAGGCAGACACTGCTGCGTGGTCAGCAGTACATGACCTACCAGTTTCATATAGAGGTATTCCATTTACGGACTATTTTGCTAAATAACAAATAGCTGCAATAGCTACCCACCTTCACACCCATTGGCAACAACGTTGGAGTACTCTGCTCGGTAACAAACTTCAATCTATTAAACCGAGTATAGGTTACTGGCTATCTTCTTGTCACCAGTGTCGAGGTTGGGAGACTACTCTCTCCTGTCTTCGCATTGGCCATACTCGTCTTACTCATGGATATCTCATGGAGAGGCGACCTGCTCCTCTCTGTGAGAATTGCCAGGCTCCATTATCGGTCAGCCACATTCTGTTGGACTGCCCACTTTATCAACAAGCACTCAGAATTTACCTCCATCGTCGTCTTCGCTCCGCTGCTCTCTCTTTACCTTCCCTTCTTGCTGATGGACCCACCTTTCATCCGGACTCACTCATTGACTTTTTGACAACAACTGACTTACTTCACAAACTCTGATGCCTTCAGCCCTTTCTACCTCAATCTCTTGCTACCCTCTACCCCCACACTATCTCCTGCCCCGCTGTTTTATGTAACCTACTGATCATCCCTCCCCCCTTCTGCCACCCAGTACCCTCGCTTCCTTCCCTCCCCTGCAGCGCTGTGTAGCCCTTGTGGCTTAGCGCTTCTTTGATTATAATAATAATAATTGTTGATATTCAGTAGTAAAATTCAACTTACGACCATTTTGACTTACGACCGGTTTCTCGGAACCAAACTCAGTCGTAAGTCGGATGGTAGGTGTATGTAGTCTTGGAGACTGTGAAAGCTAGTGTACTGAGTGGCTGCAGGAAGGAGATTGAGATGCTTGATGCTGAGATGCACACTGCCCATTTCCATGACCCAATTTCTCGTACAGCATACAATACTGACTCTTCAGAGAGCCCATTGTAACTCCCAGTTGTCAGTAAACGAGTACATCAGTAAGTGAGGAGAGACTGTATTGATTTAAGAGTTTTATCTAAATGTTGGCCATATCCTGCCAAGAATGCACCTACCCCCACCTATCTCTCCAAACTAGAAAGTTCGTTGACCACTTGATGCTCATTAGTTGTCTTTCCATAAGGACAAAGATAGGATGATATAAATATAAAAGTGCATCAAACAACCTTATAATTTTTATTAATGAATAGTGATGAACATTGTATCTGCTAAATCAGTATAACCTTGATTTAACAAAGCTCAGTTTAATGGATTTCAAATTTAGTGAACAAAATTTTCAGTTGGACAACATCCAGAAACAGTAGTCAGTCTGTGAAATCCAGAATTATCCATCATTGTAACAGTCCATTGAATAATTTGATTTTGTACATAATGGACAAAGTCTGTTAAATCAGAATTGTCCATTATTGTTCCAGACATTTGTGGATTTAACAGATAAAGTTCATTAAATTCTGAATTATCTGTTATTGTTTCTGTCTGCTGGGCAAACTGATTTTTGGATTTAGTGGACAAAGTCTGTTAAATCCAGAATTGTCAGTTAATGATACAATCTCATTATTTGGATTTAATGGACAGTCAGCTTTAATGAACACCATCTACTCTCTCCCTCCTATTAGGTCATTAAATCAAAAGTTTACATAATTTTGATTTATATTGACCTTCAAGTACTCTTTCCACACACAGACCAGTAGTATGATGTATTCCACATAATTTTCACACATAGGGTTGAGTCTTCTGCCACCGGGAGTTTGTCTTACTTGCTACTCAGATGGACCAGTTTTAGCACATTCTAAACAGTCTCCAAGACCATGTGAAGAAGATGATCATGATGGCGATGAAGAAGATGAAGAGGAAGATGATAATGAATTGGATGCTGATGAGGAAGGGGAAGTAACAGAAGAGGAAGGAACAGCTAGTAGCATGAGCAGTATGGCAGATGCTCTTGAAGGTGTAATGGTCAAAATGTTAGGTAAGGATATTACCAGTTTTTTAAATGGTGGATATGTAGATATAGTAATCGAGTTCATTGATTATTTAATGAAAATTGTTTAGACTTGTACTTTGTTCCATTGAGGGTTGGGTGTAAGGGATGGCAACAGGGGCAGTTGTCCAGGGGGCTGCCAAATATTAGGGCTTCTACAAAAATGTAATCTGTACTGCTAGGAAAAATATTAACCCTTTCACTGTCTCCCATATATATTTTTATGTTATTGACACTAATGTCACTCATGTAGATCAACATTTTGAGCTTATATTCCTCTAATAAGTAGTAAGCACTAAATTTTGGGTCTGTGTAGTGAGTGTGCATATTATGAAAAAACCCTGTCCCACACAGTACATGATCGGAAAAGGAAACCTCTTCGTTGTGTTTGGTTTAAGATAGTGACTTTGAGGTGTTATCTAGGGTGTTTTTTTTATGGTTTTATTGGTATCAGTTGGTAGAATGTAAAACATGCTAGTAAACTAAAGATGATGTTGGTTTCAAACTGGATGTTACTTGAAATTTTCCCTAGGAAGGGTAGGGCCTTTCCTATTCCCTAGTCTTTTTTATAGGTTTTTGTTAGATCTTCAATTATTGGGATAGCCTAAATCATGACCAGTTAGTTTTGGTTATATATAATTAGGAAATAGGGTAAAACTTCAATTGTTTGTGTAATAATGGATTCAAAATGAAAGACAAGTGTTAACTAGAAGCAGCTTGGGATTTTGATTAATGAACAAAGGAAGGGTTACTTTAGTGACTAGAATGCTTACAGTGCTTAGTTTGGACTCTAGTTTCTTAAATTGGAATTTCTTTAAATTTGTATATAATTGGCCAAATTACCAACTTCTGTGCACATTATAGAGTAGTGCAGATAGTTGAATGGGCAGTTTCTTGTCTTCAGTTGATAAAGTGGAAGGCAAACTAATGAAATAGCTAAGAATTGGGTTGAAATGAATATTGGAATTGGCTTACTCACTGATGTATAAATAGTGCTGAGTCCAGTTTTTTATTTTTGGTGTTAGTACCTCCAGAAAAAAATTCTCTACCATTTCAAGAGAGAAAATAATTTTTTAAAATCGTGAGTCTGTCAGCACTTTAAATTTTGCTGTTCACAACAATAAAAGATTTAAGTGTTGTAAGTGTACTGAGAATAAGAAAAAAATTTGGAGTGAGATAAACAGGTTAACAAAGCCTAGGGAATGAATGGATTTGTCAGTGTAGGGGAGTTAGTAGATGGGGAGCTGGAGGTATTGGGTAGATGGCGGGAATATTTTGAGGAACTTTTAACCCTTTCAGGGTCCGTCCCTTAGATCTATGGCTTTGAAGCAAGGGTCCAAGCCGTAGATCTACACCAAAATTCCAGTGGCTTCAAATTTAGCGTGGGAAGGCTGGTAGGCCTACATCTAAGAGAGTGGGTCTGCATGGTCATTGTGCACAGTAAACAAAAAATTGTGACACCCACATTGCATTGTGGGAATGCCATCTCAGTATGCTTTGACTCACAAAATAAGTGTGCTTTGTTCATCATGCCTTGCGGCAAGGAAGCTCTCACTCCCTGGCAAATTGGGACTTTCCTCTTCCCAAGTTATAGTTCTAACTGATAGAAGTGGATCTGAAGAGGAAGTCTATGGTTTCGAACCATATGGTACATATAACAGAGGGATTACATGTGGTAATCAAGCGGGGTTCAGTGATAAAGCTTCAGAGGTTTCTTACTTTATTTGGGTTCTTGGGTACACAGGCAGTGTGTTAGTGCCCATGGACCTGAGGGACCATGCTCAGCGAGGGAGAAAGGAGTGGCAGGTGTTGACTCTAGGTTACATTGGCATCGATTGAGAGTGAGGCAGGGTGATGTGGGTTGAAGTGGCATGCCCACCAGGCTTGCCCTCTGGTGGCAACTATAAAAACTAGCCATGTAGGCTTACAGTCTACATTTTGTTTGGCCACCTACCCATGGTTGTCCTTGACCATGATTGGCTGAAAAAAAAAATCTCGGTCTCTCACAGGAACAGGGCACAGAACACAGAATAAACATACAGTGGACCCTCGGGTAACAGCATTAATCCATTCCAGAGAGCTTGTTTTTATCTGATTTTGCCTTTAGCTGAATTAATTTTCCCCATAAGAAATAATGGAAATCCAATTAATCTGTTTCAGACAGCCAAATATTTTTTTAAAGATTAAATATAGATATACATACAGAAAACAATGACAGATAAATATAAAGCACTAATAAAATGGATAAATGAATATTTAACATCACACTTACCTTTATTGACTGTTGTTGGTGTATGGCAGACAGGTAGGAGGGAAGAGGGAGACAAGTTTATTATGCTTTAATATGACGCTATTAATATCTCTACGGCTTATTTATCTATCACAGTTTATCTAATATGACATAATAAACAATATTAATAACATAGAAACATGATATATACTCTAGAATGAATAAAATATGTCATAATGTATGAGAGGAGTAAAGTGATGGAAGTGTTGTTGGGTTTACAAGGGCCATTGAGAGAAGCCCTGCATAGTAGTGGTGGTGGTGGAGGAGGAGGTGGAGGAGGAGGTGGAGGAGGTGGAGGTGGAGGTGGAGGAGGTGGAGGTGGAGGAGGTGGAGGAGGAGGAGGAGGAGGCAGAGGAGGCAGAGGGGGCAGAGGAGGTGGAGGAGGAGGCAGAGGAGGAGGAGGAGGAGGAGGAGGAGGCAGAGGAGGAGGAGGAGGCAGAGGAGGAGGAGGAAGAGGAGGAGGAGGAGACGGAGGAGGAGGAGGAGACGGAGGAGATGGAGGAGGAGGAGGAGGAGGAGGAGGAGGTGGAGGAGGAGGAGGTGGAGGAGAAGGCAGAGGAGGAGGTGGAGGAAAAGGAGGCAGAGGCGGCAGAGGAGGCGGAGGAGGAGGAGGCGGAGGAGGAGGAGGCGGAGGAGGAGGAGGCGGAGGAGGAGGCGAAGGAGGAGGGCGGCGGCGGAGGAGGAGGCGGCAGAGGTGGAGGAGGAGGAGGAGGAGGAGGCGGAGGAGGAGGCGGAGGCGGAGGAGGCGGAGGCAGAGGAGGCGGAGGCAGAGGAGGAGGAGGCAGAGGAGGAGGAGGCAGAGGAGGAGGAGGCGGAGGAGGAGGAGGAGGAGGCTGAGGAGGAGGAGGCAGAGGAGGAGGAGGCAGAGGAGGAGGAGGCAGATGAGGAGGAGGAGGCAGAGGAGGAGGAGGAGGCAGAGGAGGAGGAGGCGGTGGAGGAGGAGGAGGCGGTGGAGGAGGAGGCGGTGGAGGAGGAGGCGGTGGAGGAGGCGGAGGAGGAGGAGGAGGAGGAGGCGGAGGTGGAGGAGGAGGAGGAGGCAGAGGAGGAGGAGGCAGAGGAGGAGGAGGCAGAGGAGGAGGAGGCAGAGGAGGAGGAGGCAGAGGAGGAGGAGGCAGAGGAGGAGGAGGCAGAGGAGGAGGAGGCAGAGGAGGAGGAGGCAGAGGAGGAGGCAGAGGAGGAGGAGGCAGAGGAGGAGGCAGAGGAGGAGGTGGAGGAGGAGGAGGAGGTGGAGGAGGAGGAGGAGGAGGAGGAGGAGGAGGCAGAGGAGGAGGAGGAGGAGGCAGAGGAGGAGGAGGAGGCAGAGGAGGCGGAGGAGGAGGAAGCAGCGGCGGTGGCGGCACCAGCAACAGGACCCATTAACACTATCACACTTAAACAGTGTATGTAATTTATAAATAAGAATTATTTACATTTTAATTTATGAATAAGTTTATTCAGGTATACACAAATACAATTACGTACATAGATTATCATACATAGCAGCATATGTGTAAAGTACCTAGGATAACCCGAAAAAGTCAGAGTGACTTATGTATTTCCATTGGGGTCCTTTTATATTTACACTTACATTTACTTTTATACTTGCACTTTTATATTTACACTTACCTTGGATAAGATGTTAGTTTAATTAGTTAGTTTGATGGAGGAGATGCTGGCAGAGGTTTAGGGTGGTGGAAGATATGTAGCAGGCCGATGTATGTTCATTTGCCCGATGCATATCCAGCAACATTGGAGAGTTACTTTTGTGTCGTTTTTCTGTCACTTACTCATTTAACTTACTTGCTGCATTATTTCTACACTTTATCACTGGCTGGCACCATAGCCTTTATCGATACCTGCTGCTTTAGTGTCGTACATATAGAATCACTGAATCAATGCAGAAGGCACATTCAGACCTCTCTCTTCCTCCTCCACTTTGATACTTTGCTACAAGTTTTTTCTTGAATTCTATTGTGCTTCTTTCCTTCTTTACCACAGGGCTGGCACTAGAAGCTTTCTTTGGGCCCATGGTGGCTTATTTAGCAGTTACAAGCACTAAAAACAATGGAATAATACAAAATATATCACATGTACGCGAGGAATCGTCCTCCCTGGCTTGTAAACAATGGTACATTGGCTTTATGTGGGCTCAGGCTGGGCGGACACGTTTGGGACTAATGCCTTTAACCGAGTTCTTGGGTGTTAGCTGAGCCAACATTTTGATGCAAAAATGTGCTGCTATCCGATTTTGGCGTTAGCTGATGCCGCCGTTACCTGAAGGTCCACTATATGTATGTTTATATATGTATATATACAGTGGACCCCCGGTTAACGATATTTTTTCACTCCAGAAGTATTTTCAGGTGCCAGTACTGACCGAATTTGTTCCCATAAGGAATATTGTGAAGTAGATTAGTCCATTTCAGACCCCCAAACATACACGTACAAACGCACTTACATAAATACACTTACATAATTGGTCGCATTCGGAGGTGATCGTTATGCGGGGGTCCACTGTATATATATATATATATATATATATATATATATATATATATATGGACATGGGAAAAAACAAAAAAAAACTTCCTGCAGGGAGGAAGAGAAAAAAAGGGGTGTGCTTAAACATCGTGATGCAAGGCAGTGAGCATCGATGGGCACCACTGCATGCCTTCCTGTGTCTGGACAGATACCGCAACACAGGAGACATTGCTGCGGCTGAGCTGTGATGCAACAGGGTATGGTCTCCTCTGGAGCGGTGAAGCAGTTATCGTAGTAGTTGCTGCAGGGTTCACTCATCTTGGGGCACAACCTGCTGGTGCTCTCAAGTGAGGCAGCTATCAATGGTCAAGCGTGTAATACAAAGGTGCTACATAGTGGTGGGCTCAATACTGTGGTCCACACACACAGCTGGGCTCAGACCACAAATCAAGGGACACACGGAAAACTTGCACACACCAACTGCACATGTGGTACAACATGGTTTGCACTACCAAATGACACTTTTCTGTGCAAAAATCGACACTAAGCTATACACGAACATGTGAGAACACTGATAGGAAATTAGCATGTGACATAAATATACCTTCTCTCAGTCTTCTCGACAATACTGCAACAAAATGCTCATTGTGAAACTAGATCACTCGGTGTGACATGTGGGGATGTCAGGCGTGATGTCATGGAGTGACATCGCAAGGTGATGTCAGGCAGCATGGTGACATCATGGGAGATGCCAGGCAGCATGTGGTTTGGGTAACTCAACGTGGCTTGTAGATCCACGTGGCTTCATCCACATGTGGCTTTATGATCCATTTGGCTTTGAGTGACCTCGGACACTTGGATACACAGCTCTGGCAAAGAATTCACACTGAATTCAGAGAGAACAGTAGAGAAAGAGTGGGTAGTGGTGAGTGGTGGAGAGTGTGGTGGTAGGAGTGTGGTAGCAGGGTGAGGCGAGTGAGGTGTTATGGTAGAGCCAGGACCACGCGCCTTGCTACTCTCACCTCACAACACACGAGGAGAATAGCACAGATTCTACCACACTGGTCACAGAAATCACCACAAACTCACCCCTGACTTGCTAAAATAGCCGTGCTGGGCTGAAAACAACAGTAGCAACATACAGGTGACATTGAACACGTGACTTGAGAAACAGTGTGAGGTGCTATGGCGTGAAATTCAACAAATTTTGGCATAGATCCTGCTTGTACCTGTATCTGGATGCTGAAACTTGCAGACACAGCATCAGGACAATGCATAGAGAGACAGATGATTCTTGTGTGGGACGATGAAGTGAAAACATCATAGTTGTCTTCCTTCCCCTCTCTGGGCAAAGACACTTTCTGCAACGACTGCTTCCACCAATTCTTAAAGAATAATTACATGTGGTTATCAAAGGCTTACAGCCTACATACAGTGGACCCTCAGCTTTCGTGTTTAATCTGTTCCAGAGAGATTGGCGAAAACCGAAATCGGCGAAAACAGAAACCATTTTCCCCATAAGAAATAATGTAAATCCAATTAATCCATTCCAGACACTTAGAATTATTAACAAAAAAAAATTTTTATCTTAAAGATAGATTTACATGCACAAAAGAATGAATATTCTACTTGACACTTACCTTTGTTGAAGACTGTTGAAGAATTGAGATACTTATGCAACATATGGGAATCTCTATTGAAGAAACGATTTGCCACACTGGCTTCATCAGTCCAACACAATAAAGATTCTCATACATTGCATGTCTCAATTCTTCAAGCTCTCAGTTTTCAAAACATTTATCACATTGAAGACTGTTGTTGATGGATGGAAGACAGGGAGGAGGGGAGAGGGAAGAGAGGTTATTGTTTGGAAGGGGAATCCCCCTCCATAAGGACTTTAGGTACCAAGTCCTTATCTGGGGTCACTTCCCTTCTTTGTTTTTTAGTGAGACAAATCTTTCCATCCTACTCTACATTGCACAAATCTCCATTACTACCACCATCATTACTGCCCTCTACCACCATCACTACCACTACTGCCCTCTACCACCATCACTACCACTCTACCACCATCACTACCACTCTCTACCACCATCACTACCACTCTCTACCACCATCACTACCACCCTCTACCACCATCACAACACTACCACCCTCTACCACCATCATTACCACCATCACTACCACCCTCTACCACCATCACTACCACCCTCTACACCATCATTACCACCCTCTACCACCATCATTACCACCCTCTACCACCATCATAACCACTACCACCCTCTACCACCATCACAACCACTACCACCCTCTACCACCATCACAACCACTACCACCCTCTACCACCATCACTACCACCCTCTACTGCCATCACAACCACTTCCACCTTCTACCACCATCACTACCACCCTCTACTGCCATCACAACCACTACCATCCTCTACCACTATCACTACCACCCTCTTCCACCACCACTTTTGTTTTTTTCTACAAACTTTTTCTTGAATTCTATCATGTTTCTCACATTCTTTACTAAAGGGCTGGCACTAGAAGCTTTCTTTGGGCTCATGGTGGCTTATTTAGCAGTCACGCACAATAAATAAGTGCCAAAAACAATGGATTATTACGAAATGTTTTGTATGACCTTGCAGGTTATGTTCACTCGCTGAGAAACAACACTACACACTGCCTGAGAATGTATGTAGGAGCGGCTTTGTGTGTGTGGTGGGCACTGGACAGGTTCTGTACCATCAACGAAAATGGAGGCAATATTTTGATGAAAAAAGTCAGTGAAAATGGAAACCGACGATAATGGAGATCGATGAAAACAGAAGGTCCACTGTTCATTGTACCGTACTGTACCCTATACCATATGCAATTCCAAGGAGACTGTGTGCATCCCGTGGCCTTACACCTGGAATAAACATTGAAAGTGATGATGATGTGGCTACAATTGGGATGGATAGACCACATGCGTCAGTAGGTGGTGGTGGTGCCACGAGCATGCAGCATGTGGCACCAACCCAGACTGGAATCCAAGCCGCTAACTCAGCAGGTCCAGGACAAAGTGCATCGTCATCCACCAGTGGACGGAGACAATTGTGGCCGAGTACGACACCACTGTGCTTGACACCTTGTTTCAAAGATTTTCACAGATTGCAGCAGTTATAGGAACATGTCCAGTGACTGTACATATTTTTTTTTTTTTCAACAAGTCAGCCATCTCCCACCGAGGCAGGGTGACCCAAAAAAGAAAGAAAATCCCCAAAAAGAAAATACTTTCATCATCAATCAACACTTTCACCACACTCACACATTATCACTGCTTTTGCAGAGGTGCTCAGAATACAACAGTTTAGAAGCATATACGTATAAAGATACACAACATATCCCTCCAAACTGCCAATATCCCAAACCCCTCCTTTAAAGTGCAGGCATTGTACTTCCCATTTCCAGGACTCAAGTCCTACTATATGAAAATAACCGGTTTCCCTGAATCCCTTCACTAAATATTACCCTGCTCACACTCCAACAGATCGTCTGGTCCCAAGTATCATTCGTCTCCATTCACTCCTATCTAACACGCTCATGCACGCTTGCTGGAAGTCCAAGCCCCTTGCCCACAAAACCTCCTTTACCCCCTCTCTCCAACCCTTTCGAGGACGACCCCTACCCCTCCTTCCTTCCCCTATAGATTTATATGCTTTCCATGTCATTCTACTTTGATCCATTCTCTCTAAATGACCAAACTACCTCAACAACCCCTCTTCTGCCCTCTGACTAATTCTTTTATTAACTCCACACCTTCTAATAATTTCCACACTCCGAATTTTCTGCATAATATTTACACCACACATTGCCCTTAAACAGGACATCTCCACTGCCTCCAACCGTCTCCTCGCTGCTGCATTTACCACCCAAGCTTCACATCCATATAAGAGTGTTGGTACTACTGTACTTTCATACATTCCCTTCTTTGCCTCCATAGATAACGTTTTTTGACTCCACATATACCTCAACGAACCACTCACCTTTTTTTCCTCATCAATTCTATGATTAACCTCATCCTTCATAAACCCATCCGCCGACACGTCAACTCCCAAGTATCTGAAAACATTCACTTCTTCCATACTCCTCCTCCCCAATTTGATATCCAATTTTTCTTTAACTAAATCATTTGATACCCTCATCACCTTACTTTTTCTATGTTCACTTTCAACTTTCTACCTTTACACACATTCTCAAACTCATCCACTAACCTTTGCAATTTTTCTTTAGAATCTCCCATAAGCACAGTATCATAAAGCAAAAAGTAACTGTGTCAGTTCCCATTTTGAATTTGATTCCCCATAATTTAATCCCACCCCTCTCCCGTACAACCCTAGCATGTACTTCTTTTACAACCCTATCTATAAAACTAATAAACAACATGGTGACATTACACATCCCAGTCTAAGACCTACTTTTAACCAGGGAAGTATCTCCCTCTCTTCTACATACACTAACCTGAGCCTCACTATCCCACATAAAAAGCCTTTAACAGCATTTAGTATCCTTACCACCTATCCATATACTTGCAACATCTGCCACATTGCTCCTCTATCCACGCATCATATAGTTATTTTTTAATTATCACACTGGCCGATTCCCACCAAGGCAGGGTGGCCCGAAAAAGAAAAACTTTCACCATCATTCACTCCATCTCTGTCTTGCCAGAAGGTGCTTTACTCTACAGTTTTAAACTTGCAGCACAGTAACTTTCCATCTCAGTGACTCAAGTCCGGCCTGCCGGTTTCCCTGAATCCCGTCATTAATGTTACTTTTGCTCACACTCCAACAGCATGTCAAGTATTAAAACCATATTGTCTCCATTCACACCTATCAAACACCACACGGCATGCCTGCTGGAATCCAAAGCCCTCGCACAACAAAACCTCCTTTACACCCCTCCCGCCAAAGTTTTAACCTTTCCTGAAGGCCCGACCCATAACCCCGCTTCCTTCCACTACAGACTGATACAACTCTGAAGGCATTTCCTGTTTCACTTCCATTCTCTCTACATGTCCGAACCACCTCAACAGCCCTTCCTCAGGCCCGTGGACAACATTTGGTAATCCCGCACCTCCTCCTAAAATTTCCAACTACGAATTCTCTGCATTATGTTCACACCACACATGCCCCACAGACATGACAGCTCTCCACTGCCTCCAGCCTTCGCCCCGCTGCAACATTCATCACCCATGCTTCACACCATATAAGAGCTTTGGAAAACTATACTCTCATACATTCCCCTCTTTGCCTCCAAGGACAAAGTTCTTTGCTCACACAAACCTCCTAAGGCACCACTCACAGTCTTTTTCCCCTCATCAATTCTTAGATTCAACTTCATCTTTCATAGACACATCTGCTGACACAGCCACTCCCAAATATCCTGAATACGTTCACGCTCCTCCAACTCTCTCCCGCCAATCTGAGATTCAATCTTTTCATCACCTAATCGTTTTGTTTTCCTCATAACCTTACACTTTCCTGTACTCACCTTTAAATTTTCTTCTTTTGCACACCCTACAAATTCATCCACCAATCTCTGCAACTCTTCTTTCAGAATCTCCCAAGAGCACAGTGTCTCAGCAAAGAGCAGCTGTGACAACTCCCAACTTTGTGTGTGATTCTTTATCTTTTTAACTCCACGCCTCTTGCCAAACCCGCGCATTTACTTCTCTTACAACCCCATCTATAAAATACTAAACACCACGGTGACATCACACATCCTTGTCTAAGGCCTACTTGTACTGGGAAAAAATTCCGCTCTGTCCTACATACCTGAACTTGAGGGAATGTTGGGCCCGCATGTTTATCGAACTTTTTTTTAATGGACCGATTACGTTCATATTTGTGGACATTAGAAGGTTATATCGAGTATGCAGTGCTGAAGTTTCAATCAAATCGGCCACAAAGGATATGAATTAATGCCTAATTACGAAAAAATCTACGAAAAAAAAATTTGCATTTGGCAGGGCACGTTTTGTCAGTGGTACTCGGACAAGTGTTTTGACACTTGCTGCTGCAGAACACATCTAATTCCATCACTTGTCGTTGAGTAATTCTAAAATAATCCTTATCTTCATGCAAAAAAAAAAAAGGTTCATAACTTTTGATATATTGGAAGATGTCGGCCTGTTGTCAACAATAAATCCTATAATAATGATAGTTTTCGGAAACTCGAATGCTACCCCGTAAAACAATCAGTCTCCCATGTTGTTTGTGAAAATCAAGTCACTTCATTCATAAATAAGGATCAGTCCCCCTAAATAGGTAAATAAGTTTACTTTCGAGATATAGCCCCCGCAGCCGCGGGCACCCCGCACTGCCCGGAAAAATTTTTTTCCCCGCAAATTTTCGCTTTATATTTTACACCCTTTTTTCCGCGGCCTACGAGTGTTTATTACAGTTTAATCCTTGGTAATCGTTTTTCCTCTCCTCTCTCAGCACTGATGAGAAGGGCGGACCCTCTCTTCACCATTCAGGGGAAATACGATAGAAATTTATTCCTCGGAAGGCGTCATTTATGCTAATATTTTTTTTTTGAGGTGTAACTTTTAATATGTTTATATGCTAGTATTATATTGCATTTATCATAATTAATCAATTGTGATAGATAAATCAGCTTATATGTGTATAGCGTGTAAGGAATATGTTGGTTGTGCTGGAGGTGTCGGGGCCATTTTATATGCAATATACCCCGGACCTTGAGTGGTTACTTATCATATTAGCTCCACCCACTCGGCATGAATCTCAGATGGTGAATTAGTATTATATTAGACAGAAAATGTACGAATAACGATAAAAATAACACGGAAAAACGCAACAAAAACGTCAACAAAGCTGATCACCGCTTCTTACGGCGACAAGTTGCGTCAGCGCTGTCACCTTCGGGTTATAAATGGCTGTAATACCTTTTAGAAACATCGTACAAGGTAATAATTATAACAGCGTTTAGCAGAAAGTTCAGCTATTTTTTTTGGTAACAATAACCCATTTTTCATATATTTCGATTTTTTTTGTGCTTCGCGCGCGCGGGAAACTCTCAAACCCCTACATCCTCCCTTGACCTCACTATCCTCTGAAAAACTCTCACGCTTTCAGTAAACTAACCTCTTACACCATACACTTGCACATCAGCCACTTTGCCCCCCCTATTCCAACCTGTCATAAGCCGCCTTACCCAAATCCATAAAAGCCACAAAGACCTCTTAAGCCTAACTAAATACTGTTCACATTACATGTTTCACTGTAAACACCTGGTCCACACACCCCCTACCTGTCCTAAAGCACCTTGTTCATCTGCTAGCCTAGTTTTCCGTCTTACTCTTAAGTATCTTTTCAATTATAACTCTACCCCCCATAACACTTTACCAGGATACCAACAGACTTATCCCCCCGATAATTTATTGCACTCTCTATTATCCCCTTTGTGGCCTTTATACTAAAGAACTATGCGTGCTCTCTTCCATTCCCTAGGTTCCCCTTAAACCCACTTCCATACATTATTAATAATTCCACCAACCACTCTTTGAATGCCTTTTCTAAATCCATAAATCAATAAAAACTTCCCTACCTTTATCTAAATAAGTTCACGATATATATTCAATTAAATAACTTGATCTACACCATCCCCTACCCACTCTGAAGCCTCCCTGCTCATCCCAACTCCTACATCGGTCCTTACCTCTAATGCTTTCAATTAGAACCCTACCATATACTTTTCCTGTATACTCAGTAAACTTATTCCTCGATAATTTTTTACAATCTCTTTTGCCCCCTTTTTTTTACCCTTATATAAAGGGACAATACAGCTCTCTCTGCCAACCCTGGTACCTTCCCCCTTTCATACATTTATTAAACAAAAGTACCACCAACTCAACCGCCAAAAAACCCCAACTATTATCCCCCTTTCTTTTACATTTCTGTCATGAGCCCATCAGTTCCAGCTGCTTTACCCACCCCTTTCTTTCTACGTAAATGCCTCACGTACCTCCAACCACACTTACAATACAGCTCGTCGTCACTCCTAAAAGATGGTATACCTCCTGCCAGTGCGAGAATTAACCTACCGCCTCCCTTCTTCCTCAACATTTAAAAGTTCCTCAAAAATAATCTCGGCCATCTACCTAATACCTCCCTCTCCCCATCTACTAACTCCCCTACTCTGTTTTTAACTGACAAATCCAGACTTTTCCCTAGGCTTTCTACTTGTTTAACTCACTCCCAAAATTTTTTTTGTTATTTTCATGTAAATTCTTGACAGTTGCCTCTCCCACTTTTTCATCTGCCTCCTTTTTGCACTTCTCTCCACCACGCCTCTTTCACCTTTTCTTTTTAACTCTCCATATACTCTGCGCTCTTCTTATAACACTTCGTCTGCTTTGTAAAAACCTCTCGTAAGCTACCTTTATTCTCTTTATCACACCCTTTACTTTCATCATTCCACCAATCCCACTCCTCTTCCTCCTGCCCCCACCCTACTATAACCACAAACTTCTGCCCCACAGTCTATACTAGCATTGTTAAAACTATTCCCACCCTCTTTCAACCCCCCGACTACTCATCCTGCACTAGCCCACCATTTCTGCCAATAGTCGCTTATATCTCGCCCGAACTTCCTCCTCCCATAGTATTTTTTTTTGTTTTTTATACACTTTCCACCTCCCTCTTACTTGTGTTGCCACCGTCCTCTTTCCCATCTACCTCGTACTCTTAACGGTAGCTAGAGGGGGGGGGGGGGGGGGGGGGGGGATATAAACATCTAAATAATGATCCGAATAGTTCAGTTGCCCTCTAATACATGTACCATTTACATATGTACGTAATAATTAGAACATTACTAATATACAACATTTTGCATGGTTTTTGGTAAACATTATTGTAAACAAAATGAGATAATATTAGCCCGATGATTGTGTGGAAATAAAAGTGTACATATATACTTATGCATTATATTGGTCTCACGAGGACATAAATGTTACTGGAAAAAACAAAATTAGAAAAGAAAAAGAAAAAAGTACAAAAAAAGCAAAATCAAAAAATGCCACTTTACCAAAGTTGCCAAGTTGCCACCCACCCGTCCATTGAGGGTCAAGATTCATGCCTCTGTATCTTGGAAAGTACTCTGACAATTTTTTTTTGTTTGTTTTGTTACCTATAGAAAAAAAAAATAAGATTTTTTTTTTTTTTAATTCTTGGACCCTGCTGTCACTGAGATTTGGCCTCTGGACCCTGAAAGGGTTAAATGTCAAAGAAGAAAAGGAAGTCAGTAATTTCATGCAGTGGGGCCAACAGAGTTAAATTGGAGGCTGCTAGTAAGAGCTCTGTACCCAAGGCAACAGTACTCGCCCCAGCTATTCCTTATCCGCCATATCAGACAGAGACAGAGATATACACCACAGCACTGTATCATCCTTTGCAGATGATAATAGGATCTGCATGAGGCTGTCATCTGCTGAGGACGCGGTTTAACCTTCCAAGAAGATATAAACAACGTTGTCCAGTGGGCAACGGTAAACAATATGATGTCAAGGAGGGCAAATTCCTACTACTCCATTATGGGAAAACTGAAGGTGAATAATAACTAAACAGAGTATACTACTGACTTCATCCGGCCATACAATAGAGCGAAAAATAATGTAAGACCTGGGAGTAGTAATGTCTGAGGATCTCACTCAAGGATCAAAACAGTGCCTCGTTTGCACGTGCAAAGAAAATGATAGGTATGATAATGAGAACTTTCAAAACGAGAGATGCCAGCCATGATGATCCTTTCAAATCACTTGTCTCTCTAGCTGTAATACTGCTGTCCATAACATCTCCCATTCAAAGCAGGTGAAATCGCAGATCTAGAGATGTAACAGAGATCCCTTACTGCACATAATAGTTTCTGTCAAGCACTCTTAACTACTGGGAAAGCTTGGAACACCTGACTTGTACTCGTTGACGCAGGAGGGAGAGATATATCGGTAATTCTACACTTGGAAAATCTGAAGGAATGGTCCCCAAATCTGCACACAAGAAACACTCTCTCCCTACAAAAGTAAAAGACTGGCAGGCGATGCAAAACGCCCCAATTAAAAAAAAGGTAGGGCGCAAACATTGGTACACTAAGGAGAAACACCATAAGTGTCCCGGGCCCAAAACTGTTCAAACAGCCTCCATCAAGCATAGGGGAATTGCCATAAGCCCCTGGCTGCCTTCAAGAGAGAGGCAGACAGAATACCTAATTCAGTGCAGGATCAGCCGGCTGTGCTCGTAACGTTGGACTTCGTGCGGCCAGCAGTAAACAGCTAGTCGATCAAGCCCCTGATTCCAGCGAGGGCCTTGTCATGGACCGGGCCGCGGGGGCGTTATCTCTGGAATAACCTCCAGGTATCCAGGCCAGGAGGTATAACATCTTATAGGAGGTGAAGAAGATCAGATGAGAGTGTTGGGAGGTGCAAGAGGCATTACGTAGAATGAAAGGGGATAAAAGCACAGAACTGACAGAATCAATACAGAAATGGTTAAAAGCAGGGGGGGTTCATAGTGTTGGATTGGTTGTATTTTTGTTTAATAAATGTAGGTATAGGTTGTATAACAGCACCCACCCAGGGAAGTACTACCCAGCCTGCCAGATGACTGGTGTAACAAAAACCGTACTGTTTTGCATGATGGTAGATTGCTGGGTTCTTTTTCAGTCTCATAAAACACCTAGTTAACAGGGATATCGTTGCTACTCCTACTTACACATGTCAACACTCACAGACACGCACATGCATATATATATACATAGATCTGGTTTTTTTCTCCTTTTTCTACTTGCTCGTGTTCTTCTTAGTTCTTCTATTGTCCATGTGGAAGTGGAAAAGAATCTTTCCTCCGTAAGCCATGCGTGCAGTATGAGCGCCTATAATGCCGGGAGCAATGGCTGAGTAACCCCTTATTTCCATGTAGTACTTTTACTAAAAAAAGAGAAAAGAAAAACTTTATAAAACTGGATGCTTAAAGTGCGTGGATGTAGTGCGGATGATATGAAACAGATGATTGCTGGATGTTATGATGAAAAAGGTTGGAATGTCCTGGCCCTAACGAAACAAAGCGAAGGGGGTAGAGAGGTTTCAGTGGGGGGAAATAAAGGTAATTAAATCTGGAGTAATCTGAGAGAGTTAGAGCATAGGAAGGTAGCAGTAATGATTAAATGATCAGTTATGGAGGAGAAAAGAGAATAAGAATGTGTAAATTCAAGAATTATAGGTTTAAAGTTAAAGGTTGGATGCGAGAAGTGGGGTCATATTAAGCTGTTTGCACTGAGAAGAGAGGAATGCAGAGGAGAGAGAGAGATTTTTTGGGAGATGTTAAGTGAATGTATAGGAGCCTTTGAACCAAGTGAGAGAGTAATTGTGGTCGGGGACCTGAATGCTAAAGTAGGAGAATCTTTCAAGAGGTGTGTAGTAGTTTGGGGTGGCCAGAGAAATGATAAATGGGAGCCCTTTTTGGGGATTGAACTTTGTATAGAAAGGGGTTTAGTTAAGGTAATACATATTTTAAGAAAAAGAGGATAAAATAAGTCGAACAAATAAGATGTAGGGGCGAAATGACATATTTGTTGGATTATGTATTGGTAGATAAAAGACTGTTTGAGTAACTTCAGGATGAACATGTTTATTAGAGGGCCACAGATATAACAGATCACTGTTCAGTTGTAAGCTACACGAGAGTAAAAGGTAGATGGGATACAAGGAGAATAAAGCCATCATAGATGAGAAAGAGGTGGACGGTTTATAAACTAAAAGAGGAGGCAGTTAGGGTAAGAGATAAACAGCTAATTGGCGGATAGAAAGGGCGAATGAGAGGCATAGCAATGGGCGAAGAGGTATTGGGTAGGTAGGTTTAAAAATGTAGTGTAGAGTGTTCAGAAGAAGTTTTGTTAAAGGAAAAGTTGGGTGCAGGAGGGAAGAGGAGCGATTGGTGAATGATGACGTAAAGAGAGTAGTAAGGGAGAAAAAGTTAGCATATAGAAGTTTTTACAAAGTAAAGTGATGCAAGGATGGAAAGCATATAGAAAAAGAGAGAGTTAAGAGAGTGGTGAAGCAATGTAAAAAGAGAGCAATGAGAGAGTGGTGAGATGTATTAACAAATTATGTTGAAAATAACGAAAAAGTATTGAGAGTGAGATTTTAACAAGTTTAAGAAAGCCTAGAGAACAAAGGATTTTTTCATTAAAAATAGGAGAGGAGAGTTATTATTGGAGAGTTAGAGGTATTGGGAAGATGGAGGGAAGATTTTGAGGAATTGTTAAATGTGATGAAGAATAGAAGCTGTGATTCCGTGTATAAGGGCAAGAGGAAATCAACATCTTGTAGGAGTGAGGAAGAGCCAGTTGTGAAGTGTGGGGGAATTCGTGAGGCAGTAGGGTAAAATGACAGGGGTAAGGCAGCTGGATTGATGGCTAAAGATAGAAATGTTAAACAGCAGGTGGGGAATATATTTTGGAGTGGATTGGTGCAATTAATTAATAAATGTATGGGAAAAGGGGAGGGTAAGGTACCTAGGGATTGCAAGAGCATGCATAGTTCCTTTGTATAAAGGCAAAGGGATAAAAAAGAGTGCAAAAAATATAGGGGAATAATCTGTTGAGTAACCTGGTAAAGTGTATGGAAGAGTTTATAAGTGAAAGATTAAGAGTAATTAACGGGGAAATAGGAATGCAGAAGAACCAAGGAGGCTTTAGGAAAAGGTAGGGTTGTTGGGACCAAGTGTAAACAGTGAAACATATAAGTGAACAGTATTAGATAAGGCTAAAGAGGTCTTTGGGCATTTAGGATTTGGAAAAGCATATGAACCAGGGTGGTTAGGGGCAATGGGCAGATGTTGCAAAGTGTAAGGTTAGAGGGGTAGGTTACTTGAAAGCATTGAAGAGTTTTTTTACGAGGATAGTGAGGCTCAAGTTAGAGTATGTAGTAAATGAGGGAATTTTTTTCTTCCGCAGTAAAAGTAGGCTTAGACTAGGATGTGTGATGTCACCGTTTTTTAATAGATTATAGATGGGGTTGTAAGAGAATTAAATGAAAGCAGGTCTTGGCAAGATGCTGGAGTTAAAAGATAAAGATCACACATAAATGGGAGTTGTCACAGCTTCTCTTGCTGATGACATGGGCTCTTGGAGATTCGAAGAGTATTGCAGAGATTGGGGATGAATTTGGTAGGGTGTGCAAAGAAGAAAAATAATGAGAAATACAGATAGAGTACAGGTTATGAGGATAACAAAATGATAGGTGATGAAAGATTGAAATCAGATTGGAGGGAGAGAGTATGGAGGAGGTGAAAGTATTCAAGATATTTGGGTGTGGAGTGTCAGCAGATGGGTCCATAAAGATGAGGTGAATCTAGAATTGATAGGGAAAAAAGTGAGTGTGCCGTAGGAGTCCTGTGAACAAAGAACTTTGTCCTTGGAGCAAAGAGGGATTGTAATGAGAGTAATAGTTTTTTGAACCAACGCTCTTATATGGTGTGAGCATGGTGGATGAATGTTGCAGCGGGAAAGGCTTGGAGGCAGTGGAGATGTCCATGTCTGAGGGCAATGTCGTGGTGTAAAATATTGCAGAAATTTCGAGTTTGGAAGTTAGGAGGAGTGTGGGATTACCAAACTGTTGTCCCACAGGGCTGAGGAAGGGTTTGTTGAGGTGGTTCGGACATTGGAAGAGATGGAGCGAAACAGAATGACTGTCAAGAGTGTATCAGTCTTAATGGAAGGAAGGCGGTAGGGTGTCGGCCTAGAGTAAAGGGTGAGGAGGGGGTAAAGCAGTTTTGTGTGCGAGGGTCTTGGACTTCCAGCACATGCGTAGCGTGTTTTGGATAGGAGTGAATGAGACAAATGGTTTTAATACTTTTGACGTGCTGTGGGAGTGTGAGCAAGTAACATTTAGGAAGGGAATCCAGTAAACCGCAGACCGGACTGGAGTCCTGGAATGGGAAGGTACAGTGCCTGCACTCTTGAAGAGGGGTGTTAATGTTGTCAGTTTAAAAACTGTAGTTAAAGCCCCCTTCTGCAAGACAGTGATGAGTGAATATGTTGAAAGTTTTGCTTTTTTCGTCCACCCTGCCTGGTGGGAATCGGCCAGTTTGATAATAATAAAAAAAATATAATAAATTATGAAAGTAGGAAGAACCGAGGATTGCAAGAGCATGTATAGTTCCTTTATGTGAAGGGAGGCGGACAAAGAGATTGTAAAAATTATAGGGAAATATTTTCCTGATATACCAGGGTTAAAAAAAAAAAAAAAAAGTGTAATAGTAGGGTTATTTTGAAAGAATTAAGGTTAAGACCGAGAGCAGGATTGCAGATGAGCATGAGGTTTTAGAAAGGGTAGGGATGTGTAGATCAAGTGTTTACATTTGAAGCATATATGTGAACATATAGATAAAGGTAGGGAACTTACATAAAGCATTTATGGTTTTACAAAAGGCTTAAGATAGAGTGGATAGAGGAGCAGTTCGTGGCAGATGTTGCAGGTTTATTGAAAAGTAGTAAGGTTATTAAATGCTGTAAAGAGTTTTTATGAGGATAGTGAGGCTCATGTTAGGGTGTGAAGGTGAGAAGGAACACTTCCCAGTTAAATTAGGTCTTGGACAGGATGTATATGTCACACCATGGTTGTTTAACCTATTTATAGATGAGATTGTAAAAGAAGTAAATGCTAGGGTGTTGAGAAGGGTTTGGGATTAAATTATGGGGAATCAAATATAAAAGAGTTGACACAATAACTCTTTGCGGATATACGTTCTTTTAAGGAGGGATTTAAAAGGAAAGTTGTTAAGCTTAATGCACGAGTTTGGGAGGGTGTGGAAAGATAGGTGATTTAATAAAGAAAAAGTTGGATCTCACATGGGAGAGGAGGAGTATGGAAGCAGTGAATGTTTTCAGATATTTGGGAGTTGACTTCAGTGGAGGGTGTTTATGATGACGAGTTAACCATAGAAAGATGAGGGAAAAAAGGTGATTGGTGCATTGAGGTATCTATTTTTTTTATTATCACACCGGCCGATTCCACCAAGGCAGGGTGGCCCCGAAAAAGAAAAACTTTCACCATCATTCACATCCATCACGGTCCGTTGCCAGAAGGGTGCATTACACGACAGTTTTTAAACAGCTATATAAAACCCCTCCTTAGAGTGCAGGCACTGTACTTCCCATCTCCAGGACCTCAAGTCCGCCATGCCGTTTCCCTAATCCCATCATAAATGTTACTTTGCTCACACTCCGTCAAGTTATTAAAAAACCATTTGTCTCCATTCACTCCTATCTATCACCTCACGCATGCCTGTGAAGAAAAACAAAAAGAAATGTTATCCATGGAGGCAAAGAAGGGAATGTATGAGAGTAAAGAGGTACCAACACTGTCTATGGGTGTGAACTTGGTTGTAATGCTGCAGAGAGGAGGCAGCTGGAGGCAGTGTGGAGATGTCCTGTCGAAGGCAATGTGGTGAAATAATGTGGAGAGAATTTGTATATGGAAAATAGGAGAAGTGTGAGTTTGCTAAAATAATAGTCATCAGGCTGAAGTGGGTATAAATCATAGGAAGGAGGGCGAGTAGGGGCCGACCTCAAAAAAGGGTTGAAGGGGAGTACAGGAAGGTTTTGTGACTTCCAGCAAGTGTGTGTGAGTGATTAATATAGGAGGAATGGAGACAAATGGTGTTTTGTGACCTGATCAGCTTGCTGCGTGTGAGCCCGATATTAGTTGTGTAGGGATCAGGGAAACCGGTTAGCTGGATTTGAGTCCTGGAAGCAGAAGTACAAAGCCTGCACTTTCAACGGAGGGGTTTTGGGATATTGGGAGTTTGGAGGGATGTTTAAGCTGTTGTATCTGAGCACCTCTGTGAAGACAGTGATTAGGCATGAGGGATGATGAAAATGTTGAATGAACGAAGTTTTTTCATTCTTTGTTTATTTTTTCTTTTTTTTTTTGGTCCCCCTGCCTTGGGGGAAGAAGCTGAAATGTTAAAAGAAAAAAAAATTGTTACATGTTTAAACGTATTACGAAAAGAGCTTACAGTATTTTTCTGTGTGTAATGAAATCAAAAAGAGATTTTTCCATCAGCACTTATTCAGACATGAAGGCATGAAGTTGAAGGTTGTTGGCCCACTGATGGCAATATTGGAGATTGCCGCATGCTCAGTATCAGGATATTTTTTTTTCTGGATTTTTCTAATTTTTTACATTTTTTACATTTTCAATAAGCATCAGGGGCCCAAGACTGTTCAACCGCCTCCCAGCATACATCAGGGTGATTACCAATAGACCCCTGGCTGTCTTCAAGCAGGCACTAGAGAGGCACCTAAAGTCAGTACCTGACTAGCTTGGTTGTGGTTTGTATGTTGGATTATGTACGGCTGGCTGTAAAGCCTGGTTGACAGGCCCTGTTCCACCATGAGGCCTGGTCACGGACCGGGCCGCTGGGGCGTTGACCCCTGGAACTCTCTCCAGGTATACTCCAGGTATGACACCCATATTATGCCATCCTTTCTTTGTAACACAATAGTTGCACTAACAGTGTCAACATTGTATTGTTTACAAAACAGTGATACACAGCAGTGTAAAGATACACACACATCCCGTTGCTTCACAGTCTTACTGTTCTAGCATATGTACACTTTTATACAGACACTGGTCATATTCCTAGAACTGTTGCAGTCTTGGAAGTCCCTGAAACGTGGCTTTATACGTAATGGTGTTTTAAGTTTCCTACATAAAACGTTTATCCTTCGCTTTACTGGGTGCTTTGACATGTGTGCACATGCATAATATCTCGTGTCCATTTCTTGTCAGTAGCAGGAAATGTAATTAGATCACCATACTTCAAATGAGGGATTTGGTGATCAGTACAGTGGCACATGTGATGTGCAGGTGTTATGACCTGGTGTTTCTGAATTATTTATCTGATGACAGACAACCAGAAGCTGGCATATGGTGGTCTGTTCCCAGTCTTATTTTTTTTATTATCACACCGGCCGATTCCCACCAAGGCAGGGTGGCCCGAAAAAGAAAAACTTTCACCATCATTCACTCCATCACTGTCTTGCCAGAAGGGTGCTTTACACTACAGTTTTTAAACTGCAACATTAACACCCCTCCTTCAGAGTGCAGGCACTGTACTTCCCATCTCCAGGACTCAAGTCCGGCCTGCCGGTTTCCCTGAATCCCTTCATAAATGTTACTTTGCTCACACTCCAACAGCAAGTCAAGTATTAAAAACCATTTGTCTCCATTCACTCCTATCAAACACGCTCACGCATGCCTGCTGGAAGTCCAAGCCCCTCGCACACAAAACCTCCCTTTACCCCCTCCCTCCAACCCCTTTCCCAGGCCGACCCCTACCCCGCCTTCCTTCCACTACAGACTGATACACTCTTGAAGTCATTCTGTTTCGCTCCATTCTCTCTACATGTCCGAACCACCTCAACAACCCTTCCTCAGCCCTGTGGACAACAGTTTTGGTAATCCCGCACCTCCTCCTAACTTCCAAACTACGAATTTCTCTGCATTATATTCACACCACACATTGCCCTCAGACATGACATCTCCACTGCCTCCAGCCTTCTCCTCGCTGCAAAAATTCATCACCCACGCTTCACACCCATATAAGAGCGTTGGTAAAACTATACTCTCATACATTCCCCTCTTTGCCTCCAAGGACAAAGTTCTTTGTCTCCACAGACTCCTAAGTGCACCACTCACTCTTTTTCCTCATTAATTCTATGATTCACCTCATCTTTCATAGACCCATCCGCTGACACGTCCACTCCCAAATATCTGAATACGTTCACTCCTCCATACTCTCTCCCTCCAATCTGATATTCAATCTTTCATCACCTAATCTTTTTGTTATCCTCATAACCTTACTCTTTCCTGTATTCACCTTTAATTTTCTTCTTTTGCACACCCTACCAAATTCATCCACCAATCTCTGCAACTTCTCTTCAGAATCTCCCAAGAGCACAGTGTCATCAGCAAAGAGCAGCTGTGACAACTCCCACTTTGTGTGTGATTTTTTATCTTTTAACTCCACGCCTCTTGCCAAGACCCTCGCATTTACTTCTCTTACAACCCCATCTATAAATATATTAAACAACCACGGTGACATCACACATCCTTGTCTAAGGCCTACTTTTACTGGGAAAAAATTTCCCTCTTCCTACATACTCTAACTTGAGCCTCACTATCCTCGTAAAAACTCTTCACTGCTTTCAGTAACCTACCTCCTACACCATACACTTGCAACATCTGCCACATTGCCCCCTATCCACCCTGTCATACGCCTTTTCCAAATCCATAAATGCCACAAAGACCTCTTTAGCCTTATCTAAAAACTGTTCACTTATATGTTTCACTGTAAACACCTGGTCCACACACCCCTACCTTTCCTAAAGCCTCCTTGTTCATCTGCTATCCTATTCTCCGTCTTACTCTTAATTCTTTCAATTATAACTCTACCATACACTTTACCAGGTACACTCAACAGACTTATCCCCCTATAATTTTTGCACTCTTCATCTGGTCTATATTGTATGCATTCATCATTGTGGTATCAGCAAGAGGAAGAAAAGTTTGTAAACACTTGTAATTCTCTGGATACACCCAACAAAACTCAGTCTACATGTTTTATTCATCTACTAAATGCATATTATTTGTGTAATCCCTAACAGCAGCTGGTCTCATAATGGGTTCAGTGGTTTCTCTGTTCACCTTCCTGTGGCTTTCATTTCATGCTGGTGGATGGAATATTTGTCAACAGTTTCACATCATGTTTGTCATGTCATTTTTGTTATGTATGTCTTGCCATGATGTCATTGGCATGAAACAACTGCACTTCAGTACCAGTGCCTGCATTGAACTTAGGCACATGATTTCATGTTCATTTCACTGTACCACATGTCTGTCATGTTCACCCACAGGCAGTCACTTATGTACCCATTATCAGTGTAATACCAAGATATGGTTCCATCGTTTTTCTCGCCACCTCACCGGAGATTCCTAATAACTTCAAGGTATCTTTTAGTGTTTTGCTTCCTCTGTACACAGTGAGATCTAGTACCAGGTCACTTTCATAGTCACACAA
Source organism: Cherax quadricarinatus (assembly GCF_026875155.1). Classification (NCBI taxonomy): domain Eukaryota; kingdom Metazoa; phylum Arthropoda; class Malacostraca; order Decapoda; family Parastacidae; genus Cherax; species Cherax quadricarinatus. The sequence goes on along the minus strand of NC_069399.1, from coordinate 56,429,678 downwards.
AAGGAACAGCTTGATACCAAAGTGTTTCCTCTTCAAAATATAATGCTTGAACGATAGTCTAACTTTGAACAGGATCAGAGACTCATTGATGATAAGGTTCCAGAAGGGATAAAAGTACTCGACTATACTTCTGTTTGAAATACGTACATAAAAACAGCTTTAATCTTGTATAATATGTCACTTCTGTCAAATGCTGCAGACATGTCCAGTAAAATTAGCAGTGATGCATTTCTTAACCCGTTCAGGGCCCAAAGGTCAAATCTCGGTGACAGCCAGGGTCCAAGAATTCTTGAAAAAAAAAAAAAATTTCTTACAGAATTAACCCTTTGAGGGTTTTGGTCGTACTAGTACGTCTTACGCGTAGGGGTTTTTGACGTACTATTACGCATAAATTCTAGCGGCCTCAAATCTCGCGCGAAAAGGTTGGTAGGCCTAGGTGTGAGAGAATGGGTCTGCGTGGTCGGTGTGCGCGGTAGAAAAAAAATCTGGGACCCAGTGGTGCATTGTGGGAATGCCCTCTTAGTAAACGATGTCCACCATGCCTCGCGGTAAGAAGGTCCTCACTCCTCGGCGAATTGGGACACTTTTGTTTCCCAGTGACAGTTCTAATAGTGATGGAAGTGCCAGTGAAGATGAGTTTCGTGGTTTTAGTGAGGTTTTGACCGAAACTAATGATCATAATATCGGTAATAGTGAGGAAAACCCAGACGACCCTCAGCCTTCCACCTCTGGTGCTGGGCCCTCTTGTTCACGTTCAGTTGTTCCAGAACCCAAGAGGAAACTTCTATTTTCCCAAATCCCAGACTCAGATGAGAGCATGGGTGATGATAGTGATAGTGAATATGAACTACAAGCTCTTCAACTAGTTCCAGTAGTGATAGTGAAGTGCATATTCTCCAGTGAAGCGTCAGTATATACGACGATATATGCGCTCTGGTAGTGTGCCATATGTTATACCAAGGGGAAGGAGTGTATCTCGGAGTACATCCCGTGGCTGTACAACAGGAACAGACAGTGAAAATGACGAAGATACGTTGCAATTGGGATGGAAAATGTGCGTGGTGGTAGTGGTGCCGGCGGTGAGGCACCAGCAGTGGGCCATGCTGCCACCCACGCTGCCACCCACGCCGCTGCCTCAGCTGATCTAGAACAAAGGCCACCATCCCCCTCTCCCCCACCACACCAGCCTCCACAACCACAACCTCCACAACCACAACCTCCACAACCACAACCTCCACAACCACAACCACCTGTCATTGTCCAGTACCCACCAGCAGATGCACCTGGGATTGGCAGGAAGCTGTCAATTTTGTTCCAAATCCCCACCAGTTGATGACAGCCAAAGTGGAATACGGCCATCTTGTGCACTTGGAACAATGCCACTGAACTGGAATGTTTCGAGTTATTCTTTGACGAACCACTGATGAAAAGTATTGTCATGGAAAGCAACACATACTACGAGTACACCATGGCAAACACATTACTTTCACCAAAATCACGTCTACACCAGTGGAAGGAGGCAACTGTGGCTGAGATGTATCTTTTCTTTGCCACAATAATGCTTATGCCACATGTGTATAAGCACAAAGTGAAATCATACTGGTCAACAGACCCCCTGATTGCAACACCAGGTTTCAGTGATATAATGCCAGTGAATCGATTTGTGCTAATGTTACGTATGCTTCACTTCTCAGATAAAACCAGGCCGACAGAACTGACAGGTTATATAAGATTAGGAATGTGTTTGTGTATCTGAAACAGAAATTCAGTACGCATTTTTATCCCTTCAGGAAGCTTGTAATTGACGAGTCTTTGATTCTGTTCAAAGGAAGACTCTCTTTCAAGCAGTACATACCAAGCAAGAGGAAACGCTTTGGTATAAAGTTGTTTGTGCTTTGTGATTGTTACAGTGGTTGGTATTGGATATTATTGTGTACACTGGAAGTTATACATTGCAAAATACAGGAAGTTATTGGGCATCTCAGGTGATTGGTGTTCGAACAATGATAGAACCATACCTTGGTAAGGGGCATATATTATATACAGATAACTGGTACACAAGCCCCTCACTCAGTGATTTTTTGCGAAGTGAACATGACAGATGTGTATGGCACAGTGCGTGCAAATCGGAAACATATGCCCAGGTTTTGACGCTGGCACTCGTGAGGTGAGGTGCAGGCGTTTGCTGCCAATGACATCATGGCATTTCGGTGGCATGACAAACGAGATGTCACACTGTTGTCATCAATTCACCCTAATGAAATGGCAGACAGTGGCAGGCAGCATAGAGAGAGAAATGAACCCATTCTAAACCTGCAGCTGTGATTGATTACACCTTCAACATGCGTTCAGTGGGACAAATGTGACATGCAGATTGGGTTTGCTGATTGTGTTCGCAAGAGTTATAAGTGGTACATCAAACTGTTTTTCCATCTTCTGGACATTTCCATGCTCAATGCTTATAATATGTATAAGATGAGCACCAGAAACAAACCACAGTACGGCAAATTCTGTTTGTCTGTCATCAGACAAATAGTATTCAAGTACCAAGGAACAGCACCTGCAATTGGACCGCCACCAAATTATCAACAACTACCTGCTCGTCTGAAGCATGGTCATCACTTCCTGGTAAAACTGCCTGCTACTGCTTTGAAGAAAAAGGCTCAGAAGAGGTGTTACGTCTGTGCACATACAAAAAAACGCACACAACAAAGCAGAGACACTCGTTTTATGTGTGAGGAGTGTAAAACTCCACTGTGCATGACCCCATGTTTCAAAGAGTTCCACAGGCTTCAGAACTTCTAGAAACATTCCCTGTGACTGTATATGTGTATATAAAATATAGAAAAATAGTAATAAACAACATTTCATATCGTTTGTTTGTGTAAATATTTTCTGTAAACAAAATAATGACAAGAGTGTTTACGCCCTTATTGTGTAGTATTGGAAAAGAAATAACTTACAAAATACTGATCATGTTGGCCTCAGAGGCCATAAAAGTTACTCAGAAAAAGAAAATTTGAAAAATAATTGAAAATAGTACAATAAAAAAGTAATAGAAAAATACCGGTGACGGCAGTCGGCGATGTTACCATATGTTGTTCAATTTTGGCAAATTTCACGCCTCCATATCTCGGTAAGTATTGATGTTAAATTTTTTTTGTTTAGCCTATAATGTTTAGGAAAAAAAAACTCTATTTTTTCATAAGAAAAAATAATTTTTTTTTTTTTGAAATTTGGCCGACCCTGAGAACGAGTTTCGGAGAGGGCCTGTTGACCCTCAAAGGGTTAAAGATAATACACCTACCATCCGACTTACGACCGAGTTCGGTTCCAGGAAACCGGTCGTAAGTTGAAATGGTCGTAAGTCGAACATTACTACTGAATATCAACAAAACATTTTTGTACTGACTTCATTTTATTGTTTTATTTTGGTATTTCATGTTTTGCTTTACTTTTTATACTGTTAGTACTGTATTTTATACTGTAAGGTTTAGGATAAACACTGTGTACAACACAAATAGTTGTTTATTTCCCAGAAATTTGGCATAAAAAACACGGTCGTAAGTCGAGTGGTCGTAAGTCGAGCGGGTCGTAAGTTGGATGGTAGGTGTATTTTTCTATAGGTAATAAAACAAAAACAAAAAATTCCAATCAGTAGTTTCCAAGGTATAGAGGTAAGAAGTTGACCCTCAGTGACCGGGTGGCAGCAACATCCGCGACTTCCGTAATTTCCCTTTTTTCCCTTTTCTTTTCTAATTTTGTTTTTTCCAGTAATGTTTGTGGCTAGTGAGACCAATATAATGCATAATGTACTGTATATATGTACACAATAATCGCATTAATATTTTCGATCATTTTGTTTACAATAATTGTTTACAACGAAAAACATGCAAAAATGTTGTATTTTTAGTAATGTTCTATTACATATTTTACATATGTACAGTCATTGGACATGTTCCTAGAACTGCTACAGCCTGTGAAAATCTTTGAAGCAAGGTGTCATGCACAGTGGTTGTCGTACTCATCTGTGGACCATATGATTTTATTTTAGGCTTATAGACATGAAGCATAAGCATTATTGTTGCAGAAAAACTAATACATTTCAACCACAGTCGTCTACTTCCACTGGGGGATGACAGTGCGCTTTGTCCTGGAACTGCTGAGTCAGCAGTTTGTGTCCCAGACTCATCCCAGTCTGGGCTGGTGCCACATACTGCACGCATGCATGCTGCATGCATGCGTGCATCACCACCACCTACTGATGCATGTGGTCTATCCATCCCAATTGTAGCTACATCATCATCACTTTCACTGTGTATTCCAGGTGTAGGGCCACAGGATGTACTCAGTCCCCTGGAATTGCATATGGTATAGGGTACCATATGGTACATTGTGCCATATGTTACAGATACAGGGACCCCAATGGAAGTAAGTCACTCTGACTTTTTTGGGTTATTCTAGGATCTTTACATATATGCTGCTATGTATGATAATCTGTGTAACTGTATTTGTGTATACCTGAATAAATTTACTCGAGCATATGTGGTGTCGTAAGTTTTTTCAGGTATACACATATACAGTTACATAGATTATCATACATAACAGCATATGTGTGGAGAACTTCGGATAACCCAAAAAAGTCTAAGTGACTTATTTCCATTAGGGTCCCTGTTCCATATGGTACCATTGTATGATATGGTACCATTGTATGATATGGTACCATTGTATGATATGGTACCATTGTATGATATGGTACCATTGTACCATATGGTTCAAAACCATAGAATTCCTCTTCAGATCCACTTTTGTCAGTGTTAGAACTATAACTTGGGAAGAGGAGAGTCAGAATTCGCGGGAATTGAGAGCTTCCTCGCTACCAGGCATGATGAACAAAGCATACTGAGATGGTGTTCCCACAATGCAATGTGGGTGCAAAGATTTTTTGTTTACTGCACACACTGACCACACATACTCATTCTCTTAGATATAGGCCTTCTTGCTCTAAATTTGAAGCCGCTAGAGTTTTGGCATAGATCTACGGCTTGGACCCTCGCTTTAAAGCCGTAGATCTATGGGACCGACCCTGAAAGGGTTCAACAAGTGTTCAGTACCAGATCATTATAAACTTTGCATAAAGCTGTTGAATGAAATGGTAATTCAGCTATGCATATAAGCTTGTAAATGAGCAGTACTTAGATAAGCGTGAAGATTTGTTTGTTGCATTTATGGATTTAGAAAAGGCATATGATCGGGAAGCCATGTGGCATATGTTGCAAATGTATAGACTGTGGTAGGGTACCTAGCTCGCACACTGAGGTCCGGAGTTTAAATCTCCTTCGGTATGGCTGGAAAGCATTAGGGACATGTTTAGATGAGACACCTGCTGTCCATATTCACCCATCAGTATCAAATGGGTACCTGGGTGTTAGTCAACTGGTGTGGGTCACATCTTGGGACAAAACTGACCTAATTTGCCCGAAATACTCAGCATGACACGTGGCTTTCTGTATACGTAGTAGTATGTCATTGATGTCAGCTAGGCCTGTTTACCCTGTACATGTACAGTAGAACCTTGGTTTTCGTATGCCCTGGTTTTCACAGGATTCGGTTTTCGACAACTTTTTTCATCAAAATTTTGTCCCAGTTTTTGTACATCTGCTCGGTTTTCGTAGAGTTGACAATGGTCTGTTGTGCCAAATGTGTCTGCCTGCCCGTGCCCACACTGCCAGACTGAGTCAGAATGCATCCCATGCATTCTGCCTCAGTTTGACTTTGTTTCTCGTTGAGTGAGCATTACCCCGCGCATTCATCCGGAACATTTCATAATAATCCATTGTTTTTTGTGCTTGTTTATTGAGTGTGACTGCTAAATAAGCCACCATGGGGCCAAAGAAAGTTCCGAGTGCTACTAGCCCTTTGATAAAGAAGACGAGGAAAAACAATAGAATTCAGTTGTGGCCAGAATGTGTCCAAGAGAAGGATTTTGAAGGGTTTGACACAGAAAAATACTCTGCAAGCAGCTATAGCCAGTGACACCTAGCAAATAACAACTCTGAATACAAAGGTGGAAGAAGCAATCAAGGACTGGAAAAACAACATTAGTGCTCATTTGAATGAATACCTTGATTTCCAGTATGACAAAACTGAGCAAGATAAGTTGTCTGATGCAGTTATAATAAACAGCTTCCACTTTCCCAGTGAAATAACCCAAGCCAGTTGCAAAGATACTGCTGTCAGGATCATAAAAGACCACCTGAAAGTTAATGTGCACAGCAATGAAATTAAAGAAACACTATTACCAGGAAAGCAAGGTAGTAAACATAGTATTATGATCAGACTTCATTCATATGATACAAAAAATGATTTAATTCAAATAGCAATTAAAGTGAAAACTGGAGTGTACATCAACAAGTGCCTGACGAGGAAACGTCAGAACCTTCTGTTCAGGTTGAGAAAACTTAAGCAGGAACACAGTGACAAAATCCATCAGTGCTTCACTTGAGATGGGTAAAATACTAGTTAGAAAAAACAGCAGTAGGTTGCCAACATACTATCTCCAATGAGCATGATCTCTCCAACTTCCTTAGAGAAGCCGACATTTCGGTGACAGATTAACTAAGTGTCCTTAACGTATTATCTACATGTAGTGTATTTAATGTATTTTTCCTATTACATTATTGTGCAATTCCTTGTACTATCTTTTACCAGCTAGTAGTAACTACCTCATATACTATGTACTTTTTATTAGTGCTGTTACTTTCTTAAATTTTGTGCTATAAGTGAAATCTTCTAAATTTATTTATATTATATTTACTATCTGTCCATTTTATATTGTATACCATTACAGTGGTCTCTCGCTTTTCGTAGTTCTCGGCAATCGAAAAATTTCGCCAATCATAGGGGTATTTTCGTATAAACATGGACTCGCCTTTCATAGGTTGACTCGCGAATAGTAGTTCGTCCAGGACACGTACGCATGGTGTGAGCTGGGGCGGCCTCCCTACCCAGCCAGTCTGGCATTGTTTACCAGTGAGTGAAGGTCCCCTCAAGTGCTCCTACGAAATATTTCAAAATTTATTCCACTCATTTTAGTGCTTGCAATTACTAAATAAGCTACCATGGCTCCAAAGAAAGCTCCTAGTGCCAAGCCTGTGGTAAAGAAGGTGAGAAATATGTACAGTAACAAAGTCTTGGGCCATTTTCGGGAAGTGTTAAAGAGACGCCAGAAACAGAGCTCTCTCCACAGTTACTTTGCGAGACAGGACTAGAGTGACTCTCAAGGGTGGTCTAGTGCATTAAGAAACAGAGAAGAGAAGCAACCCCAGAGAAGCAATTGGTACCCGAGGTGTTGCTGGAAGGGGATTCCCCTTCCAAACTGTAAACAATCCAATCTCTCTCCTCCTCCAGTCTCCCATACACTAAGTAGAATCTCCAATAAAGGTAAGTGTTATGCTGTTAATGTTTCATTCATCATTTTCCATTGTATTGTTTATGTACTGTATGTATATTTCATGTAAAAATTTTTTTTGTTTTAATACTTCTGGGTGTCAGGAACGGATTAATTGTATTTACATTATTTCTTATGGGGAAAATTGATTCGCAAATCGTAAATTTCGTTTATAGTAACGGCTCCTGGAACGGATTAATTACGAAAAACGAGGGACCACTGTATTTAATTTAGTCTCTATATATTCCCTTAGAATAGTTCTTTTCATAGCAATACTTTGTACTGCCTTTTAAAAATTGTCATATTACCTCCTCTGCAATATAGATTCCTGAAAATCTGTGCAATATTGAATTAATTTAAATTTTCATAATCATTAGCTCAATCCCTATAAATAGTTAATAGTGTTCTTTTCTGTTAGCTATACATCCTTAGTCCTACTTAGTCTTATGACTGCAAACATTAATACTGATATTAATATCTTAATAAATGACTTTAAACGATCCTAACAACAATTGCCTTTATTTCACTGCTAGCCAGGGGAACAGCAACATTACAGTGTTTAATTATAATGTCAGATCATTTAGGCAAACATTATGATGACCTCCAAGCAGTACTAAATTCTCTACATGTCAGTATGTCTATCATTACTCTCAATGAAACATGGCTAAAACCTGATGTTACTAACATCTATGCCATACCCGGCTACAAGGCCATACACAATTGTAGACCAGAACAATTAGGAGGTGGAACAGGTATGTACTACTCTGATGAACTTGAATGTATAAACTCTACTTGCACTAGGGATGAATATGGCGAATATATATTTGCTAAATTTAAATCCAAAGACCTTAGAAAACCATTAATATTTGGAGCAATTTATAGAGTACCTCACTCCAGTACAGTGGTCCCTCGCTTTTCGTAGTTCCCGGCAATCGTAAATTTCGCCAATCATAGGGGTATTTTCGTATAAACATGGACTCGCTTTTCATAAGTTGACTCGCGAGTTGTAATTCGTCTGGGACGCATACCCACGGCGTGAGCCGTGGCAGCAGCCAGTCTGGCATTGTTTACCAGTGAGCGAAGGTCCCCTCACGTGCTCCAGCGAATATATTTCATAATATTCCATTTATTTTAGTGCTTGCAAGTACTAAATAAGCTACCATGGCTCCAAAGAAAGCTCCTAGTGCCAAGCCTGTGGTAAAGAAGGTGAGAAATACTATTGAATTTAAGAAAACCATCATTGAACAATATGAAAGTGGTACAAGTGTGGCCGAACTGGCCAGGATGTAGTATAAGAAACCCTACACAACCTTATGCTCCAAAGTGGCCAAGAAAAAGGAAATCAAGGATGCTGTTGTTGCAAAGGGGGTAACTATGCTGACAAAAATGAGATCACCAGTACTCGAAGAGGTTGAGAAGTTATTATTGGTGTGGATAAATGAGAAACAATTAGCAGGAGATACTCTTATGACTTCGATTCTTTGTGAAAAGGCTAGGCAGTTGCATGACTATTTGGTAAAGAAATTGCCTGAAAATAGTGGTGATGTGAGTGAATTTAAGGCCAGCAAAGGCTGGTTTGAGAGATTTAAGAACCATACTGGCATACACAGTGTGGTAAGGCATGGCGAGGCTGCCAGTTCAGACCACAAGGTGGCTGAAAAATATGTGCATGAATTCCAGGAGTACATAGAGGCTGAAGGACTGAAACCTGAACAAGTGTTCAATTGTGACGAAACAGGCCTCTTTTGGAAGAAAATGCCAAAGAGGACCTTCATTACACAAGAGGAAAAGGCAATGCCAGGACACAAGCCTATGAAAGACAGGCTGATGCTAATGTCCTGTGCTAATGCTAGTGGGGATTTCAAAGTGAAGCCATTACTATTGTACCATTATGAAAATCCCAGAGTGTTCAAGAAAAACAATGTTATGAAGAGTAAATTGTGTGTGTTTGGAAAATCTAATAGTAAGGCATGGGTCACGAGGGAAATTTTCGTCGAGTGGTTCAACGAAGTGTTTGGCCCTAGTGTGAAGGATATCTCCTGAAAAAAAAATTGGATCTCAAGTGCCTGCTAGTAATGGACAATGCACCTGCTCATCCTCCAAATTTGGTTTACCTAATTTTCAAGGATTTTGGGGTTCATCACAGTAAAGTTTGCCCCCGAATACCACTCCTCTCCTCCACCCAGGGACCAGCGGGTCATTGCAAATTTTTAAAAAACTCTACACAAAAGCAATGTTTCACAGGTGCTTGACTGTGACCACAGACACTCACTTGACCAAAAGGGAAATTTTTTGGAAAGAACACTTCAGCATCCTCCATTGCATAACCCTTATAGGAAATGGCTTGGGAGGGAGTGACTACCAGGACTTTGAACTCTGCCTAGAGAAAATTGTGGCCAATTGTGTCAACAAGAGGGATTTTGAAGGGTTTGGGACTGACCCTGATGAGCCTATGTCTGTTTAAAATCAATTGTGGCACTGGGGAGTTCCATGGGTTGGATGTGAGTTTGGAGGATGTGGAAGAATTGGTGGAAGACCACAACGAAGAGCTCACCACTGAGGAGCTGAAAGAGCTTCACAGGAAGAGCAACAGATCGCAGCTCAGAATTTTGCTGCAAAAGAGGAGGAAGAGAGATGGAAGAAGGTCCCTTTCTTCAGAAATTAAAGTGATTTTTACTATGTGGGGTAAGATGGAAAGTTTTATGGAAAACATACCCTAACAAGGGTGTTGCAAGCCATGTTGGCAAAAATGTAAAAGTGGAAAAGTCTTGGGCCATTTTAGGGAAGTGTTAAAGAGACGCCAGAAACAGAGCTCTCTCCACAGTTTTTTTGCGAGACGGGCTCCAGTGACTCTCAAGGTGGTCCTAGTGGCATTAAAAACAGAGAAGAGAAGCAACCCCCGAAAAGCAATTGATACCTGAGGGTTGCTGGAAGGGGATTCCCCTTCCAAACTATAAACAATCCACTCTCTCCTCCTCCTCCCAAACTCCCCTACACTAAGAAGAATCTCCAATAAAGGTAAGTGTTTTGCTGTTAATGTTTCATTCATCATTTCCCATTGTATTGTTTATGTTACTACATGTATATTTCAAAGTAAAAAATTTTTTTGTTTTAATACTTCTGGGTGTCAGGAACGGATTAATTGTATTTACATTATTTCTTAGGGGAAAATTGATTCGCAAATCGTAAATTTCGTTTATAGTAGCTCCTCCAGGAACGGATTAATTACGAAAAACGAGGGACCAAATGTATTTGTTTTCAGTGAAAAACTAAGAAATGTGATAACTGACACAGAGGTGAATAAACACCACCTGATTCTTACAGGGGACTTCAACATAAACCTCATCCATGACCATGAGCCTCAAGTAACTGAATTCACAAACACTATGAGCAGCTGCTTACTTCTGCCAACAATAACAAAACCTACTAGAATCTCTGATACAAATGCCTCATTACTAGACCATATCTGGACAAACATAATATCCCCATTAAAATCAGGCATAATCACAGATAACACCACTGACCACTACTCCACCTTTCTCATAACCAACTTATGTAAATTACCTCAGGACACAACTAAGATCACCTTCCGACTTCATGACGAGTCATCTGTCAATAACTTTATTTCAGCATTAAATAACATTGACTGGCAAAACGAGCTAGCAATCAACCCGGTATTGATGAATGTGTTAATATTTTGTTACAAATAACCCAAAACCTCTATAACATGCATTGCCCGATAAAAACTAAGCAGATCACAACTAAGAGACTAAACATTCCATGGCTTTCAAACAGCATCCTCAAATCTATCGATAAAAAAGACCTATATGAAAAACAGTACAGAATGGGTCTAATAACAAAGGATATGACTAAACATTACTCGACAGTACTAACAAATCTAATAAGGAGGTCAAAAAAAACTATTATGATAACAGATTTCAGGATATAAAAGGTGATAAAAAAAGACCTGGAAAACCTTATCTGAAATCCTAGGATCTAAAAAGCTGTCTCAAGACAGAATGATTCAGTTAACGAAACCAGACGACCCTCTCCTCCAGTCAATCAATACTGCCAACAAACCTAATGTCTTTTTCTCGACCATAAGATCAAAGTTAACAAACAAAATTCCAAACTCAAACATTCAACCAAAAGACTACCTCACTGGCGACTACCCAAATACTCTATTTTTAGCCCCAACAAATCCTACTGATATCTCGCTCATAATCAAAACACTAAAGAACAAGACAGGTGACCTAAATAACTTACCACCACTCATGTATAAAAAAGCTTCTCATGTATTGTCACCAATTATTTCAACCTTGCTTAACAAACCCATTGAATCTTCCACCTTCTCATCCATATTCAAGACAACAAGGATCACCCCGATCCTCAAAGGAGGTGATCCAACTGAGTTGAACAACTATAGGCCTATATACTATCTAAAATCTTCGAAAAAATTAATTCACAAGCAAGTCTACCCCTACTTAGTATCCCACAACATACTCAAACCCTGTCAGTTTTGATTTAGGCTGAAAAAAAAGTACTAATGATGCAATTATTCATATGCTTGAGCTAATATATTCGGCACTCGAAAAAAACGAATTTCCCGAGACTTTTCATTGACTTATGAAAAGCTTTTGATACAGTTGACCATGACCTATTGCACCAAAAACTTGAACATTGCGGGGTCAGAGGACACTCTTTTGATTACCTAAAATCTTAGCAATAGAACCCAGTATGTATACACAAACGGAGCTAACTCCACAACCAGTTCTTGTTGGAGTCCCACATGGGAGTGTCCTTGGCCCACTTCTTTCTCATCTACATCAGTAACCTCCCAAATGCATCACTCCTTTAACCCATTTATTTGCAGATGACACTACTTATGTCTTCTCTCACCCAAACCCAATCATACTGACAGATACTGTAAATGCCGAACTGCTAAAAATATCTACTTGGATGACCACCAACAAACTTACTCTCAGTATAGACAAAACCCATTTTATGCTGTTTGGAAACAGTTACAAATGTACAGCTAAATGTACTGATAAAGGGTTCACCCATTTCTAGACACACACAGGGCAGATTTCTAGGTCTCCACCTAGACTGCAATCTCAAATTCCAAACTCCATAGGTAGTAGGTTGGTAGACAGCAACCACCCAGGGAGGTACTACCGTCCTGCCAAGTGAATGTAAAACGAAAGCCTGTAATTGTTTTACATGATTGTAGGATTGCTGGTGTCTTTTGTCTGTCTCATAAATATGCAAGATTATAGGTATGTCTTGCTACTTCTACTTACACTTAGGTCACACTACACATACATGTACACGTTTATTTATACACACTCATCTGAGTTTTCTTTGATTTTATCTTAATAGTTCTTGGTCTTATTACTTTTCCTTTTATATCCATGGGGAAGTGGAATAAGAATCTTTCCTCTGTAAGCCATGCGTGTTGTAAAAGTCAACTAAAATGCGCTAGTAACCCTTTTTTCTGTAAAGATTACTAAAAAGAATAAGAAGAAAATTGTCAAAGTGGGAAGTCTGAATGTGTGTGGATGTTGTGCAAATGATAAGAAAGAGATGATTGTGGATGTTATGAATGAGAAGAAGCTAGATGTCTTGGCTTTAAGTGAAACAAAGCTGAAGGGAGTGGGAGAGTTTCAGTGGAGAGGAATAAATGGGGATTAGGTCAGGGGTTTCAAATAAAGTTAGAGCTAAAGAAGGAGTAGCAATAATGTTGTAGGATAAGATATGGCAGGAAAAGAGGGACTATAAATGTATTAATTCAAGGATTATGTGGAGTAAAATAAAGGTTGGATGTGAAAAGTGGGTTATAGTAAGCGTATATGCACCTGGAGAAGAGAGAAGTGTGGAGGAGAGAGAGAGAGAGTTTTTGGGAAATGTTGAGTGAATGCATGGGGAGTTTTGAACCAGGTGTGAGAGTACTTGTGGTTGGGGATTTCAATGCTAAAGTGGGTAAAAATGTTGTGGAGGGAGTAGTAGGTAAATTTGGGGTGCCAGGGGTAAATGTAAATGGGGAGCCTTTAATTGAGCTATGTGTAGAAAGAGATTTGGTAATAAGTAATACATATTTTATGAAAAAGAGGATAAATAAATATACAAGGTATGATGTAGCACATAATGAAAGTAGTTTGTTAGATTATGTATTGGTGGATAAAAGGTTAATGGGTAGGCTCCAGGATGTACATGTTTATAGAGGGGCAACTGATGTATCGGGTCATTATTTAGTTGTAGCTACAGTTAGAGTAAGAGGTAGATGGGACAAGAGGAAGGTGGCAACAACAAGTAGGAGGGAAGTGAAAGTGTATATAAACTAAGGGAGGAGGAAGTTCTGGTGAGATACAAGCGACTATTGGCAGAAAGGTGGGCTAGTGCAAAGATGAGTAGTGGGGGGGTTGAAGAGGGTTGGATGAGTTTTAAAAATGCAGTATTAGAATGTGGGGCAGAAGTTCGTGGTTATAGGAGGGTGGGGGCAGGAGGAAAGAGGAGTGATGGTGGAATGATGAAGTACAGGGACCCCCGGTTCGCGATGCTATTGGTATCCGATAATCTGGTAACCGATGCATTATATCACAGAAAATTTGCCTCGCTTCCCGATACAAAACCCGGTATGTGATGTGGTTCGTACGAGACGTGTCCATGTGTGCCGCCTGAACTGCCCCATGTGTGCCAGTGGTTACAAGCCAGCAGTGTGCACGCATCTAAGGATACATTCGGTACATTCCATATTATCCATATTATCACTGTTTTTGGTGCCTGTTTTTGTGGGAAAATAAGTCACCATTGGCCCCAAGAAAGCTCCCAGTGCCAACCCTTCGAGACCAAGGGTGCTAATGACTGTCGAAATGAAGAAAGAGATAATTGCAAAGTACGAAGTGGAGTGCATGTGTCGGAGCTGGTCAAGTTGTATAGTAAACCCCAATCAACCATCTCTACTATAGTGAGCAAGAAAACAGCAATCAGGAAGCTGTTCTTGCAAAAGGTGCAACTGTGATTACGAAACAGTGACCGCAAGTGTTAGAAAATGTTGAGAGACTGTTATTGGTGTGGATAAAATGAAAAACAGATAGCAGGAGATAGCATCTCTCAAGCAATCAATTGTGAAAAGGCTAGGCAGTTGCATGACGATTTGGTAAAAAAATTGCCTGCAACTAGTGGTGATGTGAGTGAATTTAGGGCCAGCAAAGGTTGGTTTGAAAGATTTAAGAATCGTAGTGGAATACATAGTGTGATAAGGCATGGTGAGGCTGCCAGTTCGGACCACAAAGCGGCTGAAAAATTTTTTTTTTTTTTTTTTTTTTTTTTTATTATCACACCGGCCGATTCCCACCAAGGCAGGGGGGCCCGAAAAAGAAAAACTTTCACCATCATTCACTCCATCACTGTCTTGCCAAAAAGGGTGCTTTACACTACAGTTTTTAAACTGCAAACTTTAACCCCCTCCTTCAGAGTGCAGGCACTGTACTTCCCATCTCCAGGACTCAAGCCCGGCCTGCTGGTTTCCTGAACCCTTCATAAATGTTACTTTGCTCACACTCCAAACAGCACGTCAAGTATTAAAAACCATTTGTCTCCATTCACTCCTATCAAACACGCTCACGCATGCCTGCTGGAAGTCCAAGCCCCTCGCACACAAACCTCCTTTCCCCCCTCCCTCCAACCTTTCCTAGGCCGACCCCTACCCTCCCTTTCCTTCCACTACAGACTGTTTACACTCTTGAGTTATTCTGTTTCGCTCCATTCTCTCCACATGTCCGAACCACCTCAAAAACCCCTTTCCCTCAGCCCTCTGGAAAACAGTTTTGGTAATCCCGCACCTCCCCTAACTTCCAAACTACGATTCTCTGCTTTATATTCACACCACATGCATCTCCAGACATGACATCTCCACTGCCTCCACCCTTCTCCTCGCTGCAACATTCATCACCCATGCTTCACACCCATATAAGAGCGTTGGTAAAACTATACTCTCATACATTCCCCTCTTTGCCTCCAAGGACAAAGTTTTTTTGTCTCCACAGACTCCTAAGTGCACCACTCACCCTTTTCCCCTCATCAATTCTAAGATTCCCCCTCATCTTTCATAGACCCATCCGCTGACACGTCCACTCCCAAATATCTGAAAACATTCACCTCCTCCCTACTCTCTCCCTCCAATCTGATATCCAAACTTTCATCACCTAATCTTTTTTTTATCCTCTAACCTTACTCTTTCCTGTATTCACTTTCAATTTTCTTCTTTTGCACACCCTACCAAATTCATCCACCAATCTCTGCAAATTCTCTTCAGAATCTCCCAAAGCACAGTGTCATCAGCAAAGAGCAACTGTGACAACTCCCACTTTATGTGTGAGGCTGAAAAATATGTGCATGAATTCAAGGAGTACATAGAGGCTGAAGGATTGAAACCTGAACAAGTGTTTAATTGTGACGAAACAGACCTGGTTTGGAAGAAATTTCCAAAGCAGGACCTACTTACTCAGGAGGAAAAGGCACTCCCGGGACATAAGCCTATGAAAGACGGCCCTTACTCTGTTGATGTTTTTCCAAAATGCTAGTGGTGATTGCAAAGTGAAGCCTTTATTGGTGTATCACTCAGAAACTCCCAGAGCATTCAAGCAAAAGAATGTCCTCAAGGCTAATTTGTGTGTGCTGTGGAGGGCAAACAGTAAGGCATGGGTCACTAGGACTTTTTCTATGACTGGTTACGCCATGCATTTGCCCCCAGTGTGAAAAATTTACCTAATTGAAAAGGAATTAGACCTTAAGTGCCCCTGGGATTAGACAATGCCCTGGTCATCCTACAGACTTGTCAGAGCGACTTTGTGGGGACATGAGTTTCATTAAGGTCAAGTTTTGCCCCCTTTAATACCACTCCTCTCCTGCAACCCATGGACCAGCAGGTCATTTCCAACTTCAAAAAACTGTACAAAAAAGCTATGTTTGAAAGGTGCTTTGAAGTGACCACAGAAACTCAAATGACTCTAAAGGAGTTTTGGAAGATCACTTTACTATCCTCAATTGAGAAAAAAACTTATAGGTAAGGCTTGGGAGGGAGTGACTAAGGGACCTTGAACTCTGCCTGGAAAAGACTGTGGCCAGAATATGTAGACAAAAGGGATTTCGAAGGGTTTAAGGGCTAACCCTGAGAAGCCTATCCATTTTGAGGAATCCATTGTGGCATTGATGAAGTCCTTGGGGTTGGAGGTTATGAGGAGGATGTGGAAGAGTTGGGGAGGAGGAAAATAAAGAACTAACCACTGATGAGCTGCTAGATAAACTCAAAAGCAAGAGGCCACACCTGAGGAAATTGCTTGGGGGAAGGGGAGAGAGAAATTGAAGAAGTTGTCTACTTCAAAGATTAAGGAAATCGTGCAAAGTGTCTTGAAGTGCAAACCTTCATGGATGAAATCACCCTCAGACAGCTATTGCAAGCCGTGCTGGTGACTATTACACTGACAATGTTGTGAAACCCCTTTAGGAAAGTCATAAAGGAACGAGAAGTACAGGCCCTGGACAGATATGTTGTGCGACAGTTGTCCTGACTCTCAACCTGGTCCTAGTGGCATTAAAAGAAGAAGGGAAGTAACCCTGGAAAAGGACTTGCTACCTCAAGACCTAATGGAGGGGGATTCCCCTTTTAAATGCTAACACCATCCACACCTCCCCTCCTCCATCCCCTCAATCATCACCAGATCTTCATTGAAGGGAAATGTCAATTATTCTTTCGTTATTTATTGTTTTTGTTTTTATTGTAATTACTATTCTATTGCATTAAACTTAATATTTCATGTGGTAAAAGTTTTTTTTTCATACTTTTGGGTGTCTTGCACGGATTAATTTGATTTCCATTATTTCTTATGGGGAAAATTGATTCGCTTTCCGATATTTTTGGTTTACGATGAGCTCTCAGGAACGGATTAGTATTACGAACTGGGGGTCCACTGTAAAGGGTGTGATAAAAGAGAAAAGGTAGCATGAGAGGTTTTTACAGAGCAGAAGTGTTATAAGAAGAGCAGAGTATATGGAGAGTAAAAGAAAGGTGAAGAGAGTGGTGAGAGAGTGCAAAGAGAGCAGATGATAGAGTGGGAGAGGCACTGTCAAGAAATTTTAATGAAAATAAGAAAAAATTTTGGAGTGAGTTAAACAAGTTAAGAAAGCATAGGGAAAGTATGGATTTGTCAGTTAAAAACAGAGTAGGGGAGTTAGTAGATGGCGAGAGGAGGTATTAGGTAGATGGCGAGAATATTTTGAGGAACTTTTAAATGTTGAGGAAGAAAGGGAGGCGGTAATTTCATGCACTGGCCAGGAGGTATACCATCTTTTAGGAGTGAAGAAGAGCAGAATGTAAGTGTGGGGGAGGTACGTGAGGCATTATGTAGAATGAAAGGGGGTAAAGCAGCTGGAACTGATGGGATCATGACAGAAATGTTAAAAGCAATAGGGGATATAGTGTTGGAGTGGTTGGTATTTTGTTTAATAAATGTATGAAAGAGGGGAAGATACATAGGGATTGGAGGAGAGCATGTATAGTCCTTTATATAAGGGAAGGGGGACAAAAGAGATTGTAAAAAATTATAGGGGAATAAGTTTACTGAGTATACCAGGAAAAGTGTACGGTAGGGTTATTATTGAAAAAATTTTAGAGTTAAGACAGAATGTAGGATTGCGGATGAGCAAGGAGGTTTCAGAGTGAGTAGGGGATGTGTAGATTAAGTGTTTACAATGAAGCATATATGTGAACAGTATTTAGATAAAGGTAGGGAAGTTTTTATTGCATTTATGGATTTAGAAAAGGCATATGATAGAGTGATAGGGAAGCAATGTGGCAGATGTTGCAAGTATATGGAATAGATGGTAAGTTACTAAATGCTGTAAAGGTTTTTATGAGGATAGTGAGGCTCAGGTTAGGGTGTGTAGAAGAGAGGGAGACTACTTCCTGTGTAATGGATGTGTAATGTCACCATGGTTGTTTAATATATTTATAGATGGGGTTGTAAAAGAAATAAATGCTAGGGTGTTCAGGAGAGGGGTGGGATTAAATTATGGGGAATCAAATACAAAATGGAATTGACACAGTTACTTTTTGCTGATGTTACTGTGCTTATGGGAGATTCTAAAGAAAAATTGCAAAGGTTAGTGATGAGTTTGGGAGTGTGTGTAAAGGTAGAAAGTTGAAAGTGAACATAGAAAAGAGCAAGCTGATGAGGGTATCAAATGATTTAGATAAAGAAAAATTGGATATCAAATTGGGAGGAAGAGTATGGAAGAAGTGAATGTTTTCAGATACTTGGGAGTTGACGTGTCGGCGGAGGGATTTATGAAGGATGAGGTTAATCATAGAATTGATGAAGGGAAAAAGGTGAGTGGTGCATTGATGTATATGTGGAGTCAAAAAACGTTATGTATCGAGGCAAAGAAGGGAATGTATGAAAGTATAGTAGTTCCAACACTCTTATATGGGTGTGAAGCTTGGGTTGTGAATGCAGCAGTGAGGAGGCGGTTGGAGGCAGTGGAGATGTCCTGTCTAAGGGCAGTGTGTGGTGTAAATATTATGCAGAAAATTGGGAGTGTGGAAATTAGTAGAAGGTGTGGGGTTAATAAAAGTATTAGTGAGAGGGCTGAAGAGGGGTTGTTTAGGTGGTTTGGCCATTTAGAGAGAATGGATCAAAGTAGAATGACATGGAGAGCATTTAAATCTGTAGAAGAAGGAAGGCGGGGTAGGGGTCGTCCTCGAAAAGGTTGGAAGGAAGGGGTAAGGGAGGTTTTGTGGGGAGGGGCTTGGACTTCCAGCGGGCATGCATGAGCGTGTTCGATAGGAGTGAATGGAGACGAATGGTATTTGGGACCTGATGATCTGTTGGAGTGTGAGCAGGGTAATATTTAGTGAAGGGATTCAGGGAAACCGGTTATTTTTTATATAGCCGACTTGTATCCTGGAAATGGGAAGTACAATGCCTGCACTCTAAAGGAGGGGTTCGGGATATTAGCGGTTTGGAGGGATTTGTTGTGTATCTTTATACGTATATGCTTCTAAACTGTTGTGTTCTGAGCACCTCTGCAAAAACAGTGATTATGTGTGAGTGAGGTGAAAGTGTTGTATGATGATGAAAGTATTTTTTTGGGGGGGGGATTTTCTTTCTTTTTGGGTCACCCTGCCTCGGTGGGAGACGGCCGACTTGTTGGAAAAAAAAAAATACAGCAAATATCCAAGAAAGTCTCCAAAACATTAGGCATCCTCTCAAAGATAGGGTACTATGTACCCCGATCAGCTCTTCTTGCATTATACCACTCGCTCATCAACCCTTACCACACCTATGGTATTTGTGCATGGGGCTCAACCACAGCAAATCATATTAAACCTTTAATAACCCAACAAAAACTGCAGTGCGAATGATTACAAACTCCTGTAATAGAAAGCATACTCCTCTGCTTTTCAAGAGTTTTAAAACCCTTAAAAAGGTCCAAACAGATTGATGTTCAAATCCGTAGTGCTCCAAAAGTAGATCTACGTTTTTTTTACATATTTTCAAATATAACAAAAAAAAAAACATGTAGATAAAAGTTTTTTTTACACATTTTCAAATGTAAAACAAGAAAGAAGATCTACATTTTTTTACATACTTTCAAATGTTGAAAAAACGGATATATACGTTTGGACCATTTAAAGGTTAACTAACTCAGTATACAAAACATCCACACTTATTATTGTGCCTACTTCATGCACAGAACACTATACAGTATGTCCCCACTTATACATCAGGTTAAGTTCCAGGCTACCGCCGTAAAGCGGAAATTGCCATAAAGTGGAACACCCTTTTTTTCCACTTATAAATGTATACAAACACTAGATAACAAGTTTACACTAACATATTATTAAGTAAGCAATAGAACCAGGCATCAAAAAACAATAAAAAAGTACAATACACACATAGTACACTCTTTACTTACCATAAAATATTTAGTCTTAATCTAGGGTGAGACAAGTAGTATTTATTGTAAGAAATCAAGTGTGGTATGTATGGTAGTCAGCCGGGCTACCATACCAGGCCACATAATATTCTATTGCATTTAAGTATCCCAGAGCGATAAAATGCATATACAGTTTACTCATTACTTACCTTAAAATATTTGTAGTCTTAATCTAGGGTGAGATGAGTAGTATTTATTGTAAGAAATCAAGTGTGGTATGTATGGTAGCCAGCCAGGCTACCATACCAGGCCAACCCACCCACACATACTATTCTATGATATTTAACCCGTAAACGGTCCAAGCATATCTACGTTCACATGTGTAGTGCTACAAAAGTAGGTCTAAGTTTTTTTACATATTTTCAAATATAACAAAAAAAAAAGTAGATCAAAGTTTTTTACACATTTTCGAATGTTGTAAAACAAAAAGAAGATCTACTTTCTTTACATGCTTTCAAATGTTGAAAAAACGTATATATACGTTTGGACCGTTTACGGGTTAAGCATCCCAGAGCGATAAAATGTATATACAGTTCACTCATTACTTACCTTAAAATATTTGTAGTCTTAAGTAGGGTCAGGAGTAAGTAAATGAGATAAAATGAATAAATGGAGAGAGAGAGAAAGAATGAGTGCGTGAGAGAGGACAGGCGCAGAGTTATTTTCATTTTATTTTTATTTTATTTTATTTAAAAATTTGAGCACACATACAGAGGTACAACAAATACAGGTAAGAGCAGTATGCCAAAGCCACTTATACTATGCATAGCATTACGGGCTGGCTTAAAATTAACTTAAGATTAACTAAGCAATGATGAAATCAGTGATAAAACATTAATGTAAACAGGTTACTATAAAGCACAAGTGAGTATTATAAAGACAGGTCATATGGTTGTATGCATTGTTGTACATCAGTAGAATGGAGTATTCTGTTAGGTAGTGTTATTTAAAAAATAATAAAGTTAGATTGGGTTTTAGGTTTAACATTTATGTGATATAATTGTGAGAAACATTTAAGATATACAATTTATAAGGTTCAGTTATTCAGTATTTATTTGGTTTTGGTGAGTAAGTGATCTTTGAGAAGAGACTTGAATTTATAAACAGGTAGTGTTTCTTTTATATTTACAGGTAATGATTCCAGATTTTAGGGCCTTTTATGTGCATTGAGTTTTTACATAGTGTGAGATGGACACGAGGAACATCAAAGAGTGATCTGTGCCTTGTGTTATGGTCATGTGTTCTGTTGAGGTGGCAAGGAGATGTTTGAGGGGAGGGTTAATATCAGAGTTAAGTGTTCTATGTATGTAATAGGTGCAGTAGTAAGTATGGATGTTTTGTATGGTGAGGAGGTTTAGTGTATTGAATATTGGTGGAGTGTGCTGCCTATAGTGAGAATTTGTTATCATTCTAACTGCAGCCTTTTGTTGGGTAATTAGTGGTCTGAGATGGTTACTTGTTGTTGAGCCCCATGCACAAATTCCATAGGTGAGATAGGGGTAAATAAGAGAGTGATATAGGGCCAGGAGGGCTGACTGTGGAGCATAGTACCGTATCTTCGATAGTATGCCTACAGTCTTGAAATTTTCTTAGAAATTTGTTGTATATGTGTATGAAATTTGAGTCTATTATCAAGGTGGATTCCTAAGAATTTTCCCTCTGTTAGCTTTGTGATAGGTGATCCGTTTATCATTATGTTAAGAGGGACATCTGCAGCTCTGTTACCAAACTGAATGAAGTAGGTTTTGTCATGTTTAGTGTAAGTTTGTTAGTTCTCATCCAGGTAGATATTTTCTGTAATTCGGTATTTACAGTATTGGCTAGCGTGACTGGGCTCGGGTGGAGAAGACGTATGTAGTGTCATCTGCAAATAGTGTGGGTTTGAGTAATTGCGAAGCATTTGGTAGGTCATTTATGTATAGGAGAAAGAGAAGAGGGCCAAGGACACTTCCCTGTGGGACACCAACTGTAATTGGTTGTGCAGAGGAGTTTGCCCCATTTGCATACACATATTGGCTTCTGTTGCTGAGGTATGACTTGAGGTAGTTGAGGGAGTGCCCTCTTATAACCTAGTTGTGACAATTTACATGGAGCAAGTCATGGTCAACTGTATCAAAAGCTTTACGTAAGTCAATGAAGATCCCCAGTGGGACTTCTTTTTTCTCTATTGCAGTGTATATATGTTCTAGCATGTGTATAATAGCATCATTAGTATTTTTATTAGGCCTGAATCCAAATTGGCAGGGGTTGAGTATGTTTTGGGAGATAAGGTAGGAGTAGATTCGTTTTATGAATTAATTTTTCGAAGATTTTTGAGAGAGGGTGTAAGTTGGATATTGGCCTATAGTTATTCAACTCTGTTTGGTCTCCTCCTTTGTGGATCGGGGTGACCCTTGCTATTTTGAGTACTGTAGGGAAGGTGGAGGATTCAATGGATTTGTTAAAGAGTGTTGCAATGATTGGTGATAGCACTTGTGACACTTTTTTGTATATAAAGGGTGGTAAGGTATTTAAATCTCCTGCCTTGTTTTTTAGTGTGTTGATAATAGGGAGACTTCGTATGGGTTAGTCGGAGCTAGGAACAGTGTGTTCGGGTAGTTGCCGGTGAGGTAGTCATTTGGTGGGGTATCTGAGCTTGGGATTTTATTGGCAAGGTTTTGTCCTATAGTGGAGAAGAATCATTGAGTCTGTTTGCTGTTTCTGTTGGTGGGAGTTGGGGTTCATCTGATTTTGCTAATTTATTTCGCTATTTCGTGATATCTTTTTTGTTCCTAGAATTTCTGATAGGGTTTTCCAGGTCTTTTTTATATCACCTCGTAAGTTGGATAAATCTGTTCTCATAATACAATTTTTTTGCCCTTCTTATCAGGCTGGTTAGGATTGACGAGTAACGTTTTGTTTGGTCTCTGGTTATGTGACCCATTCTGTACTGTTTTTCATATTGGTGTTTTGTATTTATGGATTTGAGAATGCTGGGTGTTAGCCAGGGACTGTTCAGTCTCTTAGCTGTCATCTGTTTAGTTTTTTTAGGGCAGTGCTTGTTATAGAGGTATTGGGTCTTTTTTAGAAAATTATTAATACATTCGTCAATATCTGTATAGATTTCTAGCTCAGTGTGCAGTCAATGTTTGCTACTGCTGTTGTGGAAGTTATTAATGGCTGCCTCATTGTGAAGTCTGAAGGTGACTTTAGTAGTGTCTTGGGGTAATTTACCAAGAGTTGTTTATGAGGAAAGTCGGGTTAGTGGTCTGTGGTATTATCTGTAATTATGCCTGATTTTAAAGGGGATATGGTGTTGGTCCAGATGTGGTCAAGTAGGGAAAACACTAGTCTCTGTAACTCTTGTAGGTTTTGTTACTGTTGGTAGCAACATACAGTTACTCATTGTGTTTGTGAATTCAGTAACGTGTGGGTCCTGGTCTTGCAGGAGATTTATATTGAAGTCACCTGAGAGTAGTAAGTGATCTTTGTTCATGCGTGCATCAGTTATCATACTTCCTAGGTTTTGACTAAATTGCTAATGTTTGACTGTGGAACTCTGTAGATGTTTATCAATGTGAGAGGTTTTGTAGGTATTTGGATTTGAATTTGGCTATTATATATTCCCCATGTTCATCCCTTGTGCAAGTATTAGTGATACATTCTAGTTGGTCTGAGTAGTATATGGCTGTGCCACCCCTTGTTGGTCTGGCCTACAGTTGTGTATGGCTGTGTAACAGGAATGGCATAGACATCTGTACTATCAGGCTTTAGCCAGGTTTCAGTTAGTGTAATGATGGACATATTGGCATGTAAGGAATTTAGTAATGCTATGAGGTCATCGTAATGCTTGCTTAAGATCTGATATTGTAGTTAAAGATAGTTATGTTGTTGTTGGCACTGAGAAGTGCCTTTGATTGTTCTGCAGTGTAGTAATTACAGTAACTGTTTGATTCATTTAAGTCATTAATAAGAGATTGGTATCAGGATCAATGCTTGTAATCATAAGATTTGTAGTGAATCTATAGTTAGAATTAAGTATAAAACAAAGTAATAGTCTTAAGCTAAAAAATAGCACCTGAATTATTTAACAAATGTAAAATAATGAGCTAAGGTAGTTTTTTTTTTTTTTTTTTTTTTTTTAAGCTAAAATAAAGGAGACAATATAAAGGGACTAATACAAATATAGTGTGATCAAATAATGGAGCTTGGGAATATGATAGTTGGTAGTACTATAAAGGTAATTCTTTAAAGTTAGAATTATAGTATAAAATAATAATATAAAAGGGACTAATATAAGTTGTGGTGAACATAAAGTGGTAATCAATAATGAGCTTTGGAATATAATGGCAAAATTGTGAACTTATTCTACTTTAGCACCTGAGAATAGCACCTTGATTATTTTAACAATTGTGAATATATAAAACTAGGGTAGTTATTATATAAGCTAAAATAAAGGAGAAAATATATAAGGGACTAAAATTAAGTAATGGTAAACAAAGTTAAATGGACAGGTGGTCACTATGAAATAATATTGGTTTAGGAGTAAGATCTGATTTGTAATATTAAATAAATTGAGCAGTTTATTGCACAATAAAAGTAAAAAAAATGAGGTAGTTGGTACTAGCTAGCAAAAGATAGTTTTGGTACTTGCAAAAAAGTAATTGGAATATACACTATTGCATACACAATGAAAAGTGACTAAAAAAAACAAGTAGTGATAAACAAAATTAAATGGACAGGTAAGAATAATGATATTATTAATTTGGAGTAAGATTGACTTGTAGTTTAAAATTATGAGCAATTAATAGCAGTAAGAAAGAAGTATAGAGTATTGGAGGTAGTTGGCATTAGCTAGTGATGAAAAATAATAAAAATAATTATGCACAATATAATAGTAATGTACACTATATGTACCACACGTATATATGTATTAAGGGCACTTATCTAATTCTGTTACAGAAATGTCAGCTTTCTAAGGAAGGTAGAGAAATCGTGTTCATTTGAGATGGTATATTGTTGTCCTGTTGATGTTTTCCTTACTATATTTTCCCATCTCGCGTGAAACACTGGTGTATTTTTGTTTCCTGTTTAAGTTTTCTCAGCCTGAACAGAAGGTTTTGACGTTTTTTTGTTAGACACTCATTTATGTACACTCCATTTTTCATTGTAATTGCTGATTTAATTAGGTCCTTTCTTTTATGTATGAATAAGTCTGGTCATTATACTGTGTTTACTTCCTGGTTTTCCTAACAAACGTGTTTCTTTGATTTCATTGTTTTGCACGATGACTTGTACGTGGTTCTGTATTATCCTGATTAGCGTTTCTTTGCACTGTGCTTGTGTTATGTCACTAGGAATGTGTGGACTGTTTATTTATAACTGCATCAGACAACTTATCTTGTCAGTTTTGTCGTCTTGGAAATCAAGGTATTCATTTAGTCGAGTGTGCATGTTCTGATTCCAGTCCTTGATTGCTTCTTCAAACCTTCATATTTATTGTTGTTATTTGCTCAGTGTGACTGCTTAGCTGCTTTTAGAGTATTTTCTGTGTCAACACTTCCCGATGTAATCTTCTCTTCAAGGTTTTGGATCTTATTCTCGAGGTTGATTATCTGGATTCTCGTCGCTCGAGTGTTGCTTTGATATCTTTGATTTCATTTTCTAGAGAAACGATGTAGTCCTTGATATTGTCAGGAATAATCATACCTGAGTTATCATGGGTGAATCCTTTGAAGGGAGTGGAGTTGGAGGGGGAGTCAGCCATGTTTGTTGTTGTTGTTGTTCCTTGGGTGGCGGCGGTGAGGGGGGTTGATGATACACTGGCGTCCTGCTGGGTAGACAAGTTGAGTTCTAGGGTCCTTGCTGTTATTCTTTTATTACTGGTGTTGTTTCTTCTGCGATATCCTTTCATAGTATCACTGAAGTAGATACTGTGTAGCAATGGAGGAGAAGGCTTGTTTTCTCGGAGCTTGGTTAAGTGATTGTCTGGCAGCGGAGGCAGTGTTTGGGTTAGCAGGGCTGTCTTCCTTAGATCTTCTAATTTTGTCAAGATTTGGGCTACATTCTTAGTATTCTTGGGTCATGTTGTGGTCTACGTGGGTTCATGTAGTTGAACTTTCACTTAGGCCATCACAAGTTATGATGAGCGATGTTTTTTTGAGAAAGAAGAGCTGGTAGGATACCGTTGCTGATCCACACTCTGCTTTCTGTAAACAAACCAGGCGAACTTAAGTTTTGTAAACAAAAAAGTGTACACATCTGGTTTGTGTATAAATTACATTGTGTACAAGTTGTCTCTACATTGATATGGTAGAATAAATAAAGAAGAATACTCCCATTCTCATGTAACATCATTTTGAGAAGAAATGATGCTCTGAGTGAAGGCAATGGAAATAAGTCACTCTGACTTTTTTTAGTTATCCTAGGTTCTCTATACATATGTCATTATGTATGATAATCTATGTAACTGTATTTGTGTATACTTGAATAAACTTACATACATACGAAGGAATAATTTTCTACAGTTACCCCCAGTAACACATTTTCTCTTATGTTAGATTAGAGAAAATGTTATTCTTGTTGTAACTTGTACAAGTTATCTTACTACCACATCTCATATTAATGTTTATTTATTCTATTGTGGGGTGTATTTATCATCTTTATATGTTATGTATCGTGTTTATTATATAATTCTGAAAAAAAAATATCATGGATGGATTAATGAAAATGTGTATATTAACGTAATATACGACATTTAATGAGACTCAGTGATTATTATTATTTCTAATATGGCGTCACTTGTGCAAGTCGTCTGCTACCACATCTCATATTTATGTTTATTTATTCTACTGTGGGGTGTATTTATCATATTTATATTATGCATCGTGTTTTGTTATCCTCATAACCTTACTCTTTCCTGTATTCACCTTTAATTTTCTTCTTTTGCACACCTACCAAATTCATCCACCATCTCTGCAACTTTTCTGGGAGATTCTGAAGAGAAGTTGCAGAGATTGGTGGATGAATTTGGTAGGGTGTGCAAAAGAAGAAAATTAAAGGTGAATACAGGAAAGAGTAAGGTTATGAGGATAACAAAAAAATTAGGTGATGAAGATTGAATATCAGATTGGAGGGAGAGAGTATGGAGGAGGTGAATGTATTCAGATATTTGGGAGTGGACGTGTCAGCGGATGGGTCTATGAAAGATGAGGTGAATCATAGAATTGATGAGGGAAAAAGAGTGAGTGGTGCACTTAGGAGTCTGTGGAGACAAAGAACTTTGTCCTTGGAGGCAAAGAGGGGAATGTATGAGAGTATAGTTTTACCAACGCTCTTATATGGGTGTGAAGCATGGGTGATGAACGTTGCAGCGAGGAGAAGGCTGGAGGCAGTGGAGATGTCATGTCTGAGGGCAATGTGTGGTGTGAATATAATGCAGAGAATTCGTAGTTTGGAAAGTTAGGAGGTGGGTGCGGGATTACCAAAACTGTTGTCAGAGGGCTGAGGAGGGGTTGTTGAGGTGGTTCGGACATGTGGAGAGAATGGAGCGAAACAGAATAACTTCAAGAGTGTATCAGTCTGTAGTGGAAGGAAGGCGGGGTAGGGGTCGGCCTAGGAAAGGTTGGAGGGAGGGGTAAAGGAGGTTTTGTGTGCGAGGGGCTTGGACTTCCAGCAGGCATGCGTGAGCGTGTTTGATAGGAGTGAATGGAGACAAATGGTTTTTAATACTTGACGTGCTGTTGGAGTGTGAGCAAAGTAACATTTATGAAGGGGTTCAGGGAAACCGGCAGGCCGGACTTGAGTCCTGGAGATGGGAAGTACAGTGCCTGCACTCTGAAGGAGGGGTGTTAATGTTGCAGTTTAAAAACTGTAGTGTAAAAGCACCCTTCTGGCAAGACAGTGATGGAGTGAATGATGGTGAAAGTTTTCTTTTTCGGGCCACCCTGCCTTGGTGGGAATGGGCCAGTGTGATAATAAAAAAATAAAAAATCGTTTTTTATTATAATTTTTGAAAAAATGTCATAGAGGATTAATGAAAATGTGTATTTTAAAACGTAATATACGAATTTAAATGAGAGTCGATGATTATCATCATCATTACTAATATGACATCTGGAGACATAAGACATCTTACTGATTTTAATGTGTACCTTCATGCCAGCACAGTATGTAAGTTTATTTAGGTACAGGTATACATAAGTATAATTATCAGAGTATATATAAAATATGAAATAACTTTTAAAAAAACTTGAAATTTGGGAGTTCCAGACAAAATAGAGACTTAGTGCTTGGGTCTCACAGAGAATGTAAACAAACCGGGTGGGGCGCAGTGACCGTATTAGAAAGTCAGGTGGGGGGAGCCGTATATCAAGTTTTGGTCATAATTTGAAATGACCATATAGCGGAACGCTGTAAAGTGAAACGCTGTAAAGCGGGGCCCTACTGTACTCAAATATAAACCCTCCTCTCAAACTCCTACTTACTAACTACAACAGAACACACAACCATAATATAAGAAACAAATCACTCTTCAATGTCCCTCGTGTCCATCTCTCTCCGTGCAAAAATGTTACCTGGATTCATTACCAGAACACACTAAAGGACCCCTGCCTGTGAATCAATTTAAGGTCCTACTTAGAAATCTCCTCATTACCCAAAATTAAAACCAGAAAAGCTGTACTTAATACCTTCCATTTGCTCAAATGCAACTCAAAAGGTACAGTGATGTCTCAATTTCACTACTGAATATTTTGCTGAAGATTGCTCAACCATGTACTCATTACTTCAAAAACTGGATGTTCAAATTTCATTGTTCTCGGTACTAAATTGCAATACTTCATATAGTAAATTGTTTAATTTGTTCTATTGTAATACTGTAAGGCTTCAAAATTGTAATCAAATTTCATCATTTTAAATACAGTGGACCCTCGACCAACGATATTAATCCATTCCAGAGAGCTTATCTTTAGGCGAATTTATCGTTAATCGAATTAATTTTCCCCATAAGAAATAATGGAAATCCAATTAATCCGTTCCAGACACCCAAAAGTATGAATTTTTTTTTTTCACATGAAATATACATTTTCCTACACAGAAAAAGAAGGATACATGCACAACAAATACTGTACTAAATGAAGAATAAATGACACTTACCTTTATTGAAGATGTAGTGATGAGTGATGAGATGGGAGGAGGGGAGATGGAGGTGTATTATTGTTTGGAAGGGGAATCCCCTTCCATAAGGACTTTAGGTACCAATTCCTTTTCTGGGGTTACTTCCCTTCTTTTTTTAATGCCACTGGGAACAACTTGAGAGTCACTGGACCTCTGTCACACCAAAAATCTGTCCATAGAGCTCTGTACCTCGCATTTCTTTAAGATTTTCCTAAAATGGGCCACAACATTGTCATTGTAAAAGTCACCAGCATGGCTTGCAATAGCTGTGTCAGGGTGATTTTCATCCATAAAGGTTTGCACATCAACCCACTTTGCACAAATTTCCTTAATCTTTGAAGAAGGCAACTTCCTCCATTTCTCTCTCCCCTCCTCTGAAGCAATTTCCTCAGTTGTGGCCTCTTGCTGTTGCAGATGCTCTTGCAGCTCATCAGTGGTTAGTTCTTCATAGTTGTCCTCCACCAACTCTTCCACATCCTCCCCACTAACCTCTAACCCCATGGGACTTCCCCAATGCCACAACAGATTCCACAACTGACATAGGCTCCTCAGGGTTAGCCTCAAACCTTCAAAATCCCTCTCTTGTACACATTGTGGCCACAGTTTCCTCCAAGCAGAGTTCAAGGTCCTGTTAGTCACTCCCTCCCAAGCCTTATCTATAAAGTTTATGCAACTGAGGATACTAAAGTGATCTTTCCAAAGTCTTGTAGGGTCAATTGAGTGTCTGAGGTCACTTCCAAGCACTTTTGAAACATTGCTTTGGTGTACAGTTTTTTGAAATTTGAAATGACCTGCTGGTCCATGGGCTGGAAGAGAGGAGTGGTGTTAGAGGCAAGAACTTCACTTTTATGAAGCTCAACTCCCTGAAATTTGCTCTGGCAAGTCTGAAGGATGATCAGGAGCATTGTCTAATACCAGGAGTAACTTGAGGTCCAATTTATTTTCCAGGAGGCAATTTTTCACAGTGGGGCCAAACGCATGATAAAACCAATCATAGAAAATGTCCCTAGTGACCCATGGCTTACTGTTTGCCCTCCACATCACACACAACCTAGCCTTGACGACATTGTTTTTCTTGAACACACTGGGAGTTTGAGTGATACACGAGTAGAGGCTTCACTTTACAATCCCCACTAGCATTACTACACAACATAAGAGTTACCCTGTCTTTCATAGGCTTGCGTCCTGGCAGTGCTTTTTTCCTCCTGGGTAATGTAGGTCCTATTTGGCATTTTCTTCCTAAACAGGCCTGTTTCGTCACAAACACTTGTTGGGGTTTTAATTTTTCAGTGTCTATGTACTCCTTGAATTCCTGCACATATTTTTCAGCCGCTTTTTGGTCCAAACTGGCAGCCTCACCATGCCTTACCACACTGTGTATGCCACTACGATTCTTAAATCTCTCAAACCAACCTTTATGGCTTTAAATTCAATAACATCACTAGTTACAGGCATTTTTTTTTTAATTAAATCTGTTTTTTGTTTTTCCACAACAACAACAATCTCTCAACATTTTGAGTACTTGCGATCTCTGTTTCGAAAACATACTTGCACCTTTTGCAACAACAGCTTCCTTGATTGCCTTTCTGTTGGCCAAGATAGTAGCAATGGTTCATTGGGGGTTTGTTATACAACCTAGCCAGCTCGGAGACATGCACTCCACTTTCGAACTTTGTGATTGTCTCCTTCTTTGTTTCTATTGTAATTTTTATTTTTATTTATTTATTTTATGTCTTTGCAAACAGTACATTGAGATTTTATATTTACAATAGTGGGTTGCATTGCAAAGAGACCCTCTATTATGCCTTGTCATTATGGGCCAACTTAACTTATTGGCTTACAGACTACTTAACACTAAGGATTTTATCATAGTTGTACAGTAGGACAGTAATTATTTCATAGTTGAACAGTAGATTATTAATTATAAGTGAATTAAATTTGTATAAGAAAAAGGATATATTCTTATAGTCTAAAATGCTTTTTGTGGAAAACAATGGTTCAATTATATTCCTGTCAACAATGGATAAAAGGTTCAAAGTGATTGTTGAAGTTATGATGTGGGAGTACATAGGTGAGTATGTGTGTACTGAGTATTTAGTGTTTAGTCTAGGGTGATTAAGTGGCTTTTGAGAAGAGTCTTAAACTGGTTTTCAGACTGGGTTACTTTAATATCTTCTGGTAATGAATTCCATATTTTAGGGCCCTTTATGTGCATAGAGTTTTTACACAGTGTGATATGGACTTGAGGCATATCAAAAAGAGATCTGTGTCTTGTGTTGTGGTCATGTGTCCTATTTAAGTTGGTGAGGAGAAGTTTGAGTGGAGGGTTTATATTTGTGTGCATTGTTCTGTGTATGTAGTATGCACATGAATAAGTATTGATGTTCTTAATGGTGAGCAGATTCAGACTATTGAAAATTGGTGGAGTGTGCTGGCGGGAGTGGGAATTCGTTATCATTCTTACTGCTGCCTTTTGCTGGGTTATTAGGGGTTTAGGTGATTGGATGTTGTTGATCCCCATGCACAAATTCCACATGTAAGATAAGGGTATATGAGTGTATGGTACAGTGCCAGGAGAGCTGATTGTGGAACGTAGTACCTTTGATAGTATGCCTACAGTCTTGGAGATTTTCTTGGTGATTTGTTGTATGTGTGTCCAGAACTAAGGCTACTGTCAAGGTGGATCCCTAGGAATTTTCCTTCTGTGAGTCTTGTGACTGATGATCCATTTAGTGTTATGTTAATCAGATCATTTGCAGCTTTATTTCCAAACTGAATGAAATAGGTTTTATCAGTATTCAGGGTAAGTTTATTAGTCATCATCCAGGCAGATATTTTCTGCAATTCGGCATTGACTGTGTTTGCTAGTATGACTGTGTTTGGGTGAGAAAATACATTTTGTAGTGTCATCTGCAAATAATATGGGTTTGAGTAGCTGTGATGCATTCTGTAGGTCATTGATGTAGATGAGAGAGTAGTGGTCCAAGGACGCTTCCTTGTGGGTCTCGTACTGTGATTGGTTGGGTGGAAGAGTTTGCATCATTTGCATACACATATTGAGTTCTGTTACTAGGGTATGATTTTAGGTAGTTGAGGGAGTGGCCTCTGATACCATAGGGCATTAATTTGGAGTACAGCAGTTCATCGTCGACTGTATCAAAAGCTTTGCGTGAATCAATGAAAATGCCCAGCGGGACTTCTTTCTTTTCAAGTGCGGTATATATTAGTTCTAGCATGTGTATGATAGCATCATTCGTGCTTTTATTATTCCTGAATCCAAACTGACAAGGGTTTAATATGTTGTGTGAGACGAGGTAGGAATAGATCTGTCTATGCATTAATTTTTCAAAGATTTTAGAGAGCAGTGGTAAGTTAGATATTGGTCTATAGTTATTCAAGTAAGCTTGGTCACCTCCTTTGTGGATCGGAGTGACCCTCGCTATTTTGAGGATTGTTGGGAAGGTAGATGATTCAATGGATTTGTTAAAGAGTGTTGCAATAATTGGTGACAATACTTGAGAAGCTTTTTTGTACATAAAAGCAGGCAAGTTGTTTATGTCTCCTGCCTTTTTTTTAAGGGTGTTTATGATGAGTGTAACTTCTATGGGGTTGGTTGGAGCTAGGAATAGCGTATTTGGGTAGGTACCTATGAGGTAGTCTGATGGACGGGTGTTTACGCTTGGTATTTTGTTCGCTAGATTTTTACCTATGGTGGAGAAGAAAACATTGAATCTATTTGCTGTTTCAGTAGGTGTGAGTAGGGGTTCATCTGATTTTGTTAGTTTGATTGTTTTGTTTTTGGATAACTTTTTATTTCCAAGAATTTCAGATAGAGTTTTCCAGGTTTTTTTCATATCACCTTTGATGTTATGTAGTCTATTTTCATAATACAATTTTTTAGACCTTCTTATCAGGCTGGTAAGTGCTGACGAGTAATGTTTAGACTGTTCTCTAGTTATTTGACCCATTCTATACTGTTTTTCATATTTGTGCTTTGTGTTAATTGGTGTTACCCAGGGATTATTCAGTTCTTTGCTGTGATCTGTTTAGTTTTTTGGGGGCAATGTTTGTTATAGAGGCTTGTGCTTTTTTTAGAAAATTATTTATACATTCATTCATATTGTATATGTTTCAAGCTCATTTTGCCAATTGATTTTATTCATAGCTGCTATAAAGTTGTTAACTGCTGTCTCGTTATGTGGTCTGAAGGTTACTTTAGTGATGTCTTGTGGCA
The DNA here is from genome assembly GCF_026875155.1 of Cherax quadricarinatus. Classification (NCBI taxonomy): domain Eukaryota; kingdom Metazoa; phylum Arthropoda; class Malacostraca; order Decapoda; family Parastacidae; genus Cherax; species Cherax quadricarinatus. The sequence continues at coordinate 56,395,842 of NC_069399.1, read as the reverse complement.
GTTTGCCCCGATTAGTTATGAGAAAGGTTGGGTAGTGGTCTGTAGTGTTGTCTGTGATTATGCCTGATTTTAAAGGGATTTGGTGTTTGTCCAGATGTTGTGTATTAAGGAGATGCTTGTCTCGGAGATTGTTGTAGGTTAGATATTGTTGGTAGCAACAGGTAGTTACTCATTGTGTTTGTGAATTCAATTACTTGTGGGTCCTGGTCGTGTAGTATGTTGTTGAAATCTCCTGTTAGTAGTAGGTGGTCTTTATTCATGTGTGCATCAGTAATCATGTTTCCTAGTTTTTCACTAAAGTGGCAAATGTTTGACTGTGGTACTCTGTATATGTTTATAATTGTAAGGGGTTTTTACAGGTCTTTTGATTTAAATTTGGCTATGATATATTCTCCATGTTCATCCCTTGTGCAGGATTTATCGATGCATTCGATAAATGTTCCTCCCCCTTGCTGGTCTGTTCTACAGTTGTGTATGGCCATGTAGCGAGGAATGGGATAGACATCTGTAATATCAGGCTTAAGCCAGGTTTCTGAGAGTGTGATGACTGATATTTAGGATTGAAGGGAATTGAGTAATGCTGTGAGGTCATCATAATGTTTGCTTAAGGATCTGATATTGTAGTTAAAGATGGTTATGTTATTGTTAGCTCTGAGTAATGTCTTCGCTTGGTCTGCTGAATAGTAATTACAGTTACTGGTTGATTCGTGTATTTCATTTAGTAAAAAGTTTACATCAGGATCTATGCCTGTAATCATAGGATGAGAGTAATTTTAAAAACCTAGATTTTTCTGAGTAAAAATAATATAGAGTTATATTGAATCGACAACTAGCTTATGAAAAAACTCTGTAATTATTCTAAAACTTGTAAAATTAAAAAAAAAAAGGGATTTTTGCTTAAGAGTTGTTACTTAAAATCAGCTCATTTAGAAAGCCTTTGTTATTGGTATGAATCATTCAAGTTAGGGAACAGGATGAAGTTTGGAGGCCATTGTGGGCCAAGCTTTTTCATTTGATCAACTGACTTTATCTCCGTCGACATCATAATGCTGTATGAATGTGTTCCAGACTGAGTCATCCTGGGGGATAATTATCTCTGATGAGTGATGTTGGATTATTATTATTATTATTATTATTATTATTATTATAATTATGTATCTATTATTATTATTATTTTATAATTAAGGGGAAGCATTAAACCTGTAGGATTATCAGCCATCTGTGGGGGCGGGGGTTGGAAGGTATTCAGGGTGTTAACTAAAGAGAACTGGAAGCACAGATCCAGTTCTCCTAGAATCAAGTGAACCTCACCAGCATCAAGGTGAATCCTTCCTTGAGGGGGGTGATGATTGTAGAGGAAGGGCCACAAGTCCAGAGTGATAGTTGCCTGCTTTCTGCCGTTTGTCGGTTATAGAAGTCTTGCACTGGTATGCTGTCTCGAATTGGTTCCAAGTGTTCCGGGTACTATTGACAATACAGTGGACCCGTCATCTAACGATGGCATCGCATAACGTTAATATCTTGCCCTTAGCCGTTACATTTTAAGGCAAAAATTTTGCCTCGGCTAGCACTAAAAAAACCGCTCAATTGCGATTTGTTCGAGAGGCGTCCACATGCCGGCCTGAGCCCGCCTCACTTGTTCCGTGGGTTGGCCATTGTTTACATAAGCCAGAGCCACTGAGGTTGGCATCCAACATGCAATCGCGGAAACATTTTCATATTTATCACAGCCTTTTTAGTGATTGCACCTGCAAAAATAAGTCACCATGGCCCCAAGAAAGCTTCTACGTGCAACCTACACGGAAAAAGGGTGAGAATTACTATGGATATGAAGCTAAGAGATCATTGCTAAGTATGAAAGGGAGTGCATGTCCTGAGCTGTCCAGGTTGTACACAAAACCCCAATCAACCATCACTACTATTGTGGCCAAGAATAACGGCAGTCAAGGAAGCTGTTTCTTGCCAGAGGTGCAACTTTGTTTTTGAAACCGAGATCGCAAGTGATAGAAGATGTTGAGGAGACTGTTATTGGTGTGGATAAATAAACGAAAAACAGTTCTTCTGTTGGGGTTTCTGGGCCACTGACAGCATGCAAAAAACAGTAGCAGGTGATAGCATCTCTCAGAGCGATATTATGTCGAAAAGGCTAGGAAGTTGCATGACGTTTTAAATAGCAAAAATGCAAGTTTGGAAAAAACATATCCTACCCAATTTGATATTGAAGGGCCTTAAGTTCTTTCGTCCCTGGGGGGAATTCAACTCAGGTCTTTTATGAAATTATGATCAATTATGTTTGAGTTAACCATAATAAATGACATTAAAAGTTTGTTGAAGCAAACATAGTCTTTCAGTGTTCTGCATGCCCAATATCGTTAATTATGGTCAAACCTCAGAGATTTCTTCAAAGCAAATGTAGAAGTTAGAGGCGTGAGGAAGGTTGCTTAAGCTTGATTCTTCCAACCTTTTCCATTAAGAAAAATGCCTGAAAACTAGTGGTGATGTGAGTGAATTTAAGGCCAAGCAAGGGATGGTTTGAGAGATTTAATGAACGTTAGTGGATTACATAGTGTGATAAGGTCATGGTTAGAGGTGACCAGTTCGGACCACCAAAGCGGCTGGATATATGTGCAGGCATTCAAGGAGTACATAGGATCAGTGAAGGGAATGAAAACCTGAAAACAAACGTTTAGATTGTGAAGAAAAGGGCCTGTTTTGGAGGAAAAATGCCCAAATAGGACTACATTACTTAAGGAGGAAAAGGCCTCCCAGACAGTAAGCCTATGAAGGAGCCGACATTACTCTGTTGATGTGTCTAATGTAGTCGTGTGACTGCAAAGTAAAGCCTTTTTTGGTCGTATTTATTTATTTATTTATGTTATTTAGGTTATTTAGCAGTATCACTCTGAAAAGAAATCCAGGAGTGGTCAGGAAAAAAACAATGTCCTCAAGGCGAATTTGTGTATGTGCTGTGGAGGAGCAAACACGTAAGGCTTAGGTTCACTAGGGGACTTTTTCTAAGAAACTGGTTAACCATGCGATTTGCCCGCACTGAAAAATTACTCTGGAGAAAAATAAAAATGGACCTTATAGTGCCTCCTGGTATTAGATCAATGTCTCCTGGTCCATCCGTCAGAGCGTGGCAGAGCTACTATTCTGCGAAATGAGCTTTCATTAAGGTCAAGGTTTTGCCTCCCTAATACAATACTCTCTGGCAGCCCCTTGGACCAGCAGGCCATTGCAAAACTTCAAAAACTCTACACAAAGCTATGTTTGAAAGGTGGCTTTGTAGTGACCGCAGAAACTCAATTGGCTCTAAGAGTTTTGGAGAGATCACTTCAGCATCTCAGTGTGCCATAAAAATTATAGGTAAAGGCTTGGTGAGGAAGGTGACTAAGAGGGACCATGAACTCTTGCCATGGAAAAAAACTGTGGCCAGGATGTGTAGACAAAAAGGGATTTTGACAGGATTTGAGTGCTAACCCCTAAGATAAACAGCCTAATGACAGTTGTGGAATCAATTGTGCTTTGGGGAAAAGTCCTGGGGGTTGGAGGTTAGGGGGGAGGATGTGGAAGAGTTGGTGGAGGGGACAATGATGAACTAACCACTGTGACCTGCTAGCTTCATCTTCTAAGCAAGAGGCACAGACCTGAGAAACTGCTTCCGGAGGTAGGGAATAGAGAAATTGAGGGAAGTTGCCTACTTCAGAGATTAAGGAAAATGTGTGCAATGTGGCTTAAAGTGCAAACCTTTTTGATGAAAATCACCTCACACAGGCTGGTTGCAAGCCGTGCGGTGACTTTTCACTGACAATGTTGGTGAAACACTTTATGATGTCATAAAAGGAAGGGAGGTGCAGGCCTCTATGGACAGATAGTTGGTGCGACAGAGGGCAGTGACTATCAAGCTTCGGTCCTTGTGGCCAGTTCGTCACGTGAGGTCACAGACCTCGAGCTGCCTTGGGGATTAGTTGTGGACGGTACAAGCAGGCTTGCTTCTGCAGTGTTTAAAAAATTGAGGTTGGAGGTTGAAGGGAGGAAGGTCTTGCTTCTCCAGGGAGGAGATTAGGAGCCGGAAGGTCACCTCAATGGGTTGGGAGAGAGTGTGAGGTGGCTGGAGTTGGGGGTATGAGGCTCTATAAGCAGCGTGGGGTGCAGTCTGTCTCTCGCTCAGTGATGGAGGCTGTAGTTGCGGGATGGCTAGCAACGGGCTACCAGGCGCTGAGGTGCACCAGCACCTGGCTACACAGGGCGAGTAGTTCACAGTAATGGAAGGCGCATCAGAGTAAAGGAAAGTTAAGGTGAGATCTGAGGTAGCGAAATCGCCTTCTCTGTTCTTCAGGATGAATGTACTTCAGTGGCCAGTGAAGGTCAGGGTAACTACTGCCCTGATAATGTGAGGTTAAGCAGCATTCTTGTGGTTGGTGACTACCAGGTAAGATACATTGACCGTGCTTTTTTGTAATAGGACTTTATGAAGATGGAGAGATGAGTGTGCTCCCTGGTGCTGGTGTTGGGGGGACATGGGCTCAACAGGCTGGTGTTAATTATCTTGTAGAGGTAATGGGACGCAAGCACCATCTATCTGTCTCAGTCTGGTTGGAAATGATATTGGAGCAAGGTTTAGGAGGAGAAGAGCTGTGCTAGATAAGTACAGGTCAGCTATAGATTTCATTAAGTCTAAGGGAGGGATCCCAATCATATGTAGCATCTTTGCCTAGAAGGGGAGTAGAGAAATGAATGGTTGTCTAGGCGGCAATTGGTTGTTAAATTGTGGCTAGACAGATACCTGCAAGCGAACTTGGCACATCCCATTACATTTGACAACAGAACAACTTTTATGGCAAACATGATATGTCATTCGAAGGGATGGGGGTACTCTCAGCCTGGGGCTGGACGGTCGGTAGCACTTGCAGACTCGTTTGAGAAGGGCCATTGGTGATATGCCTATGATTTTAAAACTGATGGAGATAGTGAGTAGGGGTGTGTGTGGGACACAAGCAGGTTTGCAAACTCTTGTGTTGGAGGAAACAGTAAATGTAAAAGGCATTTTCAGCAGTGAAGTTATAAATAAAGACCTAAATAGATCAAGGTCAGCTAAAAAGGGGCGGACAGCAGGAAGAGGCAGCAAGGGACTAGCTCCCCTTAAGGTTTACTATACTAATATCAGGGAGTGTAAGAAATAGTATAGATGACTAAGATTAATTGCAAGTAGAGGAGACATAGATTTTTATCTGCCTGATAACGGAGAACTGGCTCTATCTGAAAGATAGAGAGATGCCTTGATGTCACATACAAGGCTAATAAATTATTCCACACTGACAGGGGTCAACAGGAAAGGTGGTGGAGTAGCGATGTATGTCAGAGAGACAATTTAATTGTTGTGTTAGGGACAAGATGATTAAATTAGAAGCGTCAGCCACTGAATCTCTGTTTGTTACTGCTTCTCGAAGGGACCGAGAAGAGGAAAAAAACTACATTTTGGGTTGTGATTTGACTGGGCCAAATCTTGACTAAGTGGAGTGCAGTATAATCTTCTATGGGACGAAATTTCGGTAAGGCGATCTACATACGAAAATGTTGTGTTAATGGGAGATTTCAACTATAGACAGATTTGACTGGAGCCAATTTGACAGGAATTTAGACGTCAGGTGACTCTCTTGATACGATCCAGGAATTGTTTTTTTAAAACAGTTTTGTGACAGTGCCAAACTTGGGGCAAATAACCTCCTTGACTGTTCTTGACAGGTAGAGGAATCACTAATTACATAATCTTGAGTGTTAATGATGGTGCTTGGGGAAATGTGATCACAAATGTCCACTCGTTTTAATATATCATGGAATGATACACTATATAATGGCAATCCAGATGTCTCCGTTCCCTGACTTTCGGCTGGCTGAGTTTCAGATAGGACTGAAAAAATTACTAGGTGGGCTGAACTGGATGGTACCCTGATAAGGGTCAGGTAGTGGTGGATGGTTGCGATAGTTTGATGCTTGCCAGGGCATAGTACTAGCTGCTCAGTCAAGAATTAGGTTCCAAATAGGGATAATATGAGATCAAACCAAAAAGATCTAAAAGGAGTTAAATGAACAATAGATTATATATCTGATTGGTAAAAGAGAGGCTTATAAGGCAAATCAAAAGAGGAGCAGGGGCAATTGTGAAATCGATATATTCAGTTAAAGAGAGAAATATAAAAGGGGAAGAATTAGAAAAAAGCAAAAGAGATTATTGAGGTTAAAGTTTGCTAGAGGAATCGAAGACTAACCAAAAGGATTCTTTCAGGTATACAGAAGTAAGATCATGGGACAGGATAGGCCCACTCAAAGAAAAAAAATTCCTCGGGTCAGCTCACTGACAGTGATAAGGAATTTGTAGAATTTTTAACACATACTTTCCTCTCATGTTTTTACACAGGGAGGATACCAGCCGATCTATTCCAGTATATGTTAAATATTGTAGAACAGGCGATATAAAATGTGTACTATTTAGTGGTTCACAAGTGACTTGTCCTTAGGCAAATAGATAAATTAGCAACCTAACAAAGTCCCCAGGCCCTGAATGAACTGTATGCAAGGGTTCTAAAAGGAATGTAAAGAGGAGCTTCGCACACCTTTGGATAATCTTTTCAAATTTCACTAAAACTGGCATGGTGACCAGATAAAAGTGGAAAATGAAATGTGATACCTATTTTCCAAAACAGGTGACAGGTCCTTAGCTCTAGCGAAACTTTAGACCAATAAGCCTAACTCCATAGTGGGAAAATATATGGAATCAATATTGCCGAAGGCAGTTCGTTGCCACCTGAAAAGCATAAATTAATCAACGAATCTCTGCATGGTTTTACAATGGGGCGTTCCTGCCTTACGAATTTATTAACTATTTTCACTAAGGTATTTTGAGGAGGTAGATCATGGTTATATGATATTGATATTGTGTATATGGACTTCAGTAAGGGCTTTTGAACAGGGGTACCACCATCAGTAGACTATTTGAGGAAAATTAAAGCACAGGATAGGTGGAGAAATTTTTTTCCTGGATAGTGGCATGGTTGACAAATAGGCAGCAGCGAGTTTGCATAAATGGGGAGAAGGAAATCAGAGTGGGGAGCCCCCCCCCCCCCCCCCCCCCCCCCCGAAGGAAGTGTCACGACTCGTGTGTTACACAGGGGTCCTTGTTGGGCCCCCCTGCCTGTTCACAATCTACAATAGAAAGGACATAGATGAGGGCATAATGAGCCGAATCGGCAGTTTGCCGATGACACCAAAATAGGGCCGTCGAATTCATTCTGACGAGAAATTCGCAGCACTACAGGGAAGTTTTGACTAAGACTGATGCAGTGGTCGGAGAAGTGGCAGATGCAGTTTAATATAGACAAATGCAAAGTTTATGTGGACAGGACAATTAACCATGCCACATATAAAACTAAATAAATGTAGATCTTAATATTACGGATTGCGAAAAAAGATTTAGGAGTTCTGGTAGCAGTAATCTGAAAACACAGACAACAGTGCTAAGTAGTGTTAGCCAATAAAGCTTAAAAGATCTCCTTGGCTTCATATCAAGAAGCATATGTAATAGAGGTCTCCTCTGGGTTGTTCTTCAACTCTATACTTCCTTGGTTAGGCTCATTTAGATTAATGCTGTCCACAGTTTTGCGTCAACTTATTACAGAATGGATGTAAATTCTCGGAAAATGTACAAAGGAGGATGACAAGTGATCCTATGTGTCAGATCTTCCCTATGAGGATAGACTAAGGGCCCACTGAATCTTGACTCTCCTAGAATAGTAGTAGATAGAATTAGGGGAGGCATATGTTTGAGGTGTATAAATGAAGACAGGATAAAATAAAGGGATGTAATTAGTGTGCTGAAAATATCCTAGCTAGACAGGACTCGCAGCAAATGTTTTATTTGGTGACAAATTCAGATTCAGGAAGGATATGGAAGGATGGTTTGGTATAGAGTTGTGGTGAGTGGAACAAATCTCCCAAGTACCGTTATAGAGGCCAGAACGTTTGTGTAGCTTTAAAAAATAGGTTCGGATAATACAATGAAGGTGGATGTGGGGTTGGAGTGTGTCGTTAAGACCTGTAGGCTTTTGGGTGCTAACAGCGTCGGTTTGCCTTGTTGCCTCCTTAAGTCAATGTGACCTGAACTGACTAGGTTGGGTGCATTGGTTAGCGGTAGGAGGACTTGGACCGGCCTTTCGCCTGGGACAGTAGGGCTTCTGCTGTGTTCCTTCGTTCTTATGTTTTATGTTTTTTGTTCGTATCCTGGAAAAGGGACTTTGCCACTCAAGTCCAAATGGAGGGGATTCCCCTTCTAAACATTAACACTCCTATCCACCCACTCTCCCCTCCTCCATTCCATCAATCATACTGATCTTTCAATATAAAGGTAAGTGTCATGTAATGTGCCATTGTCTTCTTCAGTTTGTGTGTATTAAAATAATAGTTCATGTGGTAAATTTTTTTTTTTTTCATACTTTTGGGGGTTGTCAGCAAGGGATTAATATGATTTCCATTTTTTATGAGGGAAAATTAATTCGGCTAACGATAATTTCGCCTAAACGTTGGGCTCTAAGGTATTGGATGAATTAATATCGTTTAGGCGAGGGCCCACTGTATTGGCCTTGTTCATCTCTCTTTCTTTATTTTCATTTCTATTTTTTTCATTCTCCTTCATTCTCCTTTGTCCTTTTTTCTGCGTTCTTTTCTTCTGATAATCCTGGGCATCTGCTTTTGGTCACAAACTCCTCCAAAACCAGTTGAAATAGCATCTTCCCTAACCTTCCATCTGTTTAGAGAGTGATCACTTGGGAAGAGGAGAGTCAGATTTGCTGGGGAGTTCAATATTGTTACCATTAGGCATGTGAACAAGGACTAATGAGATGAAAATTCCCACAATGTACGCCTCTGGCTCCCTGATTTTTCGTTTATGTGGATGCGCACATGACTATAAGGACCCATTTTCTCACAGGGGGGTTCAACAAGCTTTTCCTGCTTGATTTGAAGCCACAAGAATTTTGGCGTCTTAATACGTTACGTCTAATACATTGGCTAATGAGACGTATTATATATGACAAAAACAGTCATAGGGTTAATACTCATGGTGTCGGTAACTCACTGTAACTGACTTACATAATGACTCATTTAATTGTATTGCCTAATGAGTGATCTTAAGTTAATTTTATAGTTTGCCTGAATGCTCTGCATGAAGGGGCTTTTTGGCATGTACAATCAACTATTATATTCTTTGTACAACAAATGTCATATGTCAAATAAAATATTATTATTATTATTATTATTTTATTTATTATTATTATTATATTATTATTATAATTATTATTATTATTATATGATTATTATTATTACTAAGGGACAGACCACTGGCTGCCAACGCAATGATATATTGGGACCGACACTGAAAAGGATTAATACTGCAAGCAGTTCAGTGTTTGTATGTCTAGGAAGAATTGTCTAAATTCTTTTACTTTCTTAATTTTTGCCAGTTTATATTTTGTGAGGAGATTTTTCTTCCCAGTTTTATGTTCTGTGAGGATGATTTTCTTGCTGATAAACCCTTAATCTGTCCTAACGGTAGATCTTTGTTTGTACCGCTGTGCTCCAATGTAGATCTACACTTTATTTTTTTTCCTGCCTCAAATTTTGCCATTGATTGGGACTGAGATGCCTTTACGTCAGCTATAGAATAGGTCTTAAACCACTCAATGTGAGTGCAGGATTTTAAAAAATGAGGGACCACTTAATTACCTTTGTGGGGCAACCAGTTCCAATTGCGCATAGACTAGAGCAAAAGCATGGCAAACACCAGGGATTCACTGATGTTCATGTCCTTATTTAACTCCCCACTTTTAACCTTCTGAACTGTTTTGGTCCTTTATTTTCGTCTTACGAGCAGTCGTTTCAGCGTATATAAACTCAATAATTCTAGCGGCTTCAAATCAAGCGGAAAGAAGATGCTGGTAGGACAACAAGTGAAGGAGAATGGGTGTGTGGGTCAGTGCTGCACCACATATAAAAAAATCATGCAGCACACAGAGCGTAATGAGAAAAAAAAAATGATCGTTTTTATGGATTAAAACGCCAACTTTGAGGTGTTATTTTGTTGGCATTTATTCCAATGTAATTTGCGTTTCATGGTCTTAGGTGAATAAAATGGAAACAAACCATATTACAGAAATTGAGATGATTTTCATTACTGTGGACGATGAAAACGACCTTGTAACTGAGCTCAAAGTAGCGGAAATGTTCGATTTTTACAATGTTCCAGGAGGTGTAAATCAAATCACACCACCACGTCCAATACACGTTCAACTGGGAGTCTAATTTTATTTTACGTTAGTGCACTAATATTATTTATACAATTTTTACATTTAATTGCAGTAGTCTGCATAACAGTAAATTTTGTATTTTTTTCGTATAATAAAAAATCAAAATATAGGAAAGCAAATAATAATATAAGAGGGGCATAGAGACTGGACTAATGAACAGAGGATATGTTAATTTTAGTGCAAAGAATGTCTACCTTGTTTATTCTGGACCCTATTTTGAAATTGGCATACCTTTTTTAGTTTGCGGTGAAATGGCCAAATTGCCAAGTGGGTAGTCAAAAAAAAGTGGGTAGAAATGGGGGTTTCTTGTACTCAGCTGATAGATAAAAAGGAGTTCTAAAGAAATAGCTAAGAGTTTGGTTCAACTGGAACAACGGAGAATTGGCTGAAAATAGGGCCAAAGTCGGCGAAAATTGCCGATACGCCATATGTCACCGAGACCGGGCTAACTTTGCGGGATGAGCGTAATTTCCTGAGAGTTTTCGACCAAATTCGAAACTTTTGGTTGGTCATTACCATCGGCGGTGAAAAGATTCTCTTCATTTCATAACGTAAAAAAATATGTTTTTTTTTTTCTTTTAAATTTAGCGAATAGATGACAGTTTCACAAAGGGGCCTGAAAACAGTCAAGGGTTTAAGAGGAAAGTGATCGGATTTGGCCCACAAGTGGTTGAGGTAATACAGTGGGACCCCCGCATATCGGATGGCATCGCATAGCGATTTTTTCCGCATAACGATTACTTTTATCGGAAAATTTTTGCCCCGCATACCTATTAAAAACCACGCATACCGATTTTGATCCGAGAGCGTTCTCAATGTGCCCTCGCAGCCAGGCCTCTCTCAGAGTTGTGCCGCTCCGTCCCATGTTTCTAATCAGCAGCCTCTCCGCGGGTAACATCCAAGCATGTACACTCGGAATATTTGTATTATACAGTATTTTCGGTGCTGTTTCTGGAAAATAAGTGACCTGGGGCCACAAGGAAAGCTTATTAGTGCCACCCTAACACCTCAAAAGGTAAGAATTACTTAGAGATGAAAGGGAAAGAGATATTGTGTTAAGTATGAAAGTGGAGTGCGTTATAGCCGACCTAGTCAGAGCTGTGCTCAGAATTCCCAGTCATAACCTTCGTACTATTGTGGGCTACAGGAAAGATCAATTCAAGGAAGTGTTCTTGCCAAAGGTTCAACTGTTTTTTCGAAACAAAGATCGCTAATTGATTGGGAAAGATGTTGAGAGACTCTTATTGGTCGTGGATAAATGAATCAAACAGATAGCAGTGAAGATAGCGTCTCCAATGCGATTCATATGTGAAAATAGGCTAGGGAAGTTGGATGACGATTTTAATAAAAAAATGCCTGCAAACTAGTCTCAGTGTTGATGTGAGTGAATGTAAGGCCAGCAAAAGGTTGGTTTGAGAGATTTAAGAGCGTAAGTGGAATCCATAGGTGTGATAGGCATGGTGAGGCTGCCAGTCGGAGCCACAAAGCGGACTGAAAAATATGTGCAGGAATTCAAGGGAGTAATAGGAAATGAAGGACTGAAACCTGAAAAGTGTTAATTGTGATGAAAAGGGCCTGTTCTGGAAAGAAAATGCCATGCAGGACCTACATTACACAGGAGGGGAAAAGGCACTCCCAGGACATAAGCTATGAAAGGACAAGGCTTACTTTGCTTGATGTGCTTGCCAATGCTTCTGTGTGATTGCAAAGTGAAGCCTTTATTAGCGCGTATCACTCTGTAAACTCCATGATGCGTTCAGTGCAAGACAAGATGTCCTTCAAGGATAAATTTGTGGTGTGCTGTCGGAGGGCAAAAACTGTAACGGGCCAGTCGGTACACTAGGGAATTTTTTCTTAACTGGTTACACCATGCATTTGCCCCCAATGTGAAAAAAATTACCTACTGAAAAGAAATTAGGAACTTAAGTGCCTCTGGTGTTAGGACTCCCCAATTGCCCCTGTCATCTACAGAAGTGTCAGAGACGACATTTATCGGGTGGACATGAGTTCATTAAGGTGAAGTTTGTTTGCCTCCGTAAATACCACTCTCTCTGCAGCCCATGGACCAGCCGTTTATTTCCAATTCATAGAAGAACCTCGTACATCAAAAAGCTCCTGTTTGAAAGGTGCTTTGTAATGACTCAGAAACTCAACTGACTTAAGAGAGTTGTGGAGAGAATCACTTTTTAATATCTCTCATTGTGTAACCTTATAGTAAGGCTTTGGGAGGAATGTGACAAAGGGCCTTGAACCTGCTTGTGGAAGAAAACTGTGGCCAGAATGTTGTAGACAAAGGAGGATTTTGAAGGGTTTTTGAGGCTAAACCTGAGAATCCTGTACCAGTTTGAGGAAACTTGTGGCATTGGGAAAGTCCTTGGGGTTGGTTGGTTAGTGGCGGTGAGTGGAAGAGTTGGTGTGAGGAGGACAATGAAGTGACTAACCACTGAGGAGCTGCTAGTTCGCAACTTAAATCAGCAGAGGGCCTCACCTGAGGTCAAATTGCTTCGGATGGACGGGGACGGAGAGGAATAATTGAAGACAGTTGCCTTCTATTCAATGACAAAGATTAAGGAAAATTGTGCAAAGTGGCTTGAGTGTTGCAAACCTCTTCATGGATGAAAACACCCCTACACAGCTATTGCAAGCGCCGTGCTGGTGATTTGCTGCTTACACTGACAATGTTGTGAAAAACACTTTAGGCAAGTCATAAAGGAAACGAGGAGGTGGGTACAGGCACTATGGACAGATATCTGTGCGAAAAGAAGTCCAGGGATTGAAGTGGCCCTAGTGGATTAAAAGAAGAAGGGAAGTAACCCCAGAAAAGGACTTTTACCTCAAGGCCTAATGGAAGGGGATTCCCTCTTATAAACATTCTAACACACTCTCTCTCCTCCCATCGCATCTAATCATCCGACAGATCTTCAATAAAAGTGAAAGTGATCATTTAATGGTTGCATGCCTTTTCAGTTTCGATGTTGTTTAAAAAAAGCTAACTTTTTCATGTGGGAAAGAAAAATTGTTTTTCATACTTTGGGCGGCTTGCACGGAAATTAATTTTATTGTCCATTATTTCTTATGGGGAAAATTGATTCGCATAACGATTATTTCGGCATAACGATGAGCCCTCTTGCACGGATTAAATCGCATTTAACCGGGGGTCCACTGTATCAGAAACCTCGATAATTAACCCATGTGTAACATTTGTACAAAATCATCCTTTCAATTTTTTATTCAACTTGTATTGTCATACTGCCAGAATGTTCCTATAACCTATGCCTAAGTAGAGAAACGATTCTTGAACATGTGTAATATGTGTAATCGAAGGCCTGGCCGGCTGGTGTGGCTGGGTGCTGGACAGCGGCTGGGTGGCTGGGCTGGGTGGCAGGCTGGTTGCTGCGGTGGCTGTCTGGCTGGGTGGAACGTGGGTGTGGCTGGCTGGTTGGCCGTGGCCACGCGCTAGACCGACTGACCAATTGACTGAACTTTGGTTGTCTCCTCTGGCTGAGTATTCTCTGTCTATATGTCTTGTTCCGTCTATCTCGTCTTGTCTGTCTCTCGCTCTCTCTCGTCTCATGGTCACACTAAGTGCTGTATTATAATAATATAAATTACCTAGGATAACCAAAAATATCCAGGCAAAGTGCTATTACCAGTGAGCTTTGATATAAAAAAATAAAAAGGGGGGGCGATGGGAATAATAAGGCATCGAATGGCAAGTAATTGCGCATATTTCAGAATCAGACATGGTGACTGCATTCGTGTGTAATACAAGTTGGTTTATGGCCTCTCCCAGTAGATGAGAGACGAGAGAGGGAGCGAGAGACAGGAGACAGGAGATGACAAGACAGAGAGTGACAGATGAGAGACGCAGTAGAGCAGAGACAGCACAGACGTCGGCGACCGGGTTGTCAAGAGTGGGACTTGTGACCAATGGGGGTCCACTGGGGTCAGTCCTATGACCAGTGCTGGTTCTGGTATTTGTGAATGATAGGACGGATGGAAATAGGACTCTGATAGTGTCCTGTTTGGCAGCATGACGGTTGAAGTTGTTCAGATGAATTCATTTGATCGAAGACCAGGCAGAACTGCAAAGGGATCTGACAGGCTTGCAGCCTGGTCCAGCAATTCGGTCCTGGAGTTCTAACAACCCAAAGTGCTGAGTTCATGAAGATTTGGGCAAGGGTCATCAAGAAGATGCAGACGGAGTACAGTCTAGGGGGCCCAGAGACTACAAACCTTCACTCAGAAAAAGATCTTGGGGTGAATATAACTCCCGGCACACATTCCTGAAGAACTAGCATTCACCATGAATAACTGCGCGAGGGGGAAAATATGTGCGCCTAGCAAACCTTCAGAACAGCATTCCGACATGCGTGAATAAGAATCGTTTGAGGACCTGTACCACTGTGTACGTTAGGCCCATAATGGAGTATGCGGCAACAGTTTGGAAACCCACCACCTACCAAGCCGTAAAGAAACTAGGAGAAAGTGCAAAGTCTCGCTGCAACATAGAACTTAGTCCCAGAGCTAAGGGGTTTATGTTTACACCCTACCATGGAGGGAGACGGGTTTAAGGAAGATTGACCTGACGACATGGAGGACAGGACGAGGGATAAGGGGGAATGACATGGATAACAAATACAAAATACTGGAGGAATGAAGAGCGGTGGACAAAGGACAAGATGTTCCCGTGATGGGACGCACTTCAACAAGGGGAACACCGTTGGAAGTTGAAGACACAGTGAATCACAGGGAATGTTAGGAAGTAAGTCTTCAGCAAAGAGTAGTCAGGATGTGGAAATAGTTTGGGGAAGCGATGTTGTGGAGGCGGACCATACATAGATTTAAGCAGAGGTATGAATAATGCCACGGTTCAGGGAGTGTAACTAGGTAGCGACCCATGTGAAGAGCAGGGCCAGGAGCTCGGACTCGACCCGCATACCTCAATACTAGGATGAGTACAAATAGGGTGAGTAAGTAACACACCACACACACTCAACACACACAACTACACAACAACACACACACACACACACTCACTGTGAAAACCCCATCGCAGCTGGAAACAATCTCAACAACACCAACACACAGTTCCCTCTCGGCCCCCCAAACCCCACATCACAACACCCACTTCCACAGCAGCTCCCTATGGGCACTTCTCGCCCTTACCCCCCACCACAAAATCCCACCCACACCACAAACCCCATACCTCCCCAGGGGCTTCCACCCACCCAACCCCAATATTCTCCCAGGTCCACCATGATAGACAAGAAGCTTAAAGGTGAGGTAACAAATGCAGATGGAATAGCAAATAAATACGAGGAATGGTATGAATGAATATCAACGAGACAGTCCCATGGGGACATCATAGCAGTCACAGAATTGAAAAAACTCATTGAGAACAATTAACGACACAAGTTTCCACTCGGGATTTAAGATCCTAAAGGAAAGATAGAAGGAGAAGCGTGGGAGGAGGGGTGTCACTCTGACGCATAACAAAAATCGATGAACAAGTTTCGAGGGAACTGGAGGGGCACTGGACGGAGAATTGGAGAAAGGACTTTTACATAGCAGGCACAATTCAATTGGGAGGGAAATAAGGTAATCATTGCTGTGCTGTATACCCACCACAGAACTGCAGGAGGGCCAAAGAGAGGAATATGATGAGAACAACAGACGCGATGGTGGACACACTGGCTGATCGGTGCATGAAAAGAGCTCAAATGTGCGAGCAAAGTTACTTGGTTATAGGTGATTTCCACCACAGGGAGATCGATTTGGAAAACCCTGGAGCCCTCATGGGGAACCCGAAACATGGAGACGCCAAGATGATGGATGTGGTACTGGAACAACTCATGCATCAATACTTCAGGGACACTACCAGAGAGTGAGGGAGGATGAACGCAAGACTGGGACCTTGTGTTCACCATGAGCTTAGCTCATGCATTGAATTGATGACATCAACATATGGAGGCTCCTTGGAGCTAGTGTATCAGTTAGTCTGGAGTTTTTGTTTACCATTAGTAGAGTTACAGGTGGAGAGGGTTAACAGGGTCGAAATGGGAAAGCCAAAAACTATAATGGGGGGTTACACAGTATGAGGAACTTCGGGGGGAGGTGCGTGGACATCACGAAATGGTTGGAACAGACAGTAAATGAATGATGGACGTGTGTAACAACAAAATGCAAAGAGGCAGAGGGGAAAGGTTTGTTTCCCCAGGGGCAACAGAACTGGTGGAAGACCAAAGCGAAGTACTTAGGTTCTACCCAAAGGTGCGGGAGGCAAAAAAAACTAAGTGCATTAGGAGAATAAGAAGAGGTATAGAAGGCAAAAGGACCCAGGAAAAAACAAGGTTATTCAGGTCGATGAGCCAGAAACGAATATGACAGTTAAGGAGGGAGGCCCAGTGCGTTACGAATACTGAATAGCTTCGAAAGGCAAGTCTGGCCCAAAAATGCTGTTTCTAGCCACCATTAGAGAAAAAACGACAAAGTCAAGTCCAGGTGATCAGGCTGAGGAAAAGAAGGTGGGGATCTCACAAGAAAACGATCAAGAGCGTTATGCGAGGAGCTCAGCAGGAGTTTCATGGTAAAGGTTATCCACCAGTGGACGTGACGGAAGGACTCTGGAAGACAGGACAGAGGGGGACACAAATGAGGAGGAGGTAAGAAAGCTGCTAAGTGACTTGATACTCAAGGCAATGGAACTGGACAACATTTTCCCTTGGGTTCCTCAGGGAGGGAGCAGATATACTGTGTGTGCCATTCAGATGCGTAGTTAGGGGGGCGGGCCCCGACCCCGGGTGACACATTTTGGGGGTTGACACAGTGACTCTAAAGTAGGGTGACACACTAAGGGAACATAGAATAGGCGGCACACTGCTGCGGCCTGTTGACCCATACTAGGCAGTGCTGCCAGCAGCTTAAGAGTTGTTACTTAAAATCAGCTCATTTAGAAAGCCTTTGTTATTGGTATGAATCATTCAAGTTAGGGAACAGGATGAAGTTTGGAGGCCATTGTGGGCCAAGCTTTTTCATTTGATCAACTGACTTTATCTCCGTCGACATCATAATGCTGTATGAATGTGTTCCAGACTGAGTCATCCTGGGGGATAATTATCTCTGATGAGTGATGTTGGATTATTATTATTATTATTATTATTATTATTATTATAATTATGTATCTATTATTATTATTATTTTATAATTAAGGGGAAGCATTAAACCTGTAGGATTATCAGCCATCTGTGGGGGCGGGGGTTGGAAGGTATTCAGGGTGTTAACTAAAGAGAACTGGAAGCACAGATCCAGTTCTCCTAGAATCAAGTGAACCTCACCAGCATCAAGGTGAATCCTTCCTTGAGGGGGGTGATGATTGTAGAGGAAGGGCCACAAGTCCAGAGTGATAGTTGCCTGCTTTCTGCCGTTTGTCGGTTATAGAAGTCTTGCACTGGTATGCTGTCTCGAATTGGTTCCAAGTGTTCCGGGTACTATTGACAATACAGTGGACCCGTCATCTAACGATGGCATCGCATAACGTTAATATCTTGCCCTTAGCCGTTACATTTTAAGGCAAAAATTTTGCCTCGGCTAGCACTAAAAAAACCGCTCAATTGCGATTTGTTCGAGAGGCGTCCACATGCCGGCCTGAGCCCGCCTCACTTGTTCCGTGGGTTGGCCATTGTTTACATAAGCCAGAGCCACTGAGGTTGGCATCCAACATGCAATCGCGGAAACATTTTCATATTTATCACAGCCTTTTTAGTGATTGCACCTGCAAAAATAAGTCACCATGGCCCCAAGAAAGCTTCTACGTGCAACCTACACGGAAAAAGGGTGAGAATTACTATGGATATGAAGCTAAGAGATCATTGCTAAGTATGAAAGGGAGTGCATGTCCTGAGCTGTCCAGGTTGTACACAAAACCCCAATCAACCATCACTACTATTGTGGCCAAGAATAACGGCAGTCAAGGAAGCTGTTTCTTGCCAGAGGTGCAACTTTGTTTTTGAAACCGAGATCGCAAGTGATAGAAGATGTTGAGGAGACTGTTATTGGTGTGGATAAATAAACGAAAAACAGTTCTTCTGTTGGGGTTTCTGGGCCACTGACAGCATGCAAAAAACAGTAGCAGGTGATAGCATCTCTCAGAGCGATATTATGTCGAAAAGGCTAGGAAGTTGCATGACGTTTTAAATAGCAAAAATGCAAGTTTGGAAAAAACATATCCTACCCAATTTGATATTGAAGGGCCTTAAGTTCTTTCGTCCCTGGGGGGAATTCAACTCAGGTCTTTTATGAAATTATGATCAATTATGTTTGAGTTAACCATAATAAATGACATTAAAAGTTTGTTGAAGCAAACATAGTCTTTCAGTGTTCTGCATGCCCAATATCGTTAATTATGGTCAAACCTCAGAGATTTCTTCAAAGCAAATGTAGAAGTTAGAGGCGTGAGGAAGGTTGCTTAAGCTTGATTCTTCCAACCTTTTCCATTAAGAAAAATGCCTGAAAACTAGTGGTGATGTGAGTGAATTTAAGGCCAAGCAAGGGATGGTTTGAGAGATTTAATGAACGTTAGTGGATTACATAGTGTGATAAGGTCATGGTTAGAGGTGACCAGTTCGGACCACCAAAGCGGCTGGATATATGTGCAGGCATTCAAGGAGTACATAGGATCAGTGAAGGGAATGAAAACCTGAAAACAAACGTTTAGATTGTGAAGAAAAGGGCCTGTTTTGGAGGAAAAATGCCCAAATAGGACTACATTACTTAAGGAGGAAAAGGCCTCCCAGACAGTAAGCCTATGAAGGAGCCGACATTACTCTGTTGATGTGTCTAATGTAGTCGTGTGACTGCAAAGTAAAGCCTTTTTTGGTCGTATTTATTTATTTATTTATGTTATTTAGGTTATTTAGCAGTATCACTCTGAAAAGAAATCCAGGAGTGGTCAGGAAAAAAACAATGTCCTCAAGGCGAATTTGTGTATGTGCTGTGGAGGAGCAAACACGTAAGGCTTAGGTTCACTAGGGGACTTTTTCTAAGAAACTGGTTAACCATGCGATTTGCCCGCACTGAAAAATTACTCTGGAGAAAAATAAAAATGGACCTTATAGTGCCTCCTGGTATTAGATCAATGTCTCCTGGTCCATCCGTCAGAGCGTGGCAGAGCTACTATTCTGCGAAATGAGCTTTCATTAAGGTCAAGGTTTTGCCTCCCTAATACAATACTCTCTGGCAGCCCCTTGGACCAGCAGGCCATTGCAAAACTTCAAAAACTCTACACAAAGCTATGTTTGAAAGGTGGCTTTGTAGTGACCGCAGAAACTCAATTGGCTCTAAGAGTTTTGGAGAGATCACTTCAGCATCTCAGTGTGCCATAAAAATTATAGGTAAAGGCTTGGTGAGGAAGGTGACTAAGAGGGACCATGAACTCTTGCCATGGAAAAAAACTGTGGCCAGGATGTGTAGACAAAAAGGGATTTTGACAGGATTTGAGTGCTAACCCCTAAGATAAACAGCCTAATGACAGTTGTGGAATCAATTGTGCTTTGGGGAAAAGTCCTGGGGGTTGGAGGTTAGGGGGGAGGATGTGGAAGAGTTGGTGGAGGGGACAATGATGAACTAACCACTGTGACCTGCTAGCTTCATCTTCTAAGCAAGAGGCACAGACCTGAGAAACTGCTTCCGGAGGTAGGGAATAGAGAAATTGAGGGAAGTTGCCTACTTCAGAGATTAAGGAAAATGTGTGCAATGTGGCTTAAAGTGCAAACCTTTTTGATGAAAATCACCTCACACAGGCTGGTTGCAAGCCGTGCGGTGACTTTTCACTGACAATGTTGGTGAAACACTTTATGATGTCATAAAAGGAAGGGAGGTGCAGGCCTCTATGGACAGATAGTTGGTGCGACAGAGGGCAGTGACTATCAAGCTTCGGTCCTTGTGGCCAGTTCGTCACGTGAGGTCACAGACCTCGAGCTGCCTTGGGGATTAGTTGTGGACGGTACAAGCAGGCTTGCTTCTGCAGTGTTTAAAAAATTGAGGTTGGAGGTTGAAGGGAGGAAGGTCTTGCTTCTCCAGGGAGGAGATTAGGAGCCGGAAGGTCACCTCAATGGGTTGGGAGAGAGTGTGAGGTGGCTGGAGTTGGGGGTATGAGGCTCTATAAGCAGCGTGGGGTGCAGTCTGTCTCTCGCTCAGTGATGGAGGCTGTAGTTGCGGGATGGCTAGCAACGGGCTACCAGGCGCTGAGGTGCACCAGCACCTGGCTACACAGGGCGAGTAGTTCACAGTAATGGAAGGCGCATCAGAGTAAAGGAAAGTTAAGGTGAGATCTGAGGTAGCGAAATCGCCTTCTCTGTTCTTCAGGATGAATGTACTTCAGTGGCCAGTGAAGGTCAGGGTAACTACTGCCCTGATAATGTGAGGTTAAGCAGCATTCTTGTGGTTGGTGACTACCAGGTAAGATACATTGACCGTGCTTTTTTGTAATAGGACTTTATGAAGATGGAGAGATGAGTGTGCTCCCTGGTGCTGGTGTTGGGGGGACATGGGCTCAACAGGCTGGTGTTAATTATCTTGTAGAGGTAATGGGACGCAAGCACCATCTATCTGTCTCAGTCTGGTTGGAAATGATATTGGAGCAAGGTTTAGGAGGAGAAGAGCTGTGCTAGATAAGTACAGGTCAGCTATAGATTTCATTAAGTCTAAGGGAGGGATCCCAATCATATGTAGCATCTTTGCCTAGAAGGGGAGTAGAGAAATGAATGGTTGTCTAGGCGGCAATTGGTTGTTAAATTGTGGCTAGACAGATACCTGCAAGCGAACTTGGCACATCCCATTACATTTGACAACAGAACAACTTTTATGGCAAACATGATATGTCATTCGAAGGGATGGGGGTACTCTCAGCCTGGGGCTGGACGGTCGGTAGCACTTGCAGACTCGTTTGAGAAGGGCCATTGGTGATATGCCTATGATTTTAAAACTGATGGAGATAGTGAGTAGGGGTGTGTGTGGGACACAAGCAGGTTTGCAAACTCTTGTGTTGGAGGAAACAGTAAATGTAAAAGGCATTTTCAGCAGTGAAGTTATAAATAAAGACCTAAATAGATCAAGGTCAGCTAAAAAGGGGCGGACAGCAGGAAGAGGCAGCAAGGGACTAGCTCCCCTTAAGGTTTACTATACTAATATCAGGGAGTGTAAGAAATAGTATAGATGACTAAGATTAATTGCAAGTAGAGGAGACATAGATTTTTATCTGCCTGATAACGGAGAACTGGCTCTATCTGAAAGATAGAGAGATGCCTTGATGTCACATACAAGGCTAATAAATTATTCCACACTGACAGGGGTCAACAGGAAAGGTGGTGGAGTAGCGATGTATGTCAGAGAGACAATTTAATTGTTGTGTTAGGGACAAGATGATTAAATTAGAAGCGTCAGCCACTGAATCTCTGTTTGTTACTGCTTCTCGAAGGGACCGAGAAGAGGAAAAAAACTACATTTTGGGTTGTGATTTGACTGGGCCAAATCTTGACTAAGTGGAGTGCAGTATAATCTTCTATGGGACGAAATTTCGGTAAGGCGATCTACATACGAAAATGTTGTGTTAATGGGAGATTTCAACTATAGACAGATTTGACTGGAGCCAATTTGACAGGAATTTAGACGTCAGGTGACTCTCTTGATACGATCCAGGAATTGTTTTTTTAAAACAGTTTTGTGACAGTGCCAAACTTGGGGCAAATAACCTCCTTGACTGTTCTTGACAGGTAGAGGAATCACTAATTACATAATCTTGAGTGTTAATGATGGTGCTTGGGGAAATGTGATCACAAATGTCCACTCGTTTTAATATATCATGGAATGATACACTATATAATGGCAATCCAGATGTCTCCGTTCCCTGACTTTCGGCTGGCTGAGTTTCAGATAGGACTGAAAAAATTACTAGGTGGGCTGAACTGGATGGTACCCTGATAAGGGTCAGGTAGTGGTGGATGGTTGCGATAGTTTGATGCTTGCCAGGGCATAGTACTAGCTGCTCAGTCAAGAATTAGGTTCCAAATAGGGATAATATGAGATCAAACCAAAAAGATCTAAAAGGAGTTAAATGAACAATAGATTATATATCTGATTGGTAAAAGAGAGGCTTATAAGGCAAATCAAAAGAGGAGCAGGGGCAATTGTGAAATCGATATATTCAGTTAAAGAGAGAAATATAAAAGGGGAAGAATTAGAAAAAAGCAAAAGAGATTATTGAGGTTAAAGTTTGCTAGAGGAATCGAAGACTAACCAAAAGGATTCTTTCAGGTATACAGAAGTAAGATCATGGGACAGGATAGGCCCACTCAAAGAAAAAAAATTCCTCGGGTCAGCTCACTGACAGTGATAAGGAATTTGTAGAATTTTTAACACATACTTTCCTCTCATGTTTTTACACAGGGAGGATACCAGCCGATCTATTCCAGTATATGTTAAATATTGTAGAACAGGCGATATAAAATGTGTACTATTTAGTGGTTCACAAGTGACTTGTCCTTAGGCAAATAGATAAATTAGCAACCTAACAAAGTCCCCAGGCCCTGAATGAACTGTATGCAAGGGTTCTAAAAGGAATGTAAAGAGGAGCTTCGCACACCTTTGGATAATCTTTTCAAATTTCACTAAAACTGGCATGGTGACCAGATAAAAGTGGAAAATGAAATGTGATACCTATTTTCCAAAACAGGTGACAGGTCCTTAGCTCTAGCGAAACTTTAGACCAATAAGCCTAACTCCATAGTGGGAAAATATATGGAATCAATATTGCCGAAGGCAGTTCGTTGCCACCTGAAAAGCATAAATTAATCAACGAATCTCTGCATGGTTTTACAATGGGGCGTTCCTGCCTTACGAATTTATTAACTATTTTCACTAAGGTATTTTGAGGAGGTAGATCATGGTTATATGATATTGATATTGTGTATATGGACTTCAGTAAGGGCTTTTGAACAGGGGTACCACCATCAGTAGACTATTTGAGGAAAATTAAAGCACAGGATAGGTGGAGAAATTTTTTTCCTGGATAGTGGCATGGTTGACAAATAGGCAGCAGCGAGTTTGCATAAATGGGGAGAAGGAAATCAGAGTGGGGAGCCCCCCCCCCCCCCCCCCCCCCCCCCGAAGGAAGTGTCACGACTCGTGTGTTACACAGGGGTCCTTGTTGGGCCCCCCTGCCTGTTCACAATCTACAATAGAAAGGACATAGATGAGGGCATAATGAGCCGAATCGGCAGTTTGCCGATGACACCAAAATAGGGCCGTCGAATTCATTCTGACGAGAAATTCGCAGCACTACAGGGAAGTTTTGACTAAGACTGATGCAGTGGTCGGAGAAGTGGCAGATGCAGTTTAATATAGACAAATGCAAAGTTTATGTGGACAGGACAATTAACCATGCCACATATAAAACTAAATAAATGTAGATCTTAATATTACGGATTGCGAAAAAAGATTTAGGAGTTCTGGTAGCAGTAATCTGAAAACACAGACAACAGTGCTAAGTAGTGTTAGCCAATAAAGCTTAAAAGATCTCCTTGGCTTCATATCAAGAAGCATATGTAATAGAGGTCTCCTCTGGGTTGTTCTTCAACTCTATACTTCCTTGGTTAGGCTCATTTAGATTAATGCTGTCCACAGTTTTGCGTCAACTTATTACAGAATGGATGTAAATTCTCGGAAAATGTACAAAGGAGGATGACAAGTGATCCTATGTGTCAGATCTTCCCTATGAGGATAGACTAAGGGCCCACTGAATCTTGACTCTCCTAGAATAGTAGTAGATAGAATTAGGGGAGGCATATGTTTGAGGTGTATAAATGAAGACAGGATAAAATAAAGGGATGTAATTAGTGTGCTGAAAATATCCTAGCTAGACAGGACTCGCAGCAAATGTTTTATTTGGTGACAAATTCAGATTCAGGAAGGATATGGAAGGATGGTTTGGTATAGAGTTGTGGTGAGTGGAACAAATCTCCCAAGTACCGTTATAGAGGCCAGAACGTTTGTGTAGCTTTAAAAAATAGGTTCGGATAATACAATGAAGGTGGATGTGGGGTTGGAGTGTGTCGTTAAGACCTGTAGGCTTTTGGGTGCTAACAGCGTCGGTTTGCCTTGTTGCCTCCTTAAGTCAATGTGACCTGAACTGACTAGGTTGGGTGCATTGGTTAGCGGTAGGAGGACTTGGACCGGCCTTTCGCCTGGGACAGTAGGGCTTCTGCTGTGTTCCTTCGTTCTTATGTTTTATGTTTTTTGTTCGTATCCTGGAAAAGGGACTTTGCCACTCAAGTCCAAATGGAGGGGATTCCCCTTCTAAACATTAACACTCCTATCCACCCACTCTCCCCTCCTCCATTCCATCAATCATACTGATCTTTCAATATAAAGGTAAGTGTCATGTAATGTGCCATTGTCTTCTTCAGTTTGTGTGTATTAAAATAATAGTTCATGTGGTAAATTTTTTTTTTTTTCATACTTTTGGGGGTTGTCAGCAAGGGATTAATATGATTTCCATTTTTTATGAGGGAAAATTAATTCGGCTAACGATAATTTCGCCTAAACGTTGGGCTCTAAGGTATTGGATGAATTAATATCGTTTAGGCGAGGGCCCACTGTATTGGCCTTGTTCATCTCTCTTTCTTTATTTTCATTTCTATTTTTTTCATTCTCCTTCATTCTCCTTTGTCCTTTTTTCTGCGTTCTTTTCTTCTGATAATCCTGGGCATCTGCTTTTGGTCACAAACTCCTCCAAAACCAGTTGAAATAGCATCTTCCCTAACCTTCCATCTGTTTAGAGAGTGATCACTTGGGAAGAGGAGAGTCAGATTTGCTGGGGAGTTCAATATTGTTACCATTAGGCATGTGAACAAGGACTAATGAGATGAAAATTCCCACAATGTACGCCTCTGGCTCCCTGATTTTTCGTTTATGTGGATGCGCACATGACTATAAGGACCCATTTTCTCACAGGGGGGTTCAACAAGCTTTTCCTGCTTGATTTGAAGCCACAAGAATTTTGGCGTCTTAATACGTTACGTCTAATACATTGGCTAATGAGACGTATTATATATGACAAAAACAGTCATAGGGTTAATACTCATGGTGTCGGTAACTCACTGTAACTGACTTACATAATGACTCATTTAATTGTATTGCCTAATGAGTGATCTTAAGTTAATTTTAAGTTTGCCTAAAAATGCTCTCATGAAAGGGGTTTTTGGAGACACTAAAACTATTTATTCCTTTGTACAACTATGATCATGTCAAAAAAAAATTATTTTATTATTATTTATTATTATTATTATTATTATTTTTTTATTATTATTATTATTTTATTATATTTTTTTATTATTTTATTTTTACAAAGGGACAGACACTGGCTGCAAACCCAGATATTTTGGGGCCGACACTGAAAGGATTAAACTGCAAGCATTCAGTTTTGTTGTCTGGGGAAAAATTGTCAAATTTTTTTACTTTCTTAATTTTTCCCGTTTATTTTGTGGGATGATTTTTTTCCCCATTTATTTTCGTGAGGTGATTTTTCTTGTGAAAACCTTAAAACTTCCCAAACGAATCTTGTTTGTACGCTAGTGCCCCAAAATGTAGATTACACTTTTTTTCCTGCCCCCAAATTTGCCAGATTGGCCTGAGTCCTGGTCGTATAAATGGTTTTAAACACTAAATGTGTGGTATTAAAAATGGGGGGACCACTTATTATTTTGTGGGCACACCAGTTCAATTGAGCCTGCTAGAGCAAAAGCATGGCAACCCCGGGGATTCACGATGTATGTCATATTCCCCCCCTTTTTAAACCCCTTTGACTGTTTGGTCGTATATATAGTCTTTCGACCAGTGTTTCAGACGTTATAAACTCAATAATTCAGCGGGTTCAAAAACAAGCGGAAAAAAGCTGGTAGGCCCACATGTGAGAAAGGGTGTGTGGTCAGTGTGCACCCATAAAAAAAAAACCTGCAGCACACAGTGCTAATGAGAAAAAAAAACTGATCGTTTTTTGGATTAAACGCCAACTTTTTAGGTGTATTTTCTATAGATTTATCAATTATTTGCGTTTTCATGGGCTTAGGGATAAAATGGAAAACATATTACAGAAATTGAGATGATTTTTTATTCTTTGACGATGAAAACGCCTTGAAAAATGAGCTCAAGTAGCGGAAATGTTCGTTTTTTTCCCAAAGTTCAGGGGTTAAACAATCACACCACACGTCCAAAACAGTCAACTGGGGGGTTAATATTCTTTGACTAGTGACAAAAATTTTTTTATCCATTTTTTACAATAAGGGGTAGTCTGCAAAAGTAATTTTTTATTTTTTTGTATAAATAAAAAATCAAATAGAAAACAATTAATATAAGGGGGGCCCAGGATGTGTAATGAAAGGGATATGTTATTTTAGTGCCAAGAATGTCTACCTTTTTTATTTGGACCCCATTTTGAAATTTGGGCACTTTTTTATTTTGCGTGAAATGGCCAAATTTGCCAATTGGGTAGTAAAAATTTGGGTAAATGGGAGGTTTCTTGTACTCAGTGATAGATAAAAAGGATTTCTAAAGAAATAGCTTGAGTTTTGGTCAACGGGAAAAAGGGAAATTTGGCTGAAAAATAGGGTCAAAGTGGGCGAAATTGCGATACGCATAGTCCCCGAGCCCCGCTAATTTTGCGGGGCGTAATTCCATAGTTTTGACCAATTTTTGAAATTTTTTGGGCTTAAACCCGGGAAAAATTTTTTTCATTTATAAGAAAAAATATTTTTTTTTTTTTTAAATTTAGCCATAGAATGCAGTTTCACAAAGGGGCCTGAAACATCAAAGGGTTAAGAGGAAAATGATGGATTTTTGGGGCCCCAAGTGGGTTTAGGAAATACAGTGGACCCCCCATAAAGATGGAACGATGGATTTTCCCCATAAGATTATTTTATCGGAAATTTTTGCCCCGCATACCCATAAAAACCCGCATACCGATTTTGTCCGAACCCTCCCTGTGCCCTCAGCCCGCCCCACATGTCCGTCCTTCCCCTTGTTTACCGCCACCTCCGCGGTAACATCCAAGCTTTCCGGAAAATTTCGTATTATTTCGTATTTTCGGTGCTGTTTTGGAAAATAAGTGACCATGGGCCCCCAAGAAAGCTTCTAGTGCCAACCCCCACCTAAAAAAGGGGAAAAAATTACTTAGGATAAGAAAAATAAATTGATAATATGAAAAGTGGAGTTATGCCGACCCAGTCAACGTACAAGAAACCAATCAACCATCGCAATATTGTGGGCCCCAGAAAGACAATCAAGGAAGCTGTTCTTGCCAAAAGGGTTAAATGTGTTTTCGAAAAAAAGATCGAAATTGATGGAAGATGTTGAGAGACCTTTTGGTGTGGATAAATGAAAAAAGTAGCAGGAGTAGGTCTTCAAAGGTATATGTGAAAAAGGGTGGAAATTGAGAGTTTAATTAAAAAAAGCCTGCAACTAGTGTGAGTGAGTGAATTTTAAAGGCCCGCAAAGGTTTGGGTTTTAGAGGGTTTAAAAACGTAAATGGCCCTAGTGTGATAAGGATGGTGAGGCTGGCCCGTTGGGCCCCAAAGGGCTGAAAAATATGGCAGGATTCAAGGTCAAGAAATGAAGGACTGAAACCTGAACAAGTTTTTAATTGTGTAAAAAGGGCCTGTTCGGAAAAGAAAATGCCAAGAGGACCTACTTTTACCAGGAGGAAAGGACTCCCGGCTTAACCCTATGAAAGACAGGCTTACTTTTTGATGGTGCCAAGCTACTGGTGATTGCAAAGTGAACCCTTTATTGTGTATCACTCTGAAACCCCCCAGAGCGTTCAGGAAAAAGAAGCCCTCAAGGAAAATTTGGTGTGCTGTGGAGGGAAAACCAAAAGGATGGGTCCGGGGGAAATTTTTTCTATAACGGGTTACCCCATGCATTTCCCCCAATGTAAAAAATTCCTAACTAAAAAGAAATTAGAAAAAAGTGCCTCCTGGTGTTAGAAAATCCCCCGGGTCACCCTCAGACGTGCAGAGGACTTTAGGGGGACTGAGCTTCTTTAAGGGTAAATTTTTTTGCCTCTAATACCACTCCTCCCCTGCAGCCCATGGACCACAGGTTATTTCCAACTTCAAAAAATGTCACAAAATTGTTTTAAAGGTGCTTGGGAAAGACCCCAGAAACCCAACTGCCTAAGAGAGTTTTTGGGGGTCACTTTTAAAACCTCAATTGTGTAAAAATTATAGGTAAGCTTGGGAGGAATGACAAGAGGACCTTTTAACCTGCTTTAAAAATGTGGCCAGAATGTGTGACAAAAAGGGGTTTTGAAGGGGTTTTAGGAAAACCCCAGATTGTACAGTTGAGGAATCCTTTTGGGATTGGGAAATCCTTGGGGTTGGGGGTTTGGGGAGGATGTGGGAGTTGGTGGGGAGGCAATGAAAAACTAACCAATGATGGCTGTAGATCAACTTACAGCAAGAGGCCACACCCGAGGGAAATTTTTGGGGGAGGGAGAGAGAAATTTAAGAAGTTGCTACTTTAAAGATTAAGGGAAAACTGTGCAAAGTGGCTTGAAGTGCAAACCTTCATGGATAAAATCACCCCCACACGCTTTGCAAGCCCTGTGGTGATTATTACAAGGGGCAATGTTGTGAAAAAACTTTAGGGAAGTCATAAAGGAACGAGAGGGACAGGCCCACTATGGAAGTATCTTTTTGCGAAAGAATCCGTCCTGAAGCTGGCCCTAGGGCATTAAAGAAGAAGGGAAGTAACCCCAGAAAAGGACTTTCTACCCAAATCCTAATGGAAAGGGGTTCCCTTCTAAACCTAAAAACCTTTCCCTCCCCATCCCCTCAATCATCACCCGATCTTCAATAAAAATTTTGTCTTTAATTGTGCATGCCTTTTTCGTTTGTGTGTATAAAAATTAACTTTCATGTGGTAAAAAAAAATTTTTTTTTATTTTGGGCGTCTTGACGGATTAATTTATTTCCATTATTTCTTAGGGGAAAAATTTATTCGATAACGTTTTTTTCGCTTTAAGATGAGCCCCCTTTTTCCGGTTAAAATCGTTTTTCCGGGGGGGCCCTGTAAAAATAAATAAATGGAACGAAAAAACCCGGAGCTACGAGAATGGGTTTTAAAGCCCAAAATAAAGAAACGTTTTAAATGTGAAAAAGTAATGGAAGGGGGGGGGGGGGGTTGGGGGTGGTGGCGGGTGGAGGGTGGTTTGGGGGGGCGTTGGGCGGGGGGGGGGGTGGGTGGGGTGGATACGATGAAATTTATGGGGGGTTGGCTCTTGGGAGCAAGTGTCTATCTCCGTTTGGCCCCCTTTTTAAAAGGAACAAAGGCAAAATAATAAAAATAAATTACCTGGAAAAAAAATTTAGAAAGGCAACAGTGCGGAAAAAAGAATTAAAACTGAAGGGGGAAAA